>OX031008.1:43620404-44262284 GCA_943735925.1 Pollenia amentaria | reverse complement strand
GTAATTATTTTCCTGAAAGCCATGAAGACCATTTATGGATACAAAATCCATTTTTGGAGCAACAACGTTCAAAATTGTGTTTTAAAGATAAGGAATCATTAATTGATATATCCTGTAATCCAGCCCACAAAATAGCTTTCCAAAACACGAATCTTTTTTCATTTTAGATGAAACAGAAAACTGAAAATGAAATCGTTAAGCAGTTAAGTATTTGTTGCCATTCACCTCCACATATTTATGTGAACAAGGATTTTCCTCTATGGTGATAATCAAAAATAAATACCGAACAACGATGAACTTTGAGCCAAGTATGAGATTATAGTTAACAAAAATTGAACCAGACATAAAATCTCTAATATCAAAAATGCAGTGCCAACGATCTCATTAATTCGGATTTTTATAAAATTAATTGCAAATACATTTTTGTTTCGTTTTTTTTACTTTGAATAGTTCTATTGTAAAGTTTATTTTTTTAATTTTTTATTAAATTATATTTAATAGTTGGATAAAAATCAAATGAAAGATCTCTTAATTAGAATATATTAATTTACTCGTTCTGTTAAATTTTTTATAAATGCATTATTTTTAATTTTGTTTCGTTTTTTATTAACTTTGAATAATTTTTTATTAATGTTTAATTTCTTAAATTTTTTAAAAATTTCTTTTTTTACTAATTTATTATAAGTTGTATAAAAATTAAATGAAAGATTTTCTTATTAAAATATATATTTAATGTACATGTTCTTGTTATGTTTTTTGTTATTTTTATTATTTTTGTTTAATTTTATTGTTTTTTATTATTAATAAATAAAATGGATTAAAAATTTTAAAATTGTTTGGTATTTATTGATTTAATTATTTTTTCAGTACATTATAAAAGGTTGAATAGCACTGCTTTAGACAATAAAAATAGCCAAAAAAAATATCGCCAAAAACCGCAATATTTGAGTTTTTTATAATACTGCATTAACACATCAAAGTTCTTTCATGAAATTTCTGAATACGTATTATTAATAAAAATTTCAATGAATTCTGAATAAAATCAATATTTTCATGTTTATAGCTTTCCGATAAATTACAAAAATGTGAATTTTTTGCTCTTAAAATTTCTTTATGAATTTTTTAAAACAAAAAAAAAAAAAAAACATTAATTTCACTAAAAAATTTCCCGCCATTATTTACTGAAGATCTCCGAAAATATTAAACTCTATTGCTTAGATGGCTGGGTAAAAGATAATTTAATTCCAAATCATTCGCTGGTAATATTTCGACTTTTTTTCGGAATAAATATATTAATATTGCCTATGATAATAAATATTACATAAAATTAACATTTGTCCTATGATTTTCATGATAAATGCCGTATTTTTTCGTAAAATACGTGGCTTTCAGATATATAATATATAAAAAAGATGTCAACATTTCGGAGTTTTGTTGTGATAGTCCCATCTTAGCCACAATGTAATCCATTTCGATTTGTGTTAGCGGTTGTGGTCCATTATTTTCAATATCGAGTGTCCAGTCAACATCATTCAAATTGGTCGGATTGGTGAAAACGGTTTTGGCTTGCAGGGACACAGTATCCAGACTCGGAGGTGTAGGTGTAACGGTACCAGCAGCGCGTTTAACTGGAAGTGTGTCAGTAAAAGCAGCAATGTATACTTTTGTTTTCAATTGCTTTCTGTTTAATCCATTACGATAATTTATGCATGCGTAGCACCTGGATTCATCATGTCCAGTTAGGTCTTCCACACAAATTACTGGCTTCATAAAAGAAAACTGTCCACCTTTTTCCATGTATCCACATTATAAGGGTATTATAACAATTTTTGCACACTGGGTTGGGCGTAAAATTTGCACCACTTAAATCTGCTACATTAAAATAATGACAATACGCTGTTTTGAATTCCTCAGTAATCAATTTGTTTCGATCCAGTGGGCCTCTTTTTGGGACGATATGACGACAAACTTAACAAAAATTATCCAATTGTGGGCACTTGTTATTTTCCATATATTATCTGCCGTATTCATAAAAAATAAAATAGATTTCAAACGTATTTTAAAACAAAATTTCCATACAAATTTTCCTTAAAATAGATTTCATATCCAATTTAGTTTTTTATGAATACGGCAGTATATGTTTTGTTGTTATTTACTTTTAAAAACCGGAGAAAAATTCACTTGTACTTCTCGCGTTCGTCGACTCTTGTTAAATGACAAAAATCGATCAAAGAGCACCTATAAATACTACAAATATTTCAATATTTTACTGGCAGGTACTTATGAAATATGTTTTCGAAACGTTCCAAAACATGAGCACTCATAAATGTGGGTGCAATTTCTTTAAAAAAATGATGCAGGTAACTAACGGAAAAACACAAATAATTCAAAAAGTGCACTTTCCTTTTTATTGTCCACACATTTATATTAACGCTTATTACTTTGCTACCGCAATCATAAAAATCAAATAACCTTTTGTTTATTCCTTTTTTTTGATTCTGAGAATCATAAAAAAAGTCATCAATGCTTTTTCCAAAGAATTTTGTGGATATCTCGAGCAAATTATTGAAATTCATACCTTTACTTCATTGTGAATAAAAGCGAAACGAGTTCATCGATTTTCATATATTTGCCATATTTGCAAAACCTGTTCTTTGATTATTTCTTTACATAATTCAAAGTGTTTTATCTGCCCGTACTTGCCCGTTTGGCTTCTAGAGGTAAAAAAGGTTAAAAAGACATGGTTGCAGAAATTGTATGGTGTCCATCCCTTATATGTTTTGACTGACAGTAGTTTGATCTAATAGTTTGAAAAAACCTACTCATTGAAATTAGCAGGTACGTACTTCACTTAAACAATGACTTATGGTCCCTACAGGTAGGCACAAATCTTATTTGGACACGTGCACTATATCAAAATTGCATTATTCAGCCTAAATCCATATGTATGCAGGGAACAGGTTAATTTTTCGGCATGGTAGCATAAGCCTATATATTGCAAATGGTCAATAACAATATTGACTTATGGTCCCTACAGGTAGGCACAAATCTTATTTGGACATGTGCATAATATCAAAATTGCATTATTCAGCCTAAATACATATGTATGCAGGGAACAGGTTAATTTTTAGGCATGGTAGCATAAGCCTTTATATTGCAAAATAAGCATAATGCCTGGATTAGTCTACGACTGAAAGTTGGCGCAACAATTACTGAAACCATTAAACAATTTAAGTACTGAAAACATGGCGTTGAACAATTTAAAATTATTTGAACTGTTTAGAAAGTCAACCACACCAAAGTTTTTCACGGAAGCTGCTTTAGAAGAACTTGATAGCTTATACGGAAATATTGAGAGAAGCGAAATTATAAAAAATAATTTTTATCTGATATATGCAAATATTAAGGCAAAATGGGTGAAATCTAATCGAACCATTCAGAACTTCAACTCCAAATACGAGGACTGGCTTAATGAAGACACCATCCTGGATATATTGGCACATCAACCAGAGGAGCAAAAGGAAGGCAAAAAAAAGTATTGAGGAGTGTTAAATTTTCACAAGAAAGAGGAAACTTGCCGATGCCACCAATGACTTGACCACGAAGCATTTATCGGACGCACTGTCTATTAAATATACAAAGGATAGTGAAAGAGTTAGGTCGCAGATAACCAAATCTGTTGCTGATGAAAGCCCACTGCGACTAAAATGGATTAAGGAAAGCATTCCCACGCCCACAAACGCACACATTAAAAAGTATAGTTCCGAAGAAGCCTTGCCCTTGTTTATGGACTTAGAACTTTCCAAAGAGAAATATGAGAAACTGCGGGCATCTTTAACGCGACACGGCGCTGACGTTTTACCCGGATACAAGGATATTACGCAAGCCAAAAGAAATTCACGACAACTGCATACGGAGTTTACGGAAGTCTCTGCGAAAGCCAATCTGCAGGATCTCATGGGCCATACAGCAAAACGGTTGTTGGAGAGTCTTCCTGAAAATGAGTTGAAAATTCTTCCTGAGAAGATGACATTGATCAGCAAATGGGGCTGCGATGGATCATCCGGACAAAGCGTTTATAAGCAAAGGATATCTTCCGATGACGCTGCAATATCGGACGGAAATATGTTTATGGCATCTGTTGTTCCTTTGCGGCTAAAATCTGATGTTTCCCTACACTGGAAAAATCCACGTCCGTCATCAGTGCATTATTGCCGACCAATAATGGTTACGTTCGTAAATGCATCCCTGCGCTGCATCAGTGATTTCAAATGTTTATATATACATCAATGAAGGAGATGTGGACCAAAAAATTTTCAAATACTCCACAAAAATAATACTTACACAATAAAAAAATTACAATTACTTTTTTATCGGCATCAAAAAAAGTTTGCTTTTCTGATGCAGCGCAGTGATGCCTTTACGAACGTACCCAATGTTTCAGTTTGCAAGGGAATCGGCAGAACTCATAAGGACCACGGTGAAGGACATTGAAGAACAAATAAGTAAGATTAAGCCTACAAAACTGCAAATTGGAGAAGGAAAATATATTGAATGCAATTACGAGTTCCACCTGACCATGGTTGACGGAAAAGTCGTAAACGAACTGACAGGAACAACCTCAACAATTTGCAAAAAGAGTCAGAAGAACTTTGGTAATTTAAACGATTCTACAAATGAGGAGAATTACGAATATGGAATGTCACCATTGCACGCAAGGATAAGGTGTATGGAATTCTTGCTAAAACTGGCGTATACCCTACCACAGGAGGAGGAAAACTTCGAAGAAAATACATCAATAAAGGATAAGGAAAAGATCAGACAGAAGCAAATACAGGATGCTTTTTTTTAAACAAGTTGGACTAAAAGTAGACTGTCCAAGCACGGACACGGTAACTCAAACGATGGAAACACTTCTAGGAGATTTTTTGAAAATGATGAGGCAGTAACTAGAATCACTGGTATTGACAATCAAATCGTGAAAAGATTGGGAACGATCTTGGATGTTTGAATGTCAATTCTACAAAATATGGAGAATATACGTCGAAAACTGCATCTCTTTCAGCAGAAATGTATCCACAGAAGAAGTTGACCCCGACCGTCCATAAAATATTGGCGCATGGCAAAGATATAATTGAGTACCAGTTTTTGCCAATTGGAGAGCTTTCTGAAGAAGCATAGGAGTCTCTTAACAAATTTTATAAAAAATATAGATTGCAGAACACATTCAAAGCATCAAGGGTAAGGAAAAATGAGGACCTCTTCAACATGTTGGCAGCTTCTTCCGATCCACTTATTTCTTCCCTGAGGCATGTGAAGTCACGAATAGAGTTACAAAATAATTATAGTTTAGAAATGGTTAGTCTTTTAGATATAATTTCTCTAATATTTTACAGAAAATTGAAAAAATAAATTTAAAAAAATAAATTATTTTTTTTTTAATTTGTTGGGTAATAATTTAAAACATAAAACCCTAAAGAAAAAAAAATAAAAACAATCTAAAAATGTAAAAATAATTTTTTTTAGTTACCATAAAATTGATTTTTCTACTAATTTTAACTTTGATAAAAATTCACTTGTACTTCTCGCGTTCGTCGACTCTTGTTAAATGACAAAAATCGATCAAAGAGCACCTATAAATACTACAAATATTTCAATATTTTACTGGCAGGTACTTATGAAATATGTTTTCGAAACGTTCCAAAACATGAGCACTCATAAATGTGGGTGCAATTTCTTTAAAAAAATGATGCAGGTAACTAACGGAAAAACACAAATAATTCAAAAAGTGCACTTTCCTTTTTATTGTCCACACATTTATATTAACGCTTATTACTTTGCTACCGCAATCATAAAAATCAAATAACCTTTTGTTTATTCCTTTTTTTTTTTGATTCTGAGAATCATAAAAAAAGTCATCAATGCTTTTTCCAAAGAATTTTGTGGATATCTCGAGCAAATTTTTGAAATTCATACCTTTACTTAATTGTGAATAAAAGCGAAACGAGTTCATCGATTTTCATATATTTGCCATATTTGCAAAACCTGTTCTTTGATTATTTCTTTACATAATTCAAAAGGTTTTATCTGCCCGTACTTGCCCGTTTGGCTTCTAGAGGTAAAAAAGGTTAAAAAGACATAGTTGCAGAAATTGTATGGCGTCCATCCCTTATATGTTTTGACTGACAGTAGTTTGATCTAATAGTTTGAAAAAACCTACTCATTGAAATTAGCAGGTACGTACTTCACTTAAACAATGACTTATGGTCCCTACAGGTAGGCACAAATCTTATTTGGACACGTGCACTATATCAAAATTGCATTATTCAGCCTAAATCCATATGTATGCAGGGAACAGGTTAATTTTTCGGCATGGTAGCATAAGCCTATATATTGCAAATGGTCAATAACAATATTGACTTATGGTCCCTACAGGTAGGCACAAATCTTATTTGGATATGTGCATAATATCAAAATTGCATTATTCAGCCTAAATACATATGTATGCAGGGAACAGGTTAATTTTTAGGCATGGTAGCATAAGCCTTTATATTGCAAAATAAGCATAATGCCTGGATTAGTCTACGACTGAAAGTTGGCGCAACAATTACTGAAACCATTAAACAATTTAAGTACTGAAAACATGGCGTTGAACAATTTAAAATTATTTGAACTGTTTAGAAAGTCAACCACACCAAAGTTTTTCACGGAAGCTGCTTTAGAAGAACTTGATAGCTTATACGGAAATATTGAGAGAAGCGAAATTATAAAAAATAATTTTTATCTGATATATGCAAATATTAAGGCAAAATGGGTGAAATCTAATCGAACCATTCAGAACTTCAACTCCAAATACGAGGACTGGCTTAATGAAGACACCATCCTGGATATATTGGCACATCAACCAGAGGAGCAAAAGGAAGGCAAAAAAAAGTATTGAGGAGTGTTAAATTTTCACAAGAAAGAGGAAACTTGCCGATGCCACCAATGACTTGACCACGAAGCATTTATCGGACGCACTGTCTATTAAATATACAAAGGATAGTGAAAGAGTTAGGTCGCAGATAACCAAATCTGTTGCTGATGAAAGCCCACTGCGACTAAAATGGATTAAGGAAAGCATTCCCACGCACACATTAAAAAGTATGGTTCCGAAGAAGCCTTGCCCTTGTTTATGGACTTAGAACTTTCCAAAGAGAAATATGAGAAACTGCGGGTATCTTTAACGCGACACGGCGCTGACGTTTTACCCGGATACAAGGATATTACGCAAGCCAAAAGAAATTCACGACAACTGCATACGGAGTTTACGGAAGTCTCTGCGAAAGCCAATCTGCAGGATCTCATGGGCCATACAGCAAAACGGTTGTTGGAGAGTCTTCCTGAAAATGAGTTGAAAATTCTTCCTGAGAAGATGACATTGATCAGCAAATGGGGCTGCGATGGATCATCCGGACAAAGCGTTTATAAGCAAAGGATATCTTCCGATGACGCTGCAATATCGGACGGAAATATGTTTATGGCATCTGTTGTTCCTTTGCGGCTAAAATCTGATGTTTCCCTACACTGGAAAAATCCACGTCCGTCATCAGTGCATTATTGCCGACCAATAATGGTTACGTTCGTAAATGCATCACTGCGCTGCATCAGTGATTTCAAATGTTTATATATACATCAATGAAGGAGATGTGGACCAAAAAATTTTCAAATACTCCACAAAAATAATACTTACACAATAAAAAAATTACAATTACTTTTTTATCGGCATCAAAAAAAGTTTGCTTTTCTGATGCAGCGCAGTGATGCATTTACGAACGTACCCAATGTTTCAGTTTGCAAGGGAATCGGCAGAACTCATAAGGACCACGGTGAAGGACATTGAAGAACAAATAAGTAAGATTAAGCCTACAAAACTGCAAATTGGAGAAGGAAAATATATTGAATGCAATTACGAGTTCCACCTGACCATGGTTGACGGAAAAGTCGTAAACGAACTGACAGGAACAACCTCAACAATTTGCAAAAAGAGTCAGAAGAACTTTGGTAATTTAAACGATTCTACAAATGAGGAGAATTACGAATATGGAATGTCACCATTGCACGCAAGGATAAGGTGTATGGAATTCTTGCTAAAACTGGCGTATACCCTACCACAAGAGGAGGAAAACTTCGAAGAAAATACATCAATAAAGGATAAGGAAAAGATCAGACAGAAGCAAATACAGGATGCTTTTTTTTAAACAAGTTGGACTAAAAGTAGACTGTCCAAGCACGGACACGGTAACTCAAACGATGGAAACACTTCTAGGAGATTTTTTGAAAATGATGAGGCAGTAACTAGAATCACTGGTATTGACAATCAAATCGTGAAAAGATTGGGAACGATCTTGGATGTTTGAATGTCAATTCTACAAAATATGGAGAATATACGTCGAAAACTGCATCTCTTTCAGCAGAAATGTATCCACAGAAGAAGTTGACCCCGACCGTCCATAAAATATTGGCGCATGGCAAAGATATAATTGAGTACCAGTCTTTGCCAATTGGAGAGCTTTCTGAAGAAGCACAGGAGTCTCTTAACAAATTTTATAAAAAATATAGATTGCAGAACACATTCAAAGCATCAAGGGTAAGGCAAAATGAGGACCTCTTCAACATGTTGGCAGCTTCTTCCGATCCACTTATTTCTTCCCTGAGGCATGTGAAGTCACGAATAGAGTTACAAAATAATTATAGTTTAGAAATGGTTAGTCTTTTAGATATAATTTCTCTAATATTTTACAGAAAATTGAAAAAATAAATTTAAAAAAAAAATTATTTTTTTTTTAATTTGTTGGGTAATAATTTAAAACATAAAACCCTAAAGAAAAAAAATAAAAACAATCTAAAAATGTAAAAATAATTTTTTTTAGTTACCATAAAATTGATTTTTCTACTAATTTTAACTTTGATAACCCATAAGTAGGCCCCTACAAAGCGTAGCACCCAAACGCTCATTTCATAGGTTGAACAGTTATCTATCATATGCTGTTTAAACTGTTCAATTATCTTGTTCGGTTCAAAAGATATGATTTTTGCAACGAAAAAACTCAAATGGCGCCACTGTGCGTCGTTGAAAATTTTTCAATTTTAGTAAATTTTGGTCGCCGTCAATGATATGTTTGACTGGCGTTCTCAACATCTGCAATTTAATATCGGCTTCGAGTGAAATATTATGACATTTATAACGTAACGACGTAATCTCTTTTGATAGTTTTCGACATGATTTACTTACACTTTTTTCTCACTTTTCGAGAAACGATGGAATATTTTGTTTCACATGTTTTCGATGCGAGAAGTTCTCACTAAAGTTACAGAACATGAGTAAAAATCAATGATATCGCAGATTTCCAGTAATGAAATGGCAAAATATTTAAAAAATTTGAAATTGGAAAGTTTAAATAAAAGAAATAATGATAATTTGAGAAAAGAAAAAGATGCAAAAACCTAGATTTGCTCAATTTTCTTTCGCATCGCGCAATAGAGAGTAGCCCCCCAGATATTGTTCTCTAAATACATTTGTTTGCATAAAATAAAATGTTTGTTGAACTAATGCTTTTGTTAAACGTGGTTTGTGTTTTGTTATTTTTATTTTGATCACGCAATTTGTGTTGATTGTAGCGGCGTGAGTTTAAACATTACCACTTCACTACCAAACAACGCTTTTTGTTTTTCTTCGAAAGCTGCCATCGCAACTGATTTCACACGTAACTCTATCACAGATTAATATGTGGTTAAAACTTTATAAAATATCTATTTTATTTGCTATTATATACAAAATTTACTGCGATATATTTAATTCCAAAAAATTTTTATTAAATTTAGTTCAAACTCGAATACCTATCTGGATACGTCTTCACAGGAGACCATGAATACTGAAGGAGTGTGCAACTAAAGGTTACTCATCTTGTCAGGATAATGAGGCGGTTGTGGGAATGTACACTGTCCGGTCCATTATCAGTAAATGAAGCACGACATGCCAGTCCGCGGGTTCGCCCCTTGTAAAGTGGGGGCTTCACCAGTGGTTGGTGCGCGACATATGCACTTTTAAGTTCAACGTGAAGGTAGCAGTGCCGAGGGCCTGGGTGGATAGTTAGTGCAAAAAGAAACTAGTCGTTAACAACTCCCCTCAGCGTCATGGCAAAGCGCTGTTGAATGTTAGTTGCCTAGTCCGCGCACGCCGTCACTGGGTGGATGGTCCGAATTTACGGCTTACTCGTGGGAACAAAATGAAGAGTGACAAAAAATTATAATTTGAAAAAAAAAAAACGGAAAGAGGACGCGACGGACCAGGGAAGCGACGAGGGTCGATCGGACGTTACGGTCGGGGAGTCGGGCAGTCGGGCAGTGCTTGTGAGGGGAGTTGACCCTATCGGCTCTTCATGACAGCATTATTGGGCATGAGCGACAAGTGCTGACCGACCTACAGGCGGACAGTCTTCTGGAACTGTCGAGTAACTCCTGTGGTGAAATCAGGGCTACTCAGGGGTTGAAGTGGCTGATTCTGCTCTCTGACGAGGAGCATGATTTTGAAAGTATATCTGCTCACAGTCAGACTACAGAGCCTGTCCCTTCCACCGGTGAGGACAGGGGACACTCGGGAGAAGACTGTCCAAATAATCGGCAGGGCGCCGTGGAGGAGATGCCAAGTACCTCGCCACGTGGTATTAACAACACCAGCCGAACGAAGGAGGAGAAGGCGCGGAGCGAGGCAAGGAATACTCTGGTGTATCTGGACAAGATGTCGAAGAGAGATCCTTCAACGTTCTCCGCGAGGGACAGGTACTTTCTGAGACAAAGCGTCGCCAAATTCGAAAGAATTTACGGGTGCAGCTTACAACCCTAAAATTGCTCAGTAGAGTAAAGCGCTGGTGGCTCATCAAACTGCCGCGCGGTAGACAACTTGGAGGGTTTTGCCCCAATGACCAAGGCGCTCATGTTTTCGGAACTAGCTGCGTAGGGCAAAGCAGGGGACACCCAAGGTAGTAGTGAACTCTATGAAGATGTCTGGTGCAACATCGGCTGAAGCTCCTAGTGGTCACAGCAACAAGGAGACCATTAAGAGAGTCAGATCTGGAGATGATCACCCTTCTTCATCGAACAAGAGGGCGAAGAAGTCGACGAGCCTGGATAACCATCTTCAGGAAGTTGTCATCGATCGGAATGATTCAGATGGGAGGATCAGCACCGATCTATAGCAGCTAGTTGAAGGTAGGTTCATCGACGAATTGGCCGTTTTAAGTGGCAGTGATGTATCCTTCAAAAGTGCAGACTGGATTAAGGGAGAGAAGATTGTCACTTGTGGTAACAAAAATTCCTTGGAACTCTTAAGAACCACGATTGGCCAGTGCAATGACTTTAACCCAAAAGCAAAGCATGAAGACGTAGCCCTTATCCAAGAGCCTTGGATAAATAAGAATAAGGTTTGCGGGTTAAAGATTACGGGATACACTCTGTTTGTCCCGTCCACAAAGAACAAGGTAAGAACGTGTAAGCTATGTCAGCGCAACATCATACCGACAACACCAAGCAGATTTTCAGAAATTTTATTGCGTTGACGAAGCAAATACGAAGAAAATAAGGTCATCAGAACCACAAGCGTCAACTTCAACGATGATGAATAGTGACAATAATTGAAAATGTTCTAAATTTTGTTTCCATGCATAGATAACATATAAAATATGAATCGGAATGTTTATTTTCATGCAAAATAAAGAATCAATAAAAAAGTCATCAATGTTTTTCCAAAGGATTTTTTATGAATTTAAAATAATAAATTTCAATTTTTTGGGCAAAAAATTTATTTATAACTGCGAGACTGTTGCTTATGTAGCAAAACGTTGTATGAACATATTAAAGGAATTGTAATTCTTAATTTGTAAATTTGTTTCAGCTTGTTCGGACTAGTGGTTCTCGGGTTATGACATAGAAAAGAGCGTGGCAAATTCCCCTATACGATACTTACTAACTTCAAATTAATTTTTAAGTTATTATTTGATGTACCTTGACCAAACTAATGATGCAGAAGTTCTTCTTTTTGGGTCTACTTTCATAAGCAATTATTGTTGTACTGTGTAATTTTTCTTTTAAATTTTTTGAAAAATATCGGAATGTTTTCAAAGCAATTTTGTAATCAACAAACATTAAAGTCGCAATTTACATTTTTTTTGTATAGCCGACTGCTGTATTTTCGCCGCCGTCGCACAGTGGCGCCCGTAGAGCAAACGAGGTTGCAAAAATCAAAATGTTCATGAGCGCCGACGAAGTTTTGAACGATTTCAATAATATCACATTTTTAGTTTAGAAGATATAACCGTTCAAAGTATGAGTAGTCCCAAAATAAATTTGACTCGCCGAGAAAAAAACACTTAGAACAGTCATTAATTACAGGAAATTGACAATGTACGATATAACCAGAAAATATATTGGAAACAAATTTTATATCTATGTATATCGACGATATAATAATAGTTAGTAAGGATGAAGAAACACATATGCAGAATATAGAAAAAATCTTTAAAATATTAGAATCAGCAAACACGAAAGTCCAGCTTTATAAATAGCGAGTTTATGAAGTAGGAAGTAGAATTTCTTGGGTTTCTGATATCAACAGCAGGTTTACGCTGTAATTAACAACTTCCCTACTCCCAGAACCATAACAAATTTGAGATCGTTTCTTTGAATGTCAGGATTCTATCGTCGTTTTATAAAAAACTATGCCAGCCTAGCAAAACAATTAATGGCTCTTTTGAGGGGCCAGTAGAGCATTTTACAAAATAAAGTGAAGCCTTATTTACAGAAGACGTGATGTTGCATATCCTGATTTCAAAAAGGAGTTTCGCCTAACAACCGATGCTTCCAATCATGCTAGTTAACGAACTGTATTAAAATGACTAATGAAGTATTAGGAAGAGCACAGTTAGTATATTCGAAGAGCTTTTACAAATACAAAGTCTTCCACACCAGGGAAATGGTTGCCGATGTACGCAGTGAAACAGAATACGAAATGGAGATCTTCAATACAACCCACAGAAATGCTGCTGAGGACGAAATTCAACTTTTAGAAAGGAATTACTTCCCGCAAATGACGGCAAAAAAGGGGTAACTAAATTATGCAGAATTTTTAGATAATATCTCCTTACAAGAAACCCCCATACCTAAGTATCATGGCCAAATAGTGCACTAAGATTAATATTGTTAAATTTTGGCATGCCCGAAATTGTTGTTATGGATTATGTTTAGGAGTCATTCAACTCGAAGGCGATAGTATTCATGCTACAAAATCAATTTAACGTCAAAGTATTAAGAATCCCACCATACGCTAGTACGGCCATTGCCAAATCGAAAGATTTCCTTCCTTCCTTTCGGAAATAATGAGGTGTATCAGGTCGGAGGGCACTCAAGGAAATTTGTCTGAACTCTTGGACAGATCAGTGTATTAATATAGCAATACTATTCCTTCAACTTTGGATAGGAAACTTATTGATGTATTTTTTGGTTAGAAGTCATCCTAATAGTGCAGAAGAGTGGGAAGAGCATAAGTTTTTATCAATTTTGCTATATTTTAATTAAGGCACAATTTTTATTTGTTTTTTTATTATACATCTCGGATCATATTAACTTATTGCTAGGGAAAGAGTTATAAATATTATAAGTTTTATAAACATATTTAAGTTGTTAAATGGCACATTTGAAGATAATAGTTTGAAATCTGATAACTATTTTATCATAATGTGGGCAACCATATTCATACTTCTGAGGTTTTACTTTCTGAATGCAAGACGTATTTATATCAAATGTAATTGAGGGCCCAGCTGATTATTTTTTGTGCCATTTAACATCATGTCAAACTTGTGTACACTTTGTGTTTAAGGAAATTGTTTCGCACCATTAATAATTTTTTTTATGACAGCCAAACATTTAAAATTATCCAACAATTGACAAAAATTAACACCCAAAAAATATTTAAAAAAGTTAAGATATCGATCGCACATGATCAACAAGAGGGTATTAACTCGAAATTTGGAGTAGGAGCAAAACACATTTTCATTTAATATTTAAGGCACATTTTTTTTTTTTTTTTTTTTTTTTTTCATTATTTATTTATTGAATCTTCATATATTAAATATGAACTAACAATAATTAATCAAATCTTATCCTAATATTTGCTTTATGTCCTGCCAGTGCCAAACACAAAAGATTTAGTCATCACGGTTTCTGTTTACATATATAGGTGTTTATCGCTCATCTGATTGGGTGAGTGCTGCAGTGTCTCTTCTTCTTAAGCGAGTGTGGCCGCCATAATTTAAAATATTTCTAGCTAATGGATTTGGGTGCAGTTCCAGCCTTTTTAAATATTTTACTGCATATTTCGTTATCATAGTTTTTACTAATGGCACATTGAGATCCTTGTGGATATTTGAGTTTTTGACGTACCAGGGGGCGGCTGTGATTATTCGAAGAAGTTTATTTTGGCGCCTTTGAATTTTTTCGATGTTAGAAGCCGAGGCAGTGCCCCATAACTGAATACCGTAGCACCAAATTGGCTTTAAGATAGAGTTGTAGAGTAGAAGTTTGCAATCGAGACTAAGAACAGAATTTCTTCCAATAAGCCAATTAATTTGGATTGCTTTTAGTTTCATTTGAGTTAATTTCGCTTCTATATGCCATTTCCACGTTAAACGCCGATCTAGATGTATACCGAGGTATTTTACATGCGAGTGTTGGGGTATTATTTGATTATTTATTTTAATAGGGGGCATGTTTCCCGACGCAATGTGAATGTTATATGTGCGCATTTTTGCTCATTGATCTTTATCCTCCATTTTTTTAACCACCTTTCTAGTTCAAATATATGATCCTGTAGATAACGAGATGCTTCTTGACAGTTTGCGTGTACGCTTAGAAAAGCTGTGTCGTCCGCAAATGTTGAGGTATGGGTGTAGCTGTTTGTTGGCAAGTCCGAAGTATAAATTAAGTATAATAGAGGGCCCAGGATGCTGCCTTGTGGGACTCCAGCGTTAATTGGCTGTGGAGAACTTAAAAATTCGCCTTCTTTAATAATAAATTGACGACCGACTAAGTAGCTTTCTAACAGCTTGTGTATATTTGCTGGTAAGTTTTGCTGCAATTTCAGTAGTAAACCTTCATGCCAGACTTTATCAAAAGCTTGAGACACATCGATGAAGAGTGCTGAGCAATATTTTTTTTCTTCAAAGGCTTTTCTTATGACATTTACTATTCGATGAGTTTGTTCAATTGTGCTGTGTTTTCTTCTAAAACCGAATTGATGATTGGGAATACATCTGTTACCATTTAAAATCGGCGTTAATTTAGACACTAGAAGTTTCTCAAAAAGCTTTGATATATTAGACAATAAGCTTATAGGTCTATATGACTCAACTTTTGTGGGATCCTTTCCTGGTTTAGGTATCATGGTAACTAAGGATACTTTCCACTCTTGTGGGTAGTATTCAAGGCGTAAAATAGCATTAAAAATTAGTAGAATAATTTTCTTTGCTATGCTGGGTAGCTCCAAAAGCATTTTGTTACTGATCTTATCAAAACCAGGGGCTTTCTTGGGGTTTAAATCATGAATAGCCTTCTCGATTTCACTTATCTCAAATCTTAGTGGAACAGCTGATCTAACAGCAACAGGTGGTAACTCGACCGCAGTATCGAAAGATGTATGAGGGGTAAATACGGTTTTCAAATGATTACCGAAAATATTTCCTTTTTCTATGTATTTCGTGCCCAAGGTCCATTTAAGTTTCTTAATGGTGGTTTAGTGATAACTGGTCTTTTAAGATTTCTAGCTGCACGCCATAATGAGTAATCAGATTGAGGAGTTGCATCAAGTTCCTTAAGATATTTTTCCAGAGAAGCCGTTTTTTGAGACTGCAGTAAGTTTCTTAGCCTTTTTGTGCACTCTTTTAGTAAATTTTTAAGTTGAGGGGATCTGTGCAATTGCCACTCTCTTCGAACTCTCCTTTTTTCAGTCAAGAGACGCTCGACATCAGTAGAATATATTTTACTATTTTTGATATTTTTGCGGGCTATGCTAGAATGTTGAACAGCTAGTTTGAGATAATTGTCAAAATTTACAATAGAAAGATTCACATTCTCCGGTGTTCTAAGCGGAATATTTTCAGTGCAGTGGGTACTGAGATATTTTTTATATTTTAGCCAATTTATTTGAGTGGCTGACGTCACTAAGTAACAAGACGGAGATACAATTCTATAAGGGTTTGATATGGTAAGAATTGTAGGTGTGTGATCAGAAGATAATTCTAAAGAAGCTTCAACGTGAAACGTTTCTGCGGGGATGTTTTTAACCACGCCAAAATCGATGACATCTGGAATTTTTTGCTGATCAGTAGGCCAATAAGTTGGTTGTCCACTCGCGACCACATTTAAATCCATTTTAGACATTGTATTGTACAAAACACGACCCTTTGGTGTAATGAGCCGTGAACCCCAGAAGGTATGTTTAGCGTTGTAATCGCCAGCGGCTAGGAAACAGGGTCCTAATGATTTAAAATATTTATAATATTGGCTTTCTGATATTGAAAATCTAGGTGGATTGTATAAAGATGAAAGTACAAAGTTTCGATTTAGCTCTTCAACACAAATATTCGTTGCTTGCAGATAATCTTCACGATGATCACACATTAAGTAGTGTTTGATTCGGGTTTTTATTAAAATTAAGGCACATGAAAAATAATTTTAAAACCAAACGTTTCATTACAAATATGTTGACCATATAGCAAGATATTTTTTCCGCGGGTGAATATTACGTGTCAATTTTTTCTAAATAGTGTTGATCAAGTCCGATATGTAGGACCAAAATAGTTTTCGAGCTATGGACCTCATAAGTTTTCATATATACATATATGTGATTTTCCACTACATTTCTCAACGTACATGGCAAATATTTGTGTAATTTTAAAGCTATTGAAAAGAGCTTTCCTTATTTACAAAATTAGTTTAAAAATTCTTAACCAATTAAGAAGCGAAAATACAAGGGGTTTTAGTAAGCACAATAATTACTATGGAAAGAAGTTTAAGTTAGCGAAGCCGGTGTTTGTTATACTATAAATGATAGAAATGTTTTATATAGTGAAAACTATTTTTTAAATTGCATTGTAAAGCATTAATGTGGGTATGTCCATATATACACAAAACAATTTCTGCTATTTTTAATAGCAAATTATAATTGCACAAGTTGTAATGCAAAGAATTGTTAAAAAGCGCTAAAGCATTTCTCAAAGAATAAAATTGACAACATTGTCAATAATACTACGGGTAACATGCCGTGTACTAGAAATTCACATACACATGTAGATTTCGTCCAAACACGCATGTAAAATGCGTACATTTGCTCCATGCCGTGTACTAGTAACATTCTTGTAGCCATTTACATGTGTATACATGTGCTATCTTTGCAAATGTGCCAGCTTCGGCCACATGCGACACATTTAAATTTTGGGACAAAATTACATTTTGTGTACTATCAAAATTTCGTTGCATGTTATCACTGCGTATCATTCAAAAACTGTAACCGAAGTGCTTAACATTCTCGTGACGTCAGAGTCGCATGCGCATGTGGGTTTTTACATGCCGTGTACTATAGGCTTAAGTATTATTTTTGTGGAGTATTTGCAAATTTTTTGGTCCACATCTCCTTCATTGATGTATATATAAACATTTGAAATCACTGATGCATTGCAGTGATGCATTTACGAACGTACCCATTATTGGTCGGCAATAATGCACTGATGACGGACGTGGATTTTTCCAGTGTAGGGAAACATCAGATTTTAGCCGCAAAGGAACAACAGATGCCATAAACATATTTCCGTCCGATATTGCAGCGTCATCGGAAGATATCCTTTGCTTATAAACGCTTTGTCCGGATGATCCATCGCAGCACCATTTGCTGATCAATGTCATCTTCTCAGAAAGAATTTTCACCTCATTTTCAGGATGACTCTCCAACAACCGTTTTGCTGTATGGCCCATGAGATCCTGCAGATTGGCTTTCGCAGAGACTTCCGTAAACTCCGTATGCAGTGGTCGTGAATTTCTTTTGGCTTGCGTAATATGCTTGTATCCGGGTAAAACGTCAGCGCCGTGTCGCGTTAAAGATACCCGCAGTTTCTCATATTTCTCTTTGGAAAGTTCTAAGTCCATAAACAAGGGCAAGGCTTCTTCGGAACCATACTTTTTAATGTGTGCGTTTGTGGGCGTGGGAATGCTTTCCTTAATCCTTTTTAGTCGCAGTGGGCTTGCATCAGCAACAGATTTGGTTATCTGCGACCTAACTCTTTCACTATCCTTTGTATATTTAATAGATAAATGCTTCGTGGTCAAGTCATTGGTGGCATCGGCAAGTTTCCTCTTTCTTGTGAAAATTGAACACTCCTTCATACTTTTTTTGGCCTTCCTTTTGCTCCTCTGGTTGATGTGGTGGGTTTATCTACTGCCAATATATCCAGGATGGTATCTTCATAAGCCAGTCCTCGTATTTGGAGTTGAAGTTCTGAATGGTTCGATTAGATTTCATCCATTTTGCCTTAATATTTGCATATATCAGATACAAATTATTTTTTATAATTTCGCTTCTCTCAATATTTCCGTATAAGCTATCAAGTTCTTCTAAAGCAGCTTCCGTGAAAAACTTTGGTGTGGTTGACTTTCTTAACAGTTCAAATAATTTTTAATTGCTCAACGCCATGTTTTCAGTACTTAAATTGTTTAATGGTTTCAGTAATTGTTGCGCCAACTTTTAGTCGTAGGCTAATCCAGGCATTATGCTTATGTTGCCGAAAAATTTACCTGTTCCCTGCATACATATGGATTTAGGCTGAATAATGCAATTTTGATGTGTCTTTTTAACCTTTTTTACCTCTAGAAGCCAAACGGGCACGTACGGGCAGATAAAACCTTTTGAATTAGGTACAGAAATAATCAAAGAACAGGTTTTGCAAATATGGCAAATATAGATTTTTTTTATTTTCCGTCAAAGTTGAAAAATAGTGAAAAAACGGATAGTTTTTAAATAATGAATTTTTTTATCATTATACATTTAATAAATACATCAATCAATACAAACAAAAAATAAGGCGATTCGTTACCTATTTTTCGTGATATTACACCTGAAATCGCAACAAAATGGACTAAAAATTGTGTGTTTTTTTGAAAACCGAAAGTCGGTCAACTTTGAACGGTTATATCTTCTAAACTAAAAATGTGATATTATTAAGAGTGGCATATTTGAAATCGTTCAAAACTTCGTCGGCGCTCATGAACATTTTGATTTTTGCAACCTCGTTTGCTCTACGGGCGCCACTGTGCGACGGCGGCGAAAATACAGCAGTCGGCTATACAAAAAAAATGTAAATTGCGACTTTAATGTTTGTTGATTACAAAATTTTTTGAAAAATATAGGAATGTTTTCAAAGCCTATATATTGCAAATGGTCAAGAACAATATTGACTTATGGTCCCTACAGGTAGGCATAAATCTTATTTGGACACGTGCATAATATCAAAATTGCATTATTCAGCCTAAATCCATATGTATGCAGGGAACAGGTAAATTTTTAGGCAACATAAGCATAATGCCTGGATTAGCCTACGACTGAAAGTTGGCGCAACAATTACTGAAACCATTAAACAATTTAAGTACTGAAAACATGGCGTTGAGCAATTTAAAATTATTTGAACTGTTTAGAAAGTCAACCACACCAAAGTTTTTCACGGAAGCTGCTTTAGAAGAACTTGATAGCTTATACGGAAATATTGAGAGAAGCGAAATTATAAAAAATAATTTGTATCTGATATATGCAAAATGGGTGAAATCTAATCGAACCATTCAGAACTTCAACTCCAAATACGAGGACTGGCTTAATGAAGATACCATCCTGGATATATTGGCAGTAGATAAACCCACCACATCAACCAGAGGAGCAAAAGGAAGGCCAAAAAAAGTATGAAGGAGTGTTCAATTTTCACAAGAAAGAGGAAACTTGCCGATGCCACCAATGACTTGACCACGAAGCATTTATCTATTAAATATACAAAGGATAGTGAAAGAGTTAGGTCGCAGATAACCAAATCTGTTGCTGATGCAAGCCCACTGCGACTAAAAAGGATTAAGGAAAGTATTCCCACGCCCACAAACGCACACATTAAAAAGTATGGTTCCGAAGAAGCCTTGGCCTTGTTTAGGGACTTAGAACTTTCCAAAGAGAAATATGAGAAACTGCGGGCATCTTTAACGCGACACGGCGCTGATGTTTTACCCGGATACAAGCATATTACGCAAGCCAAAACAAATTCACGACCACTGCATACGGAGTTTACGGAAGTCTCTGCGAAAGCCAATCTGCAGGATCTCATGGGCCATACAGCAAAACGGTTGTTGGAGAGTCATCCTGAAAATGAGGTGAAAATTCTTTCTGAGAAGATGACATTGATCAGCAAATGGTGCTGCGATGGATCATCCGGACAAAGCGTTTATAAGCAAAGGATATCTTCCTATGACGCTGCAATATCGGACGGAAATATGTTTATGGCATCTGTTGTTCCTTTGCGGCTAAAATCTGATGTTTCCCTACACTGGAAAAATCCACGTCCGTCATCAGTGCATTATTGCCGACCAATAATGGGTACGTTCGTAAATGCATCACTGCGCTGCATCAGTGATTTCAAATGTTTATATATACATCAATGAAGGAGATGTGGACCAAAAAATTTGCAAATACTCCACAAAAATAATACTTAAGCCTATAGTACACGGCATGTAAAAACCCACATGCGCATGCGATTCTTTCCATAGTAATTATTGTGCTTACTAAAACCCCTTGTATTTTCGCTTCTTAATTGGTTAAGCATTTTTAAACTAATTTTGTAAATAAAGAAAGCTCTTTTCAATAGCTTTAAAATTACACAAATATTTGCCATGTACGTTGAGAAATGTAGTGGAAAATCACATATATGTATATATGAAAACTTATGAGGTCCATAGCTCGAAAACTATTTTGGTCCTACATATCGGACTTGATCAACACTATTTAGAAAAAATTGACACGTAATATTCACCCGCGGAAAAAATATCTTGCTATATGGTCAACATATTTGTAATGAAACGTTTGGTTTTAAAATTATTTTTCATGTGCCTTAAATATTAAATGAAAATGTGTTTTGCTCCTACTCCAAATTTCGAGTTAATACCCCCTTGTTGATCATGTGCGATCGATATCTTAACTTTTTTAAATATTTTTTGGGTGTTAATTTTTGTCAATTGTTGGATAATTTTAAATGTTTGGCTGTCATAAAAAAAATTATTAATGGTGCGAAACAATTTCCTTAAACACAAAGTGTACACAAGTTTGACATGATGTTAAATGGCACAAAAAATAATCAGCTGGGCCCTCAATTACATTTGATATAAATACGTCTTGCATTCAGAAAGTAAAACCTCAGAAGTATGAATATGGTTGCCCACATTATGATAAAATAGTTATCAGATTTCAAACTATTATCTTCAAATGTGCCTTTTAACAACTTAAATATGTTTATAAAACTTATAATATTTATAACTCTTTCCCTAGCAATAAGTTAATATGATCCGAGATGTATGATAAAAAAACAAATAAAAATTGTGCCTTAATTAAAATATAGCAAAATTGATAAAAACTTATGCTCTTCCCACTCTTCTGCACTATTAGGATGACTTCTAACCAAAAAAATACATCAATAGGTTTCCTATCCAAAGTTGAAGGAATAGTATTGCTATATTAATACACTGATCTGTCCAAGAGTTCAGACAAATTTCCTTGAGTGCCCTCCGACCTGATACACCTCATTATTTCCGAAAGGGAGGAAGGAAATCTTTCGATTTGGCAATGGCCGTACTAGCGTATGGTGGGATTCTTAATACTTTGACGTTAAATTGATTTTGTAGCATGAATACTATCGCCTTCGAGTTGAATGACTCCTAAACATAATCCATAACAACAATTTCGGGCATGCCAAAATTTAACAATATTAATCTTAGTGCTCTATTTGGCCATGATACTTAGGTATGAGGGTTTCTTGTAAGGAGATATTATCTAAAAATTCTGCATAATTTAGTTACCCCTTTTTTGCCGTCATTTGCGGGAAGTAATTCCTTTCTAAAAGTTGAATTTCGTCCTCAGCAGCATTTCTGTGGGTTGTATTGAAGATCTCCATTTCGTGTTCTGTTTCACTGCGTACATCGGCAACCATTTCCCTGGTGTGGAAGACTTTGTATTTGTAAAAGCTCTTCGAATATACTAACTGTGCTCTTCCTAATACTTCATTAGTCGTTTTAATACAGTTCGTTAACGATTGATTTATTTATTTTTTGAATATTTCTCCAATCTTTTTTTCATTAGGATCTGGTTCTAAAACGATCTGTTTATGGTCGTTGGGACAATAATCTGGAACTTTTATGATTGTATCACATTTGACTCTATTAAAATTTGGTTTTTAAATGCATTTATGGATGCCTCCGTGTGTTGAATTAAATTTTGTGGTGAGCTTTGGTTACTATGCTGCGTTACATCCGTTAACCTTATATAAAATACTTTTTGTGGTGGTCTAGATGAAGAGGCTGTGGGAAAAATCGCCCAAAGAAAAATGGCCCAAAAAAAGATATGAAAAATCGCCCAAAAAAATTTCATGTAAAATTGGGCCTAAATTATTATGAAAAGTGACCTAAAATTTTTGGGCTATTTTTCGTTATTGTTGGGTGATTTTTCGTTTTTTAAATTTGGTGATTTTTCATTCTGAAAAATAACCCAAAAATGTTGTATGAAAAATGGCCCATTTTTTTAATTTTCTCCTCTATGGTATAACAAACACCGGCTTCGCTTACTAAAGCTTCTCTGCACAGCCGGCCTTTGGCCGGGCGCAAGGATTTTCTCCTCTATGGTATAACAAACACCGGCTTCGCTAAGTAAAGCTTCTAAAATCTGCCTTTTTTCCAAACGAAAGCCGACTATGCAGAGAAGCTTTAGTTAGCGAAGCCGGTGTTTGTTATACCATAGAGGAGAAAATCCTTGCGCCCGGCCGAAGGCCGGCTGTGCAGAGAAGCTTTAGTTAGCGCAGTGTCAATGGACACTATGACACTTTTTGGAGTGTCATAACGTCCATGGACACTATGACACTGGACGTCATAACATGCCACCGGGAAAAAATTCGTTTTTGCTTTTTGGGTCATTTTTCATTTTTTTTTGGGCCCTTTTTCGTTTCTTTTGGGCAAAATTTCATATATAACTTTTTGGGTCATTTTTCATGTTCTGCTGGGCGATTCTTCATTTGGGCGATTTTTCATTTCTTTTTTTGGGCCATTTTTCTTTGGGCGATTTTTCCCACAGCCAGATGAAGAATCCGCGAAGTTATTTACATTTCCAGGCCTGTACAGTAATAAGTAGTTATACTCTTCCAACGTTGCCCTCCATCTTCTGAGCTTACTGTTAGAATTTGCATTGTTTAAGGCGTATATTAGGGGCTGATGGTTAGTACATATTTTTATACTTTCCGCCACATACAAACATATTTAAGACCCAAACATTCGCCCGCATTTCTCTTTCGTTTTTAGCCTTATTAAGTGACCGCGAAATTAATGTAATGGGATTACCATATTGCTCAAAACGGCTCCGATAGCATGATTGGAAGCATCTGTTGTTAGGCGAAACTCCTTTTTGAAATTAGGATATGCAACATCACGTCTTCTGTAAGTAAGGCTTCACTTTATTTTGTAAAATGCTCTACTGGCCCCTCAAAAGAGCCATTAATTGTATTGCTAGGCTGGCATAGTTTTTTATAAAACGGCGATAGAATCCTGACATTCAAAGAAACGATCTCAAATTTGTTATGGTTCTGGGAGTAGGGAAGTTGTTAATTACAGCATAAACCTGCTGTTGATATCAGAAACCCAAGAAATTCTACTTCCTACTTCATAAACTCGCTATTTATAAAACTGGACTTTCGTGTTTGCTGATTCTAATATTTTAAAGATTTTTTCTATATTCTGCATATGTGTTTCTTCATCCTTACTAACTATTATTATATCGTCGATATACATAGATATAAAATTTGTTTCCAATATATTTTCTGGTTATATCGTACATTGTCAATTTCCTGTAATTAATGACTGTTCTAAGTGTTTTTTTCTCGGCGAGTCAAATTTATTTTGGGACTACTCATACTGGTAAGTTGTATGGTAATTTCGAGGGTCTTATAATTCCCTGAGGTAATAGTTTCTTAATCTCATCTTTGCAATTCGTGTCTTTAATTTATTTTTTGTGGTTCCTACATATACTTGGTCGCATACGTTGTTTCCATCACCATTGCACCCTATTTTGTATATAACGTTTATGATTCGGTACAGTCTAACCGGAACAAGTTTGAAGGCATAAGCTTTAAGGCCAGCATGACCAAGGGTTATCCATCCCATATCCCATCCTCATTAGCTATAATCCTACCTACTCGCCCTTTGATTCCCTACATCCTCAACTTTAAAGGTCAAGGTGCTTGATAGCAGTGCCGAGGACCAGAATGGCTAGTTAGTGGTAAAATAAACTGGTCGTGAACAGTTTCCCTCTGACGCCGATGGCAGATAAACCTGCACCACTGTGAAGCAGCCTCAACCGAATTAGTAACCCAACTCATCGATAACAACGTGGCCTTAATCCAAGAGCCCTGGATTAATAAAAACCGGGTAGTTGGATTAAGGGTCACGGGGTATACATTGTTCGTACCCCACACAGATGAGAAGGTACGAACTTGTATTTTGGCGAGAACTGAGTATAAATTTATGTTTTCTCAATCTACAGTAATGGAGACTTCAAGGTTGTGACAGGAGAAGCCAAGGACAGGACGGTCCTGGCATTAGAATCGGTATACTTGTCATACGAGACTACCGATCCTCCTAGTGAAAAAGTGCGAGAGTTGGTGGAGTACTCAGGCAGAAGTGGCTCGAGGCTTGTACTAGGGTGTAACGCCAATGCACACCATTCCCAATGGGGAAGTGCCGACATCAACAAAAGAGGTGAGTCTATGTTTGATTTTATTATTGCCAGCAATATTTATATCTGTAACAGGGGGAATACACCTACGTTGACGAACTGTAGGGAATTAGTGGAGGATTGGAGGGTGGACCTGGTTTTTTCCTTCTCTGACCATAGTCGCCTGTCCTTTAATCTAATGTTTGAGAGGTCGAAAAGGTGTCCGTATAGGAATCCGAGAAGGACGGATTGGGATTACTTTTCGAGATTGGTGCAAAGTAACCTTAGAGTAACACACGACTGGAGGTCGACTTCGACCGGTGTAGAGCAACTGGTGAGCACCTTCACGGAGGTACTGACTAGTAGTTATGAGCGATCCTGTCCTTTGAACTCTCCGGATAGGCGCACACAACCAAGATGGTGGACAGACGGGTTGAGGACTCAAAGGTCCACTGTCAGAAGGTTGTTCAATAGAGCGAAGTATACGCGTAGGGAAGAAGATTGGAGTAACTTCAGATTGAGTTACAATAGATATAAGGGAGACGTTATGAGAGCGAAAAGGGACTCGTGGGTTAAGTTTAGCGAGTCAGTGGAATCTGTAAATGAGATGTCCAGGTTCAGGAACATTTTATCCAAGGACCCTGTAGTCCCGGGATTTATTCAGAGACCGGACAACTCATGGACGGAATCTAGCTCTGAATCTCTTTGTCTGCTAATGGAGACTCACTTTCCGGGATGTGTGGATCCTGGGGTGGGGGAACAGATTGAATATGGTAACCCTTTCTCTGGGTCAGGCTCGGGCGGTGAGGAGAGAGAGACGGTGGGGGACATGATCACCTTGGATAAAGTAACATGGGCGGTTAATACCTTTGGGTCTTACAAATCGGCAGGACCAGACGGTATCTTTCCGGCGATGTTACAGAATATCGGGAGATCATCACTCCTGCTGTTGGTGGAACTGTTTAGGGTCCGTGTGCTGAACGGGCACATTCCTAAAGGGTGGAGGGAGGTCAGGGTGGTTTTCATACCCTAGGCGGGAAGAACCGGTCACTCTAAACCCAACTATTTTAGACCAATCAGCTTATCGTTTTTTCTTTTGAAGACGTTGGAAAGACTGATTGATCTACATCTGAGGACGAAGATTGACGCCGGCATCATCAGCGGCGATCAACACGCCTATCTTAAGGGTAGATCTGCTGAGAGTGCGCTTCATGATGTTGTGGGTTATGTAGAGCGGGGATTGAGAAACAAGGAATACACCTTGGCGGCATTCCTGGATATAGAGGGCGCCTTTAACAATTTGAAGATAGAGGCAGGCATTGGTGGATCTAGGCGTTCCACTGTTCCTGGTCGAATGGATAACTCTGATGCTCAGCAGCATTATCGGACTGGGGAAACGAGCGCTTAAAGAAACTGGTGACTAGGGGAACCCCACAGGAGGGAGTTCTCTTTCTCTTATTATGGCTCTTTGCTGTCAACGTCGTTCTGGGACTTTTTGACAGAATGGGTCGGAAAGTTGTGCCCGACGCGGATGATGTAGTGATATTGGTATCGGGCAAGTTTCTGCCGACAATAAGCGAAGTCATGCAAGGGGCGAACTGTCAGCATGGGCGAGTGATAAGGGATTGGGAGTTAATCCGGAGAAGACCGAGTTGGTTCTTTTTACTAGGAGGTACAGGGTAGAGAATTTTAGGCTGCCGGTACTAGGAGGAGTAGAGCTTAGACTATCTGATAGCGCTAAGTATCTAGGAGTTTTTCTAGAC
This sequence comes from Pollenia amentaria, assembly GCA_943735925.1. Lineage (NCBI taxonomy): Eukaryota > Metazoa > Arthropoda > Insecta > Diptera > Polleniidae > Pollenia > Pollenia amentaria. Next base: position 44,235,443 of record OX031008.1, on the reverse strand, counting down.
AGTAAGCTGTCGTGGGGAAGGAATACTCAGGAGAGACTTAAGAGGCCTCAATGCCTACTATTGTAATGGGTTTTGTTTTAGTCACCCAAAAAAATTAAACAAAAGTTTATATTTTTCTTTTTTAATATTTATTCATAATTATTTTTTTATTAGTTATTTATTTTTCTTTACTTAAAAGCATTCGGAACTATTTCTAGTTCTAGTGCTTATTGCTTCTTAAATTAGACTGTCCCTTAATACTAAAATGTTTTCTCTTAAATACTATTTTCACATTTGACATTCTTAATCTAGAATTCTAATAATAATCTTGACCCAATACACAATAACAAAAACCCCGACCTTCCACAATGTAGTTCTACACATCTGGTCGACATAAGTGCAATTCTAACCCACAACATTCAACACATGTGCCAATGTGTGTGTTCCTCAGTTTGTTTATTGTTATCATAAAACAAAACAATCACAAACAAACTGACAAAATTGCAATACGATCTTGTTATTTTTGTTACCAAGCACTTGGGTTGGTTACTCAAGTGGTGAGCAATAAACACAAATTATTATTCGTTGTTTGTACCAAGAATAATAATCAAGGTCACACTACACCCTTGCCCTTGAGAGAAATCATACAATTTTTACGATGAAAATTGTAGGATTACTCTTACCAAAATTATGTTAACATTTTATTGCCTTTTAATATGCTTATTCTCCGTATGGTTTTTCTTAAAATACTTCATTATATTGACATGCTTACATACTAAATGGTTTTACCCTTTTGTCTTATATACATATTTTTTAAGTAAGTTCTTATGTACAATTCATTCTACTGTTACATTCAAATTTTCTATATTCGTTATTTTGTATGGACCCTGGTATGGTGATTCGTTTTTTCTTCTATTTCCTCTTTTTATCAGAACCAAATCCCCTACCGCTAACTCTATACTATGCGATTTGTTCATTGAATCCAAACCTCTTTTCTCTTTTACCTTAACTAACAGTCCCCTAGCATTCTCTAATGAATATTTCAGCCTAACTTTTAACTCATTCGCATAGTTATCTACATTGTAAACCCTATCGCAAGACATAACTTGTTCACCCGGCAAACAAGGTAGTTTCCCAAAAATTAATTCAAATTGTGAATAGTTTGTATCAACGTGTGGGGTTATGTTATAAGCGAAAAAATAATATGCAATCCATACAGACCAGTTGTCATTGTTGACAAACGACAAGAAATACTCGTTTAAAACCCTATGGTTACGTTCAACTGTTTCTAGAGTTTCATGATGGTAAGGAGTAGAAAATACTTGTTCGATTTGTAAAAGTTTACACACTTCTCTCATTAATTCATTAGTAAACTCAGTACCTCTATCGGATTTTAGCGTTTTAAATAGTCCATACTTCAGTATTAAACTTTCTATCAGAGTCTTTGCTACACATTTAGCCTCTTTTGTTTCCATAGGTGCTGCTATAACGTATTTCGTTAATTCACACTGCATCGTTAGTATGTATCGATTATTTTCCGATGGTCGAAGTGGACCAACCGTATCGATAACCACAGTACTAAAGCTTTGTGTTGGTGTATCCGTCATACATAATGGTTCTTTTGTGTGTCTTATCTGCTTGTTTCTCTGGCACAGATCACACTCGGAGACATACTTCTTTACCATCTTACACATGTCTTTCCATACGTATTTCTGCTTCAACTTGAGCAACATTCTTCTGACTCCAGAATGTCCTCCGCATGGTGTATTATGATACAATCTTATTAATTCAGCCTTGTCCTTTTCGTTAATTACTCTTTGAGGATTAGTATAGAGTAGAATTTTTATTCTCTCTTTGCTTTTATTCAGTATTTCTTTCATTTTCTCGTGGCTTATTTTCTTAAATATTTCGTCACATTTCTCTAGTGCGAAAACGCCATACCCCAATCTGCTTAAAACAGAAGATAGCTTCTCCAACATATTACCTAAATAATCGGGATTATCACTACATCTGACGGCCGTAAAAGCATGATTGTTTTCAATTTCTAAATTTTCTGTCGACTTTTCTACTATAAACTTTAGTTTTTGTGCACTTCTTATATCATTCATGGATGTACATTCCCACATCTTGAGTTGATCAGGCTCAATAGGATCTGTATTACCATTTTCCTCAGTTTTTCTGTTTCTATCCTCCTTTTCAGCTTCATTTTGTATCATTTTATTCTTCATACCTCTCGTTATCACCAGCGATTTTTTGATTGTGCTATCAAGACTCCTAGGTATCATCTCCTTTAACATCTCTGAATCTAATTCTATTCTTGAAAGAGCGTCAGCATTTGTGTTACTACTTCCCTCTTTATATACTATATGAAAATCATAATCAGATAGTTCTAAACGGATTCTTGTTAATTTAGAGCTCGGATTTTTATGTGTAAATAATGCAACTAACGGACGATGATCCGTCACGACCACAAATTTTCTACCATATAGATACGGTCGGAAAAACTGTATACCCCAGTGAATGCCAAGTATCTCTTTTTCAATAACCGATTTGTTCCTTTCGTGTTTATTTAAAGAACGACTAGCATATGATATTGGTTTATCCTCTCCAATTTCACCTTGTGATAACACGGCTCCCAGTGCAAAATCTGATGCATCAGTTGTTAGTATAAAAGGTTTATTAAAATCGGGATATTGTAGAATCGGTGGACAAATTAACTTTTGCTTCAAAGTTTCGAATGCGGTTTGACAGTGTTCAGTCCATTCAAACTTTACACCTTTCTTCAGTAACTGATTTAAACAGCTTGCTATGTCGGCAAAGTTCTTTATAAACCTCCTATAGTAATTGCAGAAAGCTACAAATCTTCTTACGTCATCTGCATTTGTTGGTATTGGATAATTGGTTATTGCCGCAAATTTTTCAGGATCTGGTTTTATTCCCTCTGGAGTTATTAAATGACCAAGATATATCACCTCCGGCTTCAGAAAACAACATTTATTGGCGTTCAGTTTCAGATTATACTTTTTCAGCCGATCCAATACTTTTACTAAGTTGGCATTATGATGTTTAAGGCTACATCCGAAGACTATTATATCGACTACGTATAGAAAAGCTTCAGATTCTAACCCTGATAAAGCAATAGTTAACATTCGTTGAAAGCTGTTGGACGAAATTTTTAACCCGAAAGGCAATCTCGTATACTGGTAATGACCATTAGGTGTTGAAAACGCTGTACATGGTCTAGATTGGTGATCAAGCTCTATTTGGTGAAATGAACTTGTCATATCCAATGTAGAAAAATACTTAGCTCTACCTAATTTATCCAAGATATCATCCAATCGTGTTAACGGAAATTTATCGTTTACGATCTTATCATTTAATTTCCTAAAATCAACCACTAACCTCCACTTTCTTAGCTCAGTTTGTCCCTTTTTTGGAACTAATAAAAGGGGTGCATTGTACGGACTTACTGAAGGCTCTATTATATTAGTTTCCAACAAGTTCTGCACTTGTGAATTTATTTCTTCCGTATGTGTTTGTGGTAAACGGTAATTCTTTATATAAACTGGACTACTGTCATGCAGACTTATTTTCTGCTTATAGAAATTGTTAGTTGTCAATTCTTCCCCATCCAAATGGAATACCGACTGATATCTATCCAAGACACCTATAATTTCTTCTTTGTCATCACCTTTTAAGTCATCTAATTTAAGATTCTGTAACAATTTATGGAATCTTTCTTTTGTATCCTTGCCACTATTTTGGCCAGTGTTAAAAGTGCAGATTTCGTAGTTGCTTAATGGAACAGTTTTTATTTCTAGATTCCTTACAGTCATGGGTCTATTTGTAACATTTAACATCTTTATGTGTTGATTGCCATTTTTAGGTACTATGGCATTCGCCAGATACACCTAGTGACCTCACGATTTAAAACTACGACATCTTCTTCTAATTCGATATTGAATGGAACAATAATCTCACTTCTACTTGGTATTCTTACATGGTTTATTCCAAATGTATTGTCATGTATCGGAAGGGTTACAAGATCGTTCTCGATCTTGAATGACAATATGTATCTATCATAATCTATGTTGCACTTAAATTTAGAGAAAAAATCTCTGCCAAGAATTCCGTCTGTTTTTATTGGGAAATCGTTTTTTACTAATTGTATTTTGTGTTTAATCTCATAATTATCAAATTTTATTTTTACTTCTGTGGAACCTATCGATTTTATTATTTCTTCTGAGATTCCCGTCAGGTTGCAGTAATCATCTGGATCCTCATTATAGTGATAGACTAAACTTTCCTTACAGAGAGATACGTCAGCTCCTGTATCTATTAAGAACGTTAAAGGATAGTCTGTATTAAAAATATTTAGTTTGACATAATTTTTGAGATTCTCGTCAGACATTTGCTTGCAAAATGATTTAGTTTCCCACACTTATTACAAGTTTTTCCGCTGGCCAAACACCTATCGCCATGTATTCTGCCGCACTTCCCGCATTGGGTAGAAACATTTCTTTGCCTTGGCGCCAAATTTTGGTACAGTATTTGCCTTTGTCTAGTTCTGGACGAGGCCTTTTCTGCGATTTCTAACGCCTCAGTGAATGTAGAAACACGACTAGCGTCTATGGTGGCAACAATTTGAGGATCTGATAGACCATTCAAGAAAGAATTGTAGGCTATCTTACCGTTTGCTCTAATTATTGACGACCTACTTTCTTCTCCTTCTTCCACTATTTGTAACTCATTCAATTCTGTTACCAAATTCTCTATCTTACTAGCAAATCCCATTAGGTTGTCACCCTTTTGAGATATACCTGTTAGCTCATTCAGGATACTATTAGAATTTCTTGTAGATTTATAGGAGTTCTTCAAAACCCGTATCAATTCCTCTACTGTTGTAGGAATGGTACTCTGTTTGATCCTATTCTGGACCTTCAGGTCTAATCTGGAACTAAAAACAAATTGGAAAAAAGAGGTCTGCTTTGTAGTTGGGATCGTTTTAGAGACTATATCTAAATTTGTTACGAAACTGTGCAATTCGTCCTTTTTTCCCGAAAAAAGAGGGATTAGTTTGACGATTGCCGTTAACTCCCCGATTTCCATATTTGACATTGTCACGGATAAGTTTCTCCTTGAATTACTTTGATTTTTGGCTATGTGTGAATTTAATACTTTTGCTGCCTCTAACTTTAACCTGTCAAATTCTGATATTTCCTCTACAGAGACTTTATCCTCTGAAGTAAACTCATTAAATCTTTCTGTCAATTCTACCAATTCCAATTTTTTTTCTGCTATGGTATTTTCTGAATAAGGTCGGTTCAGTGACTTTTTCGCATTAGAGATAATAGATCTTAACGAATTGAAAACAGAAAACATACACGAATAACGGTTGACTTTATTAGAAAAATGTGAATATATTCTTAAGTGATTCTATACGCTCCTGCATTAATATATATGCCCTAACCGAAAATCCGATAATGAGTACAATTAATTTTATAATATTTTTTATCAAATCTTTTATCATTATTCTAGATATGTAATAAATTTTTTATATTTATGCTACTTAAGAATTCATTCGTTGCTTCTATAATTCTTGCTTTTGCTGTCTCTTCTATTCTAGGTATGAATGTTATTACAAGAATCATCCATAAAATCATAAAGAATGGTACAAATATATATTTTATATTACTAGTGTCTACTTATTTTTGTATTTTTTTTTTAAATAAAATTTAATAATTTTCTCCAACTCTTCTATGCGCTGCCAAAACTCATTCGCGTGCTGCCATGGTGGTGGTGGTGTTGCGTTCACTAATTTTCTTGTGTTGGCTAATTCTCTTCTTAGCTTTACCAAGTAACCTCCTCTTCGCTTAACACTTGGGATCTTTGGTGTCCACTCAACCGGTGCCGCTTTATTTCTTTTCTTATACTCCTCTAAGGTCAACTTCCTTGGACCTACTCTTACAGCTTTCTCATCGGGCATTTAGAAAAAATGGAAACTACTACTATTAAACTTGAATCATGGGCGAACTCGCCTCCGATTCGCAGGTGCTGAATTAGAAGCACTCTGTCCCTAATAAATAAAATAAATTTTGTTTGTCCTTTGACGTGACTCGTTCCTCGGCCGAACAGTCCTTTCAATCCCAGGCATGGATTGAGTACCTCTCCTATTTTTCTTCCTTCGTGCTCCTTATGAAATGGGCAGGATCGCCATGTAATGGGTTTTGTTTTAGTCACCCAAAAAAATTAAACAAAAGTTTATATTTTTCTTTTTTAATATTTATTCATAATTATTTTTTTATTAGTTATTTATTTTTCTTTACTTAAAAGCATTCGGAACTATTTCTAGTTCTAGTGCTTATTGCTTCTTAAATTAGACTGTCCCTTAATACTAAAATGTTTTCTCTTAAATACTATTTTCACATTTGAAATTCTTAATCTAGAATTCTAATAATAATCTTGACCCAATACACAATAACAAAAACCCCGACCTTCCACAATGTAGTTCTACACATCTGGTCGACATAAGTGCAATTCTAACCCACAACATTCAACACATGTGCCAATGTGTGTGTTCCTCAGTTTGTTTATTGTTATCATAAAACAAAACAATCACAAACAAACTGACAAAATTGCAATAGAATCTTGTTATTTTTGTTACCAAGCACTTGGGTTGGTTACTCAAGTGGTGAGCAATAAACACAAATTATTATTCGTTGTTTGTACCAAGAATAATAATCAAGGTCACACTACACCCTTGCCCTTGAGAGAAATCATACAATTTTTACGATGAAAATTGTAGGATTACTCTTACCAAAATTATGTTAACATTTTATTGCTTATTAATATGCTTATTCTCCGTATGGTTTTTCTTAAAATACTTCATTATATTGACATGCTTACATACTAAATGGTTTTACCCTTTTGTCTTATATACATATTTTTTAAGTAAGTTCTTATGTACAATTCATTCTACTGTTACATTCAAATTTTCTATATTCGTTATTTTGTATGGACCCTGGTATGGTGATTCGTTTTTTCTTCTATTTCCTCTTTTTATCAGAACCAAATCCCCTACCGCTAACTCTATACTATGCGATTTGTTCATTGAATCCAAACCTCTTTTCTCTTTTACCTTAACTAACAGTCCCCTAGCATTCTCTAATGAATATTTCAGCCTAACTTTTAACTCATTCGCATAGTTATCTACATTGTAAACCCTATCGCAAGACATAACTTGTTCACCCGGCAAACAAGGTAGTTTCCCAAAAATTAATTCAAATGGTGAATAGTTTGTATCAACGTGTGGGGTTATGTTATAAGCGAAAAAATAATATGCAATCCATACAGACCAGTTGTCATTGTTGACAAACGACAAGAAATACTCGTTTAAAACCCTATGGTTACGTTCAACTGTTTCTAGAGTTTCATGATGGTAAGGAGTAGAAAATACTTGTTCGATTTGTAAAAGTTTACACACTTCTCTCATTAATTCATTAGTAAACTCAGTACCTCTATCGGATTTTAGCGTTTTAAATAGTCCATACTTCAGTATTAAACTTTCTATCAGAGTCTTTGCTACACATTTAGCCTCTTTTGTTTCCATAGGTGCTGCTATAACGTATTTCGTTAATTCACACTGCATCGTTAGTATGTATCGATTATTTTCCGATGGTCGAAGTGGACCAACCGTATCGATAACCACAGTACTAAAGCTTTGTGTTGGTGTATCCGTCATACATAACGGTTCTTTTGTGTGTCTTATCTGCTTGTTTCTCTGGCACAGATCACACTCGGAGACATACTTCTTTACCATCTTACACATGTCTTTCCATACGTATTTCTGCTTCAACTTGAGCAACATTCTTCTGACTCCAGAATGTCCTCCGCATGGTGTATTATAATACAATCTTATTAATTCAGCCTTGTCCTTTTCGTTAATTACTCTTTGAGGATTAGTATAGAGTAGAATTTTTATTCTCTCTTTGCTTTTATTCAGTATTTCTTTCATTTTCTCGTGGCTTATTTTCTTAAATATTTCGTCACATTTCTCTAGTGCGAAAACGCCATACCCCAATCTGCTTAAAACAGAAGATAGCTTCTCCAACATATTACCTAAATAATCGGGATTATCACTACATCTGACGGCCGTAAAAGCATGATTGTTTTCAATTTCTAAATTTTCTGTCGACTTTTCTACTATAAACTTTAGTTTTTGTGCACTTCTTATATCATTCATGGATGTACATTCCCACATCTTGAGTTGATCAGGCTCAATAGGATCTGTATTACCATTTTCCTCAGTTTTTCTGTTTCTATCCTCCTTTTCAGCTTCATTTTGTATCATTTTATTCTTCATACCTCTCGTTATCACCAGCGATTTTTTGATTGTGCTATCAAGACTCCTAGGTATCATCTCCTTTAACATCTCTGAATCTAATTCTATTCTTGAAAGAGCGTCAGCATTTGTGTTACTACTTCCCTCTTTATATACTATATGAAAATCATAATCAGATAGTTCTAAACGGATTCTTGTTAATTTAGAGCTCGGATTTTTATGTGTAAATAATGCAACTAACGGACGATGATCCGTCACGACCACAAATTTTCTACCATATAGATACGGTCGGAAAAACTGTATACCCCAGTGAATGCCAAGTAACTCTTTTTCAATAACCGATTTGTTCCTTTCGTGTTTATTTAAAGAACGACTAGCATATGATATTGGTTTATCCTCTCCAATTTCACCTTGTGATAACACGGCTCCCAGTGCAAAATCTGATGCATCAGTTGTTAGTATAAAAGGTTTATTAAAATCGGGATATTGTAGAATCGGTGGACAAATTAACTTTTGCTTCAAAGTTTCGAATGCGGTTTGACAGTGTTCAGTCCATTCAAACTTTACACCTTTCTTCAGTAACTGATTTAAACAGCTGGCTATGTCGGCAAAGTTCTTTATAAACCTCCTATAGTAATTGCAGAAAGCTACAAATCTTCTTACGTCATCTGCATTTGTTGGTATTGGATAATTGGTTATTGCCGCAAATTTTTCAGGATCTGGTTTTATTCCCTCTGGAGTTATTAAATGACCAAGATATATCACCTCCGGCTTCAGAAAACAACATTTATTGGCGTTCAGTTTCAGATTATACTTTTTCAGCCGATCCAATACTTTTACTAAGTTGGCATTATGATGTTTAAGGCTACATCCGAAGACTATTATATCGTCTACGTATAGAAAAGCTTCAGATTCTAACCCTGATAAAGCAATAGTTAACATTCGTTGAAAGCTGTTGGACGAAATTTTTAGCCCGAAAGGCAATCTCGTATACTGGTAATGACCATTAGGTGTTGAAAACGCTGTACATGGTCTAGATTAGTGATCAAGCTCTATTTGGTGAAATGAACTTGTCATATCCAATGTAGAAAAATACTTAGCTCTACCTAATTTATCCAAGATATCATCCAATCGTGTTAACGGAAATTTATCGTTTACGATCTTATCATTTAATTTCCTAAAATCAACCACTAACCTCCACTTTCTTAGCTCAGTTTGTCCCTTTTTTGGAACTAATAAAAGGGGTGCATTGTACGGACTTACTGAAGGCTCTATTATATTAGTTTCCAACAAGTTCTGCACTTGTGAATTTATTTCTTCCGTATGTGTTTGTGGTAAACGGTAATTCTTTATATAAACTGGACTACTGTCATGCAGACTTATTTTCTGCTTATAGAAATTGTTAGTTGTCAATTCTTCCCCATCCAAATGGAATACCGACTGATATCTATCCAAGACACCTATAATTTCTTCTTTGTCATCACCTTTTAAGTCATCTAATTTAAGATTCTGTAACAATTTATGGAATCTTTCTTTTGTATCCTTGCCACTATTTTGGCCAGTGTTAAAAGTGCAGATTTCGTAGTTGCTTAATGGAACAGTTTTTATTTCTAGATTCCTTACAGTCATGGGTCTATTTGTAACATTTAACATCTTTATGTGTTGATTGCCATTTTTAGGTACTATGGCATTCGCCAGATACACCTAGTGACCTCACGATTTAAAACTACGACATCTTCTTCTAATTCGATATTGAATGGAACAATAATCTCACTTCTACTTGGTATTCTTACATGGTTTATTCCAAATGTATTGTCATGTATCGGAAGGGTTACAAGATCGTTCTCGATCTTGAATGACAATATGTATCTATCATAATCTATGTTGCACTTAAATTTAGAGAAAAAATCTCTGCCAAGAATTCCGTCTGTTTTTATTGGGAAATCGTTTTTTACTAATTGTATTTTGTGTTTAATCTCATAATTATCAAATTTTATTTTTACTTCTGTGGAACCTATCGATTTTATTATTTCTTCTGAGATTCCCGTCAGGTTGCAGTAATCATCTGGATCCTCATTATAGTGATAGACTAAACTTTCCTTACAGAGAGATACGTCAGCTCCTGTATCTATTAAAAATATTTAGTTTGACATAATTTTTGAGATTCTCGTCAGACATTTGCTTGCAAAATGATTTAGTTTCCCACACTTATTACAAGTTTTTCCGCTGGCCAAACACCTATCGCCATGTATTCTGCCGCACTTCCCGCATTGGGTAGAAACATTTCTTTGCCTTGGCGCCAAATTTTGGTACAGTATTTGCCTTTGTCTAGTTCTGGACGAGGCCTTTTCTGCGATTTCTAACGCCTCAGTGAATGTAGAAACACGACTAGCGTCTATGGTGGCAACAATTTGAGGATCTGATAGACCATTCAAGAAAGAATTGTAGGCTATCTTGCCGTTTGCTCTAATTATTGACGACCTACTTTCTTCTCCTTCTTCCACTATTTGTAACTCATTCAATTCTGTTACCAAATTCTCTATCTTACTAGCAAATCCCATTAGGTTGTCACCCTTTTGAGATATACCTGTTAGCTCATTCAGGATACTATTAGAATTTCTTGTAGATTTATAGGAGTTCTTCAAAACCCGTATCAATTCCTCTACTGTTGTAGGAATGGTACTCTGTTTGATCCTATTCTGGACCTTCAGGTCTAATCTGGAACTAAAAACAAATTGGAAAAAAGAGGTCTGCTTTGTAGTTGGGATCGTTTTAGAGACTATATCTAAATTTGTTACGAAACTGTGCAATTCGTCCTTTTTTCCCGAAAAAAGAGGGATTAGTTTGACGATTGCCGTTAACTCCCCAATTTCCATATTTGACATTGTCACGGATAAGTTTCTCCTTGAATTACTTTGATTTTTGGCTATGTGTGAATTTAATACTTTTGCTGCCTCTAACTTTAACCTGTCAAATTCTGATATTTCCTCTACAGAGACTTTATCCTCTGAAGTAAACTCATTAAATCTTTCTGTCAATTCTACCAATTCCAATTTTTTTTCTGCTATGGTATTTTCTGAATAAGGTCGGTTCAGTGACTTTTTCGCATTAGAGATAATAGATCTTAACGAATTGAAAACAGAAAACATACACGAATAACGGTTGACTTTATTAGAAAAATGTGAATATATTCTTAAGTGATTCTATACGCTCCTGCATTAATATATATGCCCTAACCGAAAATCCGATAATGAGTGAAAATACTAGCAGTACAATTAATTTTATAATATTTTTTATCAAATCTTTTATCATTATTCTAGATATGTAATAAATTTTTTATATTTATGCTACTTAAGAATTCATTCGTTGCTTCTATAATTCTTGCTTTTGCTGTCTCTTCTATTCTAGGTATGAATGTTATTACAAGAATCATCCTTAAAATCATAAAGAATGGTACAAATATATATTTTATATTACTAGTGTCTACTTATTTTTGTATTTTTTTTTTAAATAAAATTTAATAATTTTCTCCAACTCTTCTATGCGCTGCCAAAACTCATTCGCGTGCTGCCATGGTGGTGGTGGTGTTGCGTTCACTAATTTTCTTGTGTTGGCTAATTCTCTTCTTAGCTTTACCAAGTAACCTCCTCTTCGCTTAACACTTGGGATCTTTGGTGTCCACTCAACCGGTGCCGCTTTATTTCTTTTCTTATACTCCTCTAAGGTCAACTTCCTTGGACCTACTCTTACAGCTTTCTCATCGGGCATTTAGAAAAAATGGAAACTACTACTATTAAACTTGAATCATGGGCGAACTCGCCTCCGATTCGCAGGTGCTGAATTAGAAGCACTCTGTCCCTAATAAATAAAATAAATTTTGTTTGTCCTTTGACGTGACTCGTTCCTCGGCCGAACAGTCCTTTCAATCCCAGGCATGGATTGAGTACCTCTCCTATTTTTCTTCCTTCGTGCTCCTTATGAAATGGGCAGGATCGCCATGTAATGGGTTTTGTTTTAGTCACCCAAAAAAATTAAACAAAAGTTTATATTTTTCTTTTTTAATATTTATTCATAATTATTTTTTTATTAGTTATTTATTTTTCTTTACTTAAAAGCATTCGGAACTATTTCTAGTTCTAGTGCTTATTGCTTCTTAAATTAGACTGTCCCTTAATACTAAAATGTTTTCTCTTAAATACTATTTTCACATTTGAAATTCTTAATCTAGAATTCTAATAATAATCTTGACCCAATACACAATAACAAAAACCCCGACCTTCCACAATGTAGTTCTACACATCTGGTCGACATAAGTGCAATTCTAACCCACAACATTCAACACATGTGCCAATGTGTGTGTTCCTCAGTTTGTTTATTGTTATCATAAAACAAAACAATCACAAACAAACTGACAAAATTGCAATACGATCTTGTTATTTTTGTTTCCAAGCACTTGGGTTGGTTACTCAAGTGGTGAGCAATAAACACAAATTATTATTCGTTGTTTGTACCAAGAATAATAATCAAGGTCACACTACACTATGCTTGCAGATCATCGATAGGTAGGAGCTGAGGACTCCGGCCGTCAGAAGTGGGATGGCTGTACACTTTGGTGGTTAGACCCATTCTTACGTATGGATGGGAGTCATTGAGAGTGGCTAGTCGAAGGAACCTTCTGTCTAAGGCTCAGAGGTGTACTTCAATCGGAATGACAGGTGCCATGAGAAGTACTCCTCAAGCGGCACTGGATGTCATTCTACATCTTCTGCCCATTGAGCAGTATGTTATGGGAATGGCAGCCAGAAGCATTCTTAGACTGAGGGAACTAGGATTGATTAGGAATTTCACGCAGGGTCACTCACGGATCTTGGGTGAGATCGAAGCTGGAGGTTACTACCTGGGATCACCCGGCTCCACGGATTTTGAGCACCAGGGTGGATTTCGGACGGTTGCCGGAGGTGGTAGCAGATTATTTAGTGGATTTGCTATTTCACTGACGGCCCGAAGATAAGAGGTACGGGTGCGGGGGTCTACATTGAGGATCTGGACATCAGAATGTCATATAGACTTCCTGACGACTACAGGGTTTTTCAGGCGGAGGTTCTGGGGGTCTTGAGGGCCGTGGAACTGATAAGGGACAACATTGATAGGGGCTCGGAGGTCACTATATACGTCGACAGCCAGGCGGCCCTTATGGCCGTAAGGGGCTGTTACTTGAACTCCAAGCTAGTTGACGGTTGCAGGAGGGCTCTGGAGGGAGCCTTAGGAGAGTATATGTTGAGATTGTGCTGGGTGCCTGGTCACTGCAATATAAACGGCAACGAGATTGCTGATGAGTTGGCGAGACAGGGCTCAGAGATGGAGGATCCTAATCAAATGGAGGCGGTTAGGCCTACAATAGGATTCTACTTTGGGAAGATTAGGGAGTGGATTCTGGACGCGACCAATAGGGCATGGGGGAACCGAACGGACTGCCGGGTATCACGGACGCTGTGGCCGGTGCTTAGGAAGTCAAACTCGGAGTTGTTGCTGGGCAGAAGTAGGGTCTGCGTGAGGACCATAATAGGAATCATCACGGGTCATTGCATGATAGGCAGGATGGCGATGAGGTTGGGATCCGACGTGTCGGAAATGTGCGGGTTGTGTGAGGACCCGGAGGAGCTGGAGACGGTTGAACACATTTTGTGCCGCTGTCCCAGGCTACAGTGCAGCAGTCTGAGGTGGCTGGGCAGCAGATTCCTAGGCGAATTAGGGGACGTCCCGGGCTGTGGGCTCGAGAGTCTAATAGGATTCGTAATGGGGATGGCCTGGCTGCGCAGAATGAGACTGGGAGCTAACCGCACATAGGGCGGATTGGTGTTGTGTTGAGTGAGGCTTTTCTCTCGGGTTTGGTCAGATCTTCCTTTTCTTATCTATCCTTATCTTTTCTAATGCTTTTAATGTTTCTCTTCACCTTCTTTTTCAGCTATTTATCTATAAACAAGGCATCACAATGGACCATATTGGTCTCTGGGTGAGGGTGTGAAGGAGACTTCACACCAGCCTTTCTACCTACCTACCTAACTTGGCTAAGTCACCTTTTTGATGTATAGGGAAGATAATACTTTTGCTAAACAAGTAACAAGTTATTTTTTTTTTTTGGATACGTTGTTTGCTTCTTTTAGTATTAAGTTCAATCTGATCGGAAAATATTTGTTTTTATACTACAAAACACCATACATATTTTAAAACAGCAACCGCTACCGTATATATTTCATTTACGGAACTTCCATTGTAATTCATCCAAGTAAAACAACCTTCCTCATCACCAACTGTTATTACAAAATTCTAAAAATTCATTGGCACGTGAAACAGTTGTATTGTCCATCGACTTTCTTTTTTCTAAACCAGCGGGAAACATTGATTCAATTAATCCTTTCTAGTACTGTTGTTGGGAAATCAGGGCTGTCAAATTTTTTTCACCTTCGTCGTCAATTAAGCCTAGTACTCTGTTCAACATTTCACGTGAAATGCTGTCAAAACTCATATGAAAAAAACTTGTGCGGAATTTCTATGAAAAAATGTTGATAGAGTTGTACTATGTTTAATTCGTGAAAAAGTTGCGAAATGTTTCTAGCAACATTTTTTTTACAACTGCGAAATAATATAAGCTGCACTTATTTCACGTGGAATTTTAAGCAAATGAAAAAAGTTTAAACTTAATATTAAAATGAGAACTGCAAAACATAAATTACTCAACCGGTAACAGGTTTTCATCAATATTTAATTTTATTTTTACTTAATTTTTTATTTAAAAATACTTTTTAGTAAAATACATTAGGTTTTGTTTACATATGCAAAACAATGTCACATACTTTGAAATATTAAAAATGTCAAATTATGCAAACTCTCGAGATAGGTAACATTGATACATGTCAAATTTTTCGCATGAAATAATAGATGTTGCTGAACATTTTTCACAAATTGGAACAGAGTACTAGGCTTTAGACCAGTGCCATTCAACCTATGGTACGCGTACCACTTGGTGATACGCGAAAAATTTCCAGGTGGTACGCGAAATCTTTTAACATTTTAACGATTTCTATTTTGCAATTGGAAACAAAAAGAAAAATCATCCGAAAAGTACACCTTTCTTGTGAAATTTTGAATTTTTAAATTTAAGTAGAACTGTCATCTACATTTAATACAAAATAACAAATGTAAGCGAATGATAACCATACCAATAAACGAATGAGCAAAGTAAAATATTCGTTCAACAAAAAGCAAAAGAGTATGCTTGTGAATTTAAAATGTGTGTATTTTGTTTTCCTCGAAATAAACAAACGCACAACTTAGAACAATAATACGAATTTGTTGTACACATTTCGAAGCGATGCGTTGGGTTATGCACGGATGGTGCCCGAGCAATGACGGGAAAATATAATGGGATAACCACAAAAGTAAAATCTGTTGCTCCAGACTGTGCATTTACCCATTGTGTTATACATCGGGAAGCTTTGGTTTCGAAAAAAATACCAAGTGACCTAAAAGAAGTACTTGATGATGCAGCTAAGATAATTAATTTTATAAAATCAAGATCACTTAATTGTCGCTTGTTTAAAGAGTTGTGTATCGAAATGGAAAGTTAGTATACCAATCTTCTTATGAATACTGAGGTAAGATGGCTATCAAGAAGAAGAATACTTACTCGGCTTTTGGAGCTACGTACAGAAGTTCAAATATTTTTGCAACAAATGAATAATGATTTTTACAATAAATTTTTAGATGAAATTTAGGTAGCAAAGTTAGCTTATTTATCAGATATTTTCTCGCGTTAAAATGAATTAAATGTAAGTCTACAAGGCTCATCAAAGACACCTTTTGAAGTACATGGAAAAATAAAAGCAATGATTAAAAAGTTAAATTTAATCGTAAATGCTGTTGAAAACAACAGTTATGAATCATTTGCAAAATTGGAACAATTTCTATTTAAAAATAAATTTGAACCCACAATTGAGCTAAAAACTTGCATTATTAGTAATTGTAAAATGTTAATAATCACATTCAGTAATTATTTTCCTGAAAGCCATGTAGACCATTTATGGATACAAAATCCATTTTTGGAGCAACAACGTTCAAAATTGTGTTTTAAAGATAAGGAATCATTAATTGATATATCCTGTAATCCAGCACACAAAATTGCTTTCCAAAACACGAATCTTTTTTCATTTTAGATGAAACAGAAAACTGAATATGAATCGTTATATCGTGAAGCAGTTAAGTATTTGTTGCCATTCACCTCCACATATTTATGTGAACAAGGATTTTCCTCAATGGTGGTAATCAAAAATAAATACCGAACAACGATGAACTTTGAGCCAAGTATGAGATTATAGTTAACAAAAATTGAACCAGACATAAAATCTCTAATATCAAAAATGCAGTGCCAACGATCTCATTGATTCGGATTTTTATAAAATTAATTGCAAATACATTTTTGTTTCGTTTTTTTTTTTACTTTGAATAGTTCTATTGTAAAGTTTATTTTCTTAATTTTTTATTAAATTATATTTAATAGTTGGATAAAAATCAAATGAAAGATCTCTTAATTAGAATATATTAATTTACTCGTTCTGTTAAGTTTTTTATAAATGCATTATTATTAATTTTGTTTCGTTTTTTATTAACTTTGAATAAGTCTTTCTTAATGTTGAATTTCCTAAATTTTTTAAAAATGTCTTTTTTTACTAATTTTTTATAAGTTGTATAAAAATTAAATGAAAGTTTTCCTTATTAAAATATATTTTTATTGTACATGTTCTTGTTATGTTTTTTGTTATTTTTATTATTTTTTTTTAATTTTATTGTTTTTTATTATTAATAAATAAAATGGATTAAAAATTTTAAAATTGTTTGGTATTTATTGATCTAATTATTTTTTCAGTACATTATAAAAGGTTGAATAGCACTGCTTTAGACAATAAAAATAGCCAAAAAAATATCGCCAAAAACCGCAATATTTGAGTTTTTTATAATACTGCATTAACACATCAAAGTTCTTTCATGAAATTTCTGAATACGTATTATAAATAAAAATTTCAATGAATTCTGAATAAAATCAATATTTTCTTTCCGATAAATTATAAAAATGTGAATTTTTTTGCTCTTAAAATTTCTTTATGAATTTTTTAAACCAAAAAAAAAAAAAAAAAAAAAAGGAAATTTTATTCCTATTCATCAAAATCGGAGAAATCGATATAAAGTTATAAGAAAATGTTTTACCATAATCTCCTTACTTCAGGCGAAATATTGGTCTATCGCATAAAAACTATACGTGATAAAACAAATCTTTGAAGAGTTTTGGATTCAGCACGCTAAAGTCAATTATAATTATATTTCAAAGCTTTTGCTGCCGACTTTTTCTGTTTTTTGACGACCAGTGTAATTATGTAATGTTTTATGTAATGCTTACTTATCATTTAGAAAACATTATTTAAAATTTTAAACAAATTGAACAAAAAACGTGGGAAAAACCTAATTTGGTGTACTTATTCTGATTTTAAAAGAGGTGCCCTTTTTTCTTATATGCCACTTTTTTTTTGTATATATTCCCTTTTTTGAAAATATCCAACGGTAACTCTGGTTATGCGTGGTTATTAATAAATAGAAAGAAACACATGCAGTTATAAAGATTTTTCATTAACGATTTGAAAAAATTTTTTTTTTTGGTCAAAAAGTTTTTTTTTCAGAAATAAGAGATTTTTGAAAAAAAATATGGTAGTACTCGCTATTGACCAAATTTTTTTGAGTATGTATATCCCTTTTTTGTATTTAAAGCATTTAAACATATATATATTGGGCATGGTTAATATTACAAAGAAATAAAACAAATAAAAAATTAATATTTATGTTAAAGAAAGGTTTAAATTTATTTTCTATAATTGAATAACTTAGTTAACAGTTTATACTTTAAGTTGTATATTAATACATAGATTGAACAATTGTGTCCTTCTCAAATAACTGCCTGACTTTCATACATCCATCTGAGCCACATGAAAAAAGGCGACCATATGCATCTATATAAATTTGACTAACACCTTGACCAATGTGTTTAAAGAAACTGTTTTTGGCATGCTCTCCATTAAATGTAGTAATCAACGAATATTGGTTAAGGCTCCATACCTACAAATAAATTAAAAAAACATTGTTTTGTAAATTTACAGCATTAATGACTTAAAGGTAGATGGAAAAAATATGTATGTATTTTAAAAATATACGTAAATTATCCTAAGAATCAAAAATATTGAAATTATTTTAGATTTAGATTTGCAACAAGGCTATTCGGTTCATAAAATAGATACCGTTCTGTATTTTATTGTTTAAATACAGTTGTCTAGACTTGCGTCTTTTTATTTTATCCTGCATAAGTATATGGGTAATGAGGGTTTACCGCCAATGTGGTGCAAAAGCCATTAAAAATGCCTAAAAAGCCATTAAAATGCCTAAAAAGGCATTAAAAAGCCATTAAAATTCCTCAAAAGCATTTAAATCCCTCAAAAGCCATTAAAATCTCTCAAAAGTCATTAAAATCCCTCAAAAGCCATTAAAATCCCTCAAAAGCCATTAAAATTAACACGTGTTAAAGTAGGTCAAATTTTAAAAAAAAAAAAAAATTTCAAAAACAAAGTAATAAAAAAAGTCGTTAAATTTTATAGAATAGCAATAAAGCTGAGATTTAGAAAAATGTTGGGGGAGCAATGCACAAGTGTTGGGTGCATTGTTGAAGCCTTTTTTAGTTTTTTTTGTTTTGAATTAGGTGATGAAAAAATAAATTATTGGATGGACAGAAAAAAAGGGGGAAAAGGAAAGTTAGTCAGACAGACAGACATACAGACAGACTGGCTTTGTTTTGATTGATAAAAGAAAAAGATTTTTCTATCTATAAATTAAGATTTTTATTTAGTTATTAAAAAAATTGTATAGATGCAATTGGTGTTTCTATTTTATTTGGAGTGGATAGGGAAATATGAAACCATTCTTGAAAATTTTTTAAAAAAATTTCAAAAACAAAGTAATAAAAAAAAGTCGTTAAATTTTATAGGATAGCAAGTGTTGGGTGCATTGTTGAAGCCTTTCTTTTATTGTGATCGATAGACAGACAGCCAGACAGACCTAGAGATAGATAGATAGACATACAGACCTTGTAGAAGCAATTGGAAAATATTGTTGATAATTCTATCTTTTTATTTTGAATTATGTGAAATAAAATTTTTGTTGGGGAAACACACAAAGCTTTTGTTTACATATGCAAAACAATGTCACATACTTTGAAATATTAAAAACGTCAAATTATGCAAACTCTCGAGATAGGTAACATTGATGCATGTCAAATTTTTCGCATGAAATAATAGATGTTGCTGAACATTTTTCACAAACTGGAACAGAGTACTAGGCTTTAGACCAGTGTCATTCAACCTATGGTACGCGTACCACTTGGTGATACGCGAAAAATTTCCAGGTGGTACGCGAAGTCTTTTAACATTTTAACGATTTCTATTTTGCAATTGGAAACAAAAAGAAAAATCATCCGAAAAGTATACCTTTCTTGTGAAATTTTGAATTTTTAAATTTAAGTAGCACTGTCATCTACATTTAATAGAAAATAACAAATGTAAGCGAATGATAACCATACCAATAAACGAATGAGCAAAGTAAAATATTCGTTCAACAAAAAGCAAAAGAGTATGCTTGCGAATTTAAAATGTGTGTATTTTGTTTTCCTCGAAATAAACAAACGCACAACTTAGAACAATAATACGAATTTGTTGTACACATTTCGAAGCGATGCGTTGGGTTATGCACGGATGGTGCCCGAGCAATGACGGGAAAATATAATGGGATAACCAAAAAAGTAAAATCTGTTGCTCCAGACTGTGCATTTACCCATTGTGTTAGACATCGGGAAGCTTTGGTTTCGAAAAAAATACCAAGTGACCTAAAAGAAGTACTTGATGATGCAGTTAAGATAATTAATTTTATAAAATCAAGATCACTTAATTGTCGCTTGTTTAAAGAGTTGTGTATCGAAATGGAAAGTGAGTATAACAATCTTCTTATGAATACTGAGGTAAGATGGCTATCAAGAGGAAGAATGCTTACTCGGCTTTTGGAGCTACGTACAGAAGTTCAAATATTTTTGCAACAAATGAATAATGATTTTTACAATAAATTTTTAGATGAAATTTAGGTAGCAAAGTTAGCTTATTTATCAGATATTTTCTCGCGTTAAAATAAATTAAATTTAAGTCTACAAGGCTCATCAAAGATACCTTTTGAAGTACATGGAAAAATAAAAGCAATGATTAAAAAGTTAAATTTAATCGTAAATGCTGTTGAAAACAACAGTTATGAATCATTTGCAAAATTGGAACAATTTCTATTTGAAAATAAATTTGAACCCACAATTGAGCTAAAAACTTGCATTATTAGTCATTGTAAAATGTTAATAATCACATTCAGTAATTATTTTCCTGAAAGCCATGAAGACCATTTATGGATACAAAATCCATTTTTGGAGCAACAACGTTCAAAATTGTGTTTTAAAGATAAGAAATCATTAATTGATATATCCTGTAATCCAGCACACAAAATAGCTTTCCAAAACACGAATCTTTTTTCATTTTAGATGAAACAGAAAACTGAATATGAATCGTTATATCGTGAAGCTGTTAAGTATTTGTTGCCATTCACCTCCACATATTTATGTGAACAAGGATTTTCCTCAATGGTGGTAATCAAAAATAAATACCGAACAACGATGAACTTTGAGCCAAGTATGAGATTATAGTTAACAAAAATTGAACCAGACATAAAATCTCTAATATCAAAAATGCAGTGCCAACGATCTCATTGATTCGGATTTTTATAAAATTAATTGCAAATACATTTTTGTTTCGTTTTTTTTTTTACTTTGAATAGTTCTATTGTAAAGTTTATTTTCTTAATTTTTTATTAAATTATATTTAATAGTTGGATAAAAATCAAATAAAAGATCTCTTAATTAGAATATATTAATTTACTCGTTCTGTTAAGTTTTTTATAAATGCATTATTTTTAATTTTGTTTCGTTTTTTATTAACTTCGAGTAATTCTTTCTTAATGTTTAATTTCTTAAATTTTTTAAAAATGTCTTTTTTTACTAATTTATTATAAGTTGTATAAAAATTAAATGAAAGATTTCCTTATTAAAATATATTTTTAATGTACATGTTCTTGTTATGTTTTTTGTTATTTTTATTATTTTTTTTTAATTTTATTGTTTTTTATTATTAATAAATAAAATGGATTAAAAATTTTAAAATTGTTTGGTATTTATTGATCTAATTATTTTTTCAGTACATTATAAAAGGTTGAATAGCACTGCTTTAGACAATAAAAATAGCCAAAAAAATATCGCCAAAAACCGCAATATTTGAGTTTTTTATAATACTGCATTAACACATCAAAGTTCTTTCATGAAATTTCTGAATACGTATTATAAATAAAAATTTCAATGAATTCTGAATAAAATCAATATGTTTGTTGATTTAGTTCGGCTGTAGGTCATACGTTTTAAACCAATTTAAATAAAAACAGAAATATTTTGTTTTAAATTTATTATTTTATTCCCAATATTTCGGTCAATATCGTTGACCATCTTCAGGGGTTCTATGTAAAAATACAAAAATGTTACATAAATTAAATTAAAATACAAAAATGTTAAAAATAAAATAAAAACATTTAGAAAAACCAAAACATATTTTTAATTACTTTGAAAAAATTTAAAAATAAATAAATTGATAAATAAAACTTCACTTTATTGTAGCTGTAAGCTTTTGTCAACTGATGTTTTTTATATTTTATTTTAGTCTTTTTCTGTTTTTTTGTATCGTGTGTTTGTATGTGTGTGCTGAGATGTTTTCTGTATCTATTTTGTAGTTTAGTCTCTCATTTGTGTCTAAATCAAGTATGTGTAGCATCTCCAAAGTAAATCTCCTTGCATAATTATTCTCTTCTACTAATATTTTAACTTCATTGAAATTTGGTTGATGTCCAGTAATTGCACAGTGGGCTGCTAGTGTTGTTTTTTGCTCCAGAGGTTTGTCAATTGCTTTTATGTCAGATTTATGCGATGAAAGTCTGGTTTTTAGTTTTGTTTTCGTTGTACCTACATATACCTTCTGGCATATGTTAGTATTGTCACCTTTACAATTGATTTTGTAAACTACATTAGGTTTATCCTCAGTTTTCACTTTTGATTTTGTCCGACTGAATAAGTTATTAATGGTATTGTTACATTTAAAAGCTAGCTGGATCTTGTCTTTATTATAAATATTAGAATTTTTCATCCTTTCGGAAAAGTTTGGTATGTAACTGACTGATTTAAAGATTTTCTCCTCCGATTCTATAGTGTTTGTTATCGGACTTTTATTTCTTACATGTGTTATCAAGTCGTTTATCGTCTTTTTTGGGAAGTCATTAATTATTAAAATATCCTTGATTTTATATAAATTTTCTCTGTGAAACTGATTGTCACTTATATCTAAAACACTGCTGATGAAATTGGTTGCCGTATTTATAATAATTCGTTTAGGATGTTTCGAATAGAAATTTATTAATCTACCCGACGCACAGTGGCGCCCGTAGAGCAAGCGAGGTTGCAAAAATCAAAATTTTCATGAGTGCCGACGAAGTTTTGAATAAACCCATGTTATAGGAAACTTTTCAACGATTTCAAATATGCCACTCTTAATAATATCACACTTTTAGTTTAGAAGATATAACCGTTCAAAGTTGACCGACTTTCGGTTTTCAAAAAAACACACAATTTTTAGTCAATTTGTTGCGATTTCAGGTGTAATATCACGAAAAATAGGTAACGAATCGCCTTATTTTTTGTTTGTATTGATTGATGTATTTATTAAATGTATAATGATAAAAAAAAAATTAACTGTTTGCTCTGTGTTTCTCCTGGTAAATCACTATTTAAAAACTATCCGTTTTTTCACTATTTTTCAACTTTGACGGAAAATAAAAAAAAACTATATTTTTCTATATTTGCCATATTTGAAAAACCTGTTCTTTGATTAGTTCTTTACATAATTCAAAATTTTTATCTGCCCCTACGTGCCCGTTTGGCTTCTAGAGGTAAAAAAGTTTAAAAAGACATGGTTGCAGAAATTGTATGTTTTGACTGACAGTAGTTTGATCTAATAGTTTGAAAAAAACTTCTCATTGAAATTAGCAATTACGTACCTCACATAAACAATACTTTGGCGTACAAATGGTCAGGAACAATATTGACTTATGGTCCCTACAGGTAGGCCTATATATTGCAAAATAAGCATAATGCCTGGATTAGTCTACGCCTGAAAGTTGGCGCAACAATTACTGAAACCATTAAACAATTTAAGTACTGAAAACATGGCGTTGAACAATTTAAAATTATTTGAACTGTTTAGATAGTCAACCACACCAAAGTTTTTCACGGAAGTGAAAATTCTTCCTGAGAAGTTGACATTGATCAGCAAATGGGGCTGCGATGGATCATCCGGACAAAGCGTTTATAAGCAAAGGATATCTTCCGATGACGCTACAATATCGGACGGAAATATGTTTATGGCATCTGTTGTTCCTTTGCGGCTAAAATCGGATGATTCCCAACATTGGAAAAATCCACGTCCGTCATCAGTGCATTATTGCCGACCAATAATGTTTCAGTTTGCAAGGGAATCGGCAGAACTCATAAGGACCACGGTGAAGGACATTGAAGAACAAATAAGCAAGATTAAGCCTACAAAGCTGCAAATTGGAGAAGGAAAATATATTGAATGCAATTACGGATTCCACCTGACCATGGTTGACGGAAAAGTCGTAAACGAACTGACAGGAACAACCTCAACAATGTCATGCCCGATTTGCAAAAAGAGTCAGAAGAACTTTTTTCAATTCAATTCAATTTATTTCATATATAATATGTTACATCTCAATTTTATATAATTAGTTGTAAAGAGTTTAAGATTAGTATCTTTTTCTGCTTAATTATAATTGGGGGATTCACAAGGTGTACTATCAAGTCATATCGTCATAATGTCCTAAATAATATTTTACAATTGTTTAAAAAAAAATATATTTTTTTATGTTGTTTGAAACACAACAATATTTTTTTTTTAAACAATTGTAAAATATTATTTAGGACATTATGACGATATGACTTGATAGCACACCTTGTGAATCCCCCCAATATATTTCAATTAGTTATCATATACATATATATAGACAGAATTATATTGGAGGTAAAAATTTAGCAAAAACCTATTTAAACCCCTTTTTTCGTTTTATTTTTATATTTTTTTTATCGATTTTATATTATTATTTGTCAAAAGAACATTGGTAATTTAAACGATTCTACAAATGAGGAGAATTACGAATATGGAATGTCACCATTGCACGCAAGGATAAGGTGTATGGAATTCTTGCTAAAACTGGCATATACCCTACCACAAGAGGAGGAAAACTTCGATGAAAATACATCAATAAAGGATAAGGAAAAGATAAGAAAGAAGCGAATACAGGATGCTTTTTTTAAACAAGTTGGACTAAAAGTAGACTGTCCCAAGCACGGATACGGTAACTCAAACGATGGAAACACTTCTAGGAGATTTTTTGAAAATGATGAGGCAGTAACTAGAATCATTGGAATTGACAATCAAATCGTGAAAAGATTGGGAACGATCTTGGATGTTTTAAACTGCAAAGAAAATGTCAATTCTACAAAATATGGAGAATATGCGTCGAAAACTGCATCTCTTTTAGCAGAAATGTATCCACAGAAGAAGTTGTACCCCGACCGTCCATAAAATATTGGCGCATGGCAAAGATATAATTGAGTACCAGTCTTTGCCAATTGGAGAGCTTTCTGAAGAAGCACAGGAGTCTCTTAACAAATTTTATAAAAAATATAGATTGCAGAACACATTCAAAGCATCAAGGGTAAGGCAAAATAAGGACCTCTTCAACATGTTGGCAGCATCTTCCGATCCACTTATTTCTTCCCTGCGGCATGTGAAGTCACGAATAAAGTTACAAAATAATTATAGTTAAGAAATGGTTAGTCTTTTAGATATACATTCTCTTACGAATTGTGATGAATATTTTACAGAAAATTGAAAAAATAAATTAAAAAAAAAAATAATTTTTTTTTTAATTTGTTGGGTAATAATTTAAAACATAAAACCCTTAAGAAAAAAAATAAAAACAATCTAAAAATGTAAAAATAATTTTTTTAGTTACCATAAAATTGATTTTTCTACTAATTTTAACTTTGATAACCCATAAGTAGGCCCCTACAAAGCGTAGCACCCTTTCCAAACCCTCATTTCATAGGCTGAACAGTTATCTATCATATGCTGTTTAAACTGTTCAATTATCTTATTCGGTTCAAAAGATATGATTTTTGCAACGAAAAAACTCAAATGGCGCCACTGTGCGACGACGATGGTTTCTGGTACCAGTCAAGTTTTAGCAGATTCCCTTGTCTTTTTATTATTGAGTCTAAGTACGGTAGTTTACCATCACATTCTCTCTCCATGGTAAATTGAATTTTCGGTTAAACGAGTTTAAGATTTTTAGTGTTTCATTAACTTTGTCTTTTTTTATGATTCCAAACAAATCATCAACATATTTGGTCAGAAATCTAGGTTTCGTCTCTATTTTATCCATAGTCGTGTCCAGTAGCTCCTCCATAACTATGTCTGCAATCACTGGTAATGCCGGAGATCCCATGGGCATTCCTTTTAATTGTTCGTAAAATTGTTCCTCAAATTTAAAATATCTGGTGTCCTTTATGCAAAAACTCAGTATTTGGATAAATAAATCTTTCGGTATTGTAGTATGTTTCTCCAGTATATCCCATTTTCTCTCAATCGTCTCTAAGGCTAAGTTAACTGGTATGCTAGGAAACAGCGAAATTACGTCAAAAAATATGAGAATTTCATCGTTTTCTATGCGCGTATTATTGATTCTGCATTTGAATTCCCTAGCGTCTTTAACATTGTATTGTGAGTCTGTTGTCAAATTTTTCAGAATATTAATTATGTATTTACATAGTCCTTATGGACATCTTATGATGGTGAATTTAATGACGAACAAATTGGTCGTAAAGGCATTTGGGCTTTATGGATTTTTGGGAGTCCATAAATACGTGGTGAGGTGGCTATTCTATTTATCATTCTATTTTTCTCCGACTCGTTTATGAAATTTTGATTAAATAATTTGTCTACTAGAAAATTGTTTCTTGTTTGTAACTTTGACGTTGGGTCTTTCTTCATTCTTCTATAAGTGCAAAAGTCCTTTAATATATCTTTCATCTTTAATTCATAGTCACTTTTATTCATTGCAACCGTCTTATTTCCCTTATCGGCACTTAGTATTAGTATGTCATTATTTTCCATCAAATATTTCCTTGTTTGTCCCACTGTGTCTAGTATTATTTTCTCTCTTTGGCTTAATTTCGTTTTGTTCAAGTGATCATCTATTAATGTTATAAGCTTTATTCTTGATGATTCTTGTTGTTCCTTGTTCTCAAATGTTTGTATACAGTCCTCCCCCTCCGATATACATTTGAATAGTGGAAATGTAGTTCTTGTGTTGGGTAGTGCATATTTGGGACCCAATGCTAAAAGCCATTGTGAGTTAGTTGGAATGTGTTTGTTGGTTTTGTTCACAAACCAATCGTTGTTATTATGCATGTTTATCTCCCTACTTTGTTTTTCTTTTAGTGTTTGTAGTTTCTTGATATGTTTGTTGTTGTTTTTTATCATTAAACTTTTGTAAATAATTTGTTCGCTGTTAAAAAGTAAATCTCTGTCCTGTCCATTTAACAGTTTTTCCATAATTTCTTTTAATTTATTTAATTCTTCCTCGTTTTTATTAATACGCGTGTGTTTTTGTTGTATTAATAATTTTAGTATTTGTACGTGAAAATTGTGTGTGTATTTCTGTAATCTTTTTTCAATATTTGGGTTGATTTTGTTGTTAATTTTAAATATATTGTTTATGTTTCTTGTGGAGTTTTTAATAAAGTTTGGTATCGTACCTACTTGTTTACATTTTATAAGGAAAGTTGTTGATGATTTTAAATTAGCTAATTGCTTGTTATGTTTTGAATAATTTCTGACAATATTTCCTGTATCACTGTTGTATTTTTGTCTAATTGTTGTGTATATCGTCATGATGACTAGGTAAATGTTGCGGTGTGCCTCCCGTTTAGTATGTTAAAAGTTGTATATAGTTGACCTTAGGTTATTAAGTTTGTTGATTTAGTTCATCAATCAATATTTTCATGTTTATAGCTTTCCGATAAATTATAAAAATGTGAATTTTTTGCTCTTAAAATTTCTTTATGAATTTTTTAAAACAAAAAAAAAAAAAAAAAAAGGAAATTTTATTCCTATTCATCAAAATCGGAGAAATCGATATAAAGTTATAAGAAAATGTTTTACCATAATCTCCTTACTTCAGGCGAAATATTGGTCTATCGCATAAATAATACGTGATAAAACAAATCTTTGAAGAGTTTTGGATTCAGCACGCTAAAGTCAATTATAATTATATTTAAAAGTTTTTGCTGCCGACTTTTTCTGTTTTTCTTCTTTTTTGACGACCAGTGTAATTATGTAATGTTTTATGTAATGCTTACTTTTCATTTAGAAAACATTATTTAAAATTTTAAACAAATTGAACAAAAAACGTGGGAAAAACCTAATTTGGTGTACTTATTCTGATTTTAAAAGAGGTGCCCTTTTTTCTTATATGCCACTTTTTTTTTGTATATATTCCCTTTTTTGAAAATATCCAACGGTAACTCTGGTTATGCGTGGTTATTAATAAATAGAAAGAAACACATGCAGTTATAAAGATTTTTCATTAACGATTTGAAAAACATTTTTTTTTTTTGGCCAAAAAGTTTTTTTTTTTTCAGAAATAAGAGATTTTTGAAAAAAAATATGATAGTACTCGCTATTGACCAAATTTTTTTGAGTATGTATATCCCTTTTTTGTATTTAAAGCATTTAAACATATATATATTGGGCATGGTTAATATTACAAAGAAATAAAACAAATAAAAAATTAATATTTATGTTAAAGAAAGGTTTAAATTTATTTTATATAATTGAATAACTTAGTTAACAGTTTATACTTTAAGTTGTATATTAATACATAGATTGAACAATTGTATCCTTCTCAAATAACTGCCTGACTTTCATACATCCATCTGAGCCACATGAAAAAAGGCGACCATATGCATCTATATAAATTTGACTAACACCTTGACCAATGTGTTTAAAGAAACTGTTTTTGGCATGCTCTCCATTAAATGTAGTAATCAACGAATATTGGTTAAGGCTCCATACCTACAAATAAATTAAAAAAACATTGTTTTGTAAATTTACAGCATTAATGACTTAAAGGTAGATGGAAAAAATATGTATGTATTTTAAAAATATACGTAAATTATCCTAAGAATCAAAAATATTGAAATTATTTTAGATTTAGATTTGCAACAAGGCTATTCGGTTCATAAAATAGATACCTTTCTGTATTTTATTGTTTAAATACAGTTGTCTAGACTTGCGTCTTTTTATTTTATCCTGCATAAGTATATGGGTAATGAGAGTTTACCGCCAATGTGGTGCAAAAGCCATTAAAAATGCCTAAAAAGCCATTAAAATGCCTAAAAAGCCATTAAAATGCCTAAAAAGGCATTAAAAAGCCATTAAAATCCCTCAAAAGCAATTAAAATCCCTCAAAAGCCATTAAAATCCCTCAAAAGTCATTAAAATCCCTCAAAAGCCATTAAAATCCCTCAAAAGCCATTAAAATGAACACGTGTTAAAGTAGGTCAAATGAACACGCGTTAAAGTAGGTCAAATTTAAAAAAAAAAAAAAAAATTTCAAAAACAAAGTAATAACAAAAGTCGTTAAATTTTATAGAATAGCAATAAAGCTGAGATTTAGAAAAATGTTGGGGGAGCAATGCACAAGTGTTGGGTGCATTGTTGAAGCCTTTTTTTAGTTTTTTTTGTTTTGAATTGAAAAAATAAATTATTGGATGGACAGAAAAAAGGGGGAAAAGGAAAGTTAGTCAGACAGACAGACATACAGACAGACTGGCTTTGTAACAGCAAATGGTTTTTCAATTTTATTTGGGGTAAAAGAATAAATTCAAAGTATTTGTTTTGATTGATAAAAGAAAAAGATTTTTCTATCTATAAATTAAGATTTTTATTTAGTTATTAAAAAAATTGTATAGATGCAATTGGTGTTTCTATTTTATTTGGAGTGGATAGGGAAATATGAAACCATTCTTGAACATTTTTTAAAAAAATTTCAAAAAACAAAGTAATAAAAAAAAGTCGTTAAATTTTAAAGGATAGCAAGTGTTGGGTGCATTGTTGAAGCCTTTCTTTTGTTGTGATCGATAGACAGACAGCCAGACAGACATAGAGATAGATAGATAGACATACAGACCTTGTAGAAGCAATTGGAAAATATTGTTGATAATTCAATCTTTTTATTTTGAATTATGTGAAGAAAAAATTTTTGTTGGGGAAACACACAAAGCTGATAAGCGCATTTTTTTATTTTTTTTATGTGTGATTATGGAGAGCCAGATGCAGGGATGTTGTTGTTTTGCTTGTTGTAATGATCGAATGTATTCGAAACAACTTGTTGAAGCAATTGGAAAATATTTTTGATAAGGCTTTTTTTTTTTTTGAATTAGGTGATGAAAAAAAAATTATTGGATGGACAGAAAAAAACTAATTAAATTGTGAATTTATTACGTTATTAAAAAAAAAAAAAATTTGTATGTATATGTAATTGATGTTTAAAATTCGGTTACTTAATAATAAATAACACAAGGCAACAAAATCGAAAAAATTTTAAAGGCTTGAAAAACCACTATACAATTTTGATGTATTGTGGTTCCAGTAGTACAAATATGGTCCAAATTTAAAATTCTATGGAGAGGTTTTTTTTAAAAAAATTTTTTAGTAAAATTGTAAATTTTTTTAGACGTTTCTTCACATAATTAATGATAACTCAAAAAGTGTTAGTACGATATTATTAAAATAAACTTAGAAAAATTTAAATTTACATAGCCTTTAAGCCGTTTTTACATAGCGTTTCAATCGGCCCACTATTTTCGGAGTTATAAGAAAAAGTTTTAGCCAAAAATATATTTTTTACGTAAAAATGGTATTTATTTTTGTTTTAAAAAAATCATGAAAAATCGAAAACGGCAAAAATTGTGCAGATTTATTGTTTTATCACAAAGCCATATGTAAAAGCAACAAAATGAGATATCGGTCATAAAAATTGATTGATATTTTTCGAATTTATTCACAATTAAGTGAATTCGCTCATTTTCACAAAATTTTAGTTTTTTTCTCGATATACATAAAATTGAGTAATTAATGTTTCGATTTTCGATTTATTGAATTTTGAAAACATGCTATGTACAATTTTCACATCGAAAATGCATTACATAGTAACATTCATGTATTTTTTTGGCAAAACCCTGCCTACAATACTGTTTCTATTCTTCGGAAAAACATTTGAATTGGATAAGTTTAAATGTATTAAACAGTAGAAAATTTATATTTTATTATTTAAATTTATAATAAGAAATAAAATAAGAAAATAAATAAATAATTATTATAAACTACAAACTCTGGAATTTTCTTTTATACGATTTTCTACTATTGTTGAATAACGAAGTGTTACTCTGAATACTCCAGCAAAAATCAGCCATCATGTGTGCATCCCAGCGACCCTGGCATCGTTCCTCCATTGTCAGGATATCTTGGTGGAATCGTTCGCCCTGTTCCTCACTCAAGTCTCCTAGATTTTCAGGAAAACGATCTGAGTGACTGTGCAGGTAATGTACCTTGATGCTCATGTTGCATCCAAGATTCTGGAAGTGAGTTAACATATCTTGAACGTGCGTAACGTAATCATCACCCTTGTTATTTCCTAAGAAATTTTGAATAACCCATACAAACGAATCCCATGCATTTTTCTCAATTTCTGACATTGAACTGCCAAAATCAATATCTTTGACCAATTTGGGAATTTGTGGGCCATTAAATATGCCTTTTCCTGGAAACATTCACTATCTTTGTTAAGTGCTTTAACATATTGTTTCATAAGACCAAGTTTAATGTGAAGAGGGGGTAATAGGATCCGATCTCGGGGCACTAGAGCCACATTTATAACATTTGGCATACCTGGAACCAGTGTTTCCCTAGAAGGCCATTGTTTTCTTTTCCAATGTTCTGCTTTAGCTCTGCTGTCCCATTAACAAAAAAAGCAAGGGTATTTGGTAAAGCCACTTTGTTGACCTAAGAGGAAATTTACCATCTTAAGATCAACACATATTACCCAGTTATGTTCATTATACTTTATCTTCTTCATGACCAATGCAATTACAGAGTATTCTTCTTTTACTTTGGTTGAATGTGCGATCGGCTAGGAAGCCCATGGCAGTCATCAAACCAGAAATATCTGTGCAGTATACAAAATCATCCTCTTCAACAAAATAATGAAGTAAGCCTTCTTCTCGAGTACGGTAATACGAAACTTTAGTTTCTTTTGTTATGAGATTTGTTTCTTTCATCCGAGACGCAAGTAATTCCGAAGACCTTTTCGACAATCCAAGGTCTCTAATTACATCATTAAGCTGGTCTTGATTCCATGGTCTCGGCGAGAAATTTGGAACACATACTTGAGGTTAAGTGTCCTGGTGAAGATGAAAGCACTTGACTAGAGCTTGGACCCTGATCTTCAGCATATTTCATTTCTGGTGAATGTAGAACTGCAAGTGTAAACCCATCAGCAGACCCCGTGGTCTCATATCGCATGGTCGCATATGTTTTCCGAAGCCGGTTTTTGTACTTAAACAAAAATAACAATCGGATTCGTGGCTCGCTGTTTCTCTCCATAGCATAGGCTTCGACATTTCCAAGCGTCATTTCATTTTTTTTCATTTTCATTTTCATTTTATTTTTATTTTAATACCTATCACAACAAGATATAAATCTTATAATTTACAGTGATAGTAAGTAACATGGCAATTGAAACATATAAACATTGTATTATTAAATTATGTTATACATACATACATTCAAATTTATAAAATTAAAAAAAAAGATATAAGTTATATTAAAGATTTTTAGAATAATTTAATAATTCCTTTTTAAAGGCCGCAGTGTTGCTAAGTGTTTGAAAACGTGATGATAATTTGTTCCAGAGACTAATTGTGTAGTTAAAGAATTGTCTTGAAGAGATAAGATATCTATATTTTTGAGAAATCAAATTTTTACCGCGTGGAGATTTGGCGTCGTCTGTAAAATGAAAAAAATTTCAAAATTTAATTAAGAAATACTTTAAGTATGAAATATTCCAAATGTATTAACCTATACTTACTTTACGTTAGAAAACCTCATAGATAAATTCAATCGACATGAAATACATATGGTACTGGGTGTCCAATGCTGGTTCAAATTGTGCGGATATATTATAACAATCTTCACATGACTTTTGCAATGAAGTTAGGAAGCAGTTACGTTTTTTCTCAGTGATATATTGGCCGCACACATAACAAAATGAATCCGTATTGTTTTTACATAAAAATGTTCTGGCTTTCTTGCTCATTTTTATTAATACTTGTAAATTGTTTTAACTTGTAAGCTGAATGACTCTTTATGTAGGGATAAAATGATGTTTCCGTTATCGCAAACAATTCTTAAATAAAGTAAAATGACTCAAGGAGCTCTTATAAATACTGATACTATAATTTGGGATAACCCTTCATGTGGGTACAGTTTGTGTGTGCTGCAAATTTGTTTCTTATTCCCAAGAATCATAAAAAACATTAAGGAATGTTATGCAAAAAAATCATCCGTTACAGGTAGCCAACGGAAAAAAGAGCATTTCAGCGTGCACGGACATTTATGAGCGTTTATTAGTTTGCTACCGCAATCGTAAAAATTAAACAAGAATAATAAAAAACATTTAGGAATTTAATGCAAAAAATCATCCGTTACAGGTAGCCAACGGAAAAAAGAGCATTGCAGCGTGCACGCACATTTATGAGCGTTTATTAGTTTGCTACCGCAATCGTAAAACAACCTTTCGTTTATTACTTATTTTTTTAATTCTGAAAATCATAAAAAGGTCATAAAGGTTTTTTTCCAAACAATTTTCTACATGTAAAGAGGGTTTGCCGAAATCCGGGTCGTATAATGCACCTGTGTTTCTGCGTTCTGCATTTTCATTATACCATTTTCTACAGTGCTTGTAAATATGCGACAGCTTCAATTAGTTGTAATTAAAAACCTTAACCATGCACCGATTTTCATGATCCATATCTTTTTTAATTCACATGATATGTAGCTTTACTACAAATAAATAAAATATAATACCTTTTGCCGTTTTCGATTTTTTGTAGATTTTTTTTCTTCCGAAAAAAATTTTTTTACCAATTTTTTTAATTTTTGGCTAACAATTTGTTTCATAACTTTGAAACTATTGATCGCATTAAAAATATTTGTATACATCATTTAAAGATATTGTAAATGATTTTTGTAGATTTATTTTAACAAAATCGGACAAGTTGTTTTTGAGTTATGATAATATAAGTGGAGAAATGTCTCAAAATATTGACAATTTTACTTAAAAATTATTAAAAAAAAAATTATCCATAGAATTGAAAAATGTTACCATTTTTGTACTTAGGTAGCCATGCTGCATCAAATCTATATAGTAGTTATTCAAGTCCTTTTTTGCTGTTGACCTGTGTAATTTATGACATACATATACCTACATAAATATTTTCAGATAAGAAAGTGTATGTCATGGAAAGTTAGTCAGACAGACATACAGACAGATCGGTTTTGTAAAAGCAAATGGTTTTTCAATTTTTATTTGGGTGGAAGAAAAAATTCAAAGTATTTGTTTTGATTTTTAAAAGAAAAGAGAAGAAAAAAAGGGGGAAAAAGAAAGTTAGTCAGACAGACAGATATACAGACAGTCTGGCATTTTATTTGTTGATAAGTAAATTTACGATTGTATAGATATTTGAAAGTATATATAAGGTTTTAAATATATTGTATTCATTAGTTTCTAAAGTAGACTTGCTTAAGTTTGTGGTTTTTTTGTAAAAATAAAAAAAGAAATTAATATTTAAAATAATAATAATGGCTAGTGTACTAATTTGTGAAATTTGCCAAAAACAGTATAAAAAGAAAAAAAATTTAAAAAAACATATTCAAATTCATGTGCCATGTGATGTGTGCAATCATATATCCCTGACATCAATGGAGAGGAAAAAACATATGGAAATCCATCTAGATGTCCTTCAACAGCAACAACAGCAACAACAACAGCAGCAGCAACAACAACAACAACAGCAACAACAACAACAACACCAACAAGAGCAACAAGTAGAAGAAATGGATGAACATCCATCAACATCGGATGCATCTAGGAAGCGTCTATCGATGCTACAATCAAATAAACCATTTAAACAACAACAGCCTGAGTCATGTGCAGAAGCTTTTATTATGTGTGAGGATTGTAATGTTAAAATTCAACCACAACAGTGCTCCCAACCCGAACACAAGAAAACTGTACAGGAGAGAATTGGAAACCGGATTCAATTAATAAAAAATTCATTTAAATCTCGACTTTTGACGTATCGTTTTCCGAAAGGAGATCTGAATTTGAATGTAAATGAATGTTTGAAAGAGGGCCAAATGTATGTTCAGAAATTATTAAATAATTGTCTGGCTGAGCACATAATTGTGAAATTTAATTTGGAATTGACAGCTCGATATAAGCTACCAGCACATCCTCTTAAACCAGAAACTGATATGTACCACAATACGGAAATGATACGATTATCAAGGGCAGACAATATTGGCTCAGCTCTCACACTTCAAATTGAAAAGATTAAGGCGAAGATGTCTGAGTTTCAAGAAAAAGATTCTGGTTGGACGCTTATCCAACCATAGAAATTAATATTAACAAAGCATCACCATTATTCGGATCCCAGTACATACCAACTCCTGTAGAGCTAATACGAAAACATGCTTGCGTTAACGTTCAAAATAATGACGTCTTCTGCTTTAAATGGAGTTTTATAGCAGCATTTTATAATGGTGATGACAGTCATGTACACAGACAGACAATTTATAAAATTAATAATATTTCTGAGCAAATTATTACGCTTGATTCCGGTACAATACTTAACTTCACTTCAATGCAATTTCCAAACTGATGAGAAGGATATTAAGTATTTTGAAAAAAATAATACAGAAATAAGTGTAAATGTGTTCGGGTTCGACAGAAAATTTAAAACGGTTGTTGGTCCCTACTACATCACAAAAAAAGAGAAGGAAGTGCATATAAATTTGTTGCTGTTGGAAAGTGAATATGGGAGTAAAATGCACTATATTTTAATAAAGAATATTTCTAGGTAATTAGCATAAACTTATATAAAATTTTTTAAAAAAATCTATTCAATTTAATAAATTTATTTCTTTTTTTTTTTAGACTACTTTCAAGTCAAATATCAGCGCATAATGGAAGAATGATATTTTGCAATGCATGCCTTTACCACACAGACATACCGGAAAAAATGCTTATTCACAAAGAAAAAGAATGTGGAGAGTGCATTCCCAAGATGCCGGAGGGAGAAAAATCAGTCATAAAGTTTTCCCATCATGAGCGACAAATGGATCTCCCGTTCACTGTGTATGCGGATTTTGAATGCGTTCTCGAGGAAGTAGATGTAAGTAGTATTAATGAAAATAGTAGATATACAAAAAAACATATTCCATGTGCATATGGTTTTAATATTAAGTGTAATTTTAATGAAAATTTAGATAAGTTTAAAATGTTTAGTAGTAGTAGTAGTAGTAGTAGTAGTAGTAGTAGTAGTAGTAGTAGTAGTAGTAGTAGTAGTAGTAGTAGTAGTAGTGTTAATGTAGGGCAACATTTTGTAAATAATTTAATAAATGAATGTAGACAAATTTATAAAAAGTATTATGAAAAAATTGTCCCCATGCATTCATTAACCCCCTTAGAAGAAGAACAATTTTTAAACTCTATTAACTGTCATATTTGCGGTTTAGCACTAGGCGATGAACTAGCTGTAAGATATCACTGCCACTTATCAAGAAAATATAGAGGGGCTGCACATAATTCGTGTAATTTAAATTTTAAAATTCCAAATTTTATTCCTATATTTTTCCACAATTTTTCGAAATATGACTGTCACTTATTTATTAAAGAATTACTTAGTATTAAAGGGGAGACAAATGTAATTCCAATAAATAAAGAATTATACATTTCTTTGTCGCATACTGTTCGGGTATATACTGATGAAGAAATTGATGATTATATAAATGAGTTGTATATAAGAAAAGTGAAGCAAAATATTCCTCATCATATTATTTCAAAACGACTTGAAAAGGTGCGAGATTATAAAACTGGAAAAAAATTGAGCTTAGATTTTTAGACTCTTTAAGATTTATGGCATCTGGTTTGGAATCATTAGCTAGTAACCTCAATGATCAAGATTTAAATGCAGTTAGAAAATATTTTCTTGATGCTGAGAAGTTTTCTCTTATGAAGCGAAAGGGTGTTTTTCCTTATGAATATTCAAATTCATTTGAAAAATTAAATGAAAAGAAACTCCCACCAATTGAAGCATTTTATAGTAGGTTAAATGATAAAAAATGTTCAGAAGAAGATTATTTGCTAGCACATAATTTGATTGTGAGACTATTAAGGATTACATGGAGCTGTATTTAAAAACTGATGTGTTGTTACTTACAGATATATTTGAAAACTTCAGAAAGCTCTGTAAGAAGATTTATAACCTAGATCCTCCACATTATTATACCATCCCAGGGCTTTCTTGGGATGCAATGTTAACATATACAAGAATTGAGCTAGAATTATTAACAGATCTAGAAATGTATAATTTTATTAAACGAGGAATTCGTGGTGGTCTTTCACAATGTAGTAAGAGGTATAGTAAGGCGAATCATAAATATCTTAAAGATTATGATCCTACAAAACCGTCCGAATACATGTTATATTTAGACGCAAACAATCTTTATGGTTGGGCAATGTCAGAGTCACTACCATATGGAGGCTTCAGTTGGACAAATGACTTCATTCACTCCAAAAATATTCCACCTAACTCAGATGTTGGTTATCTTTATGAAGTCGATTTATCATACCCGTCTAGCTGTCATGATTATCATAATGACCTGCCATTCTGTGTGGAAAACAAAATAATTGGTGGGAGTAAAT
Source organism: Pollenia amentaria (assembly GCA_943735925.1). NCBI lineage: Eukaryota > Metazoa > Arthropoda > Insecta > Diptera > Polleniidae > Pollenia > Pollenia amentaria. Next base: position 44,197,717 of record OX031008.1, on the reverse strand, counting down.
ATGAAAAATTAATTGCTGATCTATCTAACAAAAAGAAATATGTCATACATTATAAAACATTAGAGCAATAATGGATTGGTTTTGGAAAAAGTTCACCGAATTCTGAAATTTAATCAAAAGCCGTGGTTAAAGACATACATAGATATAAATACGACACAGAAGCTAAGAATCAATTTGAAAAAGATTTCTATAAATTGCTCAATAATGCTGTGTATGGTAAAACGATGGAAAATGTCGATAAGAGAAAAGACGTTCGGTTGGTTAGTGAGTGGGAACGTACCAGCCGTAACCGATTGGGTGTAGGTGAACTTATAGCAAAACCAAATTTTCACAGTATTTCACAGTTTGCTGATAAATTATGGGCTGTACAAAAGAACAAAACTTTGACATATTACAATAAACCCATTTATTTAGGCTTTTGTGTACTTGATCTATCAAAATGGAAAATGTATGATTTCCATTATGAGTATATGAAACCTAAATTTGGAGATAATATAAATCTCAATTATATGGACACTGAAGATTTAAAAACACTCTTTGACACATCAGCATATTCACAAAATAATCCATTTAACTTTCCTCAATTAAATAAAAAAGTACTTGGAATGATGAAAGATGAAACTGAAGGTAAATTCATCACTGAATATGTAGGATTAGGACCCAAAGTTTATTCTTTCACAGTTGAAGATGATAAAGATGTTAAAAAAGCTAAGGGGGTTAAAAAATGCGTGGTAGACAATTATACTATAGATCATTATAAACATGTCATATTTAATAAGAAATCAGTTACACACAATACTTACAAATAGAGTTAATAAAATAGCTTTAAATTTTATTGATAGTAAACGTAAAATAAGAAATGATGAGATTAATACACTTGCATGGCACCATTATCAGTTAGATACTGATAATGGTGATTTAGAATTAAGTAGGTTAATTAGTGATATTGAGTCACTAAATAATTAGTATATAATATATATTTATATAAATATATATACATTACCTTGTTGTATTAAAATTATATATAATACATGTAAATATATACATATACAATATATATACATAAAAATAAAAAAACCAAAATTTATTTAAAAAAAAAACCAACAGTTTTATTCTTTATTTAATAGAAATTAAATGAAAAAAAGTAAGTTTGAGAATGTATTTTAAAATAGATTACATAACTTTTCGAACAATTCCAGTTAAAGGTGTGTACTCCATCATACGATCGTGTAGGATTAAACAATAAGCATTTGTATTTTTTGGTACTGGACTACTTGTCACAACTCAATTTTCACATCGATAGGCCCATTTTTAACAATTTCATTTTGATAACTAACATCAACTTCTGCAATTGGAATATTTTTAAATTTCTCACATGAAAGAAGAGGTTGTGCTTCTCTCATATAGTAATTTTGTTGAAACTTAGCATACATATCATACAAAATAGCGTATCGATTCTCCTCAAATTTTAAATTTAAATCATCACTGAAAATATTCCGCTTAGAACACCGGAGAATGTGAATCTTTCTATTGTAAATTTTGACAATTATCTCAAACTAGCTGTTCAACATTCTAGCATAGCCCGCAAAAACATCAAAAATAGTAAAATATATTCTACAGATGTCGAGCGTCTCTTGACTGAAAAAAGGAGAGCTCGAAGGGAGTGGCAATTGCACAGATCCCCTCAACTTAAAAATTTACTAAAAGAGTGTACAAAAAGGCTAAGAATCTTACTGCAGTCTCAAAAAACGGCTTCTCTGGAAAAATATCTTAAGGAACTTGATGCAACTCCTCAATCTGGGAATTTGTGGGCCATTAAATATGCCTTTTCCTGGAAACATTCACTATCTTTGTTAAGTGCTTTAACATATTGTTTCATAAGACCAAGTTTAATGTGAAGAGGGGGTAATAGGATCCGATCTCGGGGCACTAGAGCCACATTTATAACATTTGGCATACCTGGAACCAGTGTTTCCCTAGAAGGCCATTGTTTTCTTTTCCAATGTTCTGCTTTAGCTCTGCTGTCCCATAAACAAAAAAAGCAAGGGTATTTGGTAAAGCCACTTTGTTGACCTAAGAGGAAATTTACCATCTTAAGATCAACACATATTACCCAGTTATGTTCATTATACTTTATCTTCTTCATGACCAATGCAATTACAGAGTATTCTTCTTTTACTTTGGTTGAATGTGCGATCGGCTAGGAAGCCCATGGCAGTCATCAAACCAGAAATATCTGTGCAGTATACAAAATCATCCTCTTCAACAAAATAATGAAGTAAGCCTTCTTCTCGAGTACGGTAATACGAAACTTTAGTTTCTTTTGTTATGAGATTTGTTTCTTTCATCCGGGACGCAAGTAATTCCGAAGACCTTTTCGACAATCCAAGGTCTCTAATTACATCATTAAGCTGGTCTTGATTCCATGGTCTCGGCGAGAAATTTGGAACACATACTTGAGGTTAAGTGTCCTGGTGAAGATGAAAGCACTTGACTAGAGCTTGGACCCTGATCTTCAGCATATTTCATTTCTGGTGAATGTAGAACTGCAAGTGTAAACCCATCAGCAGACCCCGTGGTCTCATATCGCATGGTCGCATATGTTTTCCGAAGCCGGTTTTTGTACTTAAACAAAAATAACAATCGGATTCGTGGCTCGCTGTTTCTCTCCATAGCATAGGCTTCGACATTTCCAAGCGTCATTTCATTTTTTTTCATTTTCATTTTCATTTTATTTTTATTTTAATACCTATCACAACAAGATATAAATCTTATAATTTACAGTGATAGTAAGTAACATGGCAATTGAAACATATAAACATTGTATTATTAAATTATGTTATACATACATACATTCAAATTTATAAAATTAAAAAAAAAGATATAAGTTATATTAAAGATTTTTAGAATAATTTAATAATTCCTTTTTAAAGGCCGCAGTGTTGCTAAGTGTTTGAAAACGTGATGATAATTTGTTCCAGAGACTAATTGTGTAGTTAAAGAATTGTCTTGAAGAGATAAGATATCTATATTTTTGAGAAATCAAATTTTTACCGCGTGGAGATTTGGCGTCGTCTGTAAAATGAAAAAAATTTCAAAATTTAATTAAGAAATACTTTAAGTATGAAATATTCCAAATGTATTAACCTATACTTACTTTACGTTAGAAAACCTCATAGATAAATTCAATCGACATGAAATACATATGGTACTGGGTGTCCAATGCTGGTTCAAATTGTGCGGATATATTATAACAATCTTCATATGACTTTTGCAATGAAGTTAGGAAGCAGTTACGTTTTTTCTCAGTGATATATTGGCCGCACACATAACAAAATGAATCCGGATTGTTTTTACATAAAAATGTTCTGGCTTTCTTGCTCATTTTTATTAATACTTGTAAATTGTTTTAACTTGTAAGCTGAATGACTCTTTATGTAGGGATAAAATGATGTTTCCGTTATCGCAAACAATTCTTAAATAAAGTAAAATGACTCAAGGAGCTCTTATAAATACTGATACTATAATTTGGGATAACCCTTCATGTGGGTACAGTTTGTGTGTGCTGCAAATTTGTTTCTTATTCCCAAGAATCATAAAAAACATTAAGGAATGTTATGCAAAAAAATCATCCGTTACAGGTAGCCAACGGAAAAAAGAGCATTTCAGCGTGCACGGACATTTATGAGCGTTTATTAGTTTGCTACCGCAATCGTAAAAATTAAACAAGAATAATAAAAAACATTTAGGAATTTAATGCAAAAAATCATCCGTTACAGGTAGACAACGGAAAAAAGAGCATTGCAGCGTGCACCCACATTTATGAGCGTTTATTAGTTTGCTACCGCAATCGTAAAACAACCTTTCGTTTATTACTTATTTTTTTAATTCTGAAAATCATAAAAAGGTCATAAAGGTTTTTTTCCAAACAATTTTCTACATGTAAAGAGGGTTTGCCGAAATCCGGGTCGTATAATGCACCTGTGTTTCTGCGTTCTGCATTTTCATTATACCATTTTCTACAGTGCTTGTAAATATGCGACAGCTTCAATTAGTTGTAATTAAAAACCTTAACCATGCACCGATTTTCATGATCCATATCTTTTTTAATTCACATGATATGTAGCTTTACTACAAACAAATAAAATATAATACCTTTTGCCGTTTTCGATTTTTTGTAGATTTTTTTTCTTCCGAAAAAAATTTTTTTACCAATTTTTTTAATTTTTGGCTAACAATTTGTTTCATAACTTTGAAACTATTGATCGCATTAAAAATATTTGTATACATCATTTAAAGATATTGTAAATGATTTTTGTAGATTTATTTTAACAAAATCGGACAAGTTGTTTTTGAGTTATGATAATATAAGTGGAGAAATGTCTCAAAATATTGACAATTTTACTTAAAAATTATTAAAAAAAAAATTATCCATAGAATTGAAAAATGTTACCATTTTTGTACTTAGGTAGCCATGCTGCATCAAATCTATATAGTAGTTATTCAAGCCCTTTTTTGCTGTTGACCTGTGTAATTTATGACATACATATACCTACATAAATATTTTCAGATAAGAAAGTGTATGTCATGGAAAGTTAGTCAGACAGACATACAGACAGATCGGTTTTGTAAAAGCAAATGGTTTTTCAATTTTTATTTGGGTGGAAGAAAAAATTCAAAGTATTTGTTTTGATTTTTAAAAGAAAAGAGAAGAAAAAAAGGGGGAAAAAGAAAGTTAGTCAGACAGACAGATATACAGACAGTCTGGCATTTTATTTGTTGATAAGTAAATTTACGATTGTATAGATATTTGAAAGTATATATAAGGTTTTAAATATATTGTATTCATTAGTTTCTAAAGTAGACTTGCTTAAGTTTGTGGTTTTTTTGTAAAAATAAAAAAAGAAATTAATATTTAAAATAATAATAATGGCTAGTGTACTAATTTGTGAAATTTGCCAAAAACAGTATAAAAAGAAAAAAAATTTAAAAAAACATATTCAAATTCATGTGCCATGTGATGTGTGCAATCATATATCCCTGACATCAATGGAGAGGAAAAAACATATGGAAATCCATCTAGATGTCCTTCAACAGCAACAACAGCAACAACAACAGCAGCAGCAACAACAACAACAACAGCAACAACAACAACAACACCAACAAGAGCAACAAGTAGAAGAAATGGATGAACATCCATCAACATCGGATGCATCTAGGAAGCGTCTATCGATGCTACAATCAAATAAACCATTTAAACAACAACAGCCTGAGTCATGTGCAGAAGCTTTTATTATGTGTGAGGATTGTAATGTTAAAATTCAACCACAACAGTGCTCCCAACCCGAACACAAGAAAACTGTACAGGAGAGAATTGGAAACCGGATTCAATTAATAAAAAATTCATTTAAATCTCGACTTTTGACGTATCGTTTTCCGAAAGGAGATCTGAATTTGAATGTAAATTAATGTTTGAAAGAGGGCCAAATGTATGTTCAGAAATTATTAAATAATTGTCTGGCTGAGCACATAATTGTGAAATTTAATTTGGAATTGACAGCTCGATATAAGCTACCAGCACATCCTCTTAAACCAGAAACTGATATGTACCACAATACGGAAATGATACGATTATCAAGGGCAGACAATATTGGCTCAGCTCTCACACTTCAAATTGAAAAGATTAAGGCGAAGATGTCTGAGTTTCAAGAAAAAGATTCTGGTTGGACGCTTATCCAAATTAAATGTCTAGAAATTAATATTAACAAAGCATCACCATTATTCGGATCCCAGTACATACCAACTCCTGTAGAGCTAATACGAAAACATGCTTGCGTTAACGTTCAAAATAATGACGTCTTCTGCTTTAAATGGAGTTTTATAGCAGCATTTTATAATGGTGATGACAGTCATGTACACAGACAGACAATTTATAAAATTAATAATATTTCTGAGCAAATTATTACGCTTGATTCCGGTACAATACTTAACTTCACTTCAATGCAATTTCCAAACTGATGAGAAGGATATTAAGTATTTTGAAAAAAATAATACAGAAATAAGTGTAAATGTGTTCGGGTTCGACAGAAAATTGAAAACGGTTGTTGGTCCCTACTACATCACAAAAAAAGAGAAGGAAGTGCATATAAATTTGTTGCTGTTGGAAAGTGAATATGGGAGTAAAATGCACTATATTTTAATAAAGAATATTTCTAGGTAATTAGCATAAACTTATATAAAATTTTTTAAAAAAATCTATTCAATTTAATAAATTTATTTCTTTTTTTTTTTAGACTACTTTCAAGTCAAATATCAGCGCATAATGGAAGAATGATATTTTGCAATGCATGCCTTTACCACACAGACATACCGGAAAAAATGCTTATTCACAAAGAAAAAGAATGTGGAGAGTGCATTCCCAAGATGCCGGAGGGAGAAAAATCAGTCATAAAGTTTTCCCATCATGAGCGACAAATGGATCTCCCGTTCACTGTGTATGCGGATTTTGAATGCGTTCTCGAGGAAGTAGATGTAAGTAGTATTAATGAAAATAGTAGATATACAAAAAAACATATTCCATGTGCATATGGTTTTAATATTAAGTGTAATTTTAATGAAAATTTAGAAAAGTTTAAAATGTTTAGTAGTAGTAGTAGTAGTAGTAGTAGTAGTAGTAGTAGTAGTAGTAGTAGTAGTAGTAGTAGTAGTAGTAGTAGTAGTAGTGTTAATGTAGGGCAACATTTTGTAAATAATTTAATAAATGAATGTAGACAAATTTATAAAAAGTATTATGAAAAAATTGTCCCCATGCATTCATTAACCCCCTTAGAAGAAGAACAATTTTTAAACTCTATTAACTGTCATATTTGCGGTTTAGCACTAGGCGATGAACTAGCTGTAAGATATCACTGCCACTTATCAAGAAAATATAGAGGGGCTGCACATAATTCGTGTAATTTAAATTTTAAAATTCCAAATTTTATTCCTATATTTTTCCACAATTTTTCGAAATATGACTGTCACTTATTTATTAAAGAATTACTTAGTATTAAAGGGGAGACAAATGTAATTCCAATAAATAAAGAATTATACATTTCTTTGTCGCATACTGTTCGGGTATATACTGATGAAGAAATTGATGATTATATAAATGAGTTGTATATAAGAAAAGTGAAGCAAAATATTCCTCATCATATTATTTCAAAACGACTTGAAAAGGTGCGAGATTATAAAACTGGAAAAAAATTGAGCTTAGATTTTTAGACTCTTTAAGATTTATGGCATCTGGTTTGGAATCATTAGCTAGTAACCTCAATGATCAAGATTTAAATGCAGTTAGAAAATATTTTCTTGATGCTGAGAAGTTTTCTCTTATGAAGCGAAAGGGTGTTTTTCCTTATGAATATTCAAATTCATTTGAAAAATTAAATGAAAAGAAACTCCCACCAATTGAAGCATTTTATAGTAGGTTAAATGATAAAAAATGTTCAGAAGAAGATTATTTGCTAGCACATAATTTGATTGTGAGACTATTAAGGATTACATGGAGCTGTATTTAAAAACTGATGTGTTGTTACTTACAGATATATTTGAAAACTTCAGAAAGCTCTGTAAGAAGATTTATAACCTAGATCCTCCACATTATTATACCATCCCAGGGCTTTCTTGGGATGCAATGTTAACATATACAAGAATTGAGCTAGAATTATTAACAGATCTAGAAATGTATAATTTTATTAAACGAGGAATTCGTGGTGGTCTTTCACAATGTAGTAAGAGGTATAGTAAGGCGAATCATAAATATCTTAAAGATTATGATCCTACAAAACCGTCCGAATACATGTTATATTTAGACGCAAACAATCTTTATGGTTGGGCAATGTCAGAGTCACTACCATATGGAGGCTTCAGTTGGACAAATGACTTCATTCACTCCAAAAATATTCCACCTAACTCAGATGTTGGTTATCTTTATGAAGTCGATTTATCATACCCGTCTAGCTGTCATGATTATCATAATGACCTGCCATTCTGTGTGGAAAACAAAATAATTGGTGGGAGTAAATATGAAAAATTAATTGCTGATCTATCTAACAAAAAGAAATATGTCATACATTATAAAACATTAGAGCAATAATGGATTGGTTTTGGAAAAAGTTCACCGAATTCTGAAATTTAATCAAAAGCCGTGGTTAAAGACATACATAGATATAAATACGACACAGAAGCTAAGAATCAATTTGAAAAAGATTTCTATAAATTGCTCAATAATGCTGTGTATGGTAAAACGATGGAAAATGTCGATAAGAGAAAAGACGTTCGGTTGGTTAGTGAGTGGGAACGTACCAGCCGTAACCGATTGGGTGTAGGTGAACTTATAGCAAAACCAAATTTTCACAGTATTTCACAGTTTGCTGATAAATTATGGGCTGTACAAAAGAACAAAACTTTGACATATTACAATAAACCCATTTATTTAGGCTTTTGTGTACTTGATCTATCAAAATGGAAAATGTATGATTTCCATTATGAGTATATGAAACCTAAATTTGGAGATAATATAAATCTCAATTATATGGACACTGAAGATTTAAAAACACTCTTTGACACATCAGCATATTCACAAAATAATCCATTTAACTTTCCTCAATTAAATAAAAAAGTACTTGGAATGATGAAAGATGAAACTGAAGGTAAATTCATCACTGAATATGTAGGATTAGGACCCAAAGTTTATTCTTTCACAGTTGAAGATGATAAAGATGTTAAAAAAGCTAAGGGGGTTAAAAAATGCGTGGTAGACAATTATACTATAGATCATTATAAACATGTCATATTTAATAAGAAATCAGTTACACACAATACTTACAAATAGAGTTAATAAAATAGCTTTAAATTTTATTGATAGTAAACGTAAAATAAGAAATGATGAGATTAATACACTTGCATGGCACCATTATCAGTTAGATACTGATAATGGTGATTTAGAATTAAGTAGGTTAATTAGTGATATTGAGTCACTAAATAATTAGTATATAATATATATTTATATAAATATATATACATTACCTTGTTGTATTAAAATTATATATAATACATGTAAATATATACATATACAATATATATACATAAAAATAAAAAAACCAAAATTTATTTAAAAAAAAAAACCAACAGTTTTATTCTTTATTTAATAGAAATTAAATGAAAAAAAGTAAGTTTGAGAATGTATTTTAAAATAGATTACATAACTTTTCGAACAATTCCAGTTAAAGGTGTGTACTCCATCATACGATCGTGTAGGATTAAACAATAAGCATTTGTATTTTTTGGTACTGGACTACTTGTCACAACTCAATTTTCACATCGATAGGCCCATTTTTAACAATTTCATTTTGATAACTAACATCAACTACTGCAATTGGAATATTTTTAAATTTCTCACATGAAAGAAGAGGTTGTGCTTCTCTCATATAGTAATTTTGTTGAAACTTAGCATACATATCATACAAAATAGCGTATCGATTCTCCTCAAATTTTAAATTTAAATCATCACTGAAAATATTCCGCTTAGAACACCGGAGAATGTGAATCTTTCTATTGTAAATTTTGACAATTATCTCAAACTAGCTGTTCAACATTCTAGCATAGCCCGCAAAAACATCAAAAATAGTAAAATATATTCTACAGATGTCGAGCGTCTCTTGACTGAAAAAAGGAGAGCTCGAAGGGAGTGGCAATTGCACAGATCCCCTCAACTTAAAAATTTACTAAAAGAGTGTACAAAAAGGCTAAGAATCTTACTGCAGTCTCAAAAAACGGCTTCTCTGGAAAAATATCTTAAGGAACTTGATGCAACTCCTCAATCTGACTACTCATTATGGCGTGCAGCTAGAAATCTAAAAAGACCAGTTATCACTAAACCGCCATTGAGAAATTTAAATGGAAGTTGGGCACGAAATGATATAGAAAAAGCAAAATATTTTTGTTAATCATTTGAAAACCGTATTTACCCCTCATACATCTTTCGATACTGCGGTCGAGTTACCACCTGTTGTTGTTAGATCAGCTGTTCCACTAAGATTTGAGATAAGAGAAATCGAAAAGGCTATTCATGATTTAAACCCCAAGAAAGCCCCTGGTTTTGATAACATCAGTAACAAAATGCTTTTGGAGCTACCCCGCATAGCAAAGAAAATTATTCTACTAATTTTTAATGCTATTTTACGCCTTGAATACTACCCACAAGAGTGGAAAGTATCTTTAGTTACCATGATACCTAAACCAGGAAAGGATCCCACAAAAGTTGAGTCATATAGACCTATAAGCCTATTGTCTAATATATCAAAGCTATTTGAGAAACTACTAGTGTCAAAATTAACGCCGATTTTAAATGAAAACAGATGTATTCCCAATCATCAATTCGGTTTTAGAAGAAAACACAGCACAATTGAACAAACTCATCGAATAGTAAATGTCATAAGAAAAGCCTTTGAAGAAAAAAAATATTGCTCTGCACTCTTCATCGATGTGTCTCAAGCTTTTGATAAAGTCTGGCATAAAGGGTGACTACTGAAGTTGCAGCAAAACTTACCAGCAAACATACACAAGCTGTTAGAAAGCTACTTAGTCGGGCGTCATTTTATTATTATAGAAGGCGATTTTTTAAGTTCTCCTCAGCCAATTAACGCCGGAGTCCCACAAGGCAGCATCCTGGGCCCTCTATTTTACTTAATTTATACTTCGGACTTGCCAACAAACAGCTACACCCATACCTCAACATTTGCGGACGATACAGCTTTTCTAAGCGTACACGCAAACTGTCAAGAAGCATCTCATTACTTACAGGATCACATATTTGAACTGGAAAGGTGGTTAAAACAATGGAGGATAAAGATCAATGAGCAAAAATGCGCACATATAACGTTCACATTGCGTCGGAAACATACCCCCTATTAAAATCAATAATCAAATAATACCCAACACTCGCATGTAAAATACCTCGGTATACATCTAGATCGGCGTTTAACGTGGAAATGGCATATAGAAGCTAAATTAACTCAAATGAAACTAAAAGCAATTCAAATAAATTGGCTTATTGGAAGAAATTCTGTTCTCAGCCTCGATTGCAAACTTCTACGTTACAACTCTATCTTAAAGCCAATTTGGTGCTACGGTATTCAGTTATGGGGCACTGCCTCGGCTTCTAACATCGAAAAAATTCAAAGGCGCCAAAATAAACTTCTTCGAATAATCACAGCCGCCCCCTGGTACGTCAAAAACTCAAATATCCACAAGGATCTCAATGTGCCATTAGTAAAAACTATGATAACGAAATATGCAGTAAAATATTTAAAAAGACTGGAACTGCACCCAAACCCATTAGCACGAAATATTTTAAATTATGGCGGCCACACTCGATTAAGAAGAAGAGACACTGCAGCACTCACCCAATCAGATGAGCGGTAAACACCTACATATGTGAACAGAAACCGTGATGACGAAATCTTTTTTGTCCGGCACTGGCAGGACATAAATCAAATATTAGGTTAAGATTTGATTAATTATTGTTAGTTCATATTTAGTATATGAAGATTCAATAAATAAATACTGAGAAAAAAAAAAAAAAAAAAAAAAAAAAAAATCATATGGATACGATTCTGAATTTAAATGAACTTTAATATTTTTCAAATCTGAATGTATATATTTATTATCGTTTTCTAATTCGAATAAAAGCAATCTTGGCCTTTCTCTATTCACTGATAGTTTAATATTTCAGTTGTGATTTCTGCCTCCGGAAAATGTTGGATTAAAATAACAGTCCCAACTGCGAAATGCTATGGGTAATGAAACACCCTCCTTTATAATCTTCATTATTTGTATTTTTCGTGTATCTGATAGGTGAATATGTGGTATTCTCCATGTTATGTTTTTAATCGATAAACTTAATTTTTCATTAGGATTTATTTTATTTTTTGGTCTATAGATTATAAATCCTTACAGACTAAAGAATGTAATACAGGTGTGAATACAATTAACTATTTAAATACAAAATTAGTTTCCTTTTTAAAATATCATTGCTTTCAGAAAAATCTATAATATGATACAATTTATTAAAATTTTCACAAATGCGACGAAAGGAGTCATTATTAGCATAAACGGATCTTAAGTAGTTAAGACTGATGAGCTGAAAGTTACGAGTTGGCCTATTTGGAACCCTAAAGTTAATTTTACTAAGCAGGAACGTAGAATCAATTTCACCATGAATTAATCCAAGTAGAAAAGTTATACTCAGCATAACACGGCGGCTTTTTAAAGTTGGCAGCTTAATAAGAGCAAGTCTATTTACATACGATGGCAGAACATACGAATTCCAACCAAGGCCACGTAAACAAAAAATCAAAAATTGCTTTTGTACCGATTCAATACTATTTATATGGATGGAATAGTAAGGATCCCATACAATGGATCCATATTCAAGAATTGGCCGAACCAAAGATGTATAAAGTTGTTTCGTGACATAGGGGTCAGAAAATTCTCTAGACCACCGTTTCATAAAACCAAGAACACCGTTAGCTTTGTTAACAGTTAACGCAATATGATTACGGAAATTTAGCCTATGATCCAACAAAAAGCCCAGATCAGTTATGCTGTCCACTTTTTCAAGTATTATTCCATTAACATAGTATCGAGAATCTAATATGTTAGTTCTGTAGAATGTCATATGTTTACATTTTTTAATATTAAGGTCCATTAAATTAATTGTACACCATTGGGAAAATTTATCAATATCAGACTGTAGTAAAAATTGTTGATTTGAGTCGTTAAAGCTCTTGAATATTTTTACATCATCTGTAGAGTAATACGCTTTATCATCATTTGAACTTCGTAAAAGAATAATTTCATGTTTACTATTTAAAATTATTTTATTGAAATCCTCAGCAAATCCCAATAGTAGTTTAAGGGGAATATAAAAATGAAATTTTCGCATTGACAGGTCTTCAGAAATATTCCACCCTGCATTTCTCATCATATTGCTTTCAAATTCATTTAGTGAGACATAATTCTTAATTGTACTGGATATTCCCAAGTATCGAGTACGATCAATTTCAACACCATTAATCTCATACCGTATTTCATCAAATAAGTATGCAACACAATTATTCCTCAATCTAGTATTTTCTGACGCTTCTTCACCTTTAGTGTTTTTAATGTTTCCTTCTATATATATGTAGCTTTCAGACGGAAGAACATATAAGTCTTGATTTTGTAGTGTAATTCGAATTTCATCATTGTTTTTAAATGATTGAATATAGGGCACATAGCTGTGATAATCTTTTTTTATTATATTTTCATCAGAATATGGTTTTTCAATGACATTGAGTATATCAGACATTTTTCTTTATTTTTAACTTAAGCAATTTTAAAAAGGTGGTGTTTTCTTTCGATAATGATGGTCTTATAGCTTTAATATGTCCCTATTAACTTTAAAGTGCTTAGTTTTATTGTAAATTATCATTTTTTCCTGGGTCTTAGATGTAATCTAAGTGTTATTTCTTCCCCTCTGAAATTAACTGCACGATTTTCTTGGCCAACAATCCAAATTTTGAGATATGTTATTTCTTTGACGTTTACTGGTAAATAAATTAGGTTATTAGCAATAACATCTAATTTATAGCCTGGTGGTACGTCTAATGCGAACTCGTGTAGTATATGTGCGGGAGAATTATTCATATATGCTCCTGTTATGATGTTACACTGAATTTGTATAGCATTCACTTTTAATATATTTACAGGTTGATTTGATATATGTTTCATACCAGCCTTTAAAATTTCTTCACTAAAACCTAACAGTTTACCAATGGATCGTTTTCGATTTCAATTTGTAAAGTATTATTATTAGCTTTAATGAGAATAGATTTATTATAATTTTCTGCTTTATACTGCCCAACTATATAATCAACAATATCTTGTAACTCGTATGATCCAATAGGAATTTCAATTATTTTATCTCCTATATGAAATAAATTATTATCATAATCTACATTAGGAATAGAGTTATATGAATGAAAATCAACTAGAGAACATTCATAGTCATCTATTAGATCTATTGGTGGGAAATAATTTGCCGTTAGGATTGATGAATTTCCACTTAAAGCTAAAGTAATTGACATCCTGAATGGTAAATTGTAAATGAAATGAAAATGCTTGAGTTTTTTGTTTTATTAAATTTAAACATTTATTAGAAAAACTTTTTTTTTTTTATTTGTTTTCTTATAATATTTCATTTTTACTTATCCAAGAATTATGTTGGTTTGGAAAACCTAACCATTTAACATACGCTTTATCACCTTTTTCTTTTAAAATTTTTTCCACCAGAAATGTATTAGGATAACGTGTACGACGTATTTCTTCCTTGTAAAATGCGCTTTTTATAGGATATCCTTGATAGTCTTCAAGTAAAAATGTGATTGGGTATGTGTTCTGTATCATTTTTATTTTAAATATTTCTGTAGTCCAGTTCGGTGTATAACCTTTTTCAAATATATGTTTATATTTACTTATGCGAACATAGTCCCCAACCTTAAACCTTGATGATTTAAACATTTTTAAATTATTATATACAGTATTCAGTAAATATTTTTCATGTTCAGGTTTTACATCCAAAGGTGCCATTTTTATTGTACTGTGAGTTTTTCTATTATATTGTTTAACAAGATTTTTATAATTATCAATCCAGTGAAATGTTCCATTATAACTAAATTCTCTCCACATCATACCTTTTAGTGTTCGATTAAAGCGTTCAACAATTGAAGCTTTCATTACACTATAAGTAGAGTAATGATTAATTGAATATTTACGCATTAGTAAACCAAACTCCTTATTAAAAAATTCTTTTCCGTCATCTGTTTGTAAATTTTTAGGTATTCGCCCCTTACTTAGTATTTCCTGAAAAGCTTTGGAAACATCATTTGCGGTTTTTGCTTTAATTGCTGCAGCCCAAGCATATTTTCAAAATGTATCAATGACTGTTAGCATATATTTGTATCCGTTCTTTATAATGGAATAGTTACCCATTTCTACTAAATCTGCTTGTCAAAGATCATCAATTCCCTTTGTTATTACTTTCCGTCTTAAGAAATTCTTCCGCGCTTGGGAATGTAGTTCATTTATTATCGTTTTTTTTTCCATTATGTTGTTGTTGTTGTTGTGATGAAAGCGTAATCATTACACTATATATGTCAGAAATTTTCTTATTTCAATCCTTTATTTCATTTCTTACAATTAAAACTTCTTTGTTTATACCCCTTTTTAAATGTTCTTGCATATGGGTCATTTGTGTATTCACATAATTTTTGTTAACAGAATATGTCCCATTCATTGGAGGTGACAAATTTAAAATTCTTTTATTCTCTATATCAATATTATTTACGTTGAGTTTGATACCGAATTTTTTTGAAATGTTGTTTCTTGTTATATCTCCTAAATATTTTTGATTATAGTAATGACCAAATTTGTCAACAGTCATAATTTTCTTATTATTATTGTTTTAAAAAGTTATTCAATTATATTTGCTTCCCTTAGTTCTTCGATTATAGATGTTATTTCATTAGAATGATTATTGTTACCAGCATGTTGTGATGCTATTAACAGCCTCAATCGGTCTACAATTTCATTAGGATTATCCCAGTATATATAGTTTGACTTATTAAGATTAACCTCCATTAAGCCCTTGCCAACGTGAGTAGTTGTAGTAAACAATTTATTTATTATTTTTTTATATTTATAACCTCTGTTTCCATTAATTTGATTAATAGGATCATAGTTCCTTCGATGTGCGTTTGTATCAAGTAAAATATGTTTTGGATTTTTATGAAAAAGCAATGAGTACAACCCTGGGGTTAGTGCCCAAGATTTTTGACCTATAATTATTTTATCATCAGTAAGCTTTAAAATAGAATTTCCAAATTTTCAGTCTCCATTTTCCATTTTATGAGGTCCAAATATAGTGTAAGGCTTTTTATTTCCATTTAGGGTTGATAAATCAAACTCCCAATCGGATGATTGAGAATAAAATTGTTCATTTTTCGATTTATCATTTACTTCATCTTCACTATTACTATTATAGTGTTCTTCTTCTTTATCCCTTTTTATTTTATTAGGTGCTGAATTAATGTTTTTCTCGTTCAATAATTTTTTCTTAGGAGTGCTGGTGAATATAGTATTATTTTCCGTTTATATTTTAGTATTGTGCTTACATTTATATTTTTCGTCTGTGGGTATTGTTAGATTTGACGAATCTGACAATTTGACTAGTTTCTTTAGAGGTTCTGTTTAAGGTTTAAATGTTCTTTCTAAATTATTAAATTTTTCCAATTCTCCCAGTCTTATGCTTTGAAATTTTTTCTTTAAAATTTTTTTTTGGATTTCACCAACTCTTTTAAAATATTTTCTTCCATGATTATAACTTTAAACTAGTGTCGTCACCAACTTTAGATCCTGGAATAACTCGTAGTTTACTTTTAACAGCTTCTTAAAACAGCTAAACAGCTTTTTAAAAACAGCTAAACAGCTTTTTAAAACAGCTAAACAGGTAATTAAAACAGCTAAACAGCTTTTTAAAACAGCTTAACAGCTTTTTAAAACAGCTAAACAGCTTCTTAATACAGCTAAACAGCTTCTTAAAACATCTAAACAGCTTCGTGGAATAATTTTGACAGTTCTCCAAATATAAAAAAAAACGTATTTAATATTAATAGGTATACGTCTGATGTAGTTAGTAGTATTTATATGACTAAATCTGAATGAATATATCAAAGCCTTTTCTATAACGTCCTTGCTTCATTTCATCATCTTTACTTATTATAAGAAATCCACATTTATCCTTCCAACATTCTCCGCAAATGTAACGAAACATATTTAAACTCATGTCACTGCCAACATGATCATTGTAGATGTGCTTTAAATTTAATTCATCTTGCTTGAATAAAATAATTATATTTGCATTATCACGTACTAAATGTTTTGGAATATGTGTATAAGTCTGACATAAATAAAAAGAATCAATATCCTTATGTCTCCCCATACAGAAATATGATCTTATATTATTTTGTTTTTCACAAGCGACATCGTCAAATATCATAATAGAATTTACTTTAGCTTTTTCGGGTGGTATGACATGTTCATTGTCTGAAAATGTATAAAGTCCCATACCCTTTACTGATGAAATTAATCTTGACAGATATTTATATTTCGGTTTAGTTAATGATTTTGAGTATATATAAATATTTTTAAATTTTAAACCATTTGGACTTTCAATTAAACTAAGCATTATATTTGTTTTGCCACAGTTTGAGGGACCAACTTTTAGTGCTCTGATAGAATTAGGTAAAAGACAGCTGGGTAATTCCATGTCAAATCGACCAAGAGTGGGACCCGACCCCTTTCGATTTGAATGAAATTTGGTGAGAAGGTTCCTTTTATCCTATAAGGAACATATATGAACGAAAAAAATTTTTAAAATTTTTTTTCAAAAGTTACGTCATATTCAAAATGGCATAATTTCGGCGAATTAGCCGAATATGTTGAGTTTATTTTTTTGTGTGTCATTTTAAAGAGAATACTTGGGGCTATAAGCAATATATTGAAGAAAATTTTTTTTTTGGAAAAATGTAATATCTGCAAAATATTAAATTTTTAAAATGGACTAAGTCGAAAACCTAATTTTTTTTTGCCTAATTTTTTTTTATATAATACCTCAAACTGTTCTTTAAAAATCCTAAAACTTTGAAGGAGGTGTTTTTTTTTTTTTAGATATGAATTTTTTTCTTTCGCAACCTTTAAAAAAATAATCTAAAAATAAAATTTTAAAATTTTAATTTTGAGCAATAAGTATTTATAAAATCTGATTTGTTTGAAAAAGTAATATTATTGGTAAGGTTGTTTTTGTTTATTTGTTGCATCTTTTGTTGGGGCTCAATGTGGGCATTTTTTTAAGAAAAGTACACCTTTTGTCACGTTACGTCTTTAAAAGTCGTTTTTTCTTCGTCTCTTTTCCTACCGTTAATGCCGGGCTGCTTTTTCTTAACCTAAAATAAATAAAAATGCTATGAATGTTGAAGCCTTATTCAATGTAAATACAATATTAAGAATTAAACGTTATTTTTTACCTGGTTTTAAAGCCTGGTTCGCTCAGAATCTTGTCGATATTGTTCAATTTAACATCCTCTCCTTCGCTAGATGAAGATAAAGTTTTTATTTTAATAAATTTATTCGAAATAGGAATGGCGGCATGACAGAAACGTACTCCTTGAACTGGTGAAGCATTTTTAAACCTATTTTCCAGTTTTTTTTTCAGTACGTTGAATGTGTTGATCTGAGACGAAATTAATATTGATTCCTTGAATATTATCTTTCGCCCATCGACACAGTTGCTCGGGTGTCTGAATTTGTTGATCAGGTGTCAATTGTAGATTGGCTCGGCTAGCTAATCGCTTAACTGTTCCACCCAAACCATCACTTGGCCCTTTTCCATGAGAAGTTGCAAAAAAATGCCATTCTGCTCGAATTTGAAAATCCTCTTCGTGGTGTATCAAATTTACTAAATTGTAACGATTTTTATATTGGGATGCAGCACCATCAGAAAAATAAATTATTTTTGAAATATTTCATTAAAAATAAAAAGAATAATTTTCTTCGCTATACTTGGTAGCTCCAAAAGCATTTTATTACTGATCTTATCAATACCGGGTGCCTTCTTGGTGTTTAAATCCCGATTTCTTTAAACTCGAATCTTAGGGGAATAGCTGCTCTAACATTTACAGGCGGTAACTCGACTGCTATATCGTGAAATATATTATGGGTAAATACATTTTTCAGATGATTAGCAAACAGATTTCCTTTTTCGATATCATTTCTTGCCCAGCTTCCATTCCAGTTTCTCAATGGTGGCTTAGAGATAACTGGTCTATTGAGGCTTCTAGCTGCACGCCATAATGAGTAGTCTGATTGTGGAGTTGCATCAAGTCCCTTAAGATATTTTTCCAGGGAAGTCGTTTTCTGAGACTGCAGTAACTTTCTCAGCCTTTTAGTGCACTCTTTTAATAAAGTCTTAAGTTGGGGTGATCTGTGCAATTGCCACTCTCTTCGAGCTCTCCTTTTTTCAGTCAATAGACGCTCGACATCTGTAGAATAAATGATTTTGTTTTTGGTTTTTTTTTGAGGGTTATGCTGGAATGTTGAACAGCTAGTTTGAGATAACTGTCAAAATTAACAATAGCGAGATCCACGTTCTCCGGTGTGCTAAGCGGAATATTTTCTGTGCAATGGGCACTAAGATATTTTTTATATTTTAACCAATTTATTTGTGAGGCTGATGTCGATAAGTAACCAGACGGCGATACGATTCTATTTGGATTTATTATAGTAACAATTGTAGGTGTGTGATCGGAAGATAATTCTAGGGACGCTTCCACATGAATCGTGTCTATGGGGATGTTATTAACCACGCCAAAATCTATGACATCTGGAACTTTTTGCTGATCGGTAGGCCTATATGTTGGTTGTCCGCTCGCGACCACATTTAGGTCCATTTTACAAATTGTGTTAAACAAAACACGACCCTTAGGTGTAATAAGTCGTGACCCCCAGAAAGTGTGTTTAGCGTTATAATCGCCAGCAACCAGGAAGCAGGGTCCTAATGATTTGAAGTATTTATTATATTGGCTTTCTGATATTGAAAATCTAGGTGGGGAGTATAAAGATGAAATTACTAGGTTTCGAGATAATTCTTCAACGCAAATCCTCGTTGCTTGGAGATAATCTTCACGATGATCACACATTAAGTAGTGTTTTACTCGGTTTTTTATTAAAATAGCAGAACCTCCACAAGCCTCGAGGGTCCTTGGTATCATATAATATATAACCATTGACTTTAAACGTGTTTCTTGAGGTCAGATGAGTTTCAGAAACCATCATAACATCAATTTGTTTATTTTTAAGGAAGTATTATATTTCATTTTTATGTTGGCGGATGCCGTTTGCGTTCCAAAAGCAAATTTTTAAGCAGTTCATGGCTTGTTTAGTACAGCTTGCAATAACATCGATTGCATTCTTAACATTTCCTGCATCATATTACCCATTGTGTTTGTAAAGTTATTTACTGCCTGTACTAATGTTTCCACGGTTTTCTCTAGACGACTTAAATTAGAAACTGGAGTTTCATCATTTTTTGGCAACTCACCTTGCATTGGCATTTGATTTGATTTTAAGACGTTAGCGTAGGATGTTCTGTTATTACTAGGCTGCGGTACCTGAACTTCATTAATGTAAACTTGCTTTGTTGCCTGCATTTGAAGGAGATTAGGTTTTGGTCCAACCGAGCGCTTGACGATAGAGTATACAGGGCATCTTCTATAGTTGGCAGTGTGATTACCACCACAGTTGCTACATTTTTTTGCATTGGGGTCGTTTTTAGACTTATCGCAGAGAGCTGTAACATGTAATTCTCCACATACGACGCAAACAGCGGTTAGATGACAGAATGCCTTAGTGTGACCAAATTCTTGGCAGTTTAAACATTTAACGGGACCATTCCTTTTGTGCGGCTCCTCTATTGTTATTTTTCTATACAGGATATATTTCAGATTGTAAATGGGGTGCGTTTCGTTCTTTTTAAGCTTAATGTCGCCGGGTTCTAACTCAACTCTAAATAGTGGCTGGGGATTTTTTTCTCTATTTTTAATGTTTATTACATTTTTTATGTTGAAGCCCTTCTCTTCTAAAAACGTTTTTATCTCACCTGGGTCCACGCATGAGTCAATGCCCTTAATCACTACCTGAAGACCTTTACTGCTCTTCAGTTGATATGTATAAAAATTCTTATTAAGTGCTTCAAATTTTGTTATTACCTTACGAAAATCATCTTCACGATTAACTTGCATTTTTGTCTCATTAATACTACCCCGTTTTATTGCAGCTACATAAAAAGAATTTTCACCTATTACCGAGATCAAATTCTTTATTAATTCATTTGAGTTTTGCTCTCTAAGATATATCGGCGGTGGCTTAGAAGTTTTGATAACGTTTTGTGCTTCCGGGGATTCCTCATCCAGAATTGCAAATCGATTTTGTGAACTTGTTTTATCAGCTGTACCATCTTTTAAGACTTTTGAGACCGAAGCAACTGCTGAAGAGGTTGGGCTGCGACCCCGTTTAAGCACTGTTATGTACCTATCAATACCTACTTGTACTGGGGGCTTTTGACCCCTTTTTATTTGTGGAGCTGAGTTTTCCATCATGCCTGATTTGGGGGTAATATTTTCATCACTTATTGAAATCGTTTTTGCCGCTGAGGCACCGCTTGCAGGTTCTATATTTTTTATTGTGTTAGAATCAACCGTATTATTAGACACCGAAGGTGATACTGAGTTTTCTATTATGCCTGATTGAGGGTTAATAATTTTATCACTTATTAAAATTGTTTTTGCCGTTGAGGGAACGGTTAAAGGTTTTATATTTGTTAGTGTATCTACCGTATTATTAAATACTAAAGGTGAGAGGGATCGCGCGCGAGTAATAGGTTTAGCCGTTAGGTATTTGCTATCATCGATTCTTTTTTTTATTTCTGCATTTGTTTCGTTAACACTCACTGTGATATATGCATTTCTACTGTTTGAGCTCATAAGAGTTTTTTTTTTTTTTTTACTGTTTACAGTTGTGCTCTTCTTATTTGTTATTGTTTATCAACACCGAGAATAAAAAAATGTGTGTTTATATATGTATGTATGTACATACATGTATTTTTTTTTCTTTATCTTTTTCTTGTATTTACTTTTTTTAATACTCTATTTGTTCACGTTTTTATAAAAAAAAAAATAAACCGTATGCCGAGCTTAGAAAACACGTCTATCTACAACGAGCGCGACAGACAGAATGAATATTTGTGTTGCGATAATTTGGGTTGTAAGTTGGATTGTAACTTGGGTTAAAGCTAGGTGTAGGTTTGTATCGGGGTGGTAGTGGTGGTCTGGTGGGCATTGTCCCACCGATATGAGCCAGTTCTTGGTAGAATTTTCTTACATTTCCCGGTAGAGTTCGTTATACCGATTCTGTCCCTCTGCGTATTTGCTTTTGGTACGTGTCCTTGGGCGTAGTTCATTCGAAAAGTCATATTATCTAACTTGAGGCAAATGTGTAATGCCTGAGGTAGTGAGCTCGGTTCGCGGACGCTTAATAGTCTCATAGTCATTGAGCCCTCTAACGAAAGTGTCTAATGCCTTTTCTCTATAGGTATTCGTCATTGTTTTGAGACTGTTCTCGTCTAATTCTGAGCAAGAAACTTTGTCCAGAATTAATGAAAGGTGCTGATAGACAGCTTGATAGAACTCCGTTATGGTCCTGCTTCCTTGTCGAAGCACTGTCATTTGATATTCCAATGTCCCGATGTCCCTCTTATCAGAGTAATGCATCATGAGACATTTCTTTATGGAATTCCAATTTAATGGGGTGCTATAGGATTCCAAGGCGGTATCCGCCTCACCAGTGATCTTTGTGCGAATTGTATGCAGGATAGCATAATAACGCCCTGTTCCCTTTAATGGTTCGTATAATTCTAACACCCTATCTACCGACTTTCTCCATGAATTAAATTCCACACCGGTTCCGGAGAATTCTCTCAATGATCTGATCAAATCGGGTACCCTTTCTATTTCATTAAGCCCCGGTGTAACCGTACCCACTGGCTGATCGAAACTTTCATCAGAGAGAGAGAGTCTGAGGACTGTCGCAAATTTTCCCTGATCATTTGCATTATCTGATTTTTTTGTACTTCACTAAGTCCTTGTTCACTAGATGTCGATCCACTTACTGTTAGTGTCCTACTAAGTCGATTAGTCAGTTGTTCTATAGTCTCGTCAGGCATTGTGTCGATAATAGGTTCGGATGGTAGGATAATTATAAAATATCAGGACTCTTTTCCCTTTTTATTTTAAAAAAAGAAGCTTGGAATTAAAGTTAACGTTATTATTAATTTCTCAAGTTTCTACTAAACAAGATTCAAAGCTTAACTTAAATAATTATATTCCTATTATTTCGACTTTTTCAGTTAAATATTATATTTCAATATATTTTTATTAAGCTTTAGGTCACTCTTTTATAAAAAAACCATTTAAATATTATTTATTTTTCGATATTTCGATTTCCGTTGGAAATCTTCTTCAGGAAATTTTTAAAATAATATAAAATTAAAAAATTATTTTTGACAATAAATGGAAAAATAACAAATACTTAGAAATATGCTTACAAAAATATAATCTGGAACATGTAGATGTAGATGGAACAGGAGCTTAGGTTGATGATAATTATTTTGCCGTCACCTCTTCTAGAGTTTTTAATTCTTTGCTCAGAAATATTTTCTTAAAAATTTTTTTGAAAAAAAAAAACAATTTTTCCTCCTTTTTTATTTTTATAACAGTCATTTCACCTTTTTATTTCTGGATTCTGATGGTGTTTTCTTTTAAAAAAAAATTTTTATTACTTTGATGTTTAATTACTATATTTATTCTTTAAAGTTTTAATTACTGTTTTATTTTTTAAGCTTGTATTTAAAAAAAACTTTTTTAAAGTTTTAAACTTTTAGTTATCTTAAAATTTTGTTTAATGATTTTTTTCTTTTTAATTTTTAAGGTCACTTAACTTTTATTTTTAATTTTATTTCAACTTTAAGTTTTAATTTAACTTAAGAGTCACTTAACTTTATTTTTAATTTTATTTCAACTTAAAGTTTTAATTTAACTTAAGAGTCACTTAGCTTTATTTTAACTTAGAAATAATTACGTCCGTGAAGCGGCTGGTGTAGTTTAACAACCGTCCCTTTTGCTATGTAGGTATAGTTACTTGGGGGCCTCTTTCTTCACAAATTTCGCGAGTCGCGATGGACGTTGGCGACCAGTAGGATTTTTTATTTTATACGTGGGGCTGTAGAAGGCCCACTGGATTTTTTTTTCACAAACGAATTTTTTCGCGTTTCACGGTGACTAGTCGAATCCTTATTTTTCGAAGGACTTTTCCGATAACCCTACTGGTCCCTGCTCGGGCGCCAATTAAACTTTACATTAATAAAGTTTTTAAAAAAATTATTTTTTTGTTGCCGGTTTTAACCGCACAACTTCTTTATTCTTTAAAAGTAAAAATACAATTAATTTTTATTTATTAAAACTAGCTTAAGCTACCCTAACTGAAATGCACAGGTTTTGCACACGTCACCTTAGTTGGCTCGCTCGTGTATTTTGTAGACGCTGTGTCAGCATGTGAACGTTAAAGAATGTGAATGTTGAACCTCTATATCAGCATGTGAACATTAAATGATGTGAGCAAAGCATAGTTGCAAGAAGGGTGTCGAATATTAGCACCTGCAACGTAAGCTTTGCGAACCGTGTGAATTAATTTATTTTATTTTGGAGTTTTGAATGTATATATTGAATGTATATATATATATATATATATATATATATATATATATATGTATATATATATATATATACTAATAACATAAAAAAAACCACTAGAATTTATAAAAATTAATTTTTTTTTTTATTGTTCACTCATTTTTTTATTGAAAAAATTATTTTATTTAAATGTATTAAAATGAGTATAAGGGTAATATCCTTTCATAGGAGCAGCCGTCTTAATTTCTAGCTTATAATTAATGCTATCCTTTTCGTCATCTGAAGGAATCTTATATATGAGCCAGTTGATAGGCCCCCAACATCGTTTTCAGTCAAGACATTAAACCTTTTAGGAAGATAAAGCATAGCTCCATCCAATTCCAAAACAATGGCATCTCCATATTTTGTAGTTACCCGTTCAGCTCCTGTAATAGGATAGTCCTTTCCACCTATCATATTTTTAACACCTAAAATATGTTTTATATTTAATTTGTTGAATGAAGCAATAAATTCCGCGTTAATATTCATCGTTTGATAATTTATAATAAAATGTAATAAATTACTAAATAAATTCACAATTTATAGAAAAAATTATTTTTGGTTACACTTAGTTTTAACATATGTTATTTGCTCTAATTCATTAAAATTATCGATATTGTTTTTTAATTTTACCCACCACACCCATTGTAAAAAACAAGTAGTTTTTAGAAGTATACTCCACTAAGCCTTTACTTTTTATACTTATATAGGAAAATCCATGCAAACTAGTATAAATACTATCTGTCTGTCTGACTAACTTTCCTTTTCCCCCTTTTTTTCTTCTCTTTTCTTTTAAAAATCAAAACAAATACTTTGAATTTTTTCTTCCACCAAAATAAAAATTAAAAAACCATTTGCTTTTACAAAACCGGTCTGTCTGTATGTCTGTCTGACTAACTTTCCATGACATACACTTTCTTATCTGAAAATATTTATGTATGTCATAAATTATTTATTATTAAGTAACCGAATTTTAAACATCAATTACATATACATACAATTTTTTTTTTTTTTTAATAACTTAATAAATTCACAATTTAATTAGTTTTTTCCCCCCTTTTTTCTGTCCATCCAATAATTTATTTTTTCATCACCTAATTCAAAACAAAAAAATCTAAAGAAAGACTTCAACAATGCACCCAACACATGCGCCTTGCTCCCCCAACATTTTCTAAATCTCAGCTTTATTGCTATCCTATAAAATTTAACGACTTTTTTTATTACTTTGTTTTTTAAATTTTTTTTTTTTTTTTTTTAAATTTGACCTACTTTAACACGTGTTCATTTGACGCGTTCATTTTAATGGCTTTTGAGGGATTTTAATTGCTTTTGAGGGGTTTTAATGGCTTTTTAGGCATTTTTAATGGCTTTTACACCACATTGGCGGTAAACTCTCATTACCCATATAATTGCATATGTACATACATATGCGTATTTATGACTTGCAATTTAATTAAAAAGGAAAAATGTAACGTATTAAATTTTGAATTTAAATAAAAAAAAAAAGATTTTATTAAGCAAAGTAAAATTAGTAAGAAAAATAATGGATTTAAAAAGAAAATAATGTAAGTTAATATTGTAATAAAACTTAATTAAAACATGTAAATAGTGTATTTTAATTATTATTATGCGAATATTGAAGTGTAAATGGCGGTAGAAAGTAGCCTTGTAATGTAATTAAGTTGGTAACGCTTTTAACTTACGGATTTATTCTAAACCTGTTCGGCTTTTGTAGGGAAAATATGTTTGGGGGAAAAATATGTTTTTGGTTAGCTCGGTCACTTTTGCCTTAGCAACAGAAGCTAACAGTTGCACTTAGCAAACCTAACTAAAACCAACTTAAAGATATTGCAGCGGCTATAACCTAAAATACTAAGCTACTCAATTAAAATTAAAATACATTTTGTTCTTACCATAAGTCTAAACTTGAACCGAAAATAAAATACTTGCATGCATCCTACAAACAAAAAAAGAGATACGTCCTCTATTCATCAATAAATTCTTCTGTATCGGGATAAAATCCCAAAACCAAAGGACATAACTTTACTCTCATAACTTTTACTTTTATTTTTTTCCCCTCAACACCTACAATTGTAATCACTATTACGAGTGGTTACAATTATAAACTTCTTTAAAATAAACCACTAAAAGATCAGTGCCCTGCAGTTCTGCAACCAATAAGAAGATTATTTAACATCCTGTGTGTCTCTTACACACAGAATTACAACAGTATTTATCGCTTATTTGCACACCGGTTATGAGGACTTTACGCGTTTATGCATCAAAACTTCGGCTAAATAGCCAAAATAGTTTCGCGTATAGATTTCATATAAGCGTCGCTTTAAACTTGAGTCAAATGCAATAAAAAAAGGAACAAAATGTATTTCATCAAAACTTAATTTGCAAAATTTTGATCAAACTATGAATTTATTCATACACATTCGATGCAAGCAAAATATGATGCTGATGAAATAACCTAGCTTTTTTTCAACAAGATCGGTCAAAAAGTTTCTGAGTAAGAGGGGGTCAAAATTTGACATTTTGGCCAAACAGGTGTTCTTTCTCAGCCATGTAACTCATTATATATCGGTGTTAGCAAAGTTTGTCCCAAACAAATTGGATAGCTATTTCTTCAATCTTTCAAAAATATTTTAAATTTTTTTTTAATTTAAAACTTTTTTTTTTTTTTTAAGCGGGTACTTTTTTTTTTTTTGAGCCGCGAGTGGGTTATGTATAAACAAATAATTTCTAAGTCAAGACGAGGATTTTTCAATTTTATACATATGTACTATTTGGAATTTTTTTCCTATTTGTGTGTAAGTGTTTCTAAAATCTTAAAAATAAAACATATGCTCAGAAACTAGACAAATTAATCTTTCCGACGGTATATAACATTCTAACAAGCATTTCATACCCTCGATACTGTAATTACCACAATATGTTAATCCCAGGAATAAACTCACTTTTTTTCTATAGAGATGTTGACAAATTATCAAAAAAGGTTGTTTTTGGAAATACATAATTTTTTCATTAAAAGATTTTATTTATTGTGCTTAACTCCCTTTTTTTAATTGATAAAACTTCTAAAATTTATTGTTGGAGGATAAGCTGTTTCTATGCGCATTTGACTGGCTGCTTAAGCTGGGATCACACGATTGCCGCAATGCAACAATTTTCACACTTTTAAATACTCCAATCGTGTGACTGCACAATCAAATGCCTCATGAACCAATCGAGGGCAATATTGTGCTTACTTTTACCAATAAAATGCAACCCTGGTGCGGCAATCGTGTGACTACTTGATATGCAACCGAGCGTCAATAAAAATGTACCAATATTTATTGGGTTCTCGTGCGGCAATTAAACAACACAATACGCGTCAATATTTGTCTTTTATAATTAATTAACTTTGTGTGTGTTTCTTTTAGTAGGAATTAATTAAAAATTAAATTTATCAAAAATAAAAATTGGGAATTTAGCAAGTCATTAATAAATAAATTAATAATAAATTTTTTATTCCCGAAAATATCTTTTGATATATAATTTTTTTTTTTTAAATTAGTGCAATAGCTGTTCTGGACAATATAAAAAAAATATACAGGAAAACCTAGCAAAATGTATTGAAATTCTTTAAAGCGAATTTATTTTTGAATATAAATATTCTCTATCTCTTTATATTTTTTAAATAGAATTTTACTTTGTTTAATTTTTGGAATTTCATCTATTTTACTTAAAAAATGTCAAATAAAACTATTCAACAAAAATTGTTTGAATATATGATACAATTTTTTTTTTTTTTTTTAATAAACAAACCAACTAAAACTTCCAAACAAATAAAAAATCTACCACAACAGCTGTTTTCGCAGTTGAAAAAGTAAGGACAATCGTGTGAATGTGCTGCGACATTTATTGTACCCATTTCGCTTTGTACCAACTAGCGGCAATTAAATTTGTATAAAACAGGGTAATCGTGTGATTTCAGAATATTTTATTGGGGCCATTTCATTATTGTGCGCCAATAAAGCACAATCAAAATTGATCCCAGCTTTAGGCCAGATCATCAGGAAACGTTGTCTTAAATAATTTTAGAAAAGCCAAAGCTATCAGCAAACAAGACTACAGAGGGAATGAGAATTACCTACAGTCAAAACGTCTTGTTTGCAACGATATCAAAGCTTAAACAAAATAGCAACAATAAAACAGTGTGTTTATCTTTTCTAACGTTCCCCACTAAAATTAGTTGGAATTATCCCAACATTAATTGTAGTAGTAAGTGGATTAAGAAAACACAAATTGCTTTTATTGTTTTCGCAAGAAATCAAAAAAAAAAAAAAAAAAACAATTTCCCCGGTCAATTTTTTATGGTCGTGCTCATGCAAAAAATGTTATTATCAAAAAAGTTGTTTTTGGGAATGCATAATATTTTTCATTAAAAGATTTTATTTATTGTGTTTAATTCCCTTTTTTTAAATTGATAAAAATACTAAAATTTATTGTTGGTGGATAAGCTGTTCCTATGCGCATGAAAACCATAAAAGCAATTGGTTTTTGTTTTTTTTTACCCACTTACTACTACAATTGATGTTGGGAGAATTCCAACTAATTGTAGTGGGGAATGTTAGAAGATAATCACACTGTTTTATTGTTGGTTTTTTTGTTTAAGCTTTGATATCGTTGCAAACAAGATGTTTTGAGTGTAGGTAATTCTCATTCCCTCTGTAGTCTTGTTTGCTGATAGCTTTGGCTTCTCTAAAATTATTTAGGTGAACGTTTCCTGATGATCTGGGCTTAGCAACCAGTAAAATGCGCATAGGAACAGCATATCCTCCAACAATAAATTTTAGTATTTTTATCAATAAAAAAAGGGAATTTAGCACAATAAATAAAATCTTTTAATGAAAAAGATGTTGACAAATTAAATTTTTTTTATTTTTTTGTAATAATAATTCAATTAATATAAAATAATAATAATAATAAAAACAAAAAGATTGACAAGCGGTATAAAAGCATGGTATTGAGTGAGCAAAATGAGATGGAAAGGCAGCGGTATAGTCGTGTGCGATGGTGGAAACACAATCCTATATAGTGGAAAAGTGGGTAGACACGAAATAAATAATAATATCAAAGAAAATACGTCAGTCGCTTAAGGCATGGCACCCAGTCAGTGACACCATCATAACATCGCGCTTTAACAATAATATACACCATCACATTACTCTTGCACAATGTTACTCACCAACGGAAGATGCGGATGAGATGGATAAGGACGGTTTCTTTAGCCATTTAAGTGGCCCATTAAGAACTGTACCTAAGAGTAGCATCTTACTACTCATAGGTGACCTGAATGCAAAAGTGGACATTGAAAACGAAGGCCTTTGTCAGAGTTCTGCCAAACGCATGAGTTGGTAATAGGTGGGTCGTTATTCCCCCACAAGGAACTAAAAATAAAATATACCATATTTGCATTAAATGAAAATGGATATCATCGCTCTTGGATGTGGGGACTCGACGTGGAGCCGGCATTGACAGTAATCAGGAATTGTTTATCGGATACATCACGATAAAACTAAAAACTCGAAGAAGTAGGAAAAACAATGAGGTCCAAATGAGGTCACTATACATAGGAAAGTAAGCCAGAAATAAGTAACGAATAAGGAGACGAACTAACGAATCGCATAATGAACAATGCAGTGCATTCATGGAACCACTCATGTAGAACGATAAGGACAATTGCAGAACAAAAACTCGAGCTGAGCCGAGTATCTAAAGCCATGGATATTTGACGGCACGTGGGACCAAACCGAACGCAGGAACCAACGCAAAGTGCAATTGCAAAGCAACAATGCTCACCGGCCCGAATATAAAGGAATCACCCGAATTGTAAATAAGGCTGCAAGGAAGGGACTAAGACTCATTCTAAAGTGCTCGCTGACGAGGCCGCTGGATAAAACAACACACGCTAGCTGAACCAAATCATCGACCGACTGGTAAACCAAAGGAGAAACCTTGATCAACCGATACGCGACCGAAATGGGGTACTACGCACAAGCAGTGAGCAGCAAACGCGCAGGCGGAGCGAATACTTCGAGGAGATTAGCAACAGTAGAGAAGACAATTAAAACATTACTCCAAGACCAAACGAGACAACCCAGCTCATAGGATCTACAGACGACTCATCACCATTCCTGAAAGAAGTAGAACAGGCCATAGTAAACTTTAAAAGAAATAAAGCTGCGGGCGTTGATGGCTTCCACCTGATCTGCTATCAGCATACCCCGAAACTTTTGCAGTAATCCTTCACCCTTACATGGTACACGCATGGGGAACAGATTACGTCTGTAAGTCATGGACAAAGGGTACAATCGACATAATACCAAAGAGGCGACTTAAAAGAATGTGATAACTGGCGGGGAATAACAGTACTTAATGCGGTGTTTAGGGTACTTGCGGCTATAGTCTACAACCGACTCTAAAGCATGGAAAACTCTCTGAAGAATGAACAAGATGGCTTTCAAACACAACGTTGCTGCATCGGTCTAACAAATACGCTACGTAATATAATCGAACAATGTGTTGAATGGCCCGCATTTTAATAATCATCGATTTAAGGAAAGCATTTGATGCAACTAGTCGACAGTCCATATGGAATGCGTTGAGGAACAGGGGAGTTCCGGAAAACATAATACACATCATCCAGTCCAATTATGGCAATACTGAAAAACAAGTCCTCCACAAGGGAAGTAAAAGTGCTCCATTCACTACCAACGTTGGAGTTAGACAAGGCTGCCCGCTCTCCCCTTTATTTTTTGCATTAGTTTTGGATAATATTATGAAACCCCTTAGCATAAAAAAGAGGCATAGCGTTGGGGCGGCTCAGACACCTCGAGGATCTAGACTACGAAGATGACATCTGTCTGCTCTCCCACAGACTCTCGGACATGCAAGATAAGGCAAACAATCTGCTTAAACTCGCACAAAAAAAACGGACGTATTTTCGTATTTTCAGCGCATGCGTAAAATCCACCTTGTTATATGGAAGCGAAACATGGCTGCCTACAAATGTGATCACATAACGCATACAAGTGTTCATAAAAAATGCCTACGTAAAATTTGCAATTTGTTTTGGTCTAGTTACACTTGTAACGACGTTCTGCTTCTTAATCTCAGAAAAAACCCCGACAAAAAAATAGGGCAGCTTTGGACAGGAACCAACAGGGCAGCAGACGGATAGGTCGCCCTAAGATGACGTGGAGAAGAACACTACAAAGCGATTTTAGTACAATAGACATTGGGAAAAAATTAAACGAATTGTAAATGATAGAGTAATAACCGTTTTCTCATTAGCCATTTATATTTTTTTCCCAACGAAAACATTAAAGTAATTTGATATTCATAAGTCTCATTTGCTTTTATTCTGTCGCAAAGCTAACCGGCACTCATCTGCAATTCAATCAGCTGACTCCCAAATTTTAACATGTATTTTGAGAGGTGTTGCCAACAGAAAAAACCAAAATCTTTAACGATCAGTTTATCGGCCTAATAAATTTATGTCGAAATTAAGTAACAGGCAGTTTGTCGATACATTGAAAAAATGGCCATAAGATTCAAATGTATTGTTCATGCCCTTTGTTCCCTCGAGGAATAAATAAAGGAAAAAAATATATGTAGGTATGTACATACATATAACTTTTCCCTTCTTTTTTAAATAAAAATATATATAAAAAAAACATTTGTTTAACAAATACTGTATAGTTATTTAAAAAATATATAAATATCGATAATATATAATATATTGAACGAACATTTTTATTTCATTTTAAAAACAAAAAATGTTTGTAGTTGTGTGTTTGCAAGCAAATTAAAACACTTAAATCCTAAGAATTTAGAATATGTGCATATCCACTAGGGTATTCATTTAATCGGGCTTTTGATTTAATCGGTTAATCGCTCGATTAATTAACCAATGTTCTGGTTTAATCGGTTAAAACTCGGTTAATTTTGTAATGTATCGGTAAACCGATTAATAATGTTTTTTTTATAAATTATGTAATTTCAATACATAAAAATGCACAAATTATTTATTATTTCAAGTTTATTTAGAAAAAAAACAATAACATAACAAACATAACAATTCTTGAACTTACAAGAGCAAACAAAAAAATAATTCATAAATATGTAATACATATTTTTTAATTAATACACAAATATTATGTAGTAATTAAAAAATCAACTGATAATTTTATTAGTTGTTTCAATGGTTTAAGGAGACTTTAAAAATAATCATTTAGAAAAATTTTTACGATTTAAGCGATTCTATTCTTTAGTTTTGATAAATCTTGACTTGGAAAAAATTATTTCACTTATCGTTGATGTTGGAGAAATCAAACGCAATCCATAATAAAGAAAATGAAATTTCTCAGTCCTTTTCCTGGATTTCTCTAAACGTATAAAATCTTCCATTATGTCATTAATGTCCTGTTTTAATTTTCTTTTAAATTTTCAACTCTTCTAATTGTTTTGGTTAATTCTGTTAAAAGATTGATATGAGAAAATATGAGAAGAAACAAATAACTAAGCACATACATACATATGGGAAGTTCCAGCGAAAAGTCTCCTTTTTGTAACGTAACGCCAGAAGTAATTTAAATCTTTTATCAAAAATTGTACATATATGTATATTTTACTTTTTTATATGTTGTGTAAAGCGCAGCTATCTCTACATTAAGTTACAAAAGCGATAACATTTGAACAACATGGTCCTAAAATACAAGATTATTTGCTTTCTGGCGTTACATTACAAAAAGTACACTTTTCGCTGGAAATTCCGATATGTACCTTAAACGAGGAAAGATTTTTAAATTTGATAACTTGGAAAAAAATGCAGGATTTGTAATGCAAGTCAAAATCCACTTCTGTTTTTTGTAACGTCACGCCGCACAGTGGCGCCATTTGAGTTTTTTCGTTGCAAAAATCATATCTTTTGAACCGAATAAGATAACTGAACAGTTTTAACAGCATATGATAGATAACTGTTCAGCCTATGAAATGAGCGTTTGGAAAGGGTGCTACGCTTTGTAGGGGCCTACTAATGGGTTATCAAAGTTAAAATTAGTAGAAAAATCAATTTTATGGTAACTAAAAAAAATTATTTTTACATTTTTAGATTGTTTTTATTTTTTTTCTTTAGGGTTTTATGTTTTAAATTATTACCCAACAAATTAAAAAAAAAATTATTTTTTTTAAATTTATTTTTTCAATTTTCTGTAAAATATTCATCACAATTCGTAAGAGAAGGTATATCTAAAAGACTAACCATTTCTAAACTATAATTATTTTGTTACTCTATTCGTGACTTCACATGCCGCAGGGAAGAAATAAGTGGATCGGAAGATGCTGCCAACATGTTGAAGAGGTCCTTATTTTGCCTTACCCTTGATGCTTTGAATGTGTTCTGCAATCTATATTTTTTATAAAATTTGTTAAGAGACTCCTGTGCTTCTTCAGAAAGCTCTCCAATTGGCAAAGACTGGTACTCAATTATATCTTTGCCATGCGCCAATATTTTATGGACGGTCGGGGTCAACTTCTTCTGTGGATACATTTCTGCTAAAAGAGATGCAGTTTTCGACGCATATTCTCCATATTTTGTAGAATTGACATTTTCTTTGCAGTTTAAAACATCCAAGATCGTTCCCAATCTTTTCACGATTTGATTGTCAATTCCAATGATTCTAGTTACTGCCTCATCATTTTCAAAAAATCTCCAAGAAGTATTTCCATCGTTTGAGTTACCGTATCCGTGCTTGGGACAGTCTACTTTTAGTCCAACTTGTTTAAAAAAAGCATCCTGTATTTGCTTCTTTCTGATCTTTTCCTTATCCTTTATTGATGTATTTTCATCGAAGTTTTCCTCCTCTTGTGGTAGGGTATATGCCAGTTTTAGCAAGAATTCCATACACCTTATCCTTGCGTGCAATGGTGACATTCCATATTCGTAATTCTCCTTATTTGTAGAATCGTTTAAATTACCAAAGTTCTTCTGACAAATAATAATATAAAATCGATAAAAAAAAATATCAAAATAAAACGAAAAAAGGGGTTTAAATAGGTTTTTGCTAAATTTTTACCTCCAATATAATTCTGTCTATATATATGTATATGATAACTAATTGAAATATATTATAATTAAGCAGAAAAAGATACTAATCTTAAACTCTTTACAACTAATTATATAAAATTGAGATGTAACATATTAAATATGAAATAAATTGAATTGAATTGAAAAAAGTTCTTCTGACTCTTTTTGCAAATCGGGCATGACATTGTTGAGGTTGTTCCTGTCAGTTCGTTTACGACTTTTCCGTCAACCATGGTCAGGTGGAACTCGTAATTGCATTCAATATATTTTCCTTCTCCAATTTGCAGCTTTGTAGGCTTAATCTTGCTTATTTGTTCTTCAATGTCCTTCACCGTAGTCCTTATGAGTTCTGCCGATTCCCTTGCAAACTGAAACATTATTGGTCGGCAATAATGCACTGATGACGGACGTGGATTTTTCCAGTGTAGGGAATCATCCGATTTTAGCCGCAAAGGAACAACAGATGCCATAGACATATTTCCGTCCGATATTGTAGCGTCATCGGAAGATATCCTTTGCTTATAAACGCTTTTTCCGGATGATCCATCGCAGCCCCATTTGCTGATCAATGTCAACTTCTCAGGAAGAATTTTCACTTCCGTGAAAAACTTTGGTGTGGTTGACTTTCTAAACAGTTCAAATCATTTTAAATTGTTCAACGCCATGTTTTCAGTACTTAAATTGTTTAATGGTTTCAGTAATTGTTGCGCCAACTTTCAGGCGTAGACTAATCCAGGCATTATGCTTATTTTGCAATATATAGGCTTATGCTACCATGCCTAAAAATTTACCTGTTCCCTGCAATTTTGATATTATGCACGTGTCCAAATAAGATTTGTGCCTACCTGTAGGGACCATAAGTCAATATTGTTCCTGACCATTTGTACGCCAAAGTATTGTTTATGTGAGGTACGTACCTGCTTATTTCAATGAGTAGTTTTTTTCAAACTATTAGATCAAACTACTGTCAGTCAAAACATATAAGGGATGGACGACATACAATTTCTGCAACCATGTCTTTTTAAACTTTTTTACCTCTAGAAGCCAAACGGGCACGTACGGGCAGATAAAACCTTTTGAATTATGTAAAGAAATAATCAAAGAACAGGTTTTGCAAATATGGCAAATATAGAAAAATATAGTTTTTTTTTATTTTCCCTCAAAGTTGAAAAATAGCGAAAAAACGGATAGTTTTTAAATAGTGATTTACCAGGAGAAACACAAAGCAAACAGTTAATTTTTTTTTTATCATTATACATTTAATAAATACATCAATCAATACAAACAAAAAATAAGGCGATTCGTTACCTATTTTTCGTGATATTACACCTGAAATCGCAACCAATTGACTAAAAATTGTGTGTTTTTTTGAAAACCGAAAGTCGGTCAACTTTGAACGGTTATATCTTCTAAACTAAAAATGTGATATTATTAAGAGTGGCATATTTGAAATCGTTGAAAAGTTTCCTATAACATGGGTTTATTCAAAACTTCGTCGGCACTCATGAAAATTTTGATTTTTGCAACCTCGCTTGCTCTACGGGCGCCACTGTGCGCCGGCGCATATTTTTGCTTATATCTTCAAATCCTTGTTATATTTATATTGTTATACATTTTTCGGAATATAGTGCTGCTTTATAACTTTGTTAATATAAAAATTTGACCTCTTCAGTTAATTTTTTACATTTTGTCGTACAAATATCACGTCACGTCACATTGGAAATGTCCATATAAAAAGTACGAGAAACAAAAGGCTGTTGACAGCAAAGACTTATTTAAAAGGAAGATCTCTTCTTTGTTTGTATGAAAAAATATTTTCTAAACGCATAACTTTTGCATATGAGACGAAACAAATAATTAAAAACACAAAATTACACAAAAAATTAAAAATTTTGTTACGTCGGTTAATCGGTCAATCGATCAGTTAATCGGGTAGTAATTAATCGGTTGAATACCCTAATATCTACACAAAAATACCTTTAAAACGATAGATTTCATTAAAATCGGTGGACGATAAGATTCTTAAAAATCAACTACTGAAAAATTGTTCCCGTATTTAAATATAAGATTAAAACGTAACATAATTCACAAAAAGAAACCAAAATTCCCAAATTCTATTTAGTATAATTGTTGAGTTAAATACATCAAATTTTCAAAGTAAGTGATGACGAAAAACATCGGACCATTCTGCTGGTGGCTAATAATTGAAAATTTTTTTCTTAGAAAATATTTTTAAATATCAAAAACATATTTAATGATTTTCACAATTAGTTTTTTTTTTTTTTTTGAAAAAAGAGGATTTTTTTTTCAATTACTTAAATGAAAAATAAATTATTTGAATATGCAAATTTAATTCTGACGAGAAAAATAAAACTGAAATGAATTTTATTTTCTAACGAAACAAAAAAGTCTTCAAATTATTTTTATTTTGTAACTCCTTAAATGAGTTTTATTTTATGACGGCGAAATAAAGAGTTTTATTTTATAACCGTGAAATATATTTTTTCGACCTCTTATTTTTACGTGGAAAAACAACTGTTTTAGAATTTTGTTTTTAATTCACAAAATAACTGTAATAACTTTTTTAATATAACTTATAACCGTTACGGTCCCTGTAAAAAAAAAATTACTCGTAAAAATAAAGTTTTTACAAATTTTCATGGGAAGTGATAAGTGAAATACTGATAGAGTGATAAAGGTGAGCATAAATTTCGTTGTTATGCACACTAGATATTTGCATCGAATAAGTATTTGTTTTACACGTAAAGCTCTTTGTTTCTTTCGAATTATGCACATACTTCTTATCTTTCTCATTACTCAAAGAATGAAGAAAACTGAATTTATGTGCTTCAAATACTTTCAAGCATTGCAATCACAGCCAAATAGGTTTAACTTATGAATATGTGAACATAGAAAGATATGAACACGAAAAGCACTGCAAAGATTATGTGCACTTTATTGGGCTCAAAGATTATTTTCAAAGGAACGATTGTATGTAGTTATCAGGGATGTCCGGATAGGAGATTAATCCCCACATTATCGATTTTATTTTGAAAACGTGGATAGAAATATTTAATTTAGAAATTAGGGATTTGTTCTTATTATTATTTTCGTTCTACTTTTAGTAAGCAAAAAAAAAAAAAAATAAAAAAAACAATCTTTTTTACTGGCTGTTTTTAGAACACAAGTGCTAAACTTACATTTTAAACAATATTTCAAAATTTGTAATTTTTCAAACGTAAAAAGCCTCAAGTAAGTGTTGGTATTCGTGTACCCTACCTCCTTAAAAGTTTTGCTACGGTTCCAATAGTATCAAAATATGGTGAAGCTGGTAGAATATGTTCCCAAAATCGTTTTACAATTCTGGAGGATGAATCCTCCGAAGCACCAATTGTCAGCAAATCGTCTAAGTCACCCACGATATATATAAGAGAGCAAAACTCAAATGAGTAGGTAAAGAGTTTGATCTCTGTGATAGGCGAAAATTCTTTTTATGAAGCTACAATAAAGTGTGACAATCAGAGTTCAGAGAACAGTAAAGTGCCACACAGTTTTTTAATTTTTGTTTGTGAGTTGTACACAAACAAAATATGGTACATAACTGTTGTGAGCTGACGAACAGAAACACTTAGATAACTTACCGAACTTATTTTAAAGTCCGTGTTAAGTTCTTTTGAGGTACTTATTCTGTATTTTTTAGAGAACACGTAGTTAACTTTTAGCTAAAATGGTATGTTTTTTTAGTGTCTGCGTAGTTAACATTTATTGTACTTCCTTTTTTTTAAAGCAAATATTTGAAATAATAGATCCTCTGTATGTATGGAAAAGAAAATAAATAAAATAAGTTTTTAATGGTTTGTTTGTTTATTAAAAAAAAAAACCCAAAATATAATTTGTAGTTGAGTTTTATAACAGGAGTGCAAAAATATAAGAAACATGCAAAAGTATACAAATGTTTTAATAAAATATAGTATCTATATCAAAAAATAAATCTAACAGTCGCTCAAAAATAGAGTACAAAAAAACAAGTGCGTTTTTGAGAAATTTATTTAAAACCATCAAAGTTTCTATAAGGGTAGACTTTTTTATGCGTGGGTGTGTTTATCAGAGTTTTATAAAGTATTTTTTAATATTAAATAGTTGATGCGAATGGATGTATTCAAAATAGGAAAACCAATTGCGATATTGTAATAGCAGGTCAACGCAGGTATGCAGCAGAGAAAAGAACATTGTAAGTAAAGACCAGTTGTAAAGTGTCAAGAGTATGCGTAGGTGTAATTATGTATAATTGTTTGTGCACATTTGTAAGTGGTTAATGAAGCATCGAAAATTTATATTCATACTCGTACATAAATTTTAGGTACATCTTTTTTATTTACTATTTTATGTGTGCACTTGCATGGACATTATTAAGGAATAATTATAGCGCCAACCTCTTTCAGATGTAAAAACCCAAATGCAACACATTCGCGGAAAATTAAGGAATTTTCGGTTTACTTATTATGCATTATTATAAGAACTATGATTGTATTAAAAAATAAAATAAAAAAAAAGAAAAGTAACATA
The DNA here is from genome assembly GCA_943735925.1 of Pollenia amentaria. Taxonomy (NCBI): domain Eukaryota; kingdom Metazoa; phylum Arthropoda; class Insecta; order Diptera; family Polleniidae; genus Pollenia; species Pollenia amentaria. Next base: position 44,158,531 of record OX031008.1, on the reverse strand, counting down.
TGAATATACGAAAACACAGTCGAGCGAAATAATTAACAAAAGTTGGCTATAATAATGAAAAAGAAAGTTTGTAATGAACAAATTTATCTTTTGTTTCCCCCCTCTCTTTTTCGTATGCGGTTAGGGTTATGACGAAGTTGTAATACATCCCGCTAAACAACTTAAGATGTGGTAAGATATGCCCTAGGTATTCCGAAATAAATGGACGAATGGAGCCAAGGAAGCCACTAGCGTTCAGTCCATTAGAGCGGAGTTCTTGGCCGAAATATCTCGCGTACCAAAAGGAAAAAAAATTTTTTTTTTTTTTAGTATTTATTTATTGAATCTTCACATATTAAATATGAACTAACAATTATTTATCAAATCTTATCCTAATATTTACTTTATGTCCTGCCAGTGCCAGACAAAAAAGATTTAGTCATCACGGTTTCTGTTCACATGTGTAGGTGTTTATCGATCATCTTATTGGGTGAGTGCTGCAGTGTCTTTTCTTCTTAAGCGAGTGTTGCCGCCATAATTTAAAATATTTCGAGCTAATGGATTTGGGTGCAGTTCCAGCCTTTTTAAATATTTTACCGCATATTTCGTTATCATAGTTTTTACCAATGGCACATTGAGATCCTTGTGGATATTTGAGTTTTTGACATACCAGGTAGCGGCTGTGATTATTCGAAGAAGTTTATTTTGGCGCTTTTAATTTTTTCGATATTAGAAGCAGAGGCAGTGCCCCATAACTGAATACCGTAGCACCAAATTGGCTTTAAGATAGAGTTGTAAAGTAGAAGTTTGCAATCGAGACTAAGAACAGAATTTTTTCCAATGAGCCAATTAATTTTAATTGCTTTTAGTTTCATTTGAGTTAATTTTGCTTCTATGTGCAATGTGAATGTTATATGTGCGCATTTTTGCTCATTGATCTTTTTCCTCCATTGTTTTAACCACCTTTCCAGATCAAATATGTGATCCTGTAAGTAACAGTTTTCATGTACGCTTAGGAAAGCTGTGTCATCCGCAAATGTTGAGGTTTGTGTGTAGCTGTTTGTTGGCATGTCCGAAGTATAAATTAAGTATAATAGAGGGCCCAGGATGCTGCCTTGTGGGACTCCAGCGTTAACTGGCTAAGGAGAACTTAAAAAATCGCCTTCTTTTATAATAAATTGACGACCGACTAAGCAGCTTTCTAACAGCTTGTGTATGTTTGTTGGTAAGTTTTGCTGCAATTTCAGTAGTAAACCTTCATGCCAGACTTTATCAAAAGCTTGAGACACATCGATGAAGAAAGCATTTAAAGCAGTGGACAAATGGTTCATGAAGATCACAACAACCTTGGTATACAAAAATTACGAGGAATTGTTTGGTAGCAGTTCTGGCCAATAAAAGGAAAACTCATGGCCCGAGCTAAAGTCATCGCTGCACCACATGCAGCAGAGCTAAGCCAGAACTATTCAACCAAATCATGAGAAACACCAAACAAATGCCGGGGTAGACTACTGTGGAACAATAGCTGCATATTACAAGCTTCGGAGAAAAATACCGCAAAAGGCAAACATTGCCGTATATTGTTGTTTCTCCACATAAGCGGTACATTTGGAGCTTGTAAGATACGTAATTTCTGACGTATTTATGGGAACACTCAAAACTTTGATTGCCCAATTTAGACATTGCAAAAACTTGTACTGTGATATCGCAACAAACTTTGTTAGAGTTAACAATCAGGAATGCAGGAATTGTTAACAGTAATAAGCTCATTAGACACAAAGAAACCATTCGAAATGCTTGCAGAAAAAGGGCATATTATTAAATTTCATTTCACCAAGGGCGCCATCCTTTGGTGACTTATGAGAAGCATTGGTTAAGTCAGCAAAACCTCTCTGAAATATGGCCTTGGGAAATGCGTCTTCAACCTATGAAGAGCCCTAAACAATAGTTGTCGAAATTGAAGCAATACTGAGTTCCAGACCCATTCCGCTTATGGAAAATTATCCGGGACACTTTTTGGCGAACCTCTAACAGCTCAAATCCACGCACAGGCAAAACCCTCAAACCATAAATTGGAACACAATGAAAATTAGTCTCCCATATCAGGCACGAATTTTGTAAAAAGTGGTCACGAGACTATCGCAACGAATGGCGAGAATATACAAGCAACCTTAAGCCAGAATCAATTGTCATTCTTAAAGAAGGTAACGTCCCAATCATGAAATTGCCTACGGAGGGCCGCTGGGCAAAAAACAACAATTCCAACGATGGCCACACAGCTCATATCCCTGATCATACTTTCACTGATTTGCGCAGAGAGTTTCAATAACAACATTTACACATAATGTCGGATAAAACTTAATAACTTGCAACCATATTGACAATAAGACTACCTTTATCAATGGAACATTAGCATTAAACCACTTATGCAAGCTGCTAAAATAGAGGACCATTTTTATAGTTGTTGTACAAACCATTTAAATCAGCTTAGCAGATCTGAAGGAAAAAAATATCATTCTAAAGAAGAGGGTCAAACGAGGCGATGTTAACATTATTGGAAATGTTGGTAATTCACTTTTTGGCATTTTAGATTCAACATATGCGGTAGAGATGTCATACAACATTAACGCAGTTAAAGAAAATTTAAACCATATTCACTCCACTCTATGTTAACGCGAGGATCAGAACAAAACAAAACAAAAATGCAATGACCTAGATGATAAATTAACGGAAATTGTATCCAGATTACACGAAGATGAAAGGAACACCATCAAACAAAGTTGCTTAAATGTTTATGTCACTTTTTGTTCATCTTTCCATAATATACGCACGGTTAAATCAAATTCAATAAGCAATAGTAACGCTAAACGTTCTGGACGGTCAATTGAAGTCAATACACCCGAAAATGTCGAAAAATTCACGATATAGTGTTGGCCGATCGAAGAGTAAAAGTGCGAGAGATTGTTGATGACATAGCCATTTCATATGGCAGTGTGGTTCCGATTTTAAATGATCAGCTGGGTTTAAGAAAGCAGTCTGAAAGATGGGTGCCGCGTTTGCTCTCATGTTTAAGTAACTTCAAATCAAAGAATATTGCAAGACATAATGATGAACGAAGTCTAGGACAGGTTAGCCGCTTGACTTCATCGATACGGCATAAAGAGCTGCCACCAAACCTCTACAAATGGCTTGAGAGTTATTAATCTAAACATTCATTTATGGCTGTAAACAAACAGCCGTATTCATAACGAAAATTTGGCATGAAGTAAGCACAAAGTTTATTCATAATACACTTACCAAACTCTGGCTAACGATTTGCTAAACTCTTGTCAACAAGCTGCCAAACGTTTGCCAACTTGTGATAAACAGCTGTTTTATGTTGAATAATTTTGTTTGTTTTTTTTAATACACTGTTTTTTTTTTTAGTTTACTGTCCTTTTTTAAATATATTTTAATTTAAAAACATTTAAAATTTTGATATAAAGAGGGAAAATAAAAAAAAATTAAATGAAATGACAAAACCAGCGATGATTAATGCAAAACGTGTTGCATTTTTGAGTATTATAATGTGTCATCATTAATATTCAGAGTTGATTTATTAAAAGTTAGCAGACGGATAAAATTTGTTATTAATAAACTCTGTGCTAACAAGCTGCTAAATCGGTATTCTAGTTACTGTGGCTAACTTTTTGTTATGAATACGGCTGAAAGAATATAAGATAAAGGCTGGTATTCCACAGGGAAATGTTCTTGAACCTACTCTTTATTAAATAAACATCTCCGATTTGTCCTAACGCGGTAAACTGTCCATTTACGGATGGTACACTTATTCTAAGTTCGCTCGTTATCACGCAATTGGCTTCTCGTCAACTTAATGACTTACTTAGTCATGTGGAAAATTGGTAGACAAATTAGCGAATTCGAGCAAACGAGTTAAAAAGTAAGCACGATACTTATATTTTTGTTGTTTGGCCAATGAAGTTGCTCATTAAATTTGTTTTTTATTTGAGCTATTACGGCCTCAAGTTCTTTATATAATTAACACTGTGTCTAAACTCACGTTTAGACAATATTAATTAATTTGTTCAATTATATTTTTTATATACCAATTGTTTCTTTTAAAATGTATTTAATGAATTTAATTTGAATTAAAAAAGATATGAATTTAAAACACTAAAATTAAGATTGTATTGTAAAGTATATTTTAAGTTACGCTGTAAATTTGCATAATATTATGCCCATTTTGAAGTATAGATGGCATTAATGAGTAGGTTATAATACAATTGAATTGGTAACGTTTAGTACTTACGGATTTTTTCCAAAACCGGTTCGGCTTTTGCGCCACGAAGACGGTTTTAGAAAAAAAGATTTTGTAGTGAGCTCGTTCATTGTGCCCTTAGCAACAAAAGTGATCAGTTTAACTAAACCTTACAGTGATCTGCTTAAATCTAAATTCTTTTTAACCTAACTTAAAATAATTTACTTAAAATAATTTACTTAAAACAAACCATAACATTAATTTCCTTAAAATTAAATCTAAAAATAACTTTCTTAAAATTAAACAAAAAATCTAAAATAAATATTGTACCTACAACTATACCGGCTCATCTGTTTTATTTGGAATCTCAACCCATCAAGTACTTACCCTAATATTCCTACGTTGGAACTCACCTCAGAAAACTACAAGGTAAATAATTCTAGCCAAATTGGTCTACTCAAAACCAACCCCCATAATTGAAACAGAACCCATTGTAACTCTTTTCTTTTATTTCTGTTTACCCCAAATCCCTACAATTATAATCACCCAAACGAGTGATTATAATAACAATCGCAATAAAAGATTACTCTAAATCTTTAGTACCCTACAGTTCTGGAAGCAAACAGAGGCGATTGTTTAGAATTCTTTGTGAAAGCCAAACCAAAGAATTACATGGTCCTTCGACTAGAAACCAGTGGTCACAGAAAATAAAATACCCAGCATAAAGAAGTTCAAGGTCTCTACAAGTATTGTATCTACACCAACAACTCAAAGGAAAAAAGTAACATCAACAAAAATCAAAACACGATAATGAGGTAAAGTGCATTTATTTAAACTCTTTATAATTAGTAATAATGCAAGCACAAGCAAAGTAATCCGTCGGTAGTGGAAAAAAGTTAAATTGAAAAAAAAACAAAGTATAGAAACATAAAATTGGCATAATTTGAAAATTGAGAAAAAATGTTGTAAGAACGGAGAAAACATGAAATTGAAAAGTGATATATTGAAAGAAAAATTTAATTTATAAAAGAATTCATAAAGTGAAAAGGTTCTTTAAATCGTGAGCCCAAAATTTAAACTAGCTTATTTGTAAAAAAGGAAATACCTACCTAGTTAATTGATAAAAGAATGTGAAAAAATTAAGCTAATAAATTTTTTAATAGAAGTTAACATTTAAAGTAAACCCTTATTTAATTGTGCTAAACTAAAATTAATAAAATTTGCTAAAAGTAAAACTTAAAATTAAAAAAGGGCATTTTATTAATTTACCTACTTAAAAGATAGAAAAAAACAAATCTAAATACCTATGTGCATATCTATTTAATAAAAAAGTGTAAAAAAAAAAAAAAAAGAGAGCAAGGCTTTATAAAATAAAGGAAATTGCAAATTGCTTCCTAAATATATAGTTGAAAGATAAAATAAAATTTTGGAAAGAAGAAACAAAGTTATTGTTGATTAATCGTTTTCTCTTACATTCGATGGAATTAGATTAATATACAAATAATACTATAAGAAAAAAAAAAGTTTTTCCTACATACTCTTTGCAAATCTTTGCTTGTGCTATTTACCCCTCAAACTTGTTTATTATAAATATATACACACATACTCGTCAGTTAATGCATAAGAGAAAATTTATTTTTTTTTATCGAATTCTCTTATTGCATTCTGACTATAACTGGAACGATTTAACAAACAAAAAGCCAACAGTCAACCAAAAAAGAATAAGGTAATAAAATAAAATAAAAATATTAATATTACTATTTAATCAAATTATATTAAAAAAATAAGAAAAATGTTGATAACGTTTCGGGAAAGTAAGCAATTTTAAAATTGTATCGAGTTTTTGCCTTTTACGAAAATCTAATTTTTAATAAATCGTGCTTATTTTATTAACTTAAATTGTGTCCCTTTATACAGAGTGTGCTCTTTATTAAAAGAAAAGGGGCAAATGAAATTGAAATAGTTGAATAAAATCGATTCCTTATTAACTCTCTTAAACTCGTACTTACACTTTTAAATGCATTGCCATGATCTTATAATAAATATTGCTTGCGTTCTCTTGATTAAGTAAAACCCACCCCTATAATCAATGCACGTATATTAAGATCATAAGGCACATTCGTTCGTTCCGACTCATACTTTTACTTGCGTACTCTTTGCGTTAATTGCGTTAACTTAAACAACAAACTGTGAAGTTTGTGTTGAAACTCTTTTTTTTTCAATTGTTTAATACGTTGAATAAAATTGTGGAAAAATAGTTACTAAAGCCTGCAAGAATAAAGTAGGAGAAATTGGAACAATATTCTCTTACACATTACTCATACTCAAGAGTTATTGCGTGGAAAAATAAGAAGAGAAAACCAGGAAAGAAGAACAGTCGGTCACAAATAAAAGGAACCATAAGGAAAAGAAACTATAAACATAAAATATGAAAAGCTGTGGATCATATAGCCCGAGGAAAAATTTTTTGTGCTCTTTATTTAAGCTGAGGATAATAGATGACCTATTCTAATAAATTAAAGCAAATAAATGAAGTTAAAACCCACATGTTTATTAAATAAATTAAAATAAAATAAAATTTTTTTATAATAAAAGCATTTTTATTTTCACATACCCAGGAAAAATGGAAAATTGTCTCTTATTACCAAAAATATACCAAATTCATAATATCAAGCAAACAATTCGTTGATTTTGCTCATATTACAAAAATAATTATTCTTTTCCAATAATTGAAAAATTATCTCAAAAACCTTTGACATTTCAACCAATGTGCTAATGTATTTAATTAAATATTAATAATTCCCAAACAACAATTCTACAAGCTAAATTATTTTGTTTTAAACAAAAACAAAGGCAATTAAATTTTTTGTTACTTAATTAATATTTTAATGCTCTTTAAACTCAAATTTCTTTGCCTATTTGGTCGATGAGTATTCATAGTATATGAACAGACCGGTTGTTGGGAAGTTTCCTGGAATACACATAACATTTAGTTCCAGTAAGATTATTTTGTCGATTTTACATTGTTAATACACGAACAGACCGGTTGTTGGGAAGTTTCATTGAAAAAACATAACTTTATTCAAATAAGTAAAAGGTATTCGCTCATACACTCGCTGGCACATTTGGTGGCACGCTCGATATAAGAATAAAATAAATGTGATTTTATATTTATTAAACTAAAATCAAATGTAAACAACTTAATTAAAACCAAAACTATTTATTAGAAAAAATATTATAAAGTAAAATAAAATAAAATTTAATATACAATAAATTGTTGTTTGGTTGGGTTGTAGATTATACAGGTCGATGTGTCTCTACTTATTCGAAGACTGAAATTAAATATTTTCGGAATAACTTATAGGCGAGAATTTAAATATTTGTAATTCGGTATTCTATATTAATTTAAAATAAATCCCTAATGCCATTGGGCCTATGAATATAGAATTCGTAGTTCTTAATCGATTTTATTTCACTTTGTCAATAAAAAAGGGAAACATTTGGCTGGAATCTCATAGCAACACAAATATTTGGAAGAATTTTAAACGTAAAACTAGAAATCCAAATCTAGTGCTATACTCAGATAGCCCCAATTTTTTGAAAATTCTTCTAAATCGAAACAAATAAATAAACTAGACAGCCATATCTAGTTCTTTGCTCTTAACTGCTACAAATAAACTAGACATCAATATCTAGTTCTTTGCTCTTAATTAATACAAATAGATAAACTAGACATCCATATCTAGTACGGTACATTATTAAGCCCGAATTGTCGAAAAAACAAATTTGTTTAGAATCTTTTAACAGTATCTGAAGATTTTCCTCTAATTTTGCTTTTTTTTTCGATTGATTTATAATTTTTCCTGTAAATTTGGACAACATAACTAGAGTATGCTCTAGCCCTTAGCTCTATACAAAAAAGTATGAACCCTATCCTATAATTAAACTAGAGTATTTACATCTAGTACGATTCGTATCCCCTACAATAGTTTAATAGGCAAGTTTAAGTACGCCTACATTAAACTAAATCGTCAGTATCTAGTGCTAATTTATAGCCCCTTATCAAATTTATATAAATGCTTATTTGAAACTAGATCGTCAATGTCTAGTTCTAATTTATAGCCCGGATCAAAGTTATATAAATTCTCATATATTTGAGACTAGATTAACAATATCTAGTGCTAATTTCTAGCCACTAAACTCTTAGAAAAACAATAAATTGCTTAAAATATACACATATGTATATGTAAACTAGATGCCCATATCTAGTGCTATACCCCATATAGCCCCTAAGCTCTTACATAAACAATAAATTGCTTAAAATATATACATATGTATATGTAAACTAGATGCCCATATCTAGTGCTATACCCCATATAGCCCCTAAGCTCTTACAAAAACAATAAATTGCTTAAAATACCCACATATGTATATGTAAACTAGAATTCGAATTCTAGTGCTATATCCCCTATAGCCCCAAGCTCAAACAAACGCTATGCACATATATTAGTGGCTGAAACTACAGAACCCCTAAAAAACGCTTGTGTTTCGTATATAATTTAAACTAGATGCAAATGTCTAGCGCCATACACAAATAGCTGCTATCTCTAATACGCGACCACAACAAAGTCAGAGAAACTGAAAAATTCAATATTTGCGTTGTGTTTAAATTAAACTAGATGCACATATCTATCGCTATACAGATAAATAGCCCCGAACCCAAGTATACGAATGCATTGCAACTTTAAACATTGAGCATATACATTTTGAACAACATGATTAGACTAGATGCCCTATTCTAGCTATATACGGATATCCCTTATCCCAAATATAAGAAACCACTGAACTAGATACCCAAATCTAGCCCATTTATCGAATTACGCCTGATACGAATATGCGAATTCAATTTATTTTAACTAAATTCTAGTTGAAAACTGTTCAATCGAATATAAAATATTCGATTAGTGAGCTGTTGAGCCATACTGATAATGGTCTCATTTTCAAAAAAAAAAAAAATTTAAACGTAAACAATAAGGATTAGCTCACCCCCTAATACTTTTTATGAATACTGTTCAAACCCCCTTTATATATTAAAGATGGATCTGACAACTACCAAAAACGAAAATTTCATGTTTTACAGCGATCATTTAATGCAGTGGTGTAGCATATTTGATCGAATTCCTGCAGAACGTTACTCGGAATCACTCCTAAGAGTCGTGTTAAAAGATTTGGAATCTAGATGGAGTGAATTGAAAACTGCATATATGGACGATATGCTGGGCCCAGATAGGGAGGGGTATCCCGACCTTAAGGAAACTGCTAGGTTAAACTTTAAAGCATATGAAGAAGTTTATTACCAATATAGCGCCACTATTCTTGATTTAATCAAATCATCTTCAAGTATGATTCGAACCACGTCCTTTAAAACAACTACACGTTATTCCTCAGCTATACAACCTGTTGCTCAAACACTTCATTTGTGTTCATCAAAGAATGATACGGCAACCCAAGCCAGAAAAACAAAATTTATTATAAGAGAAGAAAACTCATTAACTAAGGATGAGTCCCATACCAGTAATCAATCAAACACAATTACTGAAGAATCTAGCAGTATTCTCAAAATTACGCACCGAAAAGCTCTAGAACATAAATGTTCAGAAAATTTAACGCAATCATACAAAGTAGAGGGCCAGGTTAACGAATTTAGTATTTGCTCCATATCGCGATCAGGTAAAGATCAAAACTCTGTTATAAAGTTCAGGGAAACGAAAGAGCAAACCTTATCAATTGATGATGACTCCCCTACACTACAAAACTCAAATCCAAATAGTGGAGACTCTACCAACTATCTCCTGAAAAGCGGTTTAAAAATTCAAGAAGATATAGCTAATGAAGAGTCAACATCGTCAGGCGAACTATGCAACGAAGGCCCCAAGCCGAAAGCGTGCTCAAAGTCTAGAGCATTGCATGAACAGAAAACTTCTCTAAATATCCAAAATACTTGGTGCCATTTGAGAAAAGAATGCCAAAAGGGTAAAACAAAATCCGAACCACAGTATAAAACCTTTGCCTTAAAACTGCATCTTAATAAAATGCGCCAAAAAGAAAATCTCGTAACTACAATTATAAATTTTTACCTATGCTCAATTCCTTATTTCTTTGGCGGGGGAGGTCTACACCCATGGGTAGTATATGACAGAGGAAAGATTTCCTCTTGAAAGTTCGACGGGTAATGATTCCCAACTATTCGCTAATATCAGTTAATATAACAACAAAGTCCTCGGACCGACCTCTAAACCTTCCGCTAACGTTAAATCAAAGCAACCCTTGTCCACACTCCATTAGAATTTTTATCATCTACTAATAAAATTGTGTTTGTCTTTGTTATTTCTTCCCATTTAGTCACAGGTTAAATCGTAGACTAACTAGGGTACCAAGCCGAAGTCGTACCTCTAGCCATGACCGCAGTTGTCCACCTAGTTGTCCAGTTGTCCCCCAGGGATACTATGGCTTAAGATGTCAATAGAGTGAAGAATATAAGTGGTTGAGAATCTGGGCTATTGTTTAATTGCTTGGCAGCAGCAACAACAACGTCAACACCCACAACCACGGCAACAAAGTCATCAACAACGCCAACACCAGCTTCAGCAACAGCGTCAACAACGTCGTCAGCTACGTCGACGACGCCAGCGCCAACAACCATCTCAGCAACCCACTCAGCAACCAGCGGCACAACCAGCCAGCACACAACAAGTCAAACCCGACGGGCGAGTGCTGGCAGAGGCTATTAAATCATTGGCTAACGTTTTGTGCTTCAACTTCAACACCGCATCTCCTGGCGAAGTCCAAGGCCGGCGGCATGTCTAAACTCACGTTTAGACAATATTAATTAATTTGTTCAATTATATTTTTTATATACCAATTGTTTCTTTTAAAATGTATTTAATGAATTTAATTTGAATTAAAAAAGATATGAATTTAAAACACTAAAATTAAGATTGTATTGTAAAGTATATTTTAAGTTACACTGTAAATTTGCATAATATTATGCCCATTTTGAAGTATAGATGGCATTAATGAGTAGGTTATAATACAATTGAATTGGTAACGTTTAGTACTTACGGATTTTTTCCAAAACCGGTTCGGCTTTTGCGCCACGAAGACGGTTTAGGAAAAAAAGATTTTGTAGTGAGCTCGTTCATTGTGCCCTTAGCAACAAAAGTGATCAGTTTAACTAAACCTTACAGTGATCTGCTTAAATCTAATTCTTTTTAACCTAACTTAAAATAATTTACTTAAAATAATTTACTTAAAACAAACCGTAACATTAATTTCCTTAAAATTAAATCTAAAAATAACTTTCTTAAAATTAAACCAAAAATCTAAAATAAATATTGTACCTACAACTATACCGGCTCATCTGTTTTATTTGGAATCTCAACCCATCAAGTACTTACCCTAATATTCCTACGTTGGAACTCACCTCAGAAAACTATAAGGTAAATAATTCTAGCCAAATTGGTCTACTCAAAACCAACCCCCATAATTGAAACAGAACCCATTGTAACTCTTTTCTTTTATTTCTGTTTACCCCAAATCCCTACAATTATAATCACCCAAACGAGTGATTATAATTACAATCGCAATAAAAGATTACTCTAAATCTTTAGTACCCTACAGTTCTGGAAGCAAACAGAGGCGATTGTTTAGAATTCTTTGTGAAAGCCAAACCAAAGAATTACACACTGAACTTAATCCATATTTTACAATCGCTAAGGGATAATAAATCAGAGCAAGTTAAACTCTCTTTTTGGGTCAAAATGTGTTTAAACCAAAAAATCTATAAATCAGTAAACATATTAACCATCTTTATACGCATTAAATTGGGCGTTTAAGCCACCGTATGAATTTTACAACATTTTTCGTAGTGCTGACACATGTTATTTTTTAAACTATATAGGACACCGATTTACAGCTGTTGAGTTTAGAATACACATAAGTTTAAGCTTAGTTCAACTAAGCCAGCGTTTCAGCACTCAATTTATTTATTTATTTATATTTATTAGCCATAAGTGAATGTTATGGTCAGTTTACAAGGGTTTCGAAGTAAGAGAAATAAATTTTTTATATGACAATGAATTAAATGAAATAACGCTGTGCTAAATAAAAAAAAGACAGGTCGGGCACCTGTCGGTTTAACCTAATTCGGGTACGCTGAATCTAGGGCGCTAATAGTTTTTTTTTTTTTGTTAGCTCTGTTTTCGAGATATACCGGTATTTCTCAACATATATTCGCGCAACTCAAAAACGGTTCAGTTTATTGAATAGACTAAAAACCCGAATTTTCGCAATAAATTAAGCTTTAAGGAAGGTTAAACTCTTTTTCATATTCGCAGATTTTTTAGAAACACAATTTACTTTATTAATATTGATTTAATAAATAACTTTTTAGCTAAATTTCGAAATTTTTGATTTCAATAGGGATTAAGTGATTCCGCTGGTAAAAGATGAATTTCGCAATGTCCACACAAAATATATTATTAAACTGGAAAACCATCCAAATCCACTTGCATGGCACCTTTCTCAATTTCAAACGCGAACAAAGCTTAGAAGAGACGATGTTCCACCCGCTAGGTCAAGGAGTCGAGGACAGTCTTAACATTTATGTTCTACTGAAGTGAGTTTAACGATTAGTTTTAATAATATTAAAGTATAAAAAAACGACTAAGATTTAAAAATGGTTGTATATTTAAAAAAAAAAAAAAAAATTGCGTGCAATAACTTGTGTTAAAATGTAAAACAATCAGTAGTGTAATTCTATAACTTTTAACGATTAACGTTAGCGTACATTTTGCATGCACAGTTTATTGCTTGTAAAAATACAGCAACTCATTAACTCAATTTTAACAACGTAGCTAAAAATTTCAATCAGGTGGCATCTTTGTTAAAAAATTTGTCAAAATAACGAAAAGATCAAAACGGAATATAAAAAAAACAAATTTTTAATTAAATTTTCATAATTAGTTTTGCAAAATTTAAACGTGTGCTAACAAGCTGCTAAGCTTAATCGGTATTCTAGTTAGCAGCTCGTTGTACGTAGTGTTCAAACTGTGGCTAACTTTTTGTTATGAATACGGCTGAAAGAATATAAGATAAAGTCTGGTATTCCACAGGGAAATGTTCTTGAACCTACTCTTTATTAAATAAACATATCCGATTTGTCCTTACGCGGCAAACTGGCTATTTACGGATGGTACACTTATTCTAAGTTCGCTCGTAATCACGCAATTGGCTTCTCGTCAACTTAATGACTTACTTAGTCATGTGGAAAATTGGTAGACAAATTAGCGAATTCGAGCAAAAGAGTTAAAAAGTAAACACGATACTTATATTTTTGTTGTTTGGCCAATGAAGTTGCTCATTAAATTTGTTTTTTATTTGAGCTATTACGGCCTAAAGTTCTTTATATAATTAAAACTGAACTTCATCTTTGTTAAAAAATTTGTCAAAATAACGAAAAGATCAAAACGGAATATAAAAAAACAAATTTTTAATTAAATTTTCATAATTATTTTTGCAAAATTTAGGTAAATAATGTGAATTTGTATAATGAGAATGTGTTCAATTAGCCTAAAATAAACTTCATTTTGGATGGATTTTTTTATTTTCTTTATTTTTTTTGTTTGATTATATGAAAATCTTTGAATTTCCTTTTGAAAAATAACTACGAATTTAAAAATTAACAATGAAAAATATTTTGCCGTTAAGTTAGCTAAACAGCTGACGTTATGATAGAACATAGTGGTAAGCGTTTTTGTTAAAAATGTTACTGAAAAAATAACCGTTAGTTTTGCTGTTAAATATTTTTAAAACTCAACAAACGGTAAAATTTAATAGAGAATCGAACTACAGGACAGCTTTATGTTAATATAAATATTGTCAACAAGAAGAGAATCTCTTTTTATTGAATTCATTCATTCATTCTTTTTATTGAATTCATTTAACCAAAGGAGATTGAGAAAGTTTTTGAATTAAAAAAAGTTTATCTGCAACGTTAAAAAATTACCTTAATATCTCCTTCGATGGATCCAGTAGCAAAAAATTCTTCATGCGGATCAATGCTAATGCATTTAATACAGCTATCATGACCCTTTAAAGAAAAAAAATTGGTTAGATTAAAAAAAAAAATTTATTTTATTATTTTGACTTCAATTTTAGTTTTTCGAGAGTCATAAGCAGAGCTGCCACGACAAAATAGTTATTACAACCAACATTTTTGAAAAAGTTACCAAATGTTAACTGAAAAAAAATCCATTAAACTTTATTTTCCGTGGCATTGTAATAATAACAAATCAAGAAAACAAAAGAAGAAATATAAATCTTTTACATATTAGGAAAAAACGAAAAACCTTTTTCACAAAAGTTTTATTTTGTTTTTTAAGTCACATTCCTATACAAAATTCAGTTTATTTAAAACTTATAAATGGATTTTATCAAAGTTGTTTTTGGGAATACTATTAATTATTAAAAGATTTTGTTTGTTGTGCTTAATTCGCTTTTTAAATAATTGAAAAAAAAAATACTGAAATTTATTGTTGGAGGATAAGCTGTTCCTATGCGCATTTCACTGGTTGCTTAGGCCAGACCATCAGGAAACGTTCTCCTAAATAATTTTAGAAAAGCCAAAGCTATCAGCAAACAAAACTACAGAGGGAATGCGAATTACCTACAAACACTCAAAAAGTCTTCTTTGCAACGATATCAAACAAAACAAAATACCAAACAATAAATCAGTGATGAGTTTATCTTTTTTTACATTTCCCACTACAATTATTTGGAATTCTCCCAACATTAATTGTAGTTGTAAGTGGGTAAAGAAAAAACATATTAAAAACAAAAACAAAGTGGTATTTTGTTTAAGCAGAATTTCTTCCAATTAGCCAATTAATTTGAATTGCTTTTAGTTTCATTTGAGTTAATTTAGCTTATATATGCCATTGCCAAGTTAAACGCCGATTTGGATATATACCGAGGTATTTTACATGCGAGTGTTGGGGTATTATTTGATTATTGATTTTAACATGCCCTCCTACATGTTTCCCGACGTAATGTGCATGTTATATGTGCGCATGTTTGCTCATTGATCTTTAGCCTCCATTTCAAATATACGATCCTGTAAGTAACGAGATTCTTCTTGACAGTTTGCGTGTACGCTTAGAAAAGCTGTATCGTCCGTAAATGTTGAGGTATGGATGTATCTGTTTGTTGGCCAGTCCGATGTATAAATTAAGTATAATAGAGGGCCCAGGATGCTGCCTTGTTGGACTCCAGCGTTAATTGGCTATTCGCCTTCTTTAATAACAACTTGACGACCGACTAGGAAGCTTTATAACAGCTTGTGTATGTTTACTGGTAAGTTTTGCTGAAATTTGAGTAGTAAACCTTCATGCCAGACTTTATCAAAAGCTTGAGACTCATCGATGAAGAGTGCTGAGCCATATTTTTTTTTCTTCAAAGGCTTTTCTTATGAAATTTACTATTCGATGAGGTTGTTCAATTGTGCTGTGCTTTCTTTTAAAACCGAATTGATGGTTTGAAATACATCTATTTTCATTTAAAATCGGCGTTAATTTTGACACTAATTGTTTCTCAAATAGCTTTGAGATATTAGATAATAAGCTAATAGGCCTGCTTGACTCAACTTTTGTGTGATCCTTTCCTGGCTTTGGTATCATGGTTACTAAGGAAACCTTTAATTTTTGAGGGTAGTATTGAAAGCGTAAAATAGCATTAAAAATAATAAGAATAATTTACTTTGCTATACTTGGTAGCTCCAAAAGCATTTTATTACTGATCTTATCAATGCCGGGTGCCTTCTTGGTGTTTAAATCACAAATAACCTTTTCGATTTCTCTAAACTCGAATTTTAGGGGAATAGCTGCTCTAACATTTACAGGCGGTAACTCGACTGCTATATTATGAGATATATTAAGGGTTAATACATTTTTCAGATGAATAATAGAATAAACAGATTTCCTTTTTCAGTATCATTTCTTGCATTACTTCCATTCAAGTTTCTTAATGGTGGCTTGGATATAACTGGTCTATTGAGACTTCTAGCTGTACGCCATAATGAGTAGTCTGATTGTGCACTCTTTTAGTAAAGTCTTAAGCTGGGAGGATCTGTGCAATTGCCACTCTCTTCGAACTCTCCTTTTGTCAGTCAAGAGACTCTCGACATCTGTAGAATATATGTTATTGTTATTGGGTTTTTCGAGGGTTATGCTGGAATGTTGAACAGCTAGTATGATATAACTGTAAAATTTACAATAGCGATTTCCACGTTCTCCGTTCTATTCCGTTCAATTTTTTTTATTTTAACCAATTTATTAGTGTGGCTGACGTCGCTAAGTTACCAGACGTAGATTCAATTATATTTAGGTTCATTAAAGTAACAATTGTAGGTGTGTGATCGGAAGTTAGTTATAAGGAAGCCTCAACATGAACTGTTTCTGCGGGGATGTTTTTAACCACACCAAAATCGATGACATCTGGAATCTTTTGCTTATCAGTAGGCAAATAAGTTGGTTGTCCACTCGCGACCACATTTAAATCCATTTAAGAAATTGTATTATACAAAACACGACCCTTTGGTGTTATGAGCCGTGACCCCCGGAAGGTATGTTTAGCGTTGTAATCGCCAGCGGCTAGGAAAGAGGGTCCTAATGATTTAAAATATAATACTGCCTTTCTGATATTGAAACTCTAGGTGGAGAGTATAAATATGAAAGTACTAAGTTTCGATTTAGCTCTTCAACACAAATGTTCGTTGCTTGCAGATAGTCTTCACGATGATCACACATTAAGTAGTGTTTGATTTCGGCTTTTATTAAATACCAGAACCTCCACAATCTCTATCTCGAGGGTCCTTGGTATCATATAATATATAACCATTGATTTTAAACGTATTTCTCGAGGTCAAATGAGTTTCAGAAACCATAATTACATCAATTTGTTTACTTTTAAGAAAGTATTCTAGTTCATTTTTATGTTTGCGAATGCCGTTTGCGTTCCAAAAACAAATTTTTAAACAATTCATGGCATGTTAAGTACAGCTTGCAATAACATCGATTGCATTCTCAACATTTCCTGCATCATATTACCCATTTTGTTCGTAAAGTTAGTTACTGTTTGCACTAGTGTTTCCATGGTTTGTTCTAGACGACTTAAATTAGAAGCTGGAGTCTCATAATTATTCAATAGTTGGCAGTTTGATTATCACCACAGTTGCTGCATTTTTTTAACATTGGGGTCGTTTTTAGACTTATCGCTGAGAGCTGTACCATGCAATTCTCAACATACAACGCAAACAGGGGTTAAATGGCAGTATGCCTTAGTGTGACCAAATTCTTGGCAGTTTAAACATTGAACGGGACCATTCCTTTTGTGCGGCTCCTCTATTGTTATTTTTCTATACAGGATATATTTTAGATTGTAAATGGGGTGCGTTTCGTTCTTTTTAAGCTTAATGTCGCCGGGTTCTAACTCCACTCTAAATAGTGGCTGGGGATTTTTTTGTCTCATTTTCATATTTATTACATTTATTATTTTGAAGCCCTTCTCTTCTAAAAACGTTTTTATCTCACCTGGGTCGACGCATGAATCAATGCCCTTTATCACTACATGAAGACCTTTACTGATCTTCAGTTTGTATGTATAAAAGTTTTTATTAGTGCTTCTAATTTAGTTATTACTTTACGAAAATCATCTTCACGATAAACTTGTATTTTTGTTTCATTTATACTACCATGCTTTATAGCAGCTACATAAAAAGAATTTTTACCTATTATCGAGATCAAATTCTTTATTAATTTACTTGAGTTTTGCTCTCTAAGATATATCGGGGGTGGCCTCGTCCAAAATTGCAAAACGATTTTGTGAACTTATTCTATCAGCTGTACCCTGTTTTAAAACTTTTGGGACCGAGGCTACTGCAGAAGAGGTTGGGCTGCGACCCCGTTTAAGCACTGTTATGTACCTATCAATACCGACTTGTACTTGAGTCTTTTGACCACTTTTTACCTGTAATACTGAGTTTTCCATCCTGCCTGATTTGGGGTAATCTTTTCATAAGTTATTAAAATCGTTATTGCCGCTGCGGCAACGCTTGCAGGTTTTATATTTTTTATTGTATTAAAATCAACCGTATTATAAGACGCAGAAGGTGATACTGAGTTTTCTATTATGCCTGATTGGGGGTTAATATTTTCATCACTTATTAAAATTATTTTGCCGTTGAGGCAACGCTTGCAGGTTTTATATTTGTTTGTGTATCAACCGAATTAATAAATACAGAGGGTGAGAGGGATCGCGTTCGAATATTAGGTTTAGCCGTTAGGTATTTGCTATCATCGATTCTTTTTTTATTTCTGCATTTGTTTCGTTAATACTCACTGTGATATATACGTTTCTATCATTCTGTTTTATTGTTCTCATAAGCGTTTTTTTACTTTACTGTTTACAGTTGTGCTCTTCTTATTATTTATTCTTTATCAACACTGAGAATAAAAACAAAAAATATTTTTGCTTAAAATGTGTATGTTTTTCTTTTCTTATATTTTTTTTTTTTTAGTTTATTATAAAAAAATAAACCGTATGCCGAGCTTAGAGAACACGTCTACCTTTAACGACCGAAAACCGACGTAATGTAGCAACCACATGAGTGCAGAATGGTCTGTTATTAAATCAAAATGTTGACCATACAAGTATTTATGACAATGCGCTTTAAGCCAAAATTGGTGCTGTGCACAATAATTCTTTAAGCTTCTGAAATCTTGTTCCTGTGCTTCACCCAAGTTATATGCCTGAGCCTTTTTGGTCAATTCATGCAAACTGGCAGCAATATTGCTGCCCTGATTTTTACCATTTGACACAAATATAAAGTCAAATTTCTTTAGCAATTGTCTTGCTTTATATCTCTCGGGCGGCCTTAGATTTCCGGTCTATTTCCGCATATGATCCTCTAGTAATTCCTGCTCCATGGTACTCTTTTTAGCTGCATCTGGATGGTTCTCGCAACTTATTATTGCCTCTGTTGAGGCATATTTTCCGATCTTATAATTCTGTGTAAGGACCTTCTCGCTGTTAGATACATTTAAAATTCTTACAGGAACTAAGCTTTTGCTGGTTTTAAAGAGGGCATTCGCTGTTACTATATCAACTGTAGTTGCTGCTGGCTCTACCACCCATAAACTGTTGTTGTCCTCAAAATCTCCCTCCATTCGCGCCCCATACAATGGTTTCTAACGTGGGTGGCAATTTTTTGCGTTCAAGGGCGAGTAACTGTCTTACATGTGCCTTGATTTCGTATCCAACATCCAAGGGAATTTCAACATTACGCCAAGTCATAATTTGTTGATCCATATCCAGTTGAATACCTTGTCCAATCATAAAATCTGAGCCAAGGATTACTTCATCTACAATATCAGCCACAATAAGCGCTTGTATTGGCCATACATAATTTAGCTTTTACTTGCCCATAGACAGTGGCATGCTCCCCCGTAGCTGTTCGCAGACATACACCACATAGTGGTTCATTAAATCAGGCCTAATTATCGTATGAGATGCCCCCGTATCCATAGTCAAAACCCGTTTTTGAACGTTTATATAGCCACA
Source organism: Pollenia amentaria (assembly GCA_943735925.1). NCBI lineage: Eukaryota > Metazoa > Arthropoda > Insecta > Diptera > Polleniidae > Pollenia > Pollenia amentaria. The sequence goes on along the minus strand of OX031008.1, from coordinate 44,138,619 downwards.
AGCAGTAAGATTTTTGGGGCCCTTAGATGTGGGAGCTAGCTCATGCCCGCAGTGCTAGCTCTCTTTAGTTTAACGGTGACTCCTGCGATGGGTGGTGATTAGCCCCCTGCTGTTTTTGGGCGGTAAAGCAGATCTTAAACTTTTTTTATAGCTTTAGAGTTTCTCTGCATGTGACCAAACTTTCCGCAGTTATAGCACTTTACTTCAGTTCTAGTTTGCTTCTTGCTTAAAGCTTCCTCAGTATATGGGTAATGAGAGTTTAAGTTCACTTTGGTATAAAAGCCATTAAATTTTTTTTTTTTTATATCAGTATTTATTTATTGAATCTTCATATATTAAATATGAACTAACAATAATTAATCAAATCTTATCCTAATATTTACTTTATGTCCTGCCAGTGCCAGACAAAAAAGATTTAGTCATCACGGTTTCTGTTCACATGTGTAGGTGTTTATCGCTCATCTGATTGGGTGAGTGCTGCAGTGTCTCTTCTTCTTAAGCGAGTGTGGCCGCCATAATTTAAAATATTTCGAGCTAATGGATTTGGATGCAGTTCCAGCCTTTTTAGATATTTTACGGCATATTTCGTTATCATAGTTTTTACCAATGGCACATTGAGATCCTTGTGGATATTTGAGTTTTTGACATACCACGGAGCGGCTGTGATTATTCGAAGAAGTTTATTTTGGCGCCTTTAAATTTTTTCGATATTAGAAGCAGAGGCAGTGCCCCATAACTGAATACCGTAGCACCAATTTGGCTTTAAGATAGAGTTGTAAAGTAGAAGTTTGCAATCGAGACTAAGAACAGAATTTCTTCCAATGAGCCAATTAATTTGAATTGCTTTTAGTTTCATTTGAGTTAATTTTGCTTCTATGTGCCACTTCCACGTTAAACGCCGATCTAGATGTATACCGAGATATTTTACATGCGAGTGTTGGGGTATTATTTGATTATTGATTTTAATATGGGGGCATGTTTCCCGACGCAATGTGAATGTTATATGTGCGCATTTTTGCTCATTGATCTTTATCCTCCATTGTTTTAACCACCTTTCCAGTTCAAATATGTGATCCTGTAAGTAACGAGATGCTTCTTGACAGTTTTCATGTACGCTTAGGAAAGCTGTGTCATCCGCAAATGTTGAGGTTTGTGTGTAGCTGTTTGTTGGCATGTCCGAAGTATATATTAAGTATAATAGAGGGCCCAGGATGCTGCCTTATCGGACTCCAGCGTTAACTGGCTAAGGAGAACTTAAAAAGTCGCCTTCTTTTATAATAAATTGACGACCGACTAAGTAGCTTTCTAACAGCTTGTGTTTGCTGATAAGTTTTGCTGCAATTTCAGTAGTTAACCTTCATGCCAGACTTTACCAAAAGCTTGAGACACATCGATGAAGAGTGCTGAGCAATATTTTTTTTCTTCAAAGGCTTTTCTTATTACATTTACTATTCGATGAGTTTCTTCAATTGTGCTGTGCTTTCTTCTAAGCCCGAATTGATGATTAGGAATACATCTATTTTCATTTAAAATCGGCGTTAATTTTAACACTATTAGTTTCTCAAATAGCTTTGAAATATTAGATAATAAGCTAATAGGCCTGTATAACTCAATTTTTGTGTGATCCTTTCCTGGCTTTGGTATCATGGTTACTAAGGAAACCTTCCATTCCTGAGGGTAGTATTGAAGGCGTAAAATAGCATTGAAAATAAAAAGAATAATTTTCTTCGCTATACTTGGTAGCTCCAAAAGCATTTTATTACTGATCTTATCAATACCGGGTGCCTTCTTGGTGTTTAAATCCCGAATAGCCTTTTCGATTTCTTTAAACTCGAAACTTAGGGGAATAGCTGCTCTAACATTTACAGGCGGTAACTCGACTGCTATATCGTGAAATATATTATGGGTAAATACATTTTTCAGATAATTAGCAAACAGATTTCCTTTTTCAATATCATTTCTTGCCCAGCTTCCATTCAAGTTTCTCAATGGTGGCTTAAAGATAACTGGTCTATTGAGGCTTCTAGCTGCACGCCATAATGAGTAATCTGATTGTGGAGTTGCATCAAGTCCCTTAAGATATTTTTCCAGGGAAGCCGTTTTCTGAGACTGCAGTAACTTTCTCAGCCTTTTTGTGCACTCTTTTAATAAAGTCTTAAGTTGGGGGGATCTGTGCAATTGCCACTCTCTTCGAACTCTCCTTTTTTCAGTCAATAGACGCTCGACATCTGTAGAATATATGATTTTGTTTTTGGTTTTTTTGAGGGTTATGCTGGAATGTTGAACAGCTAGTTTGAGATAACTGTCAAAATTAACAATAGCGAGATCCACGTTCTCCGGTGTACTAAGCGGAATATTTTCTGTGCAATGGGCACTAAGATATTTTTTATATTTTAACCAATTTATTTGTGAGGCTGATGTCGATAACACAGTACAACATTTTTCAGTTAATTGATTGCCAACTCAATTCTGTGAACTGTATGTGAAATTAGACCCAAAAAGAAGAATTTCTGCATCATTCGTTTTGTCTTCTTACCTGCGATTTGAAGTTAGTATCGATTTGAAGTTAGTACTATCGTATAGGGGAATTTATCACGTTTTAGGCCCTGTTGTTTGACATAGCTCGACAACCACTAGCCCAATTTAGTTGAAATAAATTTTAAAAAATTAAGAATTACAATTCCCTTAATCTGTTCATATATTGTTTTCCTATACAAGTAACAATTTCGAAGTTAAAAATGAATGTATGAAGGGAAAAAATTATTTTTTGCCTAAAAATTTAAATTTTTTTTTTTTAAAATACATAAAAAATGCAAAATGGAATAAAGTTTCAAGTCTAGTTATTTTTTCGCAAAGTCACATAACCTATGAGCAAAATGAGACAAAGATCATAAAAATCGATGCACGCGTTTCGCTTTTATTCGCAATTGAGTAAATGTATGAATTTCAAAAATTTGCTCGAGATATGCACAACATTATTTGGAGAAAACATTGACACCTTTTTCATGATTCTGAGAATTAAAAAAAAAGGAATAAACAAAAGGTTATTTGATTTTTATGATTGCGGTAATAAATGTACGTGGACAATTAAACGGAAAGTGGACCTTTTTATTATTTGGGTTTTTCCGGTGGCTACCTATATGATTTTTTTACAGAAATTGCACCCACATTTAAGGGTGGTCATTATTTGGAAAGTTTTGCACAGTTTGAAACGTTCAAGTGCTGAATCAGGTATATAGCCTCAGGAATCAGACGAACAAGGAGAGAGGTTCCACCAGGTGACCATGCCATTTGAAAAGCGGTTCAAAAGCAAAAAATTGGATGCATTGCTTGCGGAGGTTTGTTGGTGGAGTTCCACAATTATGCAGTTTGAAGAAAGCACCGAAGATGAAGACATTGAAATTGGTGGACACAGTGAAAGAAACACGCCCTTGAATAGTATGTGTATCTCGGATGACGATACAGACTCAGACCATGAATATGAACAACCTACGAAGAAAACAAGATCATCAGAACCACAAGCGTCAACTTCTACAAGGATGGATATTGCCAATAATTGAAAAAATGTTCTAAATTTTGTTTTTATGCATATTATAATTGCGAATTAATTGCATATTATTTTATTTTCATTAAGTTTTTATAAATAAAGTTTTTTTTTGCATGATAATTTTTTAATTTATATTTTTATTTTTATTTTAAGGGTGGTGGCTATAACTGATTTTTGAAATTCATACCATTACTCAATTGCGAATAAAAGCGAAACGCGTGCATCGATTTTTATGATCTTTGTCTCATTTTGCTCATAGGTTATGTGACTTTGCGAAAAAATAACTAGACTTGAAACTTTTTTCCATTTTGGATTTTTTATGTATTTTTAAAAAAAAAAATTTAAATTTTTAGGCAAAAAATAATTTTTTCCCTTCATACATTCATTTTTAACTTCGAAAGTGTTACTTGTATAGGAAAACAATATATGAACAGATTAAGGGAATTGTAATTCTTAATTTTTTAAAATTTATTTCAACTAAATTGGGCTAGGGGTTGTCGAGCTATGTCAAACAACAGGGCCTAAAACGTGATAAATTCCCCTATACGATAGTACTAACTTCAAATCGATACTAACTTCAAATCGCAGGAAAGAAGACAAAACAAATGATGCAGAAATTCTTCTTTTTGGGTCTAATTTCACATACAGTTCACAGAATTGAGTTGGCAAATCATGTGTTGTACTGTGTAAGTAACCAGACGGCGATACGATTCTATTTGGATTTATTATAGTAACAATTGTAGGTGTGTGATCGGAAGATAATTCTAGGGACGCTTCCACATGAATCGTGTCTATGGGGATGTTATTAACCATGCCAAAATCTATGACATCTGGAACTTTTTGCTGATCAGTAGGCCAATATGTTGGTTGTCCGCTCGAACCACATTTAGGTCCATTTTACAAATTGTGTTAAACAAAACACGACCCTTAGGTGCAATAAGTAGTGACCCCCAGAAAGTGTGTTTAGCGTTATAATCGCCAGCAGCCAGGAAGCAGGGTCCTAATGATTTGAAGTATTTATTATATTGGCTTTTTGATATTGAAAATCTAGGTGGGGAGTATAATGAAGAAATTACTAGGTTTCGAGATAATTCCTCAACGCAAATGCTCGTTGCTTGGAGATAATCTTCACGATGATCACACATTAAGTAGTGTTTTACTCGGTTTTTTATCAAAATAGCAGAACCTCCACAAGCTCTACCTCGAGGGTCCTTGGTATCATATAATATATAACCATTGACTTTAAACGTGTTTCTTGAGGTCAGATGAGTTTCAGAAACCATCATAACATCAATTTGTTTATTTTTAAGGAAGTATTATATTTCATTTTTATGTTGGCGGATGCCGTTTGCGTTTTAAAAGCAAATTTTTAAACAGTTCATGGCTTGTTTAGTACAGTTTGCAATAACATCGATTGCATTCTTAACATTTCCTGCATCATATTACCCATTGTGTTTGTAAAGTTATTTACTGTTTGTACTAATATTTCCATGGTTTTCTCTAGACGACTTAAATTAGAAACTGGAGTTTCATCATTATTTGGCAACTCACCTTGCATTGGCATATGATTTGATTTTAAGACGTTAGCGTAGGATGTTCTGTTATTACAAGGCTGCGGTACCTGAACGTCATTAATGTAAACTTGATTTGTTACCTGCATTTGAGGGGGATTAGGTTTCGGTCCAACCGAGCGCTTGACGATAGAGTATACAGGGCATCCTCTATAGTTGGCAGTGTGATTATTACCACAGTTGCTACATTTTTTTACATTGGGGTCGTTTTTAGACTTCTCGCAGAGAGCTGTACCATGTAATTCTCCACATACGACGCAAACAGGGGTTAGATGACAGTATGCCTTAGTGTGACCAAATTCTTGGCAGTTTAAACATTGAACGGGACCATTCCTTTTGTGCGGCTCCTCTATTGTTATTTTTATGTACAGGATATATTTCAGATTGTAAATGGGGTGCGTTTCGTTCTTTTTAAGCTTAATGTCGCCGGGTTCTAACTCCACTCTAAATAGTGGCTGGGGATTTTTTTTCTCTATTTTTAATGTTTATTACATTTTTATTTTAAAGTCCTTCTCTTCTAAAAACGTTTTTATCTCACCTGGGACCACGCATGAGTCAATACCCTTAATCACTACCTGAAGACCTTTACTGCTCTTCAGTTGATATGTATAAAAATTCTTATTAAGTGCTTCAAATTTTGTTATTACCTTACGAAAATCCTCTTCACGATTAACTTGTATTTTTGTCTCATTAATACTACCCCGTTTTATTGCAGCTACATAAAAAGAATTTTTACCTATTACCGAGATCAAATTCTTTATTAATTCATTTGAGTTTTGCTCTCTAAGATATATCGGCGGTGGCTTAGAAGTTTTGATAACGTTTTGTGCTTCCGAGGATTCCTCATCCAGAATTGCAAATCGATTTTGTGAACTTGTTCTATCAGCTGTACCATCTTTTAAGACTTTTGAGACCGAAGCAACTGCTGAAGAGGTTGGGCTGCGACCCCGTTTAAGCACTGTTATGTACCTATCAATACCTACTTGTACTGGGGGCTTTTGACCACTTTTTACTTGTGGAGCTGAGTTTTCCATCATGCCTGATTTGGGGGTAATATTTTCATCACTTATTGAAATCGTTTTTGCCGCTGAGGCTCCGCTTGCAGGTTCTATATTTTTTATTGTATTAGAATCAACCGTATTATTATGCCCGATTGAGGGTTAATATTTTTATCACTTATTAAAATTGTTTTTGCCGTTGAGGCAACGGTTAAAGGTTTTATATTTGTTAGTGTATCTACCGTATTATTAAATAATAAAGGTGAGAGGGATCGCGCGCGAGTAATAGGTTTAGCCTTTAGGTATTTGCTATCATCGATTCTTTTTTTAATTTCTGCATTTATCTCGTTAACACTCACTGTGATATATGCATTTCTACTGTTTGAACTCATAAGAGTTTTTTTTTTACTGTTTACAGTTGTGCTCTTCTTATTTGTTATTGTTTATCAACACCGAGAATAAAAAAAATGTGTGTTTATGTATGTATGTATGTACATTAGGGGTATAACCAAAAAAAATACCTATCACGACGGGGTGGCCACTGATGTATATATCAAGAAAACAGTTTTTTGAGATCAATTTGGATAAAAAACCTCCCCCCCAAACCGTTTTTTCTAAAAGCATCCAAAAAATAATAATATTTGAATGTTTATTTTTTAAATACCATACATACAGTCATGTCCTATATATTAACTTCAGATACTATAAATTATCTTTGTTGAAGGAAATAAACTTTAAGTTCAAAGTGCGTGTTGTTCTGCAATATTGTATTTTTAATAAACAAAAAAAATCCAAATACTAAACTTCAAAGTGATTTGGGGGGGAACTTTTTTAACGCCCGCAAAAAAGTGACCCCACTTTTCATCATAGATTTTCATGGTCTATATGGTATGGATAGGTATTTTTTGATAATTTATAAAATTGTTCAAAAGTTATACCCCTAATGTACATACATGTATTTTTTCTTTAAAGCCAATAAAATGCTGCAAAAGCCATTAACATGGGTGAAACAGCCATTAAAATGGGTGCAAAAGCCATTAAAATTGATTGGTGGGTGCAACACCCATTAAAATGGGTGCAAAAGCCATTAAAATTTAAATCGAATAATGTGTGGAGAGCCAGATGGAGGGATTTTGTTGTTTTTGCTTGTTGTAATGATCGAGTGAAAAAAAAAATATTTGTTGTGGGTAGATAGATAGACAGACATAGAGATAGATAGCCATACAGACCTTGTAGAAGCAATTGGAAAATATTGTTGATAAGCCTTTCTTTTTTTGTTTTGAATTAGGTTATGAAACAAAAAATGTTTGGATGGACAGAAAAAAAGGAAAAAAATAAAGACGTAATTGATGTTTAAAATTCGGTTACTTAATAATAAAGAATTTATGACAACATATACCTAAATATTTTCGGATAAGAAAGTGTATGTTATGAAAAGTTAGTCAGACAGACCGGCTTTGTGAAAGCAATTGCTTTTTCAATTTTATTTGGGTGGAAGAATAAATTCAAAGTATTTGTTTTGATTGATAAAAGAAAAAAAATTTATGTCTGTAGTAGCGAATCGGGTGGAAAATTAAATTATTGTTGAAATTAATGAAGCGATTGAAGTGTGTTTAAAAACGCTATTTTGATGTTAATGTAGGTCAACAATTTTTCTATCTATAAATTATGAATTTGTTTAGTTATAAAAAATTTTATAGATGCAATTAATGTTTCAATTTTATTTGGAGTGGATAGGGAAATATGAATCCTTTGTTGAAAATTCTATCTTTTATTTTAAATAATGTGAAGAAAAAATTTATTTTAGCAATTGACACATGTCATGATAGTATTGTTAATGTAGGTCAACACTTTTTTTTGTTGATAAGTAAATTTACGAATGTATAGACATTTTAAGTAAATATATAAACATATAAGGGTTTTAAATATATTCTATTCATTTAGTTTCTAAAGTATTCTGGCTTAAGAAAGTTTGTGTTTTCAAAAAAGAAACAATTAATTAATAGCGGTATTCACACCGAACTTGTTAATTTGTTACTCGGTAGTTTGTTAATTTGTTAAAGTTACCAACTGTGAACGACCCCTTTTTAAAACTTTGTTAGTCTGGTAACTTTCATAGTTAAACAATTAATTTCTCATGCTTTGACACAAATAACGTTTGCTGACGGTAAGTAGACAAGATTTATCGAAGTTTAATAGTTTAATTACAAATAATTTATTAATGCAGAGATTTTCCACGATGATGAAGATGAAACCGAAAATGTACTGGATGAGATGTATGAAGATTTACATGCTGTCATGAAGTGTCGCAGAGGAGTTGTGTATGAAGTTCCAAAATCAATTCATTGGCGCGAAGATGTTTTGCCTTCAATGGATGAAAATCGTTTCTGCCAGATGTTACGCGTGAATCGCGAGCAATTTGCTCATCTATTACACTGCTATACAAAAAAAATAAAAAAATCTGCGGCAAGGATTTTGTTAATGGTTTTTGTTAATACTCATATTAGACCTTCACGCTGCATGCTTATTTATTTTTGATTCACTCTGGTTATTGAGATAAACGGAACTAAGAAATAATTGAAATACCCTATAAACATTGTGGTTCATTGATTTGTTTTCACTTACGTTTATTTCTTATTTCAAATATTGTCATACATTTTTCATATTTGGATTCATTCCTAAATGATGAAACAGAACACGACCGCAACTTCAAGCAAAAATGACTCTCAGAGAAAACAGGCCCATAATTGAAACGCTGACTGCAACTTCAGGATCTGCCAATTAATTTTTACACTTTTTTTGTGTGTAAAGCTATAAAAAATTGTTTTTGAAAAAATTATATCAATTTTTTTATTGCGAAATTGTTGTTGTACATTGGCCACTGCATATTTTTTTCAATATCAGTCATTTCTTTTAGAAATTTACAAAACTATAAATTCAATTGGAATTTCAAAAGTTTTTTCCTAATTTCTTTTGTTTTTATTTTTCTTTGGTTTTGTTTACAAAATGTATGAAATTAAATAAAAGTATGGTAATACTGTTGAGAGCATTTGTGTTTATCAGTTATAAATCGGTTGTTTTGTGTTAAAGTGCATTTTTCCTTTCAAAAACATGAGTTTTCCACGTAAATCTTGTTTAAACGATCCTAACAGTTTTTGCTTTATTTGTGGCAAGTTTAGTTTACAAAAGCAAAGAAAAGAGATCACAGAGTTTGTAAAAACAGTCTACCGAGAATATTTCGGGATACCACTAGTGAAAAGCAATAAATATTGGGTGCCAAACATCGTGTGCAAGCCGTGCGTAGAATCTTTGCGTTACTGGAGCCAAGGAGGACGTAAAGGGTTACAATTTGGAGTGCCGATGATGTGGAATAAGCCAAGTAATCACTTAAACGACTGTTATTTTTGTGCCGTAAATGTTAACGGTATGAACCGGTACAAAAAACGTACTTGGGTTTACCCGAGTGTGAAACCGGTTACAACTCCAGTATCTCACAGTGATGATTTGCCAATTCCAGTGTTTTCAAGACCATCTACATCAAATGGTGATGATTTTGAAATGTTAGAGGGATCAAGCGGTCAGTCGAGCAGTAGTGGAAGTGAGTTCAAAGAAGATGTTTCTAAGAAACCTGGATTTTCTCAAGACGAACTCAATGATTTGGTTCGTGATTTGAATTTACCGAAAATTTCGGCCGAACTTCTTGCTTCAAGGTTGAAAGAAAAACATTGTCTTCAACCTGGTGTTATCATTACATCCTTTAGAACCAGAGAGAGTGAACTTCTTCCTTACTTTTCAGAAGAAGATAACTTTGTTTTTTGTAATGACATTCCTGGGCTCCTAAGATCTATGGGTCTTCCTAAATATGAGGCTAAAGATTGGAGGCTTTTTATACATAGCTCAAAAAGAAGTCTAAAATGTGTATTGCTGCACAATGGAAATAAGTATGCTTGCGTTCCGATTGGTCATACTACAAAACTAAAAGAAGAATACCAAAATATTAAAATGGTTTTAGAAAAGATTTCGTACACACAACATCAGTGGCCAGTTTGCGTGGACTTGAAAATGGTAAATTTTTTTACTAGGCCAGCAAGGAGGGTATACTAAGTACCCTTGTTTCATATGTTTATGGGATAGCCGTGCAAGACACCAACATTGGATTACAAAGATTTGGCCTTTGAGAGAAAATATGGAGGTTGGAAAAGCAAATGTGATAAATGAACCTTTGATAAGCCGAGAAAACATCCTTCTTCCACCCCTTCACATTAAGCTTGGGCTAATGAAGCAGTTTATTAAAGCCCTTGATAAAAATGGTGTCTGTTTCAAATATGTGTGCCAAAAATTTCCAGCCCTTAGCATGGAAAAATTAAAAGCAGGCATCTTTGATGGACCGCAAATACGTACACTGATAAAAGACACTGAGTTTGTAGCCCATATGACACAGATTGAATCTGAGGAAGGTTAAGCTTTGTGTTGGTAGTAAAAAACTTTTTGGGGAATCACAAAGCGCCGGAATATCAAGAACTAGTTGCAAAAATGCTACAAAATTTTAACAGAGTAGGAGTCAACATGAGCATAAAATTGCATTTCTTACACAGCCATTTGGACCGATTCCCGCAGAACCTGAGTGATTACAGTGAGGAACAAGGAGAAAGGTTCCATCAGGATATGAGGATAATGGAAGAAAGATATCAAGGTCGATGGGACAGCCATATGATGACTGACTATTGCTGGACCTTGAAAAGAGATTGTCCTGACAAAGTAAATAAGAGAAAATCCCAAAGAAAAAGTTTTTTATGATCTTCATTTATTTATTCTAGTTAAAGGTACCCCAAACTATTTTTTTTGTGTATTTTTGTAAAGATAAGCAATAAAAATAAATTTTAAATAAATCTTTTGGCCCATTTATTGAAGCATTTTATGGAAAATGTTAGAAGCGTTTATCTCAAAAACTGGAGTCAATTTGACAATTCTGGTATTTTTCCCGTTATCAGCACACTCGTCTTATACAAAATCGACTTCAAGTATGCCTGCCGCAAAATGACTGTATAGCAGTGTTATCACTCATATGTAGCGACAAAGTTTTTACCAAATGTACCGGCAAGCAGTTTCCAATAGACTTACAACTCGCTATAGTTTTGTTTAGATTGGGATCCTCTGGAGAAAGCGCATCAATAGCTAAAATTGCTACATTTTTTGGAATCGGTGACGGCGGCACAATTCTTAAAATTACAAAAAGAATTTTTAGCGCTTTTTTGAAATTAATACAGCAATATATATTCTGGCCAGATTCTGCAAGACATTCGGTAATAGTTCGCGAAACATTCAGTGAACTACCGTTTTGTATTGGTTATTTGGACGGAACTGAAATCAAACTTGCAGAAGCTCCATTAAAAAACCACGTTGACTATTTTTCCAGGTGCCATATATATGCACTTAAAGCACAAATTGTTTGTGATTACCAACTTAAGATTCGCCATGTAGTTACAGGATATAGTGGTTCAACCCACGATTCAAAAATGTTAAAGAATTGTTCACTTTATAAAGACCCAAGCCAATTTTTTTCTAGGGCAGGAATGGATTGCAGGTGATTCTGCTTATCCGTTAAGTAATACTATAATTACTCCATATAGAAGCAATGCTCAACACCTTGATGCAATACAGAGGAAGCAATTTAACCTGCAGCATAGTAAATTCCGAGTGAGTGTTGAACATTGTTTTGGTATATTAAAAGGCAGGTTTAATAGTCTTAAAGAATTACGAATGCGAATTCATAACGAGGAAAGCCATACATTTTGCAACGATTGGGTCTTAGTATGCTGCATCCTCCACAATATTCTCGTTGATAGTACTGCCATAGAGCAATTTGAAGAGGTGCCGCAGAACCAAAGTGCTGTTGAAGAGCAATTGGAAGAGTCAAGTAGAACTAGCTTTGAAATGAAAAGACAAATGTTATACCATCTTATGTTTCCAGGCACAGTTTGAAAATAAAACTACATCATTTATTCATAAAATAAAGTAATAATTTCATCACAAATACGTTGCATACTTATTTTAAGAGATCAGGTAAACATTTTAGTTTCGTTTTATAAAAAAAATTAATAAAATAACTACAAATACGTTGCGTACTTATTTTAAGAGATCGGGTAAACATTTTAGTTTCGTTTTATAAAAAAAAAATTAATAAATTCATCACAAATACGTTGCATACTTATTTTAAGAGATCAGGTAAACATTTTAGTTTCGTTTTATAAAAAAAATTAATAAATTAATTACAAATACGTTGCGTACTTATTTTAAGAGATCGGGTAAACATTTTAGTTTCGTTTTATAAAAAAAAATTAATAAATTCATCACATATACGTTGCTTGCTTATTTAAATAATTAAGGTAATAATTTTGGTTTGTCATTCTTTGTTGTATTTTAATTTCAGTTCCATTATTGCAAGTCTCTCGTTTTGCTCCAGTTCCAATTTTCTAATTGCAAACTCTTGTTCCATTCTACTTTTTTCCAAATCAACTTTTTGTTGCTCAATGCAAAGACGTTTTTCATAAAATGCATCTCTTTTTTTTTTGTATTTCCGCCAGTTGGCTTAAGCCGCTTTTCGGCATGCGCGTTTTAATTTTTTGGCCTAATGACCGATTAATAATTGGAGTTGATGTAGATGCTGGTGTCTGTGGCATGGGTTCAAATGACACCGATTGAGCCTGTTCCTCTGAATGGGAAACTGTGTCCGTAAATGAGGAATCTTGAAGTATCACATCTCCATCTTCCTCTATTATATATGCCACATTGATATCTATATGGAATGTTGAAGATTCCGCAACTACATTTGAGTTCGTTTTATTGTGAAAAAGTTCCGCCAGGCGATCATAATACGGGCACATTTTTCGTAGTTTGTCTGCAAATCGTTAAAAAAAATGGTGAGAAAAGCAAAATGGTTATAATCGAACGAATTACCCTTTATAGTGCTACAGTCATAATTTACATCAATTCCAGCACCAGTTGACTTTCGCCACTCTTCAGCTTTATTAAATGTAGCTTTCCAGTATCGAACTTTGCATCGCAGCATTTCGCATGTTGCGTCAATTTTGATCTGGTCCAAACATTTTTGATAGTAGATTGTACTGTTGGTTTCTGGAAATACATATATGTCATTGGCATAATCTTATAAACATATACAAAATAGTGCTACATTACTTCAATGTCCACATTTTCCAACACAAAATCCAGCAGCAATTTATGCTCCACTTCACTCCGCTTTTTTTGCATTTTAGTTCGAATGCGCTTTTTCTTTTGGTTATCCTTTATAAGAACAGTTTATGATTTATTAAAATAAAATTAAAAATCATTAAATTAACAAACTTACTCTCAATGTACACGAAAATTGCCAAAACACAAATATTTTTTTAAAAATGTATGTATCACTAATGACTTTTTTATTATATTTATTTAGAAACTGCATTGTGAGTTACCAACTAACAACTATTTTATCAGGGGTGCCGTGTCGTTAATTTGTTAAATGTTAATCCGGTAGCGCGTTAAATATACAAAAACAAAATGCGTGTAAGAAAGTAACTATTAACGACTAACAAACTAACAAGCTCGGTGTGAATACCGCTAATATTTAAAATAATAATGATGGCTATGAATATAATTTGTGAAATTTGCCAAAATCAGTATAAAAACAATAAAAATTTAAAAAAAAACATGTAAAAATTCATATACCATGTGATGTGTGCAATCAGATATCCTTGACATGAATGGATGAGAAAAAACAAATGGAAATCCATCTAGATTTCCTTCAACAACAACAAGAACAACAACAACATCATCAACAGCAACAACAACAAGTAAAAGAAATGGATCAACATCCTTCAACATCGGCGCTAGGGCAGAACGCCCAAGGGCGTAACGCCCAAAACCAAAAATGTCATAACGCCTAAATCTTGTTATATTGCCCAAAACCCAAAAAAAAATAATGACAAAGTGCCCAAATGCTATGTCATATCGTCGAAATAACAAAGTCTGGGCGTTGAGACATTTTGTTGAAAAGTAAGCAGATTTATTTGGGTGTTGTGACATTTTCTTAAATATGAATTTTTTAAGTAATTCTATCAATTTTAGTAAAACTGTATAATAAAAACAGTCAGTTTACTTGAAGATTTTGAAACTTCTTTAACAAAACAATCACAATTATTTAGCCTTCACAGAGTGCGGTCGTTAGTAAAAAATAAAACAATGCAATCGGAAAGTTTTGAGTTCGTGAGTGGGAAGCGGTGTAATTCCAAATTAATATATTTAACAAATGAAAAACAATTATACAAAAAAAAATCGTATTATAAAGGCAAAAAATTTTATACATGTTATGCATCCAATTGCAAGGCACGTGCTGTAATTTTAGAGGATGGAACGTGTGTCAAATCGCAAAAAATCGCGCATACAAATCACCTCCAGCAGGAAAAAATTTACAAAGAATTGAAAGCAATTGAGGACATTAAAAAACAATGTAGCAATCCTTCTGTTCTTTTGAGCGACACCAATGCCGCGAGTGGTATAAGAAAAGTTTTTAAAAGAGTTTGCGAGAGGTAAGTCGATTTAGAATATTACTCGGCGCGAGGAGGGGGGAGGGTTGCGTTCGCGTCCGACGCGAACAGAGCGGCGCGACGCGGCGCTCTATCCACCACACTGCTACCTATCCAACGCTATACAATATAATTTTTTGCTATTTTTTAACTTATTTCTTAAATGTATATATATTTTTTGTAACTGCAGTAATCAGAGTGCTACCCAAAATCTAGTTTCCACTAGCATGAGACGAAGCCTTGGAAGACTCTCGTCAAATATATTTTTGAAATCACCCCGAACTCCATTAGATGTCGTTGAATCATTCCAACACGAATTTATTTGGAAAACCTATGGTTTAACAAGGCACCAAATTAAACCTCGTCCATTTTATAAAGCGTGCATTTCTGAGCCGGCATTTTCGTATTGCATCTTTATGTCGGAGGCAATAATGCAGGGTATCACCGAAAATATACCAGCAGGACAGAGACGGTATTTGATTGATGGAACATTTAAAGTGGTTCCAGCAGGCTGTTTCACTCAATTGCTGGTGATTTATATTCAATATTTAGATGATCAAGTGAGTTTGTTAAAAGTTTCTTATTGGAAAGACACATCGCACGATTTTTTGTCCAAATTTTTCGCCTGTGGTGCTTCATTCCGATACTACGCAACAATTTCCTATTTATACATTATAAATATATAAAATTTTTATATTATTCGAATGTGTATTCAAAGTCAAATTACAAATTTCATATTTTTTTTACTTTTTTGGGCCTTATGACAGTTTTTCTTTTGGGTGTTATGGCCTATACTATAACTTGAAAATATATTTCGCCCAAATTCAATGTCATACAGCCCAAATGGCAAAGCAATAAAATTTTTGGGCGTTATGGCATTTTTGGTTTTGGGCGTTACGCCCTTGGGCGTTCTGCCCTAGCGCCTTCAACATCGGCTGCATCTAGGAAGCGTCTCTCGATGTTACAATCAAATAAACCATTTAGACAACAAAAGCCTGAGTCATGTGCAGAAGCTTTCGTTATGTGTGAGGATTGTAATGTTAAAATTCAACCTCAACAATGGTTTAACCATTGCTCATAACCTGGACACAAGAAAAATATACAGGAAAGAATTGGAAACCGGATTCAATTAAAAAAAAATTCATTTAAATCTCGACTATGACGTATCGTTTCTCGAAAGGAGATTTGAATTTGAATGTAAATGAATATTTGAAAGAGGACCAAATGTATCTTCAGAAATTATTAAATAATTGTCTGGCTGAGCACATAATTGTGAAATTTAATTTGGAATTGCCAGCTCGATATAAGCTACCAGAACATCCTCTTAAACCAGAAACTGATATGTACCACAATACGGAAATGATACGCTTATCAAAGGCAGACAATATAGACTCAGCTCTCACACTTCAATTTGAAAAGATTAAAGCAGACGTCTGAGTTTTAAGAAAGAGATTCTGGTTGGACGCTTATCCAAATTAAATGTCTAGAAATTAATATTAACAAAGCATCACCATTATCCATATCCCAGTATATTCCAACACATGTTGAGCTAATACGAAAACATGTTTGCGTTAACGTTCAAAATAATGACGTCTTCTGCTTTAAGTGGAGTATTATAGCAGCATTTTATAATGGTGATGAAATTAATGTACATAGACAGACAATTTATAAAATTAATAATATTTCTGAGCCAATTATTACGCTTGGTTGCGGTAGAATGCTTAACTTCACTTCAATCCAATTTCCCACTGATGTGAAGGATATTAAGTATTTTGAAAAAAATAATACGGAAATAAGTATAAATGTGTTCGGGTTCGACAGAAAATTGAAAACGGTTGTTGGTCCCTACTACATCACAAAAAGTGAGAAGGAAGTGCATATAAATTTATTGCTGTTGTAAAGTGAATGCGAGAATAAAATGCACTATATTTTAATAGAGCATACTTCTAGGTAATTAGCAAAAACTTATATAAAATTTTATAAAAAATTCTATTAAATTTAATAAATTTATTTCTTATTTTTGTTTTCTTTAGACTACTTTCAAATCAAATATCAGCACATAATGGAAGAATGATATTTTGCAATGTATGCCTTTACCACACATAATGTTGGTACATTATGAAAGACAGATGGAAGTTCCATTTATTGTGTCTGCGGATTTTGAATGTGTTCTTGAGGAAGTAGATGTAAGTAGTAATAATGAAAATAGTAGATATATAAAAAATCATGTACCATGTGCATATGGTTTTAATATTAAGTGTAATTTTAATGAAAATTTAGACAAGTTTCAAATGTTTTGTAGTAGTAGTAGTGATAGTAGTGTTAATGTAGGGCAACATTTTGTAGATAACTTAATATATGAATGTAGACAAATTTATGAGAAGTGTTATGAAAAAATTGTCCCCATGCATTCATTAACCTCTTAGAAGAAGAACAATTTTTAAACTCTATTAAGTGTCATATTTGCGGTTTAGCACTAGGCGATGAACTAGCTGTGAGAGATCACTGCCACTTATCAGGAAAATATAGAGGGGCTGCACATAATTCGTGTAATTGAAATCTTAAAATTCCTAATTTTATTCCTATATTTTTCCACAATTTTTCGAAGAATGATTGTCACTTATTTATTAAAGAATTACTTAGTATTAAAGGGGAGACAAATGTAATTCCAATAAATAAAGAACAATACATTTCTTTGTTCATACTGTTCGGGTTAATACTGATGAAGAAATTGATAATTATATAAATGAGTTGTATATAATAAAAGTGAAGCAAAATATTCCTCAGCATATTATTTCAAAACAACTTGAAAAGGTTCGAGATTATAAAACTGAAAATAATTTAGCTTAGATTTTTAGACTCTTTAAGATTGTTGTTTGGAATCATTAGTTACTAACCTTAATGATCAAGATTCAAATGCAGTTAGAAAATATTTTCCAGATGCTGAGAAGTTTTCTCTTATGAAGCGAAAGGGTGTTTTTCCAATTGAAGCATTTTATAGTAGGTTATATGATAAAAAATGTTCAGAAGAAGATTATTTTCTAGCACAAAATATATGGACAAAATTTGATTGTGAGACTATTAGGGATTACATGGAGCTGTACTTAAAAACTGACGTGTTATTACTTAGAGATATATTTGAAAACTTCAGAAAGCTCTGTAAGAAGATTTATAACCTAGATTATCCACATTATTATACCATCCCAGGCCTAATGGATTGGTTTTGGAAAAAGTTCATTGAATTCTGAAATTTAATCAAAAGCCGTGGTTAAAGACATACATAGATTTAAATACGACACAGAAGCTAAGAATCAATTTGAAAAAGATTTCTATAAATTGCTCAATAAAACCATGGAAAATGTCGATAAGAGAAAAGACGTTCGGTTGGTTAGTGAGTGGGGGCGTACCAGTCGTAACCGATTGGGTGTATGTGAACTTATAGCAAAACCAAATTTTCACAGTATTTCACAGTTTACGAATAAATTATGGGCTGTACAAATGAACAAAACTTTGACATATTACAATAAATAAAAAAATTTATTTAGGCTTTTGTGTACTTGATCTATCAAAATGGAAAATGGTTGATTTCCATTATGAGTATATGAAACCTAAATTCGGAGATAATATAAATCTCAATTATATGGACACTGACTCTTTCATTTACTCAATTAAAACTGATGATTTCTATGATGATATGAGAGGAGATTTAAAAACACTCTTTGACACATCAGCATATTCACTTAATAATCCATTTAACTTTCTTCAATTAAATAAAAAAGTACTTGGAATGATAAAAGATGAAACTGAAAGTAAATTCATCACTGAATAGGTAGAATTAAGTAGAATCATTAGTGATATTGAGTCACTAAATAATTGGTATAGAATATATATATATATATATATATATATATATATATATATATATAGAGCAATTCCATATGAAAACGATAAAAATTGGCAAATTTTTGGACGACCCCTCTCCGATTTTAAAATAAATAGTCTCAATCGATTGCCCAGCAAAAAATAATGTACCTACATATTTTTTTTTTTTTTTATAGTGACTGGTTTAGTGGTGGTGTACACCACTGTCATGTGACAAAATTGAAGAATTCTTCATAAGGGACCTCATTGAAAGTACTAAAGCGATCGCAACGAGTGATAGCTCGTTGGAAAGGTATTGAATCAGGCTTTAATTGAAAAATAAAATTTTCCTAATTTTTCTTAGAAATTTACCTTTAAATTTTCCCAAGAAAATTAAATTTTCCGATTTTCCACAGAAGCTCCTAAATTTTCCGGCTAATTTTTTTTTTTTGGATTCCTCATAATTTTTGCTTTAAGAATCAGCAATAAAAAAATGGGCCCCGACTCCTTGTTTGGACAGGAGAAGAGCATTTAAGAGACCACCTTGTTAAAAATACATTTTAAAAATTATTTTACAGTTAAAAATACATTTATGAAGAAAAAATCTTTCTTATTTTGCTGCTTATACTTAATTACAGTATTTATTAAAAATTTCAATTGTCTTGGCATCATTATAAAATTAAAGTAACTTTAAATTTAGCACGTCGGCAGACGAAGAGTACCGCTTTACATTAATTGACATATCAGAAATATTTGGTATGAAGCAATGAAACTTTTGCGTTCCAGTTATAGTTTTGACACTATTATATCTGTTTTGAATTCGTCGCTCCATGGCATCGTGTTCTTTTTGAGTGCATAAAACTGTGTTAATGGCAATTTCCTTGCTTTGAATCCACGAAAACAAATGTTGTACATTTAAGATCTGGTCAGTATATGGCCTTTGCAAACTTGCCTTAGTCGCCATGCGTTTTAGGGTTCCCCCTAACGCATCGCATGGGCCCTTACCGTGGGACGTCGCGAAAAAGTGTCACTCGACCTTGCAGTTTTGTTCTTCTTCAATTATGCAAAGATTGTAAAAATTTTTTTTATTCTTGTACTGAGCAGCCGCGCCGTCTGAGAAAAACGTTACTTTGTCGATTGCATCGAATTTTGATCTTAAGAATTCAAACAGTTTCATTTGAAATAAATAAACGGACACATAATTAT
This sequence comes from Pollenia amentaria, assembly GCA_943735925.1. Lineage (NCBI taxonomy): Eukaryota > Metazoa > Arthropoda > Insecta > Diptera > Polleniidae > Pollenia > Pollenia amentaria. The sequence goes on along the minus strand of OX031008.1, from coordinate 44,118,854 downwards.
GAGCTAAACTCTCCGCGACAACAACAAGGCTTACGGTCTGTAGTTCGTTATCTTCGTTTTTGAAATAAATGCAAAAAGGATGCACCGTGCACTGGTCGTTTGCCCAGTGATAAGCCTGAATTTCATCCTGAACGAGAAAAGTGTAATTCTCGGCAAAGTCGCTTATCACAATGAATTCATTTTGGGCTAATTTCTCCTTACTTTCCTTTAGAAATTTCGATTGCATCTCGGATATGAAATGGTGCGCCTTCAGTTCATTCAACTTGAATCCGAATTCCTCGATGAATTCCGGAATCTGCTTTACCACGGTCTCAAGGGAACATCTGCCGCTGCTAATTATCCACTGTTTGAAATGCACCTCCTGAATTAACAGCTGTTCAAACTTTTCCGCCAAATATTGCTCTAGCTCGTCAATCTTCGGACAATTGTCGCATTTGGACAGATGACAATTTTCCGTGGGGTATGCGCACAACGACTTCGACAGGAGGTCCCTATATGTTTCAATTTCACCGTGAAATACTTTCAATATCTTGCATGGAAAGAAAATTAATTTGATGTTTTGATGAAACATGCAAACGCAGACTGAATGCGTTCCGTGCCTGTCTAATGCCAGCACGCATTCTTTTGGTCGTAGGATGGCAAACTTAGAAAATCCCACTTTTTCTGCTGGGTATTTCTCATTGACTGATGGTATGCTTCGGATAGATTACATAATAATAATCTGCGCTGCTTGTGTACTTTTTCTCCATCTTCACGTGTGATAACATAGTCACGTGTACCTGGGCAGGCGCGGCTGTTGTCATCATTGCAGTAAAAATCTTGAATCAATTTCACCGTTGCTTCGCTGAGGGTCCTTGAGCCAAATTTCTTAGTGGAAGTCGCCAATACGCCCTTCTGTCGAACTAATTCTTTGCTTCTTCTCGCGATGTAAAAAGATGTTTGAAACTGTTCAGAAATCTTGCGTATAGACCATGATTGAGGCAGCACAGATAAAATGAGATATTTCTCCGGAAAAGTGGTCGCTAAATTGAATTTTCTTTTCAACTGCTCAATCATTTGTTTGCCGTCATCAACGTCATCTGCTTGACTGCATTCGTTATCAGAGCCTTCATCAAATATTGTCGCGATTGCACTCATAACCTTGCCTTTTTTCTCTTTCCTGTATGTTTCACTTCGCAACTTTCTTTTTCTAATAGGCGTTTCACCTAAAGTGGTAATAGCCTCATTCAAAGGACTCAAAGACATATTGACCATCGGAATGTCTGCCTCACTATCAGATGAAACATTTTGTTCACTTGTCATCACTTGTGGCTGCATTTGTTTCAATGCATTTGCTTGTTGAGACAAATCGATTTTACACTTGGGGCAAATGAATTCTGCTTCTACACCGTATTGTATATTTAATTCATTCATGTATGGCTTCGAAACACCAGTTAATTTTAATACTTTTATCTTTTTCGAACGATGTCCACTCTTGTTAAACGGATTGCAGCAAAATTTATTCATTTTACTTTAAATTGTCTTTACAGCGTCACTCTTTACTTTACAAAAAAAAAAAAAAACACTTTAACACTTTCACGTTTAGTATTCAACTGAAATTTGACTCAGAGTGTGTGAAGTATTTATATTTATTTTTTGGTAAAAAATAGGTAAAAAAAAATAAGCGATATTTGCTTTTCTTTAATAGGAAAATTTGCGTGAACTACTGGTCATAAAATGTTTTTTAAAAGGGACTTAATTGGTTACTGCCAATAAGCCGACCACAGGTCATAAAATGTTTTGCAAATTTTTTAAATTACCAGGTAAGAAATATTTCGCCATATTTATGGAAAATCCGTGTTTTATGACTTGCACGTGTCATTTTAGGCGAAATATTTATTACCTGGTAATTTAAAAAATTTACAAAACATTTTATGACCTGTAGCCTCAGTCGGGTTTGGTGTGCCATTACATGCCACTGCTGCTATTATCCATGGATTTATGGCCGATCTTGTGAAGGCAGGCAGACCATATTCACTACACACTCAACTTGGGGCTCTTAAAAAAAAATTGATTTTTTCTTCATAAATGTATTTTTAACTGTAAAATAATTTTTAAAATGTATTTTAAACAAGGTGGTCTCTTAAATGCTCTTCTCCTGTCCAAACAAGGAGTCGGGGCCCATTTTTTTATTGCTGATTCTTAAAGCAAAAATTATGAGGAATCCAAAAAAAAAAAATTAGCCGGAAAATTTAGGAGCTTCTGTGGAAAATCGGAAAATTTAATTTTCTTGGGAAAATTTAAAGGTAAATTTCTAAGAAAAATTAGGAAAATTTTATTTTTCAATTAAAGCTTGATTCAATACCTTTCCAACGAGATATCACTCGTTGCGATCGCTTTGAGGTCCCTTATGAAGAATTCTTCAATTTTGTCACATGACAGTGGTGTACACCACCACTAAACCAGTCACTATAAAAAAAAAAAAAAATATGTAGGTACATTATTTTTTGCTGGGCAATCGATTGAGACTATTTATTTTAAAATCGGAGAGGGGTCGTCCAAAAGGTGATCGCTTTCATATGGAATTGCTATATATATATATATATATAAATATTACCTTGTAGTATTAAAATTATATAAAATACATGTAAATATAATAATAATACATGTAAATATATATGTACATACATACATAAATAAAAATCAAAAAGTTTATTTAACAAAAAAAAAGAACAACAGTTTTTATTCTTTATTTTACATAAATTAAATCAGAAGAAGAAAAGTAAGTATAAGAATGTATTAAAAAAAAAGATTATATAACTTTTCGAACTATTCCAGTTAAAGGTGTGTACTCCATCATACGATCGTGTAGGATTAAACAATAAGCATTTGTATTTTCTGGTACTGAACTACTTGTTTCAAACTCAATTTTCACATCGATAGAGGCCTTTTCAATAATTTCATTTTGATAACTAGCATCAACTACTGCAATTGGAACATTTTTAAATTTCTCACAGGAAAGAAGAGGTTGTGCTTCTCTCATATAGTAACTTTGTTGAAACTCATACATATCATAAATTTTTTATATCTGAATGTACATATATATTTATTATCGTTTTCTAATACGAATAAAAGAAATCTTGGCCTTTCTCTATTCACTGATAGTTGTGATTTTTGCCTTCGGAAAATGTTGGATTAAAATAACAGCCCCAACTGCGAAATGCTATGGGTAATGAAACACCCTCCTTTATAATCTTCATTATTTGTATTTTTCGTGTATCTGATAGGTGAATATGTGGTATTATCCATGTTATGTTTTTAATTGATAAAATAAATTTTTCATTAGCATCTGTAGAGTAATACGCCTTATCATCATATGAGCTTCGTAAAAGAATAAGTTCATGTTTACTATTTAAAATTATTTTATTGAAATCCTCAGCAAATCCCAATAGTAAGGGGAATATAAAAATTAATTTTTCGCATTGACAGGTCTTCAGAAATATTCCACCCTGCATTTCTCTTCATATTGCTTTCAAATTCATTTAGTGAGACATAATTCTTAATTGTACTGGATATTCCCAAGTATCGAGCACGATCAATTTCAACACCATTAATCTCATACCGTATTTCATCAAATAAGTATGCAACACAATTATTCCTCAATCTAGTATTTTGTGATGCTTCTTCACCTTTAGTATTTTTTATGTTTCCTTCTATATATAAGTAGCTTTCAGACGGAAGAACATATAAGTCTTGATTTTGTAGTGTAATTCGAATTTCATCATTGTTTTTAAAGTAAAGAATATAGGGCACAAAGCTGTGATAATCTTTTTTTTATTATATTTACATCAGAATATGGTTTTTCAATGGCATTGAGTATATCAGACATTTTTCTTTATTTTTAACTTAAGCAATTTTAAAAGGCTTTTTCGTTAATGTTGCTCTTGTAGCTTTACTATGATTAGTAGGAATGTTTATATTAACTTTAATGTGCTTAGTTTTATATATGTTTATATGTTTAGAGAAATCCAGGAAAAGGACTGAGAAATTAGATTTCTTCCTACATATACGATATATGAAAGAAATTTTTCCCAGTCAAGTTTTATCAAAACTAAAAAAAGAATCACCTAAATATTAGACATTTTTTTTACCAAATTATTTGTCTAAAATATTATTTTATAAGATCGCATTAAACTATTGAAATAACTAATAATCTCACAATTACTAATTAAATGATCTCACATATCGTCTCCTTAATAAAACAATAGTGTATAATTTTTTTTTTCCATTTCGAGATAATGAAGTTTACGATTTTTGAGTTATTAGACATATGGGAAAACACCAATATCTCAGAAAATAATCGATGTTTTTAAATTGTGGTCATTTAAATATGTGATGGAATAACCAGGCTACTAGTAGATGATATTTCATTAATTTACAAGTGCTTTAATTGCAAATAAATGGGATTCAAAGTACCATGATGTCACTTAGGCTATTTCATTTGTTTTATAATATGTATAAAAATCATAATACACTATTTTATTTGTATGGTATACACTATTTTGTTTTTGGTTCTTTTACCCCAAATATTATATTATTAAAAAATTGTGTATATCAATATACGTCATTTTTCGATTTTATTTTGTTATGAAATAATAAAAATAGTGAATAATAAAATTAGTGTATGCTTTTTATACCCTATTTTTCTTTGAAATGATATTCAGAGTAACAACTTATTAAAACACCTACCTGCACTTACACAATTATAAATGAAAAATTTCAAACACGCAATTATACAATAATATTTCAACTAATCTTTTGACCCACTTTGTGGAAGTAGAATTTCAGCAAATTTTGACCACATTTGGAATCAGTAGATTCTTATTATGCAATAAAAAATAATGGTGTACATGCGTATACACTATTGTTTTATTAAGGGGACGATATTATGCATTAATTAAGAAATATTACATATTTATGAATTTTTTTGTTTGCTTGTTGTAGTTCAAGAATTGTTATGTTATTGTTTTTTTAACTAAGAAACCACAACTAATAAATAATTTATCCAATTTAATTTATTAAAGTTACTTAATATATAAAAACACTTTAATAATCGGTTAACCTATTAAACGGTTAGAACTATTGCAAAAAAAGCTTTATAAACTGAAATTTTATTTGATTCATTTAACACATTCGAAAAATAAAAATGTTTAATATTTTAAATGTATTTACATACATACATATGTATAAAAACTGATAATAATTTTCTAAGTACAAATTTAAAAGTAGTGTTTTTATCAAATAAAAGGGGCTACATTTCAATTACTTCTCTAAAATCAGTACGGAATATGTTAATTGAGGTTTTTCATTTTTTCTGTGTAGTAATGCTATTGCCATTTGACGAGAATAAAGCAAAAGTTATGAAAAAGTGAAATGTACTGTTTTTAACACCTGACAAAACGTTTGTTCGTCATCATTATAGCTAATTTGTTTAACTCTTTTTATTTTATTTTCCGATATTTTGTCTTGCTCACCGATTAAATGATTTCAAATATTTTGCCATGTTTGCTATAGAAGCGATTACGTTTTCAGATTCTTTAACGATTTTTATTAAATATTATACTTTGCTATCATGACGCTGTTAGCGAATTTTCTATGATTTTCTTTTCCGACATTTTGTTTTTTTTTTTTTACCGATTTAGCGATTTAAAATATATTTTAGGGTTTTTTTTTCCAATTTTTCGCGTATTTCGGCAATGTATGCGATAGAAGCGATGTTTGCCTATAAGTTTTCTGATTATTTCCAGCTTTAACGATTTTTAATAAATAAAAGATTTAGCTATTCGCGCCTTATATTAAGCGAGCATGGCACAATCAACACTGTCAATTTAAACGGGGCGAAAAGTGCCATGCCTTATGCCATTAGTAAGGGTGAATTTTTTAGAATAAAACAAGCTACCCTTTTAGAGAGCAAAACATATTTTAGAAACGAACATAAAATTGCATTTTTTAAATAAAATGTCACATTTTTTCTTAGAAAAGAAAACCCCATAACTTATATGTACCCTCTCCACCTGTGGTGAAGGGTATACAAGTTGGTGAATGTAGAGCAAACAGCATCGTTTTAAATTTATGAAAAAAAGACCATTAATCTTATTTAAGATTAAACATTGTTGAGAGATAAGTCATAAAAAAATGCATTACTTAAATTTAATTTTATTAACCTTACCTGTAACCTATGCTTTAATGTTCTTTGTCTCATATCAAAAACACACATGTCTCCTTTTTTGCCACAAGTAATTAGTAATTGATGTTGCGGTGCAAAAGCAAAACATGATGCTCCTTGGTCATGACAAGTAAATGCTGTAAACAAAATTGTTTAAAAAATTATTTTTAATTTCATATTTGTATTTCGCTGTAAACATACTTTTATATTAATTGAATATTTTGATTTTAAAACAGTAATTTCTATCAATGTAATATTAAAATATAATAATAAATATTCTGACTTTTGCACCTTTAGATTAATTAATAAGTGTTGTGTTCAACAAAAACATAAATAAAAAAACAAGTAAGAAAGTAAAGTAGATCAAGACCATATGAATCCCTTCAGCAGTAGTTAACAACATATTTTCAAGAGTGGACCCTATTTGGGACCCACGGACAATAATTGACCCGTCAGAACAAAGTAATGTGATGAGGTAAATATTTATGCATAAGTTCTTTGTGCCGAATATTATTTAGATATCGTCATGTATAGAAGATATTTTTGCCTTTTACTGATTTTAGGAAGGGGATTTATATGGGAGATATCGTTCATTTTGGAGCAACCAGGACATCGTTTTGTCGTTAAAGTTATTGCCACCTATATTTATGTAAATACTAACATTTATATGGAAGGTATGGCATTAAGAGGTAGTTTCGAGAGTAGTATTTGTATGGGAGTTATGGTTAAATATGGATATATTCCAATAAAATTTGATAAAATTATTTAGATTGCAATAAAATAAGTTTGCACAAATTGAATCTAAATATCATGTGAAATTATGTTCCGACTCCCAATAGGTTTGGTCCTTTTACAATTAGAACCTTTGCAACAAATTTAATAAAATTACCTCTAAAAATGCGACCTGTACTTTGCGTAAAGGTTTATGTGAACAGCCAGCCAGTCAGCCGGACGGACATAGTAAGATCGATTTAAGAAGTGATTCTAAGTCGGCCGGTATATTTAAAGGTGGTTCTATACTTTAGAGTGTTACAAATATCAGCCCAAACGCAAAATACCCTCTTTACTATTGTGGTGTGCTTTATAAGTATAACTTTAATATTAAAATTAGTAGTTCATTAATCATTTCAGGTTTTTAGTTCGTCTAAGACCTGCGTTGCGAATCGACGTAACTTATTTAAAACAAGTAAGAAGTTATAGTCGGTCCAGCACGACCATATCTTAACCTTCACCACAGTATATAAGAAAACTTTTTTGCAAGTGTACCCTATTGGGACCCATGGGCCCGCTAGAACAAAATTATGTAATTAAGGTTAAGATTCAAATAAAAGTTCTTTTTGCCAAATATTATTTAGATATCTGCATATATGTCAAATTTGTTTGTCCTTAAGAAATTTTAGGATGGGCGTTTATATGGAACCTATGGTTAATTTTTGACCAACCAGCACAATTGTTTGTCATAACATAGAAGCTATCGTAAAAGTCATTGACGCCAATTTTTATGTAAATACTAACATTTATAAGGAAGTTATGGTTAAAAGCTATTTTCGAAAGTAGTATTTGTATAAGAGCTTTGGTCAAATATGGATCGATGGTAAGATGATTTTGATTGCAATAAAATACGTTTGGACCAAATTTAAGCTAAATACCAACATAATAAGATGGTTTATGGGCACAAAGACTCTATTACTGAAAGTAGCTTGTGTTGGGGATATGTGAAATTATGGATTGATTAATCCCATTTTCAATAGGCCTGCTCTGCTCCTTGTAGTAATTGGAACCTATGTACAAAATTTCATCAAATAATCTCCTGTACTTTGCGCACAAGGTTTACATGGACAACCAACTTGTTCTTTTCTTTTGAGTCTTTCGAAAGTGAACGTGTTTTAAACAGACGGACATGGCTAAATAGACTAAGAATTACTAAAGGTGCCAGCATATATATACTTTATGGGGTCTAGATGTATAATAAAAAAGTATCACACGGAATGGCAAACTTAATACACCCTCATTCACCACTAGTAGTGGTGGAGGATTAAAAAGAAGTTTTTTCACAAGTGGTGACATTTTTGTTTGATAGTATTTGTTAGATGTTTCAAGTGTGAATGCCTGTCTCACAATTTCAACATCTTCCATGCGTTCCTTCGAAATGTATGCAAGTGTTCAAAGGGTATTATTAACAAAAATCTCAATTAAAAGGAAAATATATTGAAAGTTGTAAAGACTTATTAGTAAGTCCATGGGTCCACTATAAGTCCGCGCTATTGCCAAATAATACTAAATCTCCTAATAAAAAGTATAAGGATAATTACTTAAATTTCGTTTAAAATAAATATTTATGAGGTATGGTTTTATAAGCTCACATAAGCAAATTGGCAATCGTGTACTGATGTATATAGTGCAGCACAATATTGAAATGCAAACTAATAATGAAGCAAATACTTATTAAATCTTATATATAAATACGGGAACAATTTGTTTGCAGTTGATTTTTAAGTATCTTATCGTCCACCGATTTGAGTAAAATATATATAGTTATAAAGGTATTTTTGTGTAGATATGCACAATAGATTTTTTTTTATTAATTTTTAGGAATAAAAGGTTTAAATAGTGTTTTAAATTTGCTTGCAAACACACACACACACATATAAAAAATTTTTGTTTTTGAACATAAAATAAAAATTTTCGTTCAGAAATTTATATTTTTTATTGTTGTTTCAATAAACACATTGTTTGTTTTTCTTTATTTTATTTCTAAGAACAGGCAATTTAAATTTTATTTCACATTTTATTCTCGAAACTTTATCACATACACATCGTAAAAATAGTAAAATACCAAAAAATAAATTCTTTAATAATAACGAATAAGAGGAAATATGAAAATAAATTTGTTATTCTCTTAAATATAGGAAGCCCTTTTAAATAAGAATTGCATATTCGATACGTGCATAAAACAATTTATTTAAACTGTAAATGTCAAGTTGTCGAATTCGGCCACCTGGCGGTCCTAGTAACCACAATTACTTGGAGTTGTAGTCAAGATTTTCACAAATGAACTAAGTGATGCAATATTTTCGTTTACAATTTTTAGTGTTTTTGCTAAAATCTCATTATAATGAATACATTTTTAATGCACCTTTAAGTTGGATTCATCTATGCATTTCGAACAATATTTTTGTCCGGACAATAATTTTTTTACTGAGAGTGTTCCAGAACGATTCACCCATTTCAGAAAACTTGCCCGGAAAAACAAAGTCACCATGTTGTTTACAGATGTAAACAATTGTAAAAATGGCAGAACAACTAGCAAAATACTTATATCGAATTGTTTTCTAAAAGTGTGTTAAAGAAATTGGTTAAAAAAGGAAAGTGATGTTGTTATTTTTAATCATAAGTTTTTTTTTTTACTTAATTATTCAGCAAAAAAACCATTGTTATAATATAAATGCAAAAACACTATATGACGTGGCAGCTCAATTAAACTTTTACGTACAAATTGAAAAAAGTGGCATCTCAGTTAGTTTTGTTCCGAACAATAACTAAAACTAAACCAATTCAAGAAAAATCTTTACGAACAAAATAATTTATCTCTCTCTCAAAAGAAAGACGTCAAACTTAATATAAAAAAAAATTTGTCCGGACAAATATATTGTTCGGAACGCATGGGTGAATTGAGCTTTATTATATATAACACATGGCATTTTATTTTTAATATTTTGATCCAAATATAACGCTCTAGACTGTTTAAAGTTTTTATTAACGTTTGTCGTACGAATCGCAATTAGGGTTTTTCTTTTCTATCAGTTTTTTTAATTTCCAGGAAAACAGAATATAAAATTCGTATTCCTGGGATCAGGGTTGTGAGCAATTGCACCAAATCAAAAAGCGCTAAGAAATTTAATTAAAAAACTTAATGAAATGTTAAAGAACCAAGTTTTATAAATTATACTGGTCGATAAAAACACGTTTTTAATGAAAAAATTTATAAAATAATAAGATTTTAAGGCGCTGAATTCAAGTCCGTTTTTAGTTTTTTCTATCATGTCTAGTTTTTTATGCACCTGACTAATATTTCGCCCGAAATAAGGCGGTTATGCTAATACATTTTATCATAACTTGAGAACGATTCGTACGATTTTGATTATATACAAAATGATTAGGAATAAAATTACCTTTGAGTCATCAAAATAATATTTTTCTTATTTTTAAAATTATCTCCACTAATTCAGAAATTTATTTTCAAAAATTCATAAAAAAATTGTAAGGCCGGAATAAAATTTTTAATTTTTTTCATTTATCAGAAATCCATGTATGTATATTACGAATAAACTAAGCCTTGAAATGATGAATATCAATAAACAAAATGTTAACAAGACTTAAATGAATAAAACTGTAAACAGATTTGGATTCAGCACGCCGCACAGAGGGGCGTTACCCATTAAAAATGGCGATTAATTCAAAAGATGAACTTTAACTTTCACAACCGTATTTGATACCATATTTTTTTTTTCAGTATTTATTTATTATATATTATAATCTTCATATATTAAATATGAACTAACAATAATTAATCAAATCTTATCCTAATATTTACTTTATGTCCTGCCAGTGCTAGACAAAAAACATTTACAGCCGTATTCATAACGAAAATTTGGCATGAAGTTAGCACAAAGTTTATTCATAATACACTTACCAACCTCTGGCTAACGATTTGCTAAACTCTTAACATGCTGCCAAATGTTAGCCAACTTGTGATAAAAAGCCATTTTGTGTTGAATAATTTTGTTTGTTTTTTTTTTAATACACTGTTTTTTTTTAGTTTAGAGTCCTTTTTTAAATATATTTTAATTTAAAAACATTTCAAATTTTTATATGAAGAGGGAAAATAAAAAAAAAATTAAATGAAATGACAAAACCAGCGATGACATCTGTAGAATATATTTTACTATTTTTGATATTTTTGCGGGCTATGCTGGAATGTTGAACAGCTAGTTTGAGATGATTGTCAAAATTTACAATAGAAAGATTCACATTCTCCGGTATTCTAAGCGGAATATTTTCAGTGCAGTGGGTACTGAGATATTTTTTATATTTTAACCAATTTATTTGTGTGGCTGACGTCACTAAGTAACCAGACGGAGATACAATTCTATAAGGGTTTGATATGGTAAGAATTGTAGGTGTGTGATCAGAAGATAATTCTAAAGAAGCTTCAACATGAAGCGTTTCTGCGGGGATGTTTTTAACCACGCCAAAATCGACGACATCTGGAATTTTTTGCTGATCAGTAGGTCAATAAGTTGGTTGTCCACTCGCGACCACATTTACATCCATTTTAGACATTGTATTATACAAAACACGACCCTTTGGTGTAATGAGCCGTGACCCCCAGAAGGTATGTTTAGCGTTGTAATCGCCAGCGGCTAGGAAACAGGGTCCTAATGATTTAAAATATTTATAATACTGGCTTTCTGATAATGAAACTCTAGGTGGAGAGTATAAATATGAAAGTACTAAGTTTCGATTTAGCTGTTCAACACAAATGTTCGTTGCTTGCAGATAGTCTTCACGATGATCACACATTAAGTAGTGTTTGATTCCGGCTTTTATTAAATAGCAGAACCTCCTCAAGCTCTATCTCGAGGGTCCTTGGTATCATATAATATATAACCATTAATTTTAAACGTATTTCATGAGGTCAAATGAGTTTCAGAAACCATCATTACATCAATTTGTTTACTTTTAAGAAAGCATTATAGTTCATTTTTATGTTGGCGAAGGCCGTTTGCGTTCCAAAAACAAATTTTTAAACAATTCATGGCTTGTTAAGTACTACTTGCAAATAAAATCAATTTTATTTTGAAAACGTTTTTTCTCTTGCTCTCACATAGAGACAATTATTTTCCCAACAATGCTACCATACTTTCGTTCAAATTCATACATTTTGTAAACAAAGAAAACAAGAACGAAAGAAATGAGAGAACATTTGCAGTTACGGTCGACGTTTTAATTATGGGATTAAGAATTTTTGCCTGAAGTTAAGACTTAATTCTGTTTCATCATTAAGACAGCAAAATATTACTATTAAAACTTTACTAATTAACTTTTATTTTTTCTCATACATAAGCGACCCACCCTAGTATGCAGCCTTTAAGTTAAATGGACCCACTGTTCATAAACAACCCAATTTCTTTAAAAAGATTTATAATTTCTTTGGATTAACACAATTTTTGATTGCGTTTATAAACAATTTTTTATAGTTATATCTGTATCCTAATCATCATTTATAACAACGCCATCTTCTGATAAATTATTTTTAAATCGTGCAGTTTAATTTTTTCATTTAAATTCAGTAACAATTGTGTCTGTAGTTTCAGCTTGTTTCGATTTTAGTTTTGGATTTTTTAGAAAATTAAGTACGGTTGAGATTATAGTTCGGCGTTCTTGTACCCATTTTAGAAGTGATATATGTATTTCATTAGCTAAAACACTCTTGGTTGTAATATAAATGATAAAGCGCCATCCGCATTACATACATATCCTCATATCATTTTGGCAAAGTTCCTCCATGGTATTTTTCACTGGATTCAAAATAGTCTTATTTGTCCAGTATTAAATTATGTTTCAGAGCTTTGTAAGATTACATTTACAAATTGGTTGTTTGATAACGAAGTCCATTCATTAAATATAATACTTAATTTATTGCCATCAGCTAAAATTTTTTATATGTGTTTTTCTACTACATTTTGGCATTAGTAATAAAAATTCATAAACATTTTCTTTATGGTTTCTCGGGATATTGTGCCATCAAATTCTCGTTCCAACAAACTTTTTCGTAATTCAGTTGAAGTAGTCAATAAAGAAAAAGCAAACCATCTAACACTGTTAAACTAGCAATTAAAGAACTAAGCGGCACTTAATTTTGTGATCACAGAAAGTTGGTAATTTGTAATGTCTTAGGTTGGGGTGTGTCCCTTTAATCTTGTTTTTTGTAGATTAATATCGTGGGTCTATGAAAATATGTAATTAATCTTATTTCAAATATTATTTATCGTATGAAGTAAACTTAACGAATATGTGTAAAAATGCTTGGTAGAACCCCCTAAAGATTTTAACACTTTTATGCTCAACATGCATCTTGTGTACGCAATTCCATTGTCGTCCACTAAGATAAAGACCAAACCGAACTTTTATCTTCTGATTTTGTTTTGTTGGGTAACAAATTCATTGCCTATAACTTTTTCACTTGAGACTTCTTTTGCAACCAGTAAAAAATTAGAAACATGGTCAGTTAGATATAATTTTAAATTTTAAAGTTATTTTTAACTTAGTGAGTCATACTATTTATGTACAAGGGGTAACATAGATATAATACTACAATTTTTCATACCCCGAAATGTTCGGATTTTTGTATTAAAATCCCGGCATTCGGGACTAATTTTTGGAGAATATTCCCGGAATTTGGTACTGGAGATTTCGGGATTGGCACCCGTAGCTACGATCGACCGTATTTGTAAACGCAGCGGGAGAGAGGGAACGCGTAAGAGTAATAGGTTTTGACGATCGGTATTAACTACACTCACAATATTCTGTACGTAAAATTAACTGAAATTGTAATATAAAATAAATGAATATTCAGTTAAAAACCGGTACTTATTTTTCATTTATTATTAATGAAAATTTCATTTAATTTTTACTGTCAAGAATACAACTTCGAATTCCGTAAAAACAAATGAATTTTCAGTTATTTTTTATAATTCAACTATTAAAAAATAACCGACGAATTCCGTAAAAACAAATGAATTTTCAGTTATTTTATTAAAATTAACCATCAAAAAATAACTGACAAATTCCGTAAAAATAAATTAATTTTCAGTTATTTTATGTAATTCAGTAATTTTATATAATACAGGTTTTACTCGAATTTCTAAAAAACAAACACACCTGACCGCCAGTAATTCTAATGAGAGAGAGAGATAATATTTATTTGTATTTATACCAGGGGGCGGCTGTGATTATTCGAAGAAGTTTATTTTGGCGCCTTTGAATTTTTTCGATGTTAGAAGCCGAGGCCGTGCCCCATAACTGAATACCGTAGCACCAAATTGGCTTTAATATAGAGTTGTAAAGAAGAAGTTTGCAATCGAGACTAAGAACAGAATTTCTTCCAATAAGCCAATTAATTTGGATTGCTTTTAGTTTCATTTGAGTTAATTTAGCTTCTATATGCCATTTCCACGTTAAACGCCGATCTAGATGTATACCGAGGTATTTTACATGCGAGTGTTGGGGTATTATTTGATTATTGATTTTAATAGGGGGTATGTTTCCGACGCAATGTGAACGTTATATGCGAGCATTTTTGCTCATTAATCTTTATCCTCCATTTTTTTAACCACCTTTTCAGTTTAAATATATGATCCTGTAAGTAACGAGATGCTTCTTGACAGTTTGCGTGTACGCTTAGAAAAGCTGTATCGTCCGCAAATGTTGACGTATGGGTGTAGCTGTTTGTAGGCAAGTCCGAAGTTTAAATTAAGTATAATAGAGGGCCCAGGATGCTGCCTTGTGGAACTCCAGCATTAATTGCCTGAGGAGAACTTAAAAATCGTATTCTTTAAAAATAAATTGATGACCGACTAAGTAGCTTTCTGACAGCTTGTGTATGTTTGCTGATAATTTCTGCTGCAATTTCAGTAGTAAACCTTCATGCCAGACTTTATCAAAAGCTTGAGACACATCGATGAAGAGTGCGGAGCAATAGTTTCTTTCTTCAAAGGCTTTTCTTATGACATTTACTATTCGATGAGTTTGTTCAATGGTTTTCTTCTAAAACCTAGTTGATGATTGGGAATACATCTGTTTTCATTTAAAATCGGCGTTAATTTTGACACTAGTAGTTTCTCAAATAGCTTTGATAAGTTAGACAATAAGCTTATAGGTCTATATGACTCAACTTTTGTGGGATCCTTTCCTGGTTTAGGTATTATGGTAACAAAGGATACTTTCCACTCTTGTGGGTAGTATTCAAGGCGCAAAATAGCATTAAAAGTTAGTAGAATAATTTTTTTTGCTATGCTGGGTAGCTCCAAAAGCATTTTGTTACTGATCTTATCAAACCAGGGGCTTTCTTGGGGTTTAAATCATGAATATCCTTTTCGATTTCTCTTATCTCAAATCTTAGTGGAACAGCTGAGCTAACAGCAACAGGTGGAAACTCGACCGCAGTATCGATAGATGTATGAGGGGAAAATACGGTTTTCAAATGATTAACAAAAATATTTCCTTTTCCTATGTCATTTCGTGCCCAACTTCCATTTAAGTGTCTTAATGGCGGTTTAGTAATAACTGGTCTTTTAAGATTTCTAGCTGCACGCCATAATGAGAAGTCTGGGGGGCTACTCTCTATTGCGATGCGAATACAATTTCGATGCGAAAGCTAAATGCCAACTTGGTACTCTCTATCGCTTTCGCAAAATTGTTTGAAAATGTAGCAATACTGGTAATAAAAATCAAAGATAGCGCAGATTTTCAGTAATGAAATGGCAAAATATGTAAAAAATTTTTAATTGGAAAGTTGAAATAGGATAAATAATAATGGAAAAGACAAAAATAAAAAGAAGCGAAGGACAAATGCGCAAACGCATTAAAGAGTACCAATCACTAGATTTGCGACAATTTTCTTTCGCATCGCAATAGAGAGTAACCCCCCTGATTGAGGAGTTGCATCAAGTTCCTTAAGATATTTTTCCAGAGAAGCCGTTTTTTGAGACTGCAGTAAGTTTCTTAGCCTTTTTGTGCACTCTTTTAGTAAATTTTTAAGTTGAGGGGATCTGTGCAATTGACACTCTCTTCGAACTCTCCTTTTTTCAGTCAAGAGACGCTCGACATCTGTAGAATATATTTTACTATTTTTGATATTTTTGCGGGCTATGCTAGAATGTTGAACAGCCAGTTTGAGATGATTGTCAAAATTTACAATAGAAAGATTCACATTCTCCGGTATTCTAAGCGGAATATTTTCAGTGCAGTGGGTACTGAGATATTTTTTATATTTTAACCAATTTATTTGTGTGGCTGACGTCACTAAGTAACCAGACGGAGATACAATTCTATAAGGGTTTGATATGGTAAGAATTGTAGGTGTGTGATCAGAAGATAATTCTAAAGAAGCTTCAACATGAATCGTTTCTGCGGGGATGTTTTTAACCACGCCAAAATCGATGACATCTGGAATTTTTTGCTGATCAGTAGGTCAATAAGTTGGTTGTCCACTCGCGACCACATTTACATCCATTTTAGACATTGTATTATACAAAACACGACCCTTTGGTGTAATGAGCCGTGACCCCCAGAAGGTATGTTTAGCGTTGTAATCGCCAGCGGCTAGGAAACAGGGTCCTAATGATTTAAAATATTTATAATACTGGCTTTCTGATAATGAAACTCTAGGTGGAGAGTATAAATATGAAAGTACTAAGTTTCGATTTAGCTGTTCAACACAAATGTTCGTTGCTTGCAGATAGTCTTCACGATGATCACACATTAAGTAGTGTTTGATTCCGGCTTTTATTAAATAGCAGAACCTCCTCAAGCTCTATCTCGAGGGTCCTTGGTATCATATAATATATAACCATTAATTTTAAACGTATTTCATGAGGTCAAATGAGTTTCAGAAACCATCATTACATCAATTTGTTTACTTTTAAGAAAGCATTATAGTTCATTTTTATGTTGGCGAAGGCCGTTTGCGTTCCAAAAACAAATTTTTAAACAATTCATGGCTTGTTAAGTACTACTTGCAAATAAAATCAATTTTATTTTGAAAACGTTTTTTCTCTTGCTCTCACATAGAGACAATTATTTTCCCAACAATGCTACCATACTTTCGTTCAAATTCATACATTTTGTAAACAAAGAAAACAAGAACGAAAGAAATGAGAGAACATTTGCAGTTACGGTCGACGTTTTAATTATGGGATTAAGAATTTTTGCCTGAAGTTAAGACTTAATTCTGTTTCATCATTAAGACAGCAAAATATTACTATTAAAACTTTACTAATTAACTTTTATTTTTTCTCATACATAAGCGACCCACCCTAGTATGCAGCCTTTAAGTTAAATGGATCCACTGTTCATAAACAACCCAATTTCTTTAAAAAGATTTATAATTTCTTTGGATTAACACAATTTTTGATTGCGTTTATAAACAATTTTTTATAGTTATATCTGTATCCTAATCATCATTTATAACAACGCCATCTTCTGATAAATTATTTTTAAATCGTGCAGTTTAATTTTTTCATTTAAATTCAGTAACAATTGTGTCTGTAGTTTCAGCTTGTTTCGATTTTAGTTTTGGATTTTTTAGAAAATTAAGTACGGTTGAGATTATAGTTCGGCGTTCTTGTACCCATTTTAGAAGTGATATATGTATTTCATTAGCTAAAACACTCTTGGTTGTAAAATAAATGATAAAGCGCCATCCGCATTACATACATATCCTCATATCATTTTGGCAAAGTTCCTCCATGGTATTTTTCACTGGATTCAAAATAGTCTTATTTGTCCAGTATTAAATTATGTTTCAGAGCTTTGTAAGATTACATTTACAAATTGGTTGTTTGATAACGAAGTCCATTCATTAAATATAATACTTAATTTATTGCCATCAGCTAAAATTTTTTATATGTGTTTTTCTACTACATTTTGGCATTAGTAATAAAAATTCATAAACATTTTCTTTATGGTTTCTCGGGATATTGTGCCATCAAATTCTCGTTCCAACAAACTTTTTCGTAATTCAGTTGAAGTAGTCAATAAAGAAAAAGCAAACCATCTAACACTGTTAAACTAGCAATTAAAGAACTAAGCGGCACTTAATTTTGTGATCACAGAAAGTTGGTAATTTGTAATGTCTTAGGTTGGGGTGTGTCCCTTTAATCTTGTTTTTTGTAGATTAATATCGTGGGTCTATGAAAATATGTAATTAATCTTATTTCAAATATTATTTATCGTATGAAGTAAACTTAACGAATATGTGTAAAAATGCTTGGTAGAACCCCCTAAAGATTTTAACACTTTTATGCTCAACATGCATCTTGTGTACGCAATTCCATTGTCGTCCACTAAGATAAAGACCAAACCGAACTTTTATCTTCTGATTTTGTTTTGTTGGGTAACAAATTCATTGCCTATAACTTTTTCACTTGAGACTTCTTTTGCAACCAGTAAAAAATTAGAAACATGGTCAGTTAGATATAATTTTAAATTTTAAAGTTATTTTTAACTTAGTGAGTCATACTATTTATGTACAAGGGGTAACATAGATATAATACTACAATTTTTCATGCCCCGAAATGTTCGGATTTTTGTATTAAAATCCCGGCATTCGGGACTAATTTTTGGAGAATATTCCCGGAATTTGGTACTGGAGATTTCGGGATTGGCACCCGTAGCTACGATCGACCGTATTTGTAAACACAGCGGGAGAGAGGGAACGCGTAAGAGTAATAGGTTTTGACGATCGGTATTAACTACACTCACAATATTCTGTACGTAAAATTAACTGAAATTGTAATATAAAATAAATGAATATTCAGTTAAAAACCGGTACTTATTTTTCATTTATTATTAATGAAAATTTCATTTAATTTTTACTGTCAAGAATACAACTTCGAATTCCGTAAAAACAAATGAATTTTCAGTTATTTTTTATAATTCAACTATTAAAAAATAGCCGACGAATTCCGTAAAAACAAATGAATTTTCAGTTATTTTATTAAAATTAACCATCAAAAAATAACTGACAAATTCCGTAAAAATAAATTAATTTTCAGTTATTTTATGTAATTCAGTAATTTTATATAATACAGGTTTTACTCGAATTTCTAAAAAACAAACACACCTGACCGCCAGTAATTCTTATGAGAGAGAGAGATAATATTTATTTGTATTTACGTACCAGGGGGCGGCTGTGATTATTCGAAGAAGTTTATTTTGGCGCCTTTGAATTTTTTCGATGTTAGAAGCCGAGGCCGTGCCCCATAACTGAATACCGTAGCACCAAATTGGCTTTAATGTAGAGTTGTAAAGAAGAAGTTTGCAATCGAGACTAAGAACAGAATTTCTTCCAATAAGCCAATTTATTTGGATTGCTTTTAGTTTAATTTGCTTTTAGTTTCATTTGAGTTAATTTAGCTTCTATATGCCATTTCCACGTTAAACGCCGATCTAGATGTATACCGAGGTATTTTACATGCGAGTGTTGGGGTATTATTTGATTATTGATTTTAATAGGGGGTATGTTTCCGACGCAATGTGAACGTTATATGTGAGCATTTTTGCTCATTAATCTTTATCCTCCATTTTTTTAACCACCTTTTCAGTTCAAATATATGATCCTGTAAGTAACGAGATGCTTCTTGACAGTTTGCGTGTACGCTTAGAAAAGCTGTATCGTCCGCAAATGTTGACGTATGGGTGTAGCTGTTTGTAGGCAAGTCCGAAGTATAAATTAAGTATAATAGAGGGCCCAGGATGCTGCCTTGTGGAACTCCAGCATTAATTGCCTGAGGAGAACTTAAAAATCGTATTCTTTAAAAATAAATTGATGACCGACTAAGTAGCTTTCTGACAGCTTGTGTATGTTTGCTGATAATTTCTGCTGCAATTTCAGTAGTAAACCTTCATGCCAGACTTTATCAAAAGCTTGAGACACATCGATTAAGAGTGCGGAGCAATAGTTTCTTTCTTCAAAGGCTTTTCTTATGACATTTACTATTCGATGAGTTTGTTCAATGGTTTTCTTCTAAAACCTAATTGATGATTGGGAATACATCTGTTTTCATTTAAAATCGGCGTTAATTTTGACACTAGTAGTTTCTCAAATAGCTTTGATAAGTTAGACAATAAGCTTATAGGTCTATATGACTCAACTTTTGTGGGATCCTTTCCTGGTTTAGGTATTATGGTAACTAAGGATACTTTCCACTCTTGTGGGTAGTATTCAAGGCGCAAAATAGCATTAAAAGTTAGTAGAATAATTTTTTTTGCTATGCTGGGTAGCTCCAAAAGCATTTTGTTACTGATCTTATCAAACCAGGGGCTTTCTTGGGGTTTAAATCATGAATATCCTTTTCGATTTCTCTTATCTCAAATCTTAGTGGAACAGCTGATCTAACAGCAACAGGTGGAAACTCGACCACTGTATCGATAGATGTATGAGGGGAAAATACGGTTTTCAAATGATTAACAAAAATATTTCCTTTTCCTATGTCATTTCGTGCCCAACTTCCATTTAAGTGTCTTAATGGCGGTTCAGTAATAACTGGTCTTTTAAGATTTCTAGATTTCTAGTTGCGATGCGAATACAATTTCGATGCGAAAGCTAAATGCCAACTTGGTACTCTCTATCGCTTTCGCAAAATTGTTTGAAAATTAAGCAATACTGGTAATAAAAATCAAAGATAGCGCAGATTTTCAGTAATGAAATGGCAAAATATGTAAAAAAATTTTAATTGGAAAGTTGAAATAGGATAAATAATATTGGAAAAGACAAAAATAAAAAGAAGCGAAGGACAAATGCGCAAACGCATTAAAGAGTACCAATCACTAGATTTGCGACAATTTTCTTTCGCATCGCAATAGAGAGTAACCCCCCTGATTGAGGAGTTGCATCAAGTTCCTTAAGATATTTTTCCAGAGAAGCCGTTTTTTGAGACTGCACTAAGTTTCTTAGCCTTTTTGTGCACTCTTTTAGTAAATTTTTAAGTTGAGGGGATCTGTGCAATTGACACTCTCTTCGAACTCTCCTTTTTTCAGTCAAGAGACGCTCGACATCTGTAGAATATATTTTACTATTTTTGGTATTTTTGCGGGCTATGCTAGAATGTTGAACAGCTAGTTTGAGATGATTGTCAAAATTTACAATAGAAAGATTCACATTCTCCGGTATTCTAAGCGGAATATTTTCAGTGCAGTGGGTACTGAGATATTTTTTATACTTTAACCAATTTATTTGTGTGGCTGACGTCACTAAGTAACCAGACGGAGATACAATTCTATAAGGGTTTGATATGGTAAGAATTGTAGGTGTGTGATCAGAAGATAATTCTAAAGAAGCTTCAACATGAATCGTTTCTGCGGGGATGTTTTTAACCACGCCAAAATCGATGACATCTGGAATTTTTTGCTGATCAGTAGGTCAATAAGTTGGTTGTCCACTCGCGACCACATTTACATCCATTTTAGACATTGTATTATACAAAACACGACCCTTTGGTGTAATGAGCCGTGACCCCCAGAAGTTATGTTTAGCGTTGTAATCGCCAGCGGCTAGGAAACAGGGTCCTAATGATTTAAAATATTTATAATACTGGCTTTCTGATATTGAAACTCTAGGTGGAGAGTATAAATATGAAAGTACTAAGTTTCGATTTAGCTGTTCAACACAAATGTTCGTTGCTTGCAGATAGTCTTCACGATGATCACACATTAACCCTTTCAGGGTCAAAAATAATTTTTGGCGAGATAAAAATCTGAAAATTTGTATTTAAGGTAATGTGATGGCGCTGAAGCCGGGAAAAATAATAGTTTTTGCCTCATGCAGATCCCCTGGTTTTTAGGGTATGCCGAATATATTCAAAATTTACCTTCAAATGTCCACACAAGAACCTACAATTAATTTTTGCAATATTTTTTTTCAAGAAAATACTTATTTACGCATGTGTCAATACTTAAAATTTTTTTTAATATCGCCTGATCCCCGAAATTATTATTTGTTTCTTTCTTCCTAATTCTAAGCTTTTTACAAATTTCCTGACTTGGGTACGACAATGCACTCAATAAAAAGAAAAGAAAGTCAATGTCTACTACAATGTCATATAAAACAAAAAAAATATAATTAACTGTACATTTGTATACAGTAAAAGTGAGTAGAAAGAGAATACAATGTAATGTCGAATATATTCGACAAAAACACTGAAAGGGTTAAGTAGTGTTTGATTCCGGCTTTTATTAAATAGCAGAACCTCCACAAGCTCTATCTCGAGGGTCCTTGGTATCATATAATATATAACCATTAATTTTAAACGTATTTCTTGAGGTCAAATGAGTTTCAGAAACCATCATTAGATCAATTTGTTTACTTTTAAGAAAGCATTATAGTTCATTTTTATGTTGGCGAATGCCGTTTGCGTTCCAAAAACAAATTTTTAAACAATTCATGGCTTGTTAAGTACTACTTGCAAATAAAATCAATTTTATTTTGAAAACGTTTTTTCTCTTGCTCTCACATAGAGACAATTATTTTCCCAACAATGCTACCATACTTTCGTTCAATTTCATACATTTTGTAAACAAAGAAAAAAAGAACAAAAGAAATGAGAGAACATTTGCAGTTACGGTCGACGTTTTAATTATGGGATTAAGAATTTTTGCCTGAAGTTAAGACTTAATTCTGTTTCATCATTAGGACAGCAAAATATTACTATTAAAACTTTACTAATTAACTTTTATTTTTTCTCATACATAAGCGACCCACCCTAGTATGCAGCCTTTAAGTTAAATGGATCCACTGTTCATAAACAACCCAATTTCTTTAAAAAGATTTATAATTTCTTTGGACTAACACAATTTTTGATTGCGTTTATAAACAATTTTTTATAGTTATATCTGTATCCTAATCATCATTTATAACAACGCCATCTTCTGATAAATTATTTTTAAATCGTGCAGTTTAATTTTTTCATTTAAGTTCAGTAACAATTGTGTCTGCATTTTCAGCTTGTTTCGATTTTAGTTTTGGATTTTTTAGAAAATTAAGTATGGTTGAGTTTATAGTTCGGCGTTCTTGTACCCATTTTAGAAGTGATATATGTATTTCATTAGCTAAAACACTCTTTGTTGTAATATAAATGATAAAGCGCCATCCGCATTACATACATATCCTCATATCATTTTGGCAAAGTTCCTCCATGGTATTTTTCACTGGATTCAAAATAGTCTTATTTGTCCAGTATTAAATTATGTTTCAGAGCTTTGTAAGATTACATTTACAAATTGGTTGTTTAATACCGAAGTCCATTCATTAAATATAATACTTAATTTATTGCCATCAGCTAAAATTTTTTATATGTGTTTTTCTACTACATTTTGGCATTAGTAATAAAAATTCATAAACATTTTCTTTATGGTTTCTCGGGATATTGTGCCATCAAATTCTCGTTCCACTAAACTTTTTCGTAATTCAGTTGAATTAGTCAATAAAGAAAAAGCAAACCATCTAACACTGTTAAACTAGCAATTACAGAACTAAGCGGCACTTAATTTTGTGATCACAGAAAGTTGGTAATTTGTAATGTCTTAGGTTGGGGTGTGTCCCTTTAATCTTGTTTTTTGTAGATTAATATCGTGGGTCTATGAAAATATGTAATTAATCTTATTTCAAATATTATTTATCGTATGAAGTAAACTTAACGAATATGTGTAAAAATGCTTGGTAGAACCCCCTAAAGAGTTTAACACTTTTATGCTCAACATGCATCTTGTGTACGCAATTCCATTGTCGTCCACTAAGAAAAAGACCAAACCGAACTTTTATCTTCTGATTTTGTTTTGTTGGGTAACAAATTCATTGCCTATAACTTTTTCACTTGAGACTTCTTTTGCAACCAGTAAAAAATTAGATTCCTGGTCAGTTAGATATAATTCTAAATTTTAAAGTTATTTTTAACTTAGTGAGTCATACTATTTATGTACAAGGGGTAACATAGATATAATACTACAATTTTTCTTACCCCAAAATGTTCGGATTTTTGTGTTAAAATCCAGGCATTTGGGACTAATTTTTGGAGAATATTCCCAAAATTTGGTACTGGAGATTTCGGGATTGGCATCCGTAGCTACGATCGACCGTTTTTGTAAACACAGCGGGAGAGAGGGAACGCGTACGAGTAATAGGTTTTGACGATCGGTATTAACTACACTCACAATATTCTGTACGTAAAATTAACTGAAATTGTAATATAAAATAAATGAATATTCAGTTAAAAACCGGTACTTATTTTTCATTTTTTATTAATGAAAATTTCATTTAATTTTTACTGTCAAAAATTCAACTTCGAATTCCGTAAAAACAAATGAATTTTCAGTTATTTTATATAATTCAACTATTAAAAAATAACCGACGAATTCCGTAAAAACAAATGAATTTTCTGTTATTTTATTAAAATTAACCATCAAAAAATAACTGACAAATTCCGTAAAAATAAATGAATTTTTAGTTATTTTATGTAATTCAGTAATTTTATATAATACAGGTTTTACTCGAATTTCTAAAAAACAAACACACCTGGCCGCCAGTAATTCTAATGAGAGAGAGAGATAATATTTATTTGTATTTACGTACCAGGGGGCGGCTGTGATTATTCGAAGAAGTTTATTTTGGCGCCTTTGAATTTTTTCGATGTTAGAAGCCGAGGCAGTGCCCCATAACTGAATACCGTAGCACCAAATTGGCTTTAATATAGAGTTGTAAAGAAGAAGTTTGCAATCGAGACTAAGAACAGAATTTCTTCCAATAAGCCAATTAATTTGAATTGCTTTTAGTTATCAAAAATTATTTTCGGGAATGAAATATTTATTAATTAATTCATTTATTAATGATGTGCTAATAATCCCAATTTATGATAAAAAACACTGAAATTTATTGTTGTGGGAAAGCTAGTCAGGAAACTTTTTCCAAATACTTTAGAAAAGCTAAAAATATTATACAAGTAAGACCATAAAGTGAATAAGAATTTTAAACACTCAGCTCTTACTTGTAACAATATCAAAGCTTCAACAAAGACACAACAATAAATAGTGAATTTTTTCTTTCTTACATTCCACTACAATTGGCTGGGTTTTTTCCAACACGAATTGTAGTTGTAAGAGGATAGAAAAAAACAAAATTAAAAAAAACAAGTTGCTAAATAAAGCAGCTTGCCATTTCAGTTTTTTATTTGCCGGGAACATGCAAATTTATTATCAAAAATTATTTTGAAATATTTATTAATTAATTCATTTATTAATGATGTGCTAATAATCCCAAATTATGATAAAAAACACTGCCTTTAGTTTCATTTGCTTTTAGTTTCATTTGAGTTAATTTAGCTTCTATATGCCATTTCCACGTTAAACGCCGATCTAGATGTATACCGAGGTATTTTACATGCGAGTGTTGGGGTATTATTTGATTATTGATTTTAATAGGGGGTATGTTTCCGACGCAATGTGAACGTTATATGTGAGCATTTTTGCTCATTAATCTTTATCCTCCATTTTTTTAACCACCTTTTCAGTTCAAATATATGATCCTGTAAGTAACGAGATGCTTCTTGACAGTTTGCGTGTACGCTTAGAAAAGCTGTATCGTCCGCAAATGTTGACGTATGGGTGTAGCTGTTTGTAGGCAAGTCCGAAGTTTAAATTAAGTATAATAGAGGGCCCAGGATGCTGCCTTGTGGAACTCCAGCATTAATTACCTGAGGAGAACTTAAAAATCGTCTTCTTTAAAAATAAATTGATGACCGACTAAGTAGCTTTCTAACAGCTTGTGTATGTTTGCTGATAATTTCTGCTGCAATTTCAGTAGTAAACCTTCATGCCAGACTTTATCAAACGCTTGAGACACAACGATGAAGAGTGCGGTGCAATAGTTTTTTTCTTCAAAGGCTTTTCTTATGACATTTACTATTCGATGAGTTTGTTCAATGATTTTCTTCTAAAACCGAATTGATGATTGGGAATACATCTGTTTTCATTTAAAATCGGCGTTAATTTTGACACTAGTAGTTTCTCAAGTAGCTTTGATATATTAGACAATAAGCTTATAGGTCTGTATGACTCAACTTTTGTGGGATCCTTTCCTGGTTTAGGTATTATGGTAACTAAGGATACTTTCCACTCTTGTGGGTAGTATTCAAGGCGCAAAATAGCATTAAAAGTTAGTAGAATAATTTTTTTTGCTATGCTGTGTAGCTCCAAAAGCATTTTGTTACTGATCTTATCAAACCAGGGGCTTTCTTGGGGTTTAAATCATGATTATCCTTTTCGATTTCTCTTATCTCAAATCTTAGTGGAACAGCTGATCTAACAGCAACAGGTGGAAACTCGACCGCAGTATCGAAAGATGTATGAGGGGAAAATACGGTTTTCAAATGATTAACAGAAATATTTCCTTTTCCTATGTCATTTCGTGCCCAACTTCCATTTAAGTGTCTTAATGGCGGTTTAGTAATAACTGGTCTTTTAAGATTTCTAACTGCACGCCATAATGAGAAGTCTGGGGGGCTACTCTCTATTGCGATGCGAAAGCTAAATGCCAACTTGGTACTCTCTATCGCTTTCGCAAAATTGTTTGAAAATTAAGCAATACTGGTAATAAAAATCAAAGATAGCGCAGATTTTAAGTAATGAAATGGCAAAATATGTAAAAAAAAATTTTAATTGGAAAGTTGAAATAGGATAAATGATAATGGAAAAGAAAAAAATAAAAAGAAGCGAAGGACAAATGCGCAAACGCATTAAAGAGTACCAATCACTAGATTTGCGACAATTTTCTTTCGCATCGCAATAGAGAGTAACCCCCCTGATTGAGGAGTTGCATCAAGTTCCTTAAGATATTTTTCCAGAGAAGCCGTTTTTTGAGACTGCAGTAAGTTTCTTAGCCTTTTTGTGCACTCTTTTAGTAAATTTTTAAGTTGAGGGGATCTGTGCAATTGACACTCTTCTCGAACTCTCCTTTTTTCAGTCAAGAGACGCTCGACATCTGTAGAATATATTTTACTATTTTTGATATTTTTGCGGGCTATGCTAGAATGTTAAACAGCTAGTTTACAATAGAAAGATTCACATTCTCCGGTATTCTAAGCGGAATATTTTCAGTGCAGTGGGTACTGAGATATTTTTTTTAATATTTTAACCAGTTTATTTGTGTGGCTAACGTCACTAAGTAACCAGACGGAGATACAATTCTATTAGGGTTTGATATGGTAAGAATTGTAGGTGTGTGATAAGAAGATAATTCTAAAGAAGCTTCAACATGAATCGTTTCTGCGGGGATGTTTTTAACCACGCCAAAATCGATGACATCTGGAATTTTTTGCTGATCAGTAGGCCAATAAGTTGGTTGTCCACTCGCGACCACATTTAAATCCATTTTAGACATTGTATTGTACAAAACACGACCCTTTGGTGTAATGAGCCATGACCCCCAGAAGGTATGTTTGTTTGTTTTGTTTGATTTTTTGTGGAAGAAATTTTCTTAGTACATATATGATGATATTTATATCAAAGTATGTTTAGCGTTGTAATCGCCAGCGGCTAGGAAACAGGGTCCTAATGATTTAAAATATTTATAATACTGGCTTTCTGATATTGAAACTCTAGGTGGAGAGTATAAATATGAAAGTACTAAGTTTCGATTTAGCTGTTCAACACAAATGTTCGTTGCTTGCAGATAGTCTTCACGATGATCACACATTAAGTAGTGTTTGATTCCGGCTTTTATTAAATAGCAGAACCTCCACAAGCTCTATATCGAGGGTCCTTGGTATCATATAATATATAACCATTAATTTTAAACGTATTTCTTGAGGTCAAATGAGTTTCAGAAACCTTCATTACATCAATTTGTTTACTTTTAAGAAAGCATTATAGTTCATTTTTATGTTGGCGAATGCCGTTTGCTCTCACATAGAGACAATTATTTTCCCAACAATGCTACCATACTTTCGTTCAAATTCATACATTTTGTAAACAAAGAAAACAAGAACAAAAGAAATGAGAGAACATTTGCAGTTACGGTCGACGTTTTAATTATGGGATTAAGAATTTTTGCCTGAAGTTAAGACTTAATTCTGTTTCATCATTAAGACAGCAAAATATTACTATTAAAACTTTACTAATTAACTTTTATTTTTTCTCATACATAAGCGACCCACCCTAGTATGCAGCCTTTAAGTTAAATAGATCCACTCTTCATAAACAACCGAATTTCTTTAAAAAGATTTATAATTTCTTTGGACTAACACAATTTTTGATTGCGTTTATAAACAATTTTTTATAGTTATATCTGTATCCTAATCATCATTTATAACAACGCCATCTTCTGATAAATTATTTTTAAATCGTGCAGTTTAATTTTTTCATTTAAATTCAGTAACAATTGTGTCTGTATTTTCAGCTTGTTTCGATTTTAGTTTTGGATTTTTTAGAAAATTAAGTACGGTTGAGATTATAGTTCGGCGTTCTTGTACCCATTTTAGAAGTGATATATGTATTTCATTAGCTAAAACACTCTTGGTTGTAATATAAATGATAAAGCGCCATCCGCATTACATACATATCCTCATATCATTTTGGCAAAGTTCCTCCATGGTATTTTTCACTGGATTCAAAATAGTCTTATTTGTCCAGTATTAAATTATGTTTCATAGCTTTGTAAGATTACATTTACAAATTGGTTGTTTGATAACGAAGTCCATTCATTAAATATAATACTTAATTTATTGCCATCAGCTAAAATTTTTTATATGTGTTTTTCTACTACATTTTGGCATTAGTAATAAAAATTCATAAACATTTTCTTTATGGTTTCTCGGGATATTGTGCCATCAAATTCTCGTTCCACTAAACTTTTTCGTAATTCAGTTGAATTAGTCAATAAAGAAAAAGCAAACCATCTAACACTGTTAAACTAGCAATTACAGAACTAAGCGGCACTTAATTTTGTGATCACAGAAAGTTGGTAATTTGTAATGTCTTAGGTTGGGGTGTGTCCCTTTAATCTGGTTTTTTGTAGATTAATATCGTGGGTCTATGAAAATATGTAATTAATCTTATTTCAAATATTATTTATCGTATGAAGTAAACTTAACGAATATGTGTAAAAATGCTTGGTAGAACCCCCTAATGATTTTAACACTTTTATGCTCAACATGCATCTTGTGTACGCAATTCCATTGTCGTCCACTAAGAAAAAGACCAAACCGAACTTTTATCTTCTGATTTTGTTTTGTTGGGTAACAAATTCATTGCCTTTAACTTTTTCAGTTGAGACTTCTTTTGCAACCAGTAAAAAATTAGATTCATGGTCAGTTAGATATAATTTTAAATTTTAAAGTTATTTTTTACTTAGTGAGTCATACTATTTATGTACAAGGGGTAACAGAGATATAATACTACAATTTTTCTTACCCCGAAATGTTCGGATTTTTGTGTTAAAATCCCGGCATTCGGGACTAATTTTTGGAGAATATTCCCAAAATTTGGTACTGGAGATTTCGGGATTGGCATCCGTAGCTACGATCGACCGTATTTTTAAACACAGCGGGAGAGAGGGAACGCGTACGAGTAATAGGTTTTGACGATCGGTATTAACTACACTCACAATATTCTGTACGTAAAATTAACTGAAATTGTAATATAACATAAATGAATATTCAGTTAAAAACCGGTACTTATTTTTCATTTATTATTAATGAAAATTTCATTTAATTTTTACTGTCAAAAATTCAACTTCGAATTCCGTAAAAACAAATAAATTTTCAGTTATTTTATATAATTCAACTATTAAAAAATAACCGACGAATTCCGTAAAAATAAATATTTTATTAAAATTAGCCATCAAAAAATAACTGACAAATTCCGTAAAAATAAATGAATTTTCAGTTATTTTATGTAATTCAGTAATTTTATATAATACAGGTTTTACTCGAATTTCTAAAAAAACAAACACACCTGACCGCCAGTAATTCTAATGAGAGAGAGACATAATATTTATTTGTATTTACTTACCCCGTTATACATGTGTGTTTACTTTTGTTGTACAGACCACTTTTTTTACAGAAGAACTTTCAATTATAAGACACCAGCAAGCATGCCCGATATGGTATTCGCAATTATTTTGTTTTAAAAATTTTATGTATTTAACTAAATAATTTAACAAATAGAATATGGGAATTTTCTACAAAAACAAGCAAACCGTTTTTTAGTTTTACTTTTTACCACAGATCTATAAATAGATAACTGAAAATTTATTTTTTGGTAGTTAAATTATATAAAATAACTGAAAATTCATTTGTTTTTACGGAATTTGTCGGTAATTTTTTTTTTTTTTTTTTATTATTCCTACACTAAATCCCGCGAAGCTTTTTGCTGGTCTGCAGGAGACCAGAGTCTCTTGCGGGAATCGAACCCGCAACCCCGGTACTGATAGACTAGTTCACTACTAGCTAGCCTACCGGGGCACCCTATAAAATAACTGAAAATTCATTTGTTTTTTTTACGGAATTTGTGGTTAATTTTTTATGGAATTCGCGGTTGAATTTTTGACAGTAAAAATTAAATTAAATTTTTGTTAAAATTAAATGCAAAATAAGTAGATCGGGTTTTAAATTTTTAGTTGTTTTAAATTTTCATTTAATTTTACATACAGAATAGTTTTACTTAATCAACTAACAATATTAAATGCGACCGAAAATACGTATTAATGTGCACTTAGTATTTTGAATAAATGTTAAAATCAGTTAAAAATAAATTTGCTTGGAATTTTAAATGTTAATTTATTTAAAACTGACTGAATGGAATACTTCTTGAATAATCTACAGTCCGTTGCTGTAATAATATTGTGAGTGTATGATCAAGTTTTTTATTTATTTCTGCATTTTTTTCGTTGGCTTTTATTTGCTGTTTATTAAATTGTTCTTTTCTCAGAATATGTATGTATGTATTAGGGTATTCAATTAATGGATGTTTTGTTTTAATCGATTAATCGCGCGAATAATTATTCTAGGTAAAAATTTAATCGAATAATAATCAAACCATTAATAAATATTATTCGGTTAATCGAATAATTTTAATTTTGCCTAGTTAAGAAGTTTAAAAATAAGATCGAGAAAATTATTTTTTAACAATAAAATTTTATTAAAAAAGAATAAAAGAGGGAAACTTTTTAATAGGAAATAGCATAAAAATTTTAGCTAATCTAAAATAATCTTGCAAAAAGAGTATACAGCTTTAATGTTTTTGTTCCAAATAATTTCTTTCTTTTGTGTTAATTAAACTTAATTTAGAAAATATTCGTTCACCTATTGTTGACCTTGGAGAGACTGAGAGTAGAGCGTTATAAAGCATATCCAATTTCTCTGTTCTTTTTCTTGTTTTTTCTAAAAATTAGTAGTCTTCCATTATGCCACTTGAATCTTTTTGATTTTTTAACAATTTTAATACTTTTAATATTCTTGTTAAGGTCTGGTAGAAGGCTGTTTTTATTCGTCTATCATCTTCTTCATCTGAATAATTGTGGTAAAAGTCTGTACTAAAAATTTTTAAAAATTAAATGATAAATATATGTTTTTGTCTCGAGAAGACCAATGTTTGACAAATGTAAAAAAGGCAACCCCTACGTTTGGCAAAAAAAAAAAAACATAACATTTGCTTTTGTTTTGAAGTGAACGGGTTAGAGAAGCAAGAAGGGTAGACAAAAATACACGATTTCGTTACATTATATTAAGGGCCAAACATTGATCGAGACAAAAACATTGATGTATCATACTTTAAGATCGGACTGTAAATGACTTAGATATAACGAAGAATGTAAAAAAGGCGACCAATGTTCGGCAAAAAAATAAAAATTTTCCCAACCGCACTTTTTTTCCTTGTAAGGTGGTACGCTCTAACGTACATACATACATATATTTTTTTCTATATCTTGTATTTTTACACCCTCCACCACCACTAGTGGTAAATGAGGGTATACCTAGTTTTGCATTCCGTGTGAAACTTTTTTTTTTTATACCTACTTGAGTAAGCCTTAGTCGATTTAACCATGTCCGTCGGTCTATCCGTCTGTTGAAAACATGCTCACTTTCGAAAAACGCAAAGAGAACAAACTTGCTCTCAAATTGCTTGTAGTTATCCTAAGCAGTAGGATTAGTTGTAGTTGTCCTAAGCAGTGGGATTAAAATCCAGCAACATCGGTTCAGTAGGATCAGAGCTATGTATCAAAATGTGGCACCACCACCTTAAAAAATTGATAATTTTGTTAGAAAAACCAACATAAATGGTGGAATAATGCACGGAATGATATTAAATTTTGCACAAATGCGTTTAATACGCCTTCAAATCATACTGTAGAATTTTGCAAAGATCGGTCTATACCTTACCCTAGGCCCCATATAAACCCTACTCGCAGAAAAAAGTTTAGTACAATTTGTAAAATTCGGTACGCCACAATTTTATAAGACCAGAAAACCCCTTAAGGTGTTATGATACTTGCTATTTTTTGTATTGGATTTTTTTAGGATTGACTGAATGAAACAACAAATGCGAGAAAGAACAAGAAATACAATATGTAAACAAAACAAACAATATTGCCCACGTTTTGTTCCCACAAAAACCGTCAAAAAAAGCTATAAATCGTAAAAAAAAAGTTAAAACCCGCTACTTACGATCAAAAACTAAAAAAGTTAGCAGCAGTGCTAACATTTAATCTGGAAATGTCAATTTTAAGTTACAAATTTTTATATTTTTTTTGACAGTCTAAGATTATTTATCGATAACACACGTATATTTTTTTGACATTTCAAGATTTTTTATGGTATAATCAAACTCTTTACACTTAG
This sequence comes from Pollenia amentaria, assembly GCA_943735925.1. Lineage (NCBI taxonomy): Eukaryota > Metazoa > Arthropoda > Insecta > Diptera > Polleniidae > Pollenia > Pollenia amentaria. The sequence goes on along the minus strand of OX031008.1, from coordinate 44,085,980 downwards.
TCAGTTTTCCTATGCAAATATATTTGCACTGTTCTCCAATATAGAAAAAAATACAAAAAATAGCAAGTATCATAACACCTTTAACAATTTTGTAAAGATCAGTCCAAAATTTAAATTATAAATCCTACTGTCGCAAAACAGTTTATTTCGCCTAAAGCCGTAATAAATAATGCTATCATAATAACATTTAATTCTTCACAGCTTTATAGGACTAGAAATCGCATTAATAAATTTCGATAATTTTTTAGAAAATTAAGTACGGTTGAGATTATAGTTCGGCGTTCTTGTACGCATTTTTGAAGTGATATATGTATTTCATTAGCTAAAACACTCTTGGTTGTAATATAAATGATAAAGCGCCATCCGCATTACATACATATCCTCATATCATTTTGGCAAAGTTCCTCCATGGTATTTTTCACTGGATTCAAAATAGTCATATTTGTCCAGTATTAAATTATGTTTCAGAGCTTTGTAAGATTACATTTACAAATTGGTTGTTTGATAACGAAGTCCATTCATTAAATATAATACTTAATTTATTGCCATCAGCTAAAATTTTTTATATGTGTTTTTCTACTACATTTTGGCATTAGTAATAAAAATTCATAAACATTTTCTTTATGGTTTCTCGGGATATTGTGCCATCAAATTCTCGTTCCAACAAACTTTTTCGTAATTCAGTTGAAGTAGTCAATAAAGAAAAAGCAAACCATCTAACACTGTTAAACTAGCAATTAAAGAACTAAGCGGCACTTAATTTTGTGATCACAGAAAGTTGGTAATTTGTAATGTCTTAGGTTGGGATGTGTCCCTTTAATCTTGTTTTTTGTAGATTAATATCGTGGGTCTATGAAAATATGTAATTAATCTTATTTCAAATATTATTTATCGTATGAAGTAAACTTAACGAATATGTGTAAAAATGCTTGGTAGAACCCCCTAAAGATTTTAACACTTTTATGCTCAACATGCATCTTGTGTACGCAATTCCATTGTCGTCCACTAAGATAAAGACCAAACCGAACTTTTATCTTCTGATTTTGTTTTGTTGGGTAACAAATTCATTGCCTATAACTTTTTCACTTGAGACTTCTTTTGCAACCAGTAAAAAATTAGAAACATGGTCAGTTAGATATAATTTTAAATTTTAAAGTTATTTTTAACTTAGTGAGTCATACTATTTATGTACAAGGGGTAACATAGATATAATACTACAATTTTTCATACCCCGAAATGTTCGGATTTTTGTATTAAAATCCCGGCATTCGGGACTTATTTTTGGAGAATATTCCCGGAATTTGGTACTGGAGATTTCGGGATTGGCACCCGTAGCTACGATCGACCGTATTTGTAAACACAGCGGGAGAGAGGGAACGCGTAAGAGTAATAGGTTTTGACGATCGGTATTAACTACACTCACAATATTCTGTACGTAAAATTAACTGAAATTGTAATATAAAATAAATGAATATTCAGTTAAAAACCGGTACTTATTTTTCATTTATTATTAATGAAAATTTCATTTAATTTTTACTGTCAAGAATACAACTTCGAATTCCGTAAAAACAAATGAATTTTCAGTTATTTTTTATAATTCAACTATTAAAAAATAACCGACGAATTCCGTAAAAACAAATGAATTTTCAGTTATTTTATTAAAATTAACCATCAAAAAATAACTGACAAATTCCGTAAAAATAAATGAATTTTCAGTTATTTTATGTAATTCAGTAATTTTATATAATACAGGTTTTACTCGAATTTCTAAAAAAACAAACACACCTGACCGCCAGTAATTCTAATGAGAGAGAGAGATAATATTTATTTGTATTTACTTACCCCGTTATACATGTGTGTTTACTTTTGTTGTACAGACCACTTTTTTTACAGAAGAACTTTCAATTATAAGACACCAGCAAGCATGCCCGATATGGTATTCGCAATTATTTTGTTTTAAAAATTTTATGTATTTAACTAAATAATTTAACAAATAGAATATGGGAATTTTCTACAAAAACAAGCAAACCGTTTTTTAGTTTTACTTTTTACCACAGATCTATAAATAGATAACTGAAAATTTATTTTTTGGTAGTTAAATTATATAAAATAACTGAAAATTCATTTGTTTTTACGGAATTTGTCGGTAATTTTTTTTTTTTTTTTTTATTATTCCTACACTAAATCCCGCGAAGCTTTTTGCTGGTCTGCAGGAGACCAGAGTCTCTTGCGGGAATCGAACCCGCAACCCCGGTACTGATAGACTAGCTCACTACTAGCTAGCCTACCGGGGCACCCTATAAAATAACTGAAAATTCATTTGTTTTTTTTACGGAATTTGTGGTTAATTTTTTATGGAATTCGCGGTTGAATTTTTGACAGTAAAAATTAAATTAAATTTTTGTTAAAATTAAATGCAAAATAAGTAGATCGGGTTTTAAATTTTTAGTTGTTTTAAATTTTCATTTAATTTTACATACAGAATAGTTTTACTTAATCAACTAACAATATTAAATGCGACCGAAAATACGTATTAATGTGCACTTAGTATTTTGAATAAATGTTAAAATCAGTTAAAAATAAATTTGCTTGGAATTTTAAATGTTAATTTATTTAAAACTGACTGAATGGAATACTTCTTGAATAATCTACAGTCCGTTGCTGTAATAATATTGTGAGTGTATGATCAAGTTTTTTATTTATTTCTGCATTTTTTTCGTTGGCTTTTATTTGCTGTTTATTAAATTGTTCTTTTCTCAGAATATGTATGTATGTATTAGGGTATTCAATTAATGGATGTTTTGTTTTAATCGATTAATCGCGCGAATAATTATTCTAGGTAAAAATTTAATCGAATAATAATCAAACCATTAATAAATATTATTCGGTTAATCGAATAATTTTAATTTTGCCTAGTTAAGAAGTAAAAATAAGATCGAGAAAATTATTTTTTAACAATAAAATTTTATTAAAAAAGAATAAAAGAGGGAAACTTTTTAATAGGAAATAGCATAAAAATTTTAGCTAATCTAAAATAATCTTGCAAAAAGAGTATACAGCTTTAATGTTTTTGTTCCAAATAATTTCTTTCTTTTGTGTTAATTAAACTTAATTTAGAAAATATTCGTTCACCTATTGTTGACCTTGGAGAGACTGAGAGTAGAGCGTTATAAAGCATATCCAATTTCTCTGTTCTTTTTCTTGTTTTTTCTAAAAATTAGTAGTCTTCCATTATGCCACTTGAATCTTTTTGATTTTTTAACAATTTTAATACTTTTAATATTCTTGTTAAGGTCTGGTAGAAGGCTGTTTTTATTCGTCTATCATCTTCTTCATCTGAATAATTGTGGTAAAAGTCTGTACTAAAAATTCTTAAAAATTAAATGATAAATATATGTTTTTGTCTCGAGAAGACCAATGTTTGACAAATGTAAAAAAGGCAACCCCTACGTTTGGCAAAAAAAAAAAAACATAACATTTGCTTTTGTTTTGAAGTGAACGGGTTAGAGAAGCAAGAAGGGTAGACAAAAATACACGATTTCGTTACATTATATTAAGGGCCAAACATTGATCGAGACAAAAACATTGATGTATCATACTTTAAGATCGGACTGTAAATGACTTAGATATAACGAAGAATGTAAAAAAGGCGACCCCAATGTTCGGCAAAAAAATAAAAATTTTCCCAACCGCACTTTTTTTCCTTGTAAGGTGGTACGCTCTAACGTACATACATACATATATTTTTTTCTATATCTTGTATTTTTACACCCTCCACCACCACTAGTGGTAAATGAGGGTATACCTAGTTTTGCATTCCGTGTGAAACTTTTTTTTTTATACATCTAAGACCCCATAAAGTATATATGTTCTGCCTACTTGAGTAAGCCTTAGTCGATTTAACCATGTCCGTCGGTCTATCCGTCTGTTGAAAACATGCTCACTTTCGAAAAACGCAAAGAGAACAAACTTGCTCTCAAATTGCTTGTAGTTATCCTAAGCAGTTGGATTAGTTGTAGTTGTCCTAAGCAGTGGGATTAAAATCCAGCAACATCGGTTCAGTAGGATCAGAGCTATGTATCAAAATGTGGCACCACCACCTTAAAAAATTGATAATTTTGTTAGAAAAACCAACATAAATGGTGGAATAATGCACGGAATGATATTAAATTTTGCACAAATGCGTTTAATACGCCTTCAAATCATACTGTAGAATTTTGCAAAGATCGGTCTATACCTTACCCTAGGCCCCATATAAACCCTACTCGCAGAAAAAAGTTTAGTACAATTTGTAAAATTCGGTACGCCACAATTTTATAAGACCAGAAAACCCCTTAAGGTGTTATGATACTTGCTATTTTTTGTATTGGATTTTTTTAGGATTGACTGAATGAAACAACAAATGCGAGAAAGAACAAGAAATACAATATGTAAACAAAACAAACAATATTGCCCACGTTTTGTTCCCACAAAAACCGTCAAAAAAAGCTATAAATCGTAAAAAAAAAGTTAAAACCCGCTACTTACGATCAAAAACTAAAAAAGTTAGCAGCAGTGCTAACATTTAATCTGGAAACGTCAATTTTAAGTTACAAATTTTTATATTTTTTTTGACAGTCTAAGATTATTTATCGATAACACACGTATATTTTTTTGACATTTCAAGATTTTTTATGGTATAATCAAACTCTTTACACTTAGTCAGTTTTCCTATGCAAATATATTTGCACTGTTCTCCAATATAGAAAAAAATACAAAAAATAGCAAGTATCATAACACCTTTAATAATTTTGTAAAGATCAGTCCAAAATTTAAATTATAAATCCTACTGTCGCAAAACAGTTTATTTCGCCTAAAGCCGTAATAAATAATGCTATCATAATAACATTTAATTCTTCACAGCTTTATAGGACTAGAAATCGCATTAATAAATTTTGTGATGGTCGGTCCATAATTTACCATAGGCCCCATTTAATTATGTTCCCACCTTGGGAAAATAATTAAATTCGCCTAAAACCGGAGCAGATATATTTATTGCGGTAAAATTTGTCCAACTTGGCTTCATAAGGCCATGAAAAATGTCGTGCAATTTTATATATACGGGCCATAATTTACCTTAGATCCCATATTAAGAGGAAGCCTTCTGAAATTCACTGTAAACGCTAAAACTTATTTCACTACTGTATTGAAATATAATCTAATTTAGGTATTTTAATACCAGAAATCCACCTGTCGGTGGAGGGTATCAAAGATGCGGCACAGCCAGATATAGCACTCTAACTTGTTTTTAATAATTTTATTATTCACGTTTATATTTAATAATTTAAATTAAAACTTTTTTAATTAGTGCGTCAATTCGCTTGTACATAAATTGATATAAAAAAAACTGATTTATGTTTAAAAAAAATCTTATGCTGAGTTAATAAAACACGTCTGTTTCGAGGAGCACGACCGACAAACTCTAGAGATATTTAACAATTTATAATTTCTTTGTATGAGAAATGCCGCGCCCACTTCTTCAATCCCTCCCATATTTTGTGGGATGCTGTGTATTGATAACCGATATGTTTTTATCTAATTTGGAAACTTAGCTCTTTTCGTTCTCCAGATATACAAAAATTTATAATGTCTTTGTATGGGAAGTGATACGCCAACTTCTCCAATCCCACCTATTTTTTGAGGGTAAGTGTATTGATAACCAAGCTGATTGTAACAAATTTAAAAGCTGGATCTTGCCGTTCTCCAGATATACAGAAAAAAGAAATAAAAAAACAACAAAATTTAGAGGTAGTCTTGGTTTATTGCTCATATCTTACAACTTTATAGACCGACCTGAATACATTTCAATAGCAAAATTATAATTTGCATATTTGACATAAGTATATACCAACCAAGTCCCCATCATATCTGGGGTCTTCGGAAACCCCATTTCAACAGACGGATGTAGTTGGTGTAGTTGTTTCTTGGCATGTCCGAAGTATAAATTAAGTATAATAGAGGGCCCAGGATGCTGCCCTGTGGGACTCCAGCGCCAATCGGCTGAGGTGAACTTAAGAAATTTCCTTCTTTAATAATAAATTGACGACTAAGTAGCTTTCTAACAGTTTGTGTGTGTTTGCTGGTAAATTTTGCTTCAATTTGTGTAATAAGCCTTCATGCCAGACTTTGTCAAAAGCTTGCGAAACATCGATGAAGAGTGCTGAGCAATATTTTTTTCTTCAAATGTTTTTCTTATGACATTTACTATTCGATGAGTTTGTTCAATTGTGCTGTGTTTTCTTCTAAATCCGAATTGATGGTTTGGAATACATCTATTTTCACTTAAAATCGGTGTTAATTTTGAAACTAATAATTTCTCAAATAGCTTTGACATATTTGATAATAAGCTAATAGGCCTATAAGACTCAACTTTCGTATGATCTTTACCTGGCTTTGGTATCATGGTAACTAAGGAAACCTTCCATTTTTGAGGAAAGTATTCAAGGCGTAAAATAGCATTAAAAATAAAAAGAATAATTTTCTTTGCTACGCGAGGTAGCTCTAATAGCATTTTATTGCTGATCTTATCAATGCCAGGTGCCTTCTTAGTGTTTAAGTCACATATAACCTTTTCGATTTCTCTCATCTCAAATCTTAGGGGAATAGCTGCTCTAGCACCAACAGGTGGTAAATCGACCGCAATATTGTGAGATATATTAGGTGTAAATACGTTTTTCAAGTGACTTACAAACAGATTTCTTTTTTCAACATCATTTCTTGCCCAACTTCCATTCAAGTTTCTTAATGGTGGTTTAGAGACAACTGGCCTTTTGAGGTTTCTAGCTGCACGCCATAATGAGTAGTCCGATTGTGGAGTTGCATCAAGTTCCTTAAGATATTTTTCCAGAGAAGCCGTTTTCTGAGTCTGCAATAGCTTTCTTAATCTTTTTGTACACTCTTTTAGCAAGTTCTTAAGTTGAGGAGATCTGTGCAATTGCCACTCTCTTCGTGCCCTCCTTTTTTCAGACAAGAGACGCTCGACATCTGTGGAATATATTTTAATAGTTTTTGTTTTTTTGGGGGCAATATTGGAATGTTGAACAGCTAGTTTCAGAAAACTGTCAAAATTATCAATAGAGCGATCTACATACTCCGGTGTACTGAGCGGAATATTTTCTGTGCAATGGGCACTGAGATATTTTTTATATTTTAACCAATTTATTTGTGTGGCTGACGTCGCTAGGTAACCAGTCGGAGATACAATTCTATTGGGGTTCATTATAGTAACAATTGTAGGTGTGTGGTCGGAAGATAATTCTAGGGAAGCTTCAACGTGAATCGTTTCTGTGGGGATGTTTTTAACCACGCCAAAATCGATGACATCTGGAATTTTTTGCGGGTCAGCAGGCCAATATGTTGGTTGGCCGCTCGCGACAACATTTAAATTCATTTTAGAGATTGTATTAAACAAAACACGACCCTTTGGTGTTATTAGTCGTGACCCCCAGAAGGTATGTTTAGCGTTATAATCTCCAGCGGCCAGGAAACAGGGTCCTAGTGATTTATAATATTCACAATATTGGCTTTCTGATATTGAAAATCTAGGTGGAGAGTATAAAGATGAGATTACAATGCTACGATTCAGCTCTTCAACACAAATGTTCGTTGCTTGGAGATAATCCTCACGATGATCACACATTAGGTAGTGTTTGACTCGATTTTTTATCAAAATGGCAGAACCACCACAAGCTCTATCTCGAGGGTCCTTGGTATCATATAGTATATAACCATTGATGTTAAACGTATTTCTTGAGGTCAAATGAGTTTCAGAAACCATCATGACATCAATTTGTTTATTTTTAAGAAAGTATTCTAATTCATTTTTATGTTGGCGGATGCCGTTCGCGTTCCAAAAACGAAAAAGACAAAAAAGATTTTTAAACAGTTCATGGCTTGTTAAGTACAGATTGCAATAACATCGATTGCATTCTAAGAATTTCCTGCATCATATTACCCATTGTGTTCGTAAAATTAGTTACTGTTTGCACTAATGTTTCCATGGTTTTTTCTAGACGACTTAAATTTGAAACTGGAGTTTCATCATTACTTGGCGCAGCACCTTGCGTTGGCGCATGGTTTGATTTTACGACGTTAGCATAAGAGGTTCTGTTATTACTAGGCTGCGGGGCCTGAATGTCACCAGTGCTTACTTGATTTGTTACCTGCATTTGAGGGGGATTAGTTTTCGGTCCAACTGACTGCTTGACGATGGTATATACAGGGCATCCTCTATAATTGGCAGTGTGATTACCGCCACAGTTGCTACATTTTTTTACGTTGGGGTCGGTTTTAGACTTATCGCAAAGATCTGTACCATGTAATTCACCACATACTACGCAAACAGGGGGTAAATAGCAATATGCCTTAGTATGACCATATTCTTGACAGTTTAAACACTGAACGGGACCATTTCTTTTTTGTGGCTCTTCTATAGTTACTCTTCTATAGAGAATATATTTCAAATTGTAAATAGGGTGCGTTTCATTTTTTTTAAGCTTTACGTCGCCGGGTTCAAACTCCACTCGAAAAAGTGGTTGGGGGTTTTTTTCTCTATTTTTTATATTTACTACATGTTTTATTTTGAAGCCTTTTTCTTCGAGGAATGTTTTTACCTCTTCTGGGTCCACACATGAGTCAATTCCCTTAATCACTACCTGGAGACCTTTACTGCTTTTCAGTTGGTATGTATAAAAGTTTTTTTTTAAGTACTTCAAATTTGTTTATAATTTTGCGAAAATCATTCTCATTATTGACTTGTATTTTTGTCTCGTTTATACTACCACGATTGATAGCAGCTACGTAAAACGAATTTTCACCTATCACCGATATCAAACTCTTTATGAGCTCATTTGAGTTTTGCTCCCTAAGATATATCGGGGGAGGCTTGGACGATTTTATGACGTTTGGTGCTTCAGAGGATTCATCCTCCAGAATTGCAAATCGATTTTGAGAATTTATTTTATCAAAAGATGGTACTTTTGAGGCCGAAGCAACTGCTGCAGAGGCAGGGCTGCGACCCCGTTTAAGCACTGTTATGTACCTGTCCATACCAACTTGTACTTGAGGCTTTTGACCACTTTTTACTTGTGGAGCTGAGTTTTCCATCATGCCTGATTTGAGGGTAATATTTTCATCACTTATTAAAATCGTTTTTGCCGCTGAGGCACCGCTTGCAGGTTTTATATTTTTTATTGTATTAATATCAACCGTATTATTAGACACCGAAGGTGATACTGAGTTTTCTATTATGCCTGATTGGGGGTTAATATTTACATCACTTATTAAAATTGTTTTTGCTGTTGAGGCAACGCTAGCAGGTTTTGTATTTGTTATTGTATCAACCGTGTTATTAAATACAGACGGCGAGAGGGATCGCGTACGAGTAATAGGTTTAGCCGTTAGGTATTTGCTATCATCGATTCTTTTTTTTATTTCTGTATTTTTTTCGCTAACACTCACTGTGATATATGCATTTCTACTGTTTGCACTCATAAGAGTTTTTTTTTTTTTCTTTTACTGTTTACAGTTGTGCTCTTCTTATTTGTTATTGTTTATCAACACCGAGAATGAAAAAATGTGTGTTTATGTATGTAAGTACATACATGTAATTTTTTTTTTCTTTTTCTTGTATTTACTTTTTTTATACTTTATTTGTTCAAAAAAAAATAAACCGTATGCCGAGTTTAGAAAACACGTCTATCTTCAACGACCGCGACAGACCAGATATTTTGTGAATGTGACCAGATATTTTCGCTGTTATTCGAATTATTTCGAAAACTTTCGGTACGTATTACTAGAAGTGACACTACTTAAAAAATTATATAAAAAAAATAAAAAAGAACCCATTTTACTTTTTGAATATGTTATAGGTGAAGGAAATACCTTTCTAAAAAAGTAATACACTGTAAAAAATCCTTGATCTTTTTTGGTTTTTCGTTACCTAAAATTTTTTTTTGTAATAAAATATAAGGGCAATTACTAGAAGTGACACTACTTAAAAAATTATATAAAAAAAACTAAAAAAGAACCCATTTTTATTTTTTGATATGGTATAGATGAAGGATAAACCTTTCTAAAAAATTAATACACTGTAAAAAAACCCTTAATCTTTTTGGTTTTTTCGTCAGTTAAAATTTTTTTTATTATAAATTTTTTTACAGTGTATTTCTTTTTTTTTTTAAACGTGTCATAAAGCCTGTTAAAATATCTTTTTAATGATACCAAGATCATGGAAATCGGTTTTGCCGATTCTGAGTTATTGTAGTTTAAATGGAGCTCTTTTCGACCAATTTCGCGTTTTTTAGAAAACGTTCCCACTGTGTCACGCCCAAAAAATCGCAAACCAGTAATTTTTAAAAATGAGAGTTTGTTTGTATTGATCAAATTTAGCTATGAACAAAATTTCATCGATATCTGAGGGGGTCGGGTTCAATGCATCTCGATTTTTACATGAAATTCATCATATGATGATTTTACTGCCATATTCATAAAAAATACAATAATTTTGGTTTAAAATGTATCTTAAAACAAACATTTTCATTCAAAATGTTCTTAAAATACATTTAAAATTTAAATACTGTTTTGATTGTTAACCTTTGCGTACGGAAATTTCATCTTAAAAACGCCAATTTTTAGAGGGCCGCACGGTAATAAAAAAATTAAGGTTAACTTCATTGGTAAGAAGTTACCGAGAATTCTAGGGTTAATATTTAATTATGTAAAAAAAACTTTTTCATCACAGACCTGTGTTATCGTTGGTTCACTTAACATTTTAAACTCCAACGATAAAAAGGCTGAGAAAACTTTATTAATATTGATTTTTTGCTTCTGTGCTTTTGCTTCTGCAAAAAATATACCTAAAAGAGTAATTTCTTCCTTTGGTATTAAATATGGTGATATGTAGTAATGTTTTAGAACTTATGAATGTACTCGTAGTTAAGAATATTGGTAAAGTGTTTATAACCAAATTTAAAATTTGTAATAACAAGTTGTACTTACCACTAACACAAGATTTCTTTTGAGGCAATAATGTATCCCAAACCACGATGTTTTTATTTTCTGAGCTTTGACCAGCTAAAACAAAAAAAAATCAATTTTATTATTATCTTATTTTTACCTATTGCAGAACTACGGAATGTTTATGTATTTAAAATGGATTAATTTTCGTACTTAAGTGACCTATTTAAATTGCACTAATTTACCCATTATAAAAGTTTTTGTGATTGGTAAATTCTTCAAATTAAAAACAAAGGATATAATGTATAAAAATACTAGTAAGTAAGATAGAACAAGAAGAAGAATTAGAAAAAATCATAGAAATATAAATTGGAATGCAGATTTGCAATTTTTGTTGCAGCAGTTTTTTTAAAATTCGGCTTCCTAATTGCTTTAGTGTCCAGATTATATAATTCTTCCTATTTATATTTTATAAATAAATACAAAATCACCTACAGGCAACTTGAAGTTGAAAAGTGTGAGAATAACAAAACAGAATTGCAGAGTACATGAAACTGAGTACAACTCCCCACGCTTCTCACCTCTCTTTCACTCTCTTCCAATAAACTCCAGAATTGCTGCACCAAAAATTGCAAGTCTGGATGATGACTTAATAAGGAAAGCTGTACTGCCAATAAACGGAGAGTAAGCCGAACGTCCACGTCCCATGATGGAACGTCTGGTCCGTTTTGTAATTTGAAAACAATGCAAATGCATACCGTGCTTAGTGTGCTTATTAAAACATTTATGTTATATATATTTTTATAAAGCTTTCAAAGTACCTTAAATATGTTTGTAAGTAGAATACATTATTTTCACTTTTTGTTTACAGTGGAGGGCACCAAAGTCAAACAATTTTTGAGCTAAATGTTAAATAAAAAAATACGACTTCAACCTGTTTTACTAAAAAAAATTTCCAAAAATTCATTTCTTAATATATTATTTTCCAGCTTTGTAGTTTTGTTAACGACTAAACGCAAAAAAGGGAAAATTATTGTTGGTAAGCAATACGAGGGCGTATCAATACGTCCGTGACGTTTTGACTGAAATACAGTTTTTTTTTACAAAAAAAAAAAAAAAAAAAAATTCAACATAATCTCCTTTCAGCTCAATACACTAAGCCCAACGTTTCTCCAAGTTACTGAGAAATATTTCTTGTACTGTCGTAAACTATGAGATTTTGTTATTGGAACTCCTCGAAATTGCTAAAGATTGGTAGAGTATAAATACTATTTCTTCAGAGTACCTAAATTTATATTTAATATTTCAGTACTTTTTGGAGTGTTTCAACAAAATCTGTAAAGAAGTCCTAGAATTTTAGGCCGGATATATAAAAATTGCGTTCATTTCTTGAGTCACATTTTCTAAGTTACCAAAAAACTTCAAAGAGGTAAGTTTATGGTACAGCTAAAATTGGAAAATATTAGGTTAAAATCTCTTTTTTCTTCTTTACTATAAACAGTTAACTAAATTTTTATTGACTAAGTAAACAAGGAAATATAAGGAAAAAAAACTTAAAGTAATCAATATTTTTCTTTTTGGACCACCCTAATATTTTACAAAGTTTGACAATACTAAAAATACAGATAAATAAAAAATGAGTGCTTTTTTAATTTTGATTTAGATACAATGTTAGGAGGTACCGTTAAGAAAAAAACTCAAGATTTTCTGCCGGAAAATTAAAATTTTGTATTTTTTACACTCTCAAAAAACAGATTAATTGGACAGGACTGCGATGAAATTGTTTATTATACTATTTCTTATAAAATATGTAGATGTTGGTCAATATGTTGCAAATATACACTTCATTTAAATATACATACCACGTCACATATGTCACATAACGGTACATTTGTGTTTTTCGATTTATACTTCTCTTTCATCCGCCATCCAGCATCAAATGCTAAATACTAAGAACTTTATAATTATAATAAAATACTATGAAAGTCCATTTTGAACCACCCTGTTCACGATAAAATAGTTGAAATTTTTTGGCTCTCGAGGCTTACTAGTATTTACTTTCATATGAATAAAATAGTTTTAAAATTTTATAACATAAAAAAATTATTTTGGCCGCCTTCTCCAAAAATAAACCAGTGCGCGTCGCACAATGGCGCCATTTCAGTTTTTTCATTGCCAAAATCATAACTTTTGAACCAAATGAGATAATCAAAGAGCTTAGAACGCATATGATAGATAATTGATCAACCTATGAAATAGGTGGATTATGGGTTAGCCTTTTAGGTACCTACTTATGGGTTAGCAAAGTTGAAATTTGTGGAAAATAATTTAAAAATTTTCGATTTTTTTTATTTTGTTTCCTTATAAAAGCTTTTATAATTTCAAATTATTCTAGAAAAGATTTAAATATTTTTTTTAAACTTATTTTTAAATTTTTTGTAAAATATTGCCCAAAATCCGTAAAAGAAGGTATGTATATATATATATATATTATATATATCTAAAAGTCTTATAATTTCTGAACTATAATTGTTTTCTAACTCTTTTCGTGACTTTACATGCTACAGTGCTGAAAAAGTGGATCGGAAGATGCTGCAAACATGTTGAGGAGGCCCTCATTTTGGCGCATCCTTGATGATTTGAAAGTGTAAAGTAATCTTTATTTTTTATAAAATTTGTTAAGGGACTCCTGTGCTTCTTCAGAAAGCTCTCCAATTGGAAAAGTCTGATATTCAACTTTTTCTGGGGATACAAGTCTGCCAAGAGTGATGCAGTTTTCGAAGCTTATTCTCCATATTTTTTACAATAAAGTTTTTCCTTGCAGTGTAAAACAATCAAAGTCTATTAACAAATTGATTGTTTTTTCCAGTTATTCGAGTTACAGCTTCATCATTTTAAAAAAATATTCTCGAAGGGTTTCCACCGTTTGAATTTCCGTATCCGTATTTGGGGCAGTATACTTTTAGTCCAACTTGTTTGAAAAACGCATCCTGTATTCGATTCTTTCTGATCCTTTCCTTTCTTTTTTTGGTGTATTTTCATTAAAGTGCTCTCCCACTTGTGGAAGCGTATACGCTTATTTTAAAAAGAACTCCATACACCTTATTCTTGCGTGAAATGGTGAGATTCCATATTAATAATTATCTTCGTTTGTAGAACCGTTAAAATTACCGAAGTTATTTTGCGTGTTCTTGCAAATTGGACATGACAATGTTGAGGTTGTATTTGGTCACGTATTTTCCTTCACTGATTTTGACCTTGTTGGTTTAATCTTGTTCATTTGTGCTTGAATGTCCTCCACTGTGGCTCTTATGAGTTCTGGCGACTCCCTTGCAAACTGAAACATTACTGGTCGACAATGTGCAAGGAAACATAAGATTTCAGCAACAACGGAACAACAGATGCTATAAACTTATTTCCGTCCGATAATGTAGCGTCATCAGAAGATATCTTTTGCTTATTAGCGTTTTGTCCAAGTGTATCCATCGCAACCCCAACTACTAATTAATGTTAATTTCTCAGAAAGAATTTCTACCACATTTTCTAGAAGAATCCAACACCCATTTTGCTATATGGTCCATAAAATTGTGCAAATTGGCTTTCACAGAGACTTCAGTAAACTCCGTATGCAGTGGTTGTAAATTAATTTTTTCTTTCGAAATATAAAAAAAACTACCCGTTAAATTTTATCTTTCCAACCACATTTTAAAGTCAGTGTCATAAAATAATAAATAAACTGTTATTTCGGAAAATAGCCATAAAATATTTCTACCTGATTCAAAAACTTGTCTCTGGGGCACCTGATATTTGACAATAAAAATCACATTTAGTATTATGTGCGCTCAAAACTACTTATAGGAATGACAAAAAAGCCACAATGAAAGGCAGATAAAAGACTTAGGAAAAATTTTGGAGCTGGAAAATTAATCGCGGTCGGCCTCGCATTGCACCCCACCAGAAATGAGCAGCGAAATTAACAGCTGAACCCAGTAACGCCAAGAAAGGATAAGCAAAAATAGCAGAAAATAAAGGCGATAAATAGGAGGGATGAAAGAAATTTTATTTGAAAATTTGCAAAACTTAAACACTTCATCAGCCACAACAAATTGAGTGTAAAAATAGTTATGATGTAAAAGGATCAAATGTGATTAAGATTAAATTTTATTAAATTATTTTTCTTTTTATTTTTATTATTATTATTATTTGGGTGATTCACAAGGTGTGCTATCAAGTCATATCGTCATAATGTCCTAAATAATATTTTACAATTGTTTAAAAAAACAAAATAAAAATTTTAATGCTGTGTTCATTGATTTGTTATAACTGTACAGACGAAATCTAAACTATAAGCGGTTGCCCACAGCAGTCAAATATATTTCTTGAAATTATTTATAGCCTATTTACACTATTTCGAGCAAAATCTAGTCGTTTCTGACTAGATTTCCCATACATAATAAAATCTACTTCTTGACTAGATTTTGACGAAATCTTCTCAAAATCTAATGGTACTTAGTGATGCAACAATGTTTTTTTTTTCATATACCACTAAAAAATACTTCCCTTCACAAAAAAATTACATTTTAATAAAAAACAAAAAAAAAAACTTTTAAAATAATTTAAAAAATAGTTAAACATGGAAAAGACTAATAATAATGATAAAATAAAAGAACTTGATTATAAAAAGATAAAATGCAAATTTTAAAAATCCTATTTCGTTATATGTCAATATTTTTTACACATAAAACTTTCAGTCATCTGTTTTTTTATGCAAACAAAATCTCGCTGTTGTCAAAAAAGTACAATGTCAACGCACTAGATTTTGAGGAAGATTTCAAAAGAAATCTACTAGATGTTGTTATAATGTACACGGCCTATTAAAGACATATGACTTTACAACTTTAGGACTACGTTTTGAATCACCCAATTATAATAATACATAATTTTAATTATTGTTACAAATAAATAAAAAAAATTTAGTTTGTCAACATTTCTATAGAAAAAAGTGATTTTATTCCTGGGATTAACATATTGTGAGTATTACAGTATCGAAGGTATAAAATTCTAGTTAGGTATGTTACATACCGTCGGAAAGGTTCATTTATCTAGTTTCTAAGCATAAGTTTTATTTTTAAAGCTTTAGAAACACTTACACACAAAAAGGAATTTTTTTTTTTTTTTTTTATTATTTATTTATTGAATCTTCATATATTAAATATGAACTAACAATAATTAATCAAATCTTATACTAATACTTTATTTTTGTCCTGCCAATGCTAGACGAAAATTTTTCTCTTCACGGTTTCTGTTCACATAAGTAGATGTTTAGCGCTCTTCTTGTCTGATGAGTCCTGCTGTATCTCTTCTCCTTAATCTAGAGTGGCCGCTGTAATTTAAAATATTTCGAGCTAGTGGATTTGGGTGCGACTCAAGTCTTTTTAAATATTTTACTGCATAGTTCGTAATAATAGTTTTTACTAACGGCACATTGAGATCCTTGTGAATATTTGAGTTTTTAACATACCAGGGAGCGGCTGTGATTATTCGAAGAAGTTTATTTTGTCGCCTTTGAATTTTTTCAATATTAGAAGCCGAGGCAGTGCCCCATAACTGAATACCGTAGCACCAAATTGGTTTTAAGATAGAGTTGTAAAGTAGAAGTTTACAATCGAGACTAAGAACAGAGTTTCTTCCAATAAGCCAATTAAGTTGAATTGCTTTTAGTTTCATTTGTGTTAGTTTTGCTTCTATATGGCATTTCCATGTTAAACGCCGATCTAGATGAATTCCGAGATATTTTACATGCGATTGTTGGGGCACTAATTGATTATTGATTTTAATATGGGAACATGACTCCCGACGCAAGGTGAATGTTATATGTACGCATTTTTGCTCATTAACCTTTATCCTCCATTGTTTTAACCACTTTTCCAGTTCAAATATATGATCCTGCAAGTAGCGAGAAGCTTCATGACAGTTTTCGTGCACGCTTAAAAAAGCTGTATCATCAGCAAATGTTGAAGTTAGGGTGTGGTTGTTTGTTGGCATGTCTGAGGTATATCTTAGGTATAACAGTGGGCCCATGATGCTTCCCTGAGGGACTCCAGCGTCAATTGGCTGAGGAGAACTTATAAAAGCACCTTCTTTAATAATAAACTTTCGACCGACTAAGTAGCTTTCTAATAGCTTGTGTGTGTTTACTGGTAAATTTAGCTTCAATTTATGTAATAAGCCTTCATGCCAGACTTTATCAAAAGCTTGAGAAACATCGATGAAGAGGGCGGAACAATATTTTTTTTCTTCAAAGGTTTTTCTTATGGCGTTTACTATACGATGGGTTTGTTCAATTGTGCTATGTTCTCTTCTAAAGCCGAATTGATGGTTTGGAATACATCTATTTACATTTAAAATTGGGGTTAATTTTGACACTAACAGCTTCTCAAACAGCTTTGATATATTAGACAATAAGCTTATAGGTCTATATGACTCAACTTTTGTAGGATCCTTTCCTGATTTAGGTATCATGGTAACTAATGATACTTTCCATTCCTGAGGGTAGTATTCAAGGCGCAAAATAGCATTAAAAATAAAGAGAATAATTTTCTTTGCTATGCTGGGTAGCTCCAAAAGCATTTTGTTACTGATCTTATCAAAACCAGGGGCTTTCTTCGGGTTTAAATCATGAATAGCCTTTTCGATTTCTCTTATCTCAAATCTTAGTGGAACAGCAGCTCTAACAGCAACAGGTGGTAACTCGACCGCCATATCGAGAGATGTGTGAGCGGTAAATACGGTTTTCAAATGATTAACAAAAAGATTTCCTTTTTCTATATCATTTCTTGCCCAACTTCCGTTTAAGTTTCTTAATGGTGGTTTATTGATAACTGGTCTTTTAAGATTTCTAGCTGCACGCCATAATGAGTAGTCTGATTGTGGAGTTGCATCAAGTTCCTTAAGATATTTTTCAAAGGATGCAGTTTTTTGGGACTGCAGTAACTTTCTTAGCCTTTTTTGTGCATTCTTTTAATAAAGTCTTAAGTTGGGGGGATCTGTGCAATTGCCACTCTCTTCGAACTCTCCTTTTTTCAGTCAATAGACGCTCGACATCTACAGAATATATGATATTATTTTTGGTTTTTTTGAGGGTTGTGCTGGAATGTTGAACAGCTAGTTTGAGATAACTGTCAAAATAAACAATAGCGAGATCCACGCTCTCCGGTGTGCTAAGCGGAATATTTTCTGTGCAATGGGCACTAAGATATTTTTTATATTTTAACCAATTTATTTGTGAGGGTGATTTGGATAAGTACCCAGACGGCGATACGATTCTATTTGGAATCATTATAGTAACAATTGTAGGTGTGTGGTCGGAAGATAATTCTAAGGAAGCCTCAACATAAATCGTTTCTGCGGGGATGTTTTTAACCACTCCAAAATCTATGACATCTGGAACTTTTTGCTGATCAGTAGGCCAATATGTTGGTTCACCGCTCGCGACCACATTTAGATCCATTTTACGAATTGTGTTAAACAAAACACGACCCTTAGGCGTAATAAGTCGAGACCCCCAGAAAGTATGTTTAGCGTTATAATCGCCAGCAGCCAGGAAGCAGGGTCCTAATGCTTTGAAGTATTTATTATATTGGCTTTCTGATATTGAAAATCTAGGTGGTGAATATATTGATGAAATAACTAGGTTTCGATTTAATTCCTCAACGCAAATGCTCGTTGCTTGGAGATAATCTTCACGATGATCGCACATTAAGTAGTGTTTTACTCGGTTTTTTATCAAAATGGCAGAACCTCCACAAGCTCTACCTCGAGGGTCCTTGGTATCATATAATATATAACCATTGATTTTAAACGTATTTCTCGAGGTCAGATCAGTTTCAGAAACCATCATAACATCGATTTGTTTATTTTTAAGGAAGTATTCTAGTTCATTTTTATGTTGGCGGATGCCGTTTGCGTTCCAAAAGCAAATTTTTAGACAGTTCATGGCTTATTTAGTACAGCTTGCAATAACATCGATTGCATTCTTAACATTTCTTGCATCATGTTACCCATTGTGTTTGTAAAATTGTTAACGGTTTGCACTAATGTTTCCATGGTTTTTTCTAGCCGAGTTAAATTAGAAGTGGGAATTTCGTCATTATTTGGTAAATCACCTTGCAATGGCATATGATTAGATTTTAAGACATTAGCGTACGAGGTTCTGTTATTATTTGGCTGCGGTATTTGAACGCCGTTAGTGTTTTCTTGATAAGTTGCCTGCGTTTGAGGGGGATTAATTTTCTGTCCAACAGAACGCTTGACAATAGAATATACCGGACATCCACTATAGTTGGCAGTGTGATTACCACCACAGTTGCTACATTTTTTTACATTAGGGTCATTTTTTGACTTATCACACTGAACGGTTCCATGTAGTTCTCCACATACGACACAAACAGGGGGTAAATAGCACTATGCCCTAGTATGACCAAATTCTTGGCAGTTTAAACACTGAACGGGCCCATTTCTTTTGTGCGGCTCTTCTATCGTTATTTTCCTGTACAGGATGTATTTTAAACTGTAAATGGGATGCGTTTCATTTTTTTTTACCTTAACGTCGCCGGGCTCTAACTCCACTCGAAATAGTGGTTGGGGATTTTTTTCCCTATTTTTAATATTTGTAACATTTTTAATTTTGAAACCCTTTTCTTCTAAAAATTTTTTTATTTCGTCTGGGTCCACGCATGAGTCAATGCCCTTTATCACAACCTGCAGACCTTTGCTGCTTTTCAGCTGGTAAGTATATAAGCTTTTTTTAAGTGCTTCAAACTTATTAATTAATTTACGAAAATCATTCTCATTATTAATCTGTATTTTTGTTTCGTTAATATTACCACGCTTGATTGCAGCTACGTAAAACGAATTTTCACCTATCACCGATATTAAACTTTTTATTAGCTCACTTGAGTTTTGCTCTCTAAGATATATCGGGGGTGGCTTCGACGATTTTATGACGTTGGGTGTTTCAGAAGATTCATCCTCCAGAATTGCAAAACGATTTTGCGAGTTTATTCTATCAAAAGATGGAACTTTCGAGGCAGAGGCAACAGCTGAAGAGGCAGGGCTGCGACCACGTTTAAGCACTGTTATATACCTATCCATACCAACTTGCACTTGTGGTTTTTGACAACTTTTTTCTTGTTTGTTTAACATTGCGTCTATGTTTGGGATTATGGTAACAGTGGTAACGCTTGTATTGTTTTCTGTTGTTGTGTTTATTTCCACATTGCTTTCACTAGCATGAATATCATTTACTTTTGTTGTTGTTTCATTGTTATTACTCATATAGAGTTGTTTTTGTTTTTTTTCACCGTTTTTTTTATTTTTTTGTTTTTATTTTTTTTTTTTGTTGACTGTGCTCTTTTTATTATGTATAATGTTGTTACACCGAGATAATAAAAGAAAAAAAGTATAAATATTTTTTTGCACAGATTATTTGCAAGTATGTATGTGCGTACATACATACATATGTAGGTATATTTTTTTTTACTTGTATTTTTTTTTTCTTAATTTTTTTATAGTAATTCTTTTGTTCACTTTTATATTGAGCGTCCAAATTCGCTTGTTAAACTGATATTATTAACTAATTTATGTTAAAAAAAAGAACCGTATGCGGAGTTAAAAGAAACACGTCTTTTCTCATCGAGCACGACCGACTGAAATCCAAAAAGGAATAAATTCAAAATAGTACACATGCTAAAAATTTAAAAACCCTCGTCTTGAGTTAGAAATAATTATTTGTATACATATCCCACTCGCAGCCCACTAAGCCAAAACTACCCTAAAGGAAAAGACATAAGCTTTCTTTTGAGCAAAATTTTTTTTAGAAAGATTGAAGAAATAGCTATATAATTTGTTTGGGACTAATTTTGCTAACACCAATAGGTAATAAGTTACATCGATGAAAAAAGAACACCTGTTTGGCCAAAATTTCAAATTTTGACCTCCTCTAACTCAGAAACTTTTTGACCGATCTTGTTGAAAATTTGTGTCTAAACTACTATCCAATAGGACTAACATTGTTGCAATCGGAAGACATCGATTTTAAAAGTTGGGTCACTTGACATGAAAATTTTAAAAGTTGTGATTAGTTTTGATTAATTTTAAAATACATTTCCTTAAATTACAGTTCAATTAACATTTATAATATAAAATTTAAAAGAATTTATAAAAAAGTAAGAGAAAAATTGTATTAGAAATAAATTTTAAAAATACTTATAACAATATTATTGGTTTAAAATCGTTTTGTTCAAAATCGTTTTCCATCCCATACCTGTATACTTATTTCTTTTAACACACTGCTTTAGACATGGACTAAGCGAACAACTGAAAAAAAGAACTAGGTCTTATTTTTTGAACCGAACAAAAATAAAAATTCATCTATATGAACAATTATGCCCAACACTATCGGAAGCTTTTTAAAAGTATACCTTAAAATGAGTCTCATTATTTCATGAGTATATTTAAAGTGGTAAGAGTATTTAAGATCTATTCATGGGCTCTAAGGAGAATCGTGAATCAGAGAATTTACCTCCCGGAAGTAAAATTATGTTCTACCTATGCAAATAGTTTATAAAATTTAGAGAAAAAAGACAAAAGATAATTAATCGAGGTCTATACTTTACATCAGGAAGAAAAGAAACTAAGTAGAAAAGAAAAAGATCTAGATGAGAAA
The DNA here is from genome assembly GCA_943735925.1 of Pollenia amentaria. NCBI lineage: Eukaryota > Metazoa > Arthropoda > Insecta > Diptera > Polleniidae > Pollenia > Pollenia amentaria. The sequence goes on along the minus strand of OX031008.1, from coordinate 44,064,259 downwards.
ATATCCAGTTTTGCTGTATACCTATGATATACCGAACGTTTTTCCATTGCCAAAACGATTCAGTTCTAGCTTTTATTATAAAACTAAAATAAATTGCCACAATTTTACCATCAGTTACAATTTTATGCATCTGCTGAGAATTTGTAAACTTTGAAGGAACTAGTGCGATATAAAACAAATATTTTACAAAATATCAAACAGAACATGCCGAAAATACAGCAAATCCGATATTTAAAATAAGTTTAATTCGAAACATTGACTTTTTTAAATGTTTTTGCAAATCCTAACTCAAACACTTGTGCACACAATCTGGCAGTATGCTTAACCCCACCTAATGTGGAGTTGTGCAGATCACTACTATATAAATAAAAATGTTGGAAATTAAGATCTTACCAGTCGCAAGTAAGCTGCATGAACCCAAAAATACAAAGTCAGATAACGTCTTATTGTGACATTGGTGTGTCTAAAATAAATAAATAATAATCTGTAGAAAAACAGTAACTTTATTAAAGAGTTTTGCAATACGTACAAAGAACGGTCTATTATTCTGCGAAGCGATTCCGGCTTGCCATAAACTAAGATTTCCATCACCATCACCAATTCCAAATTTATTTCCTTGTTCAGAGAATCGACATCTTGTAACCTTTGCAAAAGTTCCCGAAGGCCTTGGCGTACACACAACTTGTTGATGGCCCCACTCCCAAATTTGAACAGAACCATCTTGACCACCCGTTAAATAAAGGGGCATTAAAGGATGTGCACTCATGCGTTTTACATTATCAATTTTATGTTTTAATATCTGTAAAAAAAAGGAACATATTAACAAGAAAATCAAATTAATATAATTTTCTAGTTGATTCTCTTCTATATTTAATTTAGAGCACATAAACATAAAAGACAATTTTAAATTAGATAATAAATGGCAATTGTGTGTTTCAAAGTTTTAAATGAACCGCTTTTGCTGACCTTTTCACAGTAATTTCTTGATTTTGCTAACCTTTGCACAGTCATTTCTCAAAGGCAGAAAAAGAAATTACACCAACAAATGGTGCAAAAATCAACAGAAAATTTTAGCACCAAAAACAGCCAGCAAAATACAACCAGCCATTACTCAAAAGTTGGTGGCAGCACAAAAAAAATACAGCAATATGCCAACATAGCAATGTCAACACCACTATTTAGGTAGCTGCTCAGAAAAACACGAAATAAGCCATCAGCTTTTTTTAGAGAACAGTAGCAGTAAAAGTTTACAAATTTGTATAAAATAGTTGGGGTTAATACAAAAGATCTATCGAAAAGCGAGCTGAACTGGAAAAGTGAGCGTGGAACCGTCGAAACATCTGGAAACTGATACGAGTAGAAGTTTGAAATTTGGTACAAATTGCTTTATTATTAATACACGATATCTGTTTTAAGCAATTTTAATGATTTTTTTAGCGAAGTGAACTGGGTTTAACTGGTATTTCACTGTGGAACAAATTCAGGTTAGCAAAAGTTAGGTCGATTCTGAGAGTGAGGAGTGAAAATAGGGGCAAAATTAGAAGAACCGTATCACGGCTTTTGTTTATATGAGTTCGAATTTTTTTTTTAATTGACCTTCAACCTTTGCAGTCAAATGCCGATTTTCAGCATATTGTTTATATGGTTTTTTGCCTATAACTCGTCGACTAATTGATATTTTTTAAATCTGTAAAGGCCAAATTATTGCTACGGGCCTTCTTATTTAGCCTCTATTTTCACCCCTCACTCTCAGAATCGACCTAACTTTTGCTAACCTGAATTTGTTCCACAGTGTTTTATAAAGAAGCCAAATACTTTTAAAAATAATTTATATTGTAATTGTAAAAAAATATTTAAATTTTAATTGTTAAAATGAGTTTCAAAATAGCTGTAAAGCTTAGAAATAAATTAAACACCTGAGGGCACTTAAGTATTTTATTTGGCTTTAAAAGTATAAGATGAAATAAGTAAAGAGATTAATATTAACTATTCGCCCGGATTAATATTAACGGTTCGCCCGGTGGCAGGATTGTCAAATTGATTTTGACCTTTGTCTCGAAATTAAAATCAAAAATCGCCAAAACCTTTAGTTTTTTTTACAATAAAATATATATCTTTTAAGTTATTAAAAATATATTTTATGCCACTGATAAAAACAACTGCTAGCTAGTCAACCATAATACAAAAACTGCAAAATTTAAACTGAACTAAAGTTGAGTTGTTAGCCGAAATAAGAGCCTTCATTTTTATTTAAGACAGAGTAAAAAATGATTAGTGAAAACAAGAGAGGTACAATGTTAACTATAAAATAGTTTATAATAGTCTACTTTAAACAACAAAAAAAATTTTTTTGACGGCCATTATTAAACAAATATTGCATATACATACATACATATGTACATATGTAGTTGCAGTTCTATTAAAAAACTAAAACGATATGCATATCACCTTCAATACTACCTTTTTGCCTTCGTTTTTGGAATACATAGTAAGGGAATTTAATTGAGTCATCTATGATACAAAAAAGTGCAACATCTACTACATATTTAGATTCATATAAGTTCCCAGTAAAAAAAATCGTGTTTTTTGGAGCACTTAAGAGAAAAAGCGCACAATCGAGCGCTTCAATAAGAGAGCTCTTATACAGCAGTAAATAATAACGAATAAAATATACAAAAAACAAACTGTTATTTTAGTGTTGACAACAAAGAAGGTTTTAAAGGGAAAAAAATTAAAATATTATATTATAGTTTATGAAAATGCTTAAAAAAGGCATTTAAACCAGTAAAAACAAAACATTTATGAATATTTTAATATAGTTAGCCCTTAAAAAAGCACTTTCGGAGTACTTTATTTGCATTTTTTATTATGTTAAAAGAAGCGCTTATTGTCAGCAGAAAATATTTCTCCAAACCGGGAACACTCCATACAAAAAGCAGGCATCCCATCAGCCGGTTTGAAGCGATTTGAGATTTGAATTCATATATAAAACCTGCTCTTTTGGAGCACATTTTTTACTGGGTTATAACTCGTAATAACGCGTCAAGAAGTTCGTATTGAATTCTACTTCGAAGGCGAATTTTAGTAGAGTTCATTATTGATAAAATCTTTTAACACATGCTTTACTAGTTGGAATTACCAGCATATAAAAAACAGCCAAAGCAAGTTCTTTAAAATGGTACGAACCTGGCGTATCCTTATAGATATAAAATTTTTGGCCAAAACTGATATATACATAAGTTAGATGGAATATGACCATTAAACAGGATGGAATATCACTGGGTAACCCAAAAAACCCCACCCGGGTTGTGTTGGGTATTTTGTTTAAAAGACCCTTTTCTTTATATTCATTTAAACAAAGATGGCATAATTTTTACGTTTTATTTACAGAAAAATTAAAAAAAAATATTATTTAATTCATACAATGTATTATATGCCAAAGATGTTAAGTAATGATTAGATAATGCTAATGATTGCTAATTAACCTTCTTTTGTGGAATTCTCTAATTCATCAAACAATTAGAATTAGTTCAACTAATTCACATTAGATAATTGAAATTTTTATTCCAATGGTAAAACTAATTGCAATTAGTTGCCATTAGCAAAAAAAATTGGTTTACCTTTACAATTAGAAATCTAATTGACTTCTGCTAATGCAATTAGATATTCAATTAGCTCTAATTAGAATCAATTATTTTGATAAAAATTAATGTTTTTCAAAGAATTATTGAAGTGGACGAATAATGATGTAAGTCACTGTATGTGCAAACATGATTTCAGTGATGGTGGTAAGTTCTGCATAAGTGACACATATACATATATGGTATTTTTAGTAAATCAGATTACATTTTTGCAGAAGAAAGTACTGCTTCATTGTCAAAATTGACAGAGGGGGCTGAAAGCCTGCATTTTATTTCGAATATGATGCATCAATATTTGAATGATCCTGATAAAACTTTCAATATATGGTCCAAATATCCTACATTAAAGGAAATAGCACTATTTTGCAACACACCGCTTACGTCTTCAGGCCCTGTGGAGCGACTATTTTCCTTTGCGGGCATTATTAAGAGTCCAAGGCGGGGTCGCTTGACGGACTTTTCTTTTGAAAAGCTCGTATTGCTGAAAGCGAATATACCCGGTCATTGTAGTTATTAAACAGTTAGTGCGTACGTTAAATATGTGTGCATGTATGTAATATATGTACATAAGTAATATATATATGTGTGAAATTCATATTATGAATATTTAATTTTTTTTTTGTTTTTGAAAATATCAAACTAATTGATTCTAATTCGAGCTAATTGAATATCTAATTGCATTATCAGAAGTCAATTAGATTTATAATTGTAAAGGTAAACCAATTTGTTTTGCTAATGGCCACTAATTCCAATTAGTTTTAACATTGGAATAAAAATTTCAATTATCTAATGGGAATTAGTTGAACTAATTCTAATTGTTTGATGAATTAGAGAATATAAACCAATTGCATCAATTGCTAATTCTAATTGGAATTTAACATGTATGTTATATGCCCATTTGTGTGTGTATGTATTTATTTATCTATTTATTAATTTAAATATAGATACTCGTAGTATACTAAATACATATTTTTAACTTCAAATTCGCCCTTTTCCAACAAAAATTCGACATTTTAAAAATTAAAATTAAAAAAAAAATTAAAATCCGACTTTTTAAAATTAATTTGACAAGAACATTTCATACGTATATTTATATTGAAAACATAAACAAATTTTAGTTTTTTTATTGTTTTCAATATAAAAATGCGAAAGAAATGTTCTTGTTGACATTGTGGGCCTGGCAGTTAAATTGACGAATTTGATTTCAAAAAAGCGGTATATGATTTGTAAAATTTTCAATTTGATTTCTAAAATTCTGAATTGGTTTTTTAAAACAATTAATTTGATGTTAAAAAGGCCAAATTAGAAATTAAAATCCTATACATAGAAAAATTACACGAAAATAATTTACAAATTCATAAAAATGGTAGCACAAGCACGTACATAAGAAGTTATTTTAAATAAGTAATCACTCTGGTGGATCAGATTTTAAATGCCGATAAATTTTTCCATGAGCTAATGCGTTATCAAATCCAAGACGATTTGAAAGGTTATTTCATACTAAACCATAAGATGAAAATGTTCTTTTCTATTGATGCTGAACTTGCAGGACCATTCATTACTGTAGTGAAAAAATCGTAAGAGTTTGCTGGTAAATTTAATATATAAATATTGTTACGTTACTGCCTTTTCAATAACGTTTGCGCTTTATTTCCTTTATAATAAACCTCTATAGTTATTGTATTGCAACTTTAATAAAATAAATAAAACACACAACTTTAAACACTTCGTTTATAGCTGATACTATAAACTTTTCACACAACTTATTATTTATAATTAAACGTTTGTACTCGAGCTGTGTCGGTCCTGAACGACCTCGTTCAATTGAACGGATCTGTCAGACGAACGATGAACGGCCGTTCAATTTCATCGTTCAGTCGTTCACTTGGGTCTTCTTGTCAGACGTTCACTTGTGTAAAGAAAAACTGGTTGAAAAGAAACAACAATACGATTGTGGTTTATATGTTATACTTTATTGTTTTATATTCTTGTATACATATGTATTTATTATACGAATATGCTATATCTTTATACATATGTATACTTATTTCTTTTAACACGTTGCCGTATTCAATCAATTGTGAATGACTGAACGAAAATCACAAAAGACAAACTGACACAAAAGACCCACTGACACAAAAGACAAAGTGACCCGATTGAACGAAAAGAACGAGCTCGTTCACTGATTCGAATTGAACGATAATGACCGGTCACTTAAACGAACGATTAAGCCCAAGACTAGTTTGTAGTCAACTGATTAAGGAGGCCCACCTTCACGAGTATTTATACTCTGCTCGAGCGCTGACATATACACGGTGTTGCCACTTTGTGGGTAATTACCTGAATTTGGTGTAATATTTACTCTCGTGGGTAGAGCGTGGGTAATTTCTTTGAGGTGTAGAGTCGGTGTAAACTTAAATTCTTTAATTTTAAAACAAATAATAAGAGGATTTGATTTTAGTGATAAATTTAATATCATTTGAGACATTGTTGGTCTAAATTTACGGTATATTCAATCAAAGTCACTATTTATTTAAAACAAAAAGATTTCCATAGTTTATCAAGCAAAAAATTGATAGTGAATTAGATTTCGATAAATATGAACTTCAAAGTGATTTAAAACACGAATTTTATAGCAAAAAAAGGTATTTATACTAAAAAAAGAGCCCTGGAGAAAAATATGTTTCCACTTATACAAAAACTAATAAATTTTGTGATTGCTTTAACATTTAAAATGGTTTACTCGAGAAATATTTAGCGCCCTTAAGATGTGTTTTACAGATTTGACAAACAGACTGTCATATGGAACCATTACAGGAATTTTTTTGCTAAATAAAGTATACAGAGGATGAAAATGAACATTTTGCACCTTCCCTAGATAAATGGAAATATAACTTATGTTAAGTTCTTATTTCATTTTTATTAATTAATTTTAGGTTTTTAATGCTATTTTTGTTTAAATATTTTGAAATTCTATATCGTTAGCAGAAATGCAAAAGAACGAAACTAACAAAAAATTCGAAAACGGTTTGTTGATTGCATTTGGCGTGTTTTATCAAAAGCCATGGCCTCACAAACTTTTATGTTGCTACGATCAAAAATAAAGATTTTATTAAAAAAAATCAAAAAGACGTAACTACAACTGCGTATATTTCATAAATCAAACACACTTATGTATCCGAAATACAAATTTGATTTTTTTTTGGCAAAGTAGGCTGCTTTTTGGTTCTACTTTGTTTTGAGTTTACTTAAAAAAAGCTAACCAAATTAAGTTGTTTGCGGACAGTTATTTCAGTTAAGAGAATGAAGAGACGGCAAGTAAAAACGGTAAAATTAATTGTCATAGTGAAAATATGTTGGAAAACAATTTAGAAAGTGGTGCTATTACTTCGGAAAAAGCTGTAACAAATTTGAGAGAACATAATAAAAAAAATCGTATGCATGTCAAGGAATATCAAGGGTTGTCTAAAGGATATGTTACAGACAGAATGCCGATAACAATGAACGAAGCATGTATCTCAAATTTTTGCAAAAAAAAAGTACACTCCGGCACTGTTCGTCTTTTTCGGAAAAAGAACGAAAGGAGATATTTGATCTCTTCTGGCATATGTCTTGGGACCAGAAAAAAAGTTTATTTAAATGGTCTTAGTGAATATTCAGAAAGAAAACGGATTTTCGTAGAAGACTCTCGACGTTGTAATACAAAATCGTATTACTTAAATAATAATTTAACTCGGAAACAAGTCTGCAGTCAAATGTTTTTCAATACTTTAGATAAATCTGAAACTATGGGGAAAAAATGGACTGATATGCAAAGCAACTCTAAAAGACACACACGACTTAATGTAAACGAAAGAGTGCAAAAATTGAGCTATGAAAAACGACTTAAAATTTTGGAAAACTGGTTAGCAAAAATCCCAAAAATAGATTCACATTACCGCCGAAAATATACAAACAAAATTTTCGAGTCAGATTTCAAGTCATTCAAAGAAATTTTTGATCAATATTTACTGGAATGCAAAGCAAACGAAAAAAAATGGAATATTTCCTGTATCATACCCAAATTTCAGGCAAACAATCAAAAAAGGCAATTACTCATTGTTTAAGCCAAGGAACGATCATTGTGATTTGTGTTTAAAATATAAAGCGAAAAATATATCACAAGATCAGTTTGATGAACACCGAAAAAAGATTGAGCTTATGAAAACTCAAAAGGAAAATGATATTTAAAATTCAAAGTCTGGATTATGTTTGCTGTTTTGTAAGATATGCATGCAAGCAGTTAAAGTTGTATCGCAGCTAAAAGCTGGTGCTACGTACTACAAAATGAAGCTGCAAGTACATAATTTGACAATTTATAACGTCATTTCCCAAGAATCTGATAATTATATTTAGGATGAAACAGAAGGAAACCTTGTGGCATCCACTTTTGCAACTTGCATTATAAATCATTTGAAAAACGCAGTTATTCAGCCTCCGGATATTAATCATATCATTATCTACTCCGATGGTTGCTTCTATCAGAATAGAAATGTTGTATTGTCAAATGCTCTGTTGTCTCTATCCGAGGAAAAAATGTTACAATCGAACGCAAGTATATAGTAGTTGGACACATAGAAAGGAAAATAAGAGATAAGCAAATTAATTTACCATTGGAACTTGTGGACCTATTACACAATGCAAGAACGAATCCTACACCGTTTCCAGTTCATCATTTAAATCATCGATACTTTCTTGACTATGAATCTGTTCCTAAGCGATATTCAACAATTCGACCAGGTAAGTTATAGCATAATATTGCTAAAGAATTATATTATATATAATTTGGAGATCCCACTGAAAATATGATCCGTGCTTTGGAATACGATCGCAGTGGAATTATTTATTTTAAAACAAATATAACAGAAGAATATGCGCAGCTTCCACAAATAATTGGAATTAAAAGTTAGGCCTCTATTACGGTTCACAACTCAACTCAGTTAAGTTGTAATTTCTTAATTTTTGTATTATGGTTTACAACTTTGCTATATTGCGGCGAACAAAACCATCAAAAAATTACAACTCATCACAACCAGTTGTTTTAATTACAACTCAACTGAGTTGTAAACCGTAATAGGGGCCTTAAAAAAATAAATGGCAGCATCTACAGGACCTTAAGCCTTAAGAAGATTGTAATTTTTTTTTATGATACCATTCCACATGAAATTTAATAAATTTTATGTAATATTCCTGTTTTCATAATCAACACTTTTATATATGTAATGTTTTATACTTTGTTTAAACGAAATTATTTTTGTTTTTCTTCTTTTTTTTTTTTGTCAGTATATGAAAATGAAAAATGTTAAAAGCTTAATGAATAAAAAAGTACCATTGAAATTATATTAAATAATTCTAAATAAATTGAGTTTAAACAAATTTTTATTTCCTTATCATAAAATGGTATTGTAGTTACTTTTTTTTTTGTTTAAGAAAATTTAACATCAAAAGAACGTAACTAACATAATTCGTTAAATACCTATGAAAATATTACTTTTATTTAAGAAATATTACTTTTATTTAAGAAATAGTCGGAGTGTTTTAATCAATATTTAAAAAAATGGTTACGTAAACATTATTTTTGCAGATTTAATAAGGTTTTTAGCTTCTCCTGTGAAAAGACGAAAAGTGTAGTTACGTTCTTTTGCATTTCTGCTAAAGATATGAATCTTGATAGTATGTCTAATACTGATCTTATTCAAGTGAAAATGGTATTGTGAGTTTTTGCTGATGTGTGAAACACATACAAATATTTTTTTGCAGTATACAGATAAACTTAGAATCAGTATCTGAATCGCCATACAGTTGGCTGATTGTCACAATTGTTACGAAAACATAATGGCATTTGGTTCGTATTTTTTTTTTTTAATTTTGAGAATCTTAGTGAATATAAATCGCTTTAAGACGAAAAAATCTCAAAAAGATGTAGGTACCTAAATAATATTCGGCGTTAAGAATTCTTATATTATTTTTTAAAAGGTCCATAATTGTATATGGGACCTGACAACGGATAATTTCTAATAAGATCTTTTTGGTAAGTTTTTGTTTTATAATTAAACGTTAATTTGATATCAGGTGTAATTTCATTTAAATTTTGTAATTTTGAGTCATCTCAAGTGTAGTTTTGAATTTTCCGGTGGTAATACTGCATCTACATGGCTCTGAACAGGGATGACAAATGGGGTTTTACATTTTGTACCAACTTCCAAAAAAAAAATGTACTTTTTGGACCTTCACGGTACCATTTTTTTAATTTATTAAAACAACAAAAAAATTACATAAAAATTCAATTGTACACAAAAAAAAAAAACAAAACTTAACATTAACATACATTATATAAAATAAGGTACGTAAAAGTCTTATTAATATATGAGGTCAATTAAAAGGTACTTATTTGTTAAGTTAATAAACTATTTGGAATTTTTACATCATAGCACCATGAATTTGTCGATCTTAACAAATCCTTTCTTTGTTGTATGAGACTTGATAATGTTTGCACATGTAGTCTGTTTTATTTTCCTAGAATTTATTATATTTTGAAAAGAAAAAATGGAATGGATAAAATTTCAGCAACGACTCTAGATATGTCAGGAAACATATAGACATTCATCAGCTCATTTTGTAAATTAGCTACTGCAGTCGTTTAAAACTGTTTTTAGTTTAAAATGATCCAAGAGTAGATGATTCTCACCAGGGTATGTCAGCTGCACCAAACGCTCTATCTCGAGTGCGAAATGCTGTAAAGTTTCGATTGCATTTTGCACTCTGCCTCGCAACTCCATTTTGTATATTTATTTTTTGTGTACACCACCATATTTAAGTTGCATTGCCACCAATATGTCGTCATAACTTTTTCTGCAACTAGATGGAACGCTTTTTAGAACTTCAGCCGCAGTCCCCTTTAAAGCAAGATCAACTCTGAATTTCAATGATGCCAAAATACAGAACGTTTTGCATTAATCATCGCTGGCTTTGTCATTAAATCTTTATTTGTGTTTCCCTTCACATATTAACATTTAAAAAAATTAAAGTTAAAACTAATTAAAAGATAAATTAAATTAAAATTAAAAAAAAAAAAAAAAAAAAAAAAAAAAAACAAAACAAAATTGTTTGACGTTAAACAGCTGTTTTTCACAAGTTGGCAAACGTTTGGCATTTCGTTAACAAGAGTTAAGCAAATCGTTAGACAAAGTTGGATAAGTGTTTTATGAATTAGCTTTGTGATTACTTCATGTTAATTTTTTTTTATGAATTCTTCCGTTACAATTGTGCAAAAATTGTAATATTGTATTAATTATATTTATGTACATTAATAATGTGTTATTTTTTTCAAGCGTTAAATATGTAATCGGTGGTGATAACAAAACTCCTACATATGATTCTATTGAAAATTCTTCAGTATGGGAAAATATTTGGTCATGCCAAACTGCTATACCTATATATCATATGGCTTTTAGCTAGGCCTGCCAGATGAGCTTGATTTAGCTTGATTCTCAAGATTTTTTAGGGCTTCTCAGTATTTCTCAAGCTAAAAGAAATTTTCAAAATTTTTCTTAATTTTTTTATATGAACTCAAATTAAAAACAATTACTTTGTAAAACTTGTCATTTGCGAATTCATTCAAATTATTTAAATTTTTATAAATTTCACATACGACATCTATCATCACTAGAAGTAAATTTCCCCCTATACTCAGCATTATTTTTTACCCATAACTTGTAACTTGACAGCAGTGTAGCCGACCTTCTAATAAAATAATTAAACAAAAATAATTGCAAAATTAAATTTGAAAATTTTTAATTCTAAGAAAAAATGCAAAACGACGAAGAAGCCGGACCATCAAAAACATTTTGTGACTACGCACTCCGATTATTTTTAAATGGATTATAAAAAAGGATGAATTTACTGCAGTTTGCAAATTTTGTAAAACAGAAATTGTCGTTAAATATTCCAAGGGCAAATATAATAGAAACACAAATTTCGAAGGCCGAGCTGATGTGTGTTTTTCATAACGTCATGCATTGACTCAGTTACAATAGTTAAGACTGCCAAATGAAGCTTAGCACAAGTATTTTTTCGACAGTAAAATTGCCAGTAAAATTTCTTGTGGTCGTACAAAGCCAGCAGCTATTACGAGAAACATTTTGGCACCTTATTCGCAGGATAAAGTTGAATATGCTTTAAAAAAATTGGTATTATTCAATAAGGAGTGACGCTTCAAATATTCAACGAGTTTAGTTCTTCAACATTGACAGAAGTTTAAGGAATGTTTTGAATTTGCAAACATTGAATACAAAAACCTTTTACGACACGTTCCAACTAGATAGCTTTCACTTTTACCAGCAATTGATCGTTTAGTTTATTCTTGGCCTGCAGTAAAAAGGTATTTTTTTGAAAAAAGGTTAACAAAATTGTAGAAAAGTTCTATGGGAGTTTGTAGCCTATGACGTTTCTGATGACGAGATTCTAAATGAGGAGGGATTGCCTGAAGCATACAAATATTTTGTTCAAAATGTTTTGCACGAATTTCATTTATTTATTTTAGCTTTGGAATCTGATTTATGCACAATATTTGAAATATGTGACATATTAACTAAGCTGTTATTAAGTCTCCAAAACAGTATAAATGATAATTTTTATGGAAGTAAAGTAAAAGCTATAAAGAAAAAATCTTTCTGCTGAGAACTTATCACTTTATAAATCTGAAGCTAACGAATTTTTGACAGTTGCTGTTAATTATTTGACACCCCGTTTTGACTGTAGTGACAGTTTCCTTTACAGAAAATTGTGGTTTCTCAATTTAAAAAAAATCTCTTTATCTTGGGAATTGTTAATGGAAATTCTTCAATCTTTAAAAATTTCAAATGCTATAGATAACGATAAGTTGTACACAGATAATTGCTGTCTACGTGAGGCCTATAAATATCTCCCAAAAGATATTTCTAAAGACCAAATATGGCGTAAATTTTTTATAAAACAAAATGAAAGTGATGCCAAAAACCTCAGAAAATTAATTTATTTTTTATTTTCGATCCCCGTTAGTAATGCGTTTTGTGAAAAAATCTTTAGTGTTTTGAATCATTTATATTCAAAAGAAAGAAATAGGATGTCTTTTGATCTCATGAAAGCAGAGTTAATGATTAGAGTACATTTTAGTGAAAATTGTAAAAACTTTCAAAGCTTTTTGCAAACTGAGGAAGACATCGCATTGGCAAAACCATTTCAAAAAATAACAAATATATGTGGCAAAATAAAAGCACATAGGAAAATAAATTTATACTTAATGATTTTTTTAACTAAAAAGAGACAAATAAAATTTGTGAACTGAATAAAATTTATTAAATAAGTATCTCTTTTAATTAATTAATTTTTAGTTAATATCAAAAAAAAATTTTTTTGTACCTGGATTTTGAATAAATTTATTTTTGTTTTTAAAATATACAGCCATGTCACAGAGTACAATTCCGTTCGGAAACGGAATTCATTCCGTATTTTGGTGCTTCAGAAAATTACAAAAAAACTTTGCGGAATGAAACCATTTTTGTTTTTATGAAAGAAATGGAAGTTTTCTATATCTTAAAGGCTAAAAAATTATTAAAATAAACTTTCCATCAATACACAAATATGTTGATTTCAATTCCGAACGGAATCATTCCGAACGGAATTGTGCTTTGTGGCATGGCTGATTATTCGGTTTTTATTTTGGTAGTCTCAAGACTTTTGTTTGAAAATCAAGATTTTTTTCCACAATGTCAAGCTTTTTCGAAAATCGGACCTGGCAAGACTACTTTTAGCCCAGATGGAACCTTATTTGCAACATGCGAAAACAAACATGTATAAAAACAAACAATGTAAGTTTCTATGTTTTTACTATTACTTGTTATTTTTTTAAACATGTTTTTAAATTTATAAATCTTATTAATAAGATTTATTTATAACGTGCTTAATTCCCAATTTTTTCCCGCAACAATAAATTTCAGTGTTTTTTATCAATAATAAAAATTTGGAATTTAGCACGTTATAAATAAATCTTTTTAATAATAAAAAATGGATTCCCAAAAATAACTTTTGATTATTAATCTTTTCATTTTATTTGCATTCCTTATTTATTTTCATTAGTTTTGGCTTCGGCCAACCTTTGGTAAGTAATTTTTTCCCATATCTTGAATTTTGTTGCTAACTAGAGATTGGTTAAAGTAAAAAGTTGCAATTCGTTTCAAATTCAAATGAATTTGTAAAATGAATTGCAATACGTTTCTAATTCAAATGAATTTGTCAAAGTGAATTGCAATTCATTTGAATTGAATTGATTTTGAATTAATTCAAATGAATTAAAAAAAAAATCAGCAATTCCTTTCAGACTCATTTAAATTGAATTGATTGAAATTTTAATTGATTTTGTAAGTAAATCGACAGTAAGCATCAGTGTCGTTTTGTTATTCAACTAATTTTTTATGAAAAAGACAGAAACATTACTCTCGTTCTGTAGATCACCTAGTAAAGTCCAAAGACAAAAAATTCTTAAATTCCATGATACACCGAAATTGACAGGTATCGGCAGAATAGGAATTGAATTATTAGGTATCGGCGAAGATCCTATAAAAATGGGAATATTTTGTTAATTTGCTAAAAAGAAACTTAAATTTTGATTTTTATCAAATAGTGTGAGATAGTGTATTAAAGGTTTGTTTAACAATAATTTTTTGTTCAAATAATCTCATATTTGTACATTGTGGAAAATTTCATTTTGGTAGAAGAAATTTCCATATTTCATTCACCCTAGATCTGCTCTTGAATTTGATTGATTAAAACTAGTTTTTGATTTCATTCATTTGAATTTCAATTCATTGTTCTTATTCATTTGAATGAATGAAACTTTAACAAATTCATTTCAATTAGAAACGAATTTCAATTAATTTTACAGATTCATTTGAATCGAAAACGAACTGCAACTCATTCTACAAATTCATTTGAATTGGAAACGGATTGAAATTCATTTTTGCCTAATTTGTTTGAATTGATTCAAATTTCATTCAATCATTTTTTGTTGTGGAAAGAATTAATTAAAAATTTAGCAAATTCGTAACGTTACACAACATTTGTTCGCGTAACTCAACACCTTTTTAGTTTATTGAACAAACTTAAAAACCCACAATTAAATTTCCTTTAAGAAAGGAAATGGGCATTCGTGTTAGAAACAAAATTTTTTTTTGGCAAAAAAAAATTATTTTTTAGCAACATTTTGAAATGTTTGTTTTATCAAAATTGGGTAAGTTGCAAACAAAACCTCTTTTGATTTTATTCACAAAAGACGAAAAATTTTAATTAATTTAAGCATTTCATATAACGCAATATTTAAAGGGCAAGTATGTCTCGAGAAAATGTTAAGGACAAAAACTAATTGAGGTCGGTCATACATTATATCCCACTAGGGGCGACTCCTGGGCATTTATGGCACTTTTCTTCAATATATTTCTAGTTTGTATTGAACATTATGTATGGGAGTCCCCTTAAGGAATGGTGGTCCTAATCTAAAAAAACGGTGTGCACCACTGGATTCAACGTACACGAATTATGTTAAAGCGCCACGTGCCCAGCTTGTCTCAAACAAGTGTAAATTTCTAGCACAGTGTAATTAGGACACTGTTCGATAATTTCGGTTAAAAAACAAACAAAGATTGGACCCAAGTTAAAAATTTTTATTGAAATGATCACATCCGGTTTCGCAGTGCGACAACAATGGGCAGTTATTTACATATATTTTAAAGTAATGTATATCCCACTTCAAAACATTTATAGTATTATGAGTAAACTCTAGGCTAATCTCCGATTTATAAAAAATAAAAAAATTGGGGCTAATGGTGTTTTCACTAAAGGTTTTAACACAAATTTTGGTTTTAACGATAAAACCAATCATTAAAATCGGTTTTATCATACAAAAAAATTTTGATAAAAATTTTAAAAACCATCTTAAAAACTTTTTATTTGGGTTTAAGTATGTTTATGACATACAACCATGTTTTCGTTGTACTAAATTCAGTGCCACCAAGTTAAAAAAATTTAAAACAGCTAAAAATGTGTAATCCCAACTAGCACTTTATATCACAATCGAATCTTTTACTCAGCGTAACATCAGCGTTAACATGAAGTTAAGACTTGGTGTTTAAATACCTATTTGTTTATGTTGTATACTCTATGGTCAAGCGCTCGGTTGAACCGAAACCTAAAACACCTCAATGGCTGATTTTAACAAGCCATGAATTGTTTGAAAATTTGTTTTTGGAACGCAAACGCCATTCGCCAACAAAAAAATGAGCAATAATACTTTCTTAAAAGTAAACAAATTGATGTAATGATGGTTTCTGAAACTCATTTGACCTTAAGAAATACTTTTAAAATTAATGGTTATATATTATATGATACCAAGGACCCTCGAGATAGAGCTTGTGGAGGTTCTGCTATTTTGATAAAAGCCCGAATCAAACACTACATAATGTGTGATCATCGTGCTTGCATATAAGCTAAATCGAAACTTAGTACTTTCATCTTTATACTCTCCACTTAGATTTTCAATATCAGAAAGCCAAAATTATAAATATTTTAAATCATTAGGACCCTGTTTCCTAGCCGCTGGCGATTACAACGCTAAACATACCTTCTGGGGGTCACGGCTCATTACACCAAAGGGTCGTGTTTTGTATAATACAATGTCTAAAATGGATTTAAATGTGGTCGCGAGTGGACAACCAACTTATTGGCCTACTGATCAGCAAAAAATTTCAGATGTCATCGATTTTGGCGTGGTTAAAAACATCCCCGCTGAAACGATTCATGTTGAAGCTTCTTTAGAATTATCTTCTGATCACACACCTACAATTCTTACCATATCAAACCGTAATAGAATTGTATCTCCGTCTGGTTACTTAGTGACGTTAGCCACAAAAATAAATTGGTTAAAATATAAAAAATATTTCTGTACCCACTGCACTGAAAATATTCCACTTAGATCACCTGAGAATGTGAATCTTCTATTGCAAATTTTGACAATTATCTCAAACTATATTAAAAGACCAGTTATCACTAAACCGCCATTATGAAACTTAAAATATTTTTTCTAATCATTTGAAAACCGTATTTACCCCTCATACATCTTTCGATACAGCGGTCGAGTTACCACCTGTTGCTGTTGGATCAGCTGTTCCACTAAGATTTAAGATAAGAGAAATCGAGAAGGCTATTCATGATTTATCCCAAGGAAGCTCCTGGTTTTGATAAGATCAGTAACAAAATGCTTTTGGAGCTACCCAGCATAGCAAAGAAAATTATTCTACTAATTTTTAATGCTATTTTACGCCTTGAATACTACTCACAAGAGTGGAAAGTATCCTTAGTTACCATGATACCTAAACCAGGAAAGGATCCCACAAAAGTTGAGTCATATAGACCTATAAGCTTATTGTCTAATATATCAAAGCTATTTGAGAAACTGCCAGTGTCAAAAATAACGCCGATTATAAATGAAAACAGATGTATTCGCAATCATCAATTCGGTTTAAGAAGAAAACACAGCACAATTGAACAAACTCATCGAATAGTAAATGTCATAAAAAAAGCCTTTGAAGAAAAAAATTTTGTTCAGCACTCTTCATCGATGTGTCTCAAGCTTTTGATAAAGTCTGGCATGAAGGTGTACTACTGAAATTGCAACAAAACTTACCAGCAAACATACACAAGCTGTTAGAAAGCTTCTTAGTCGGTCGTCAATTTATTATTAAAGAAGGCGATTTTTTAAGTTCTCCTCAGCCAATTAACGCTGGAGTCCCACAAGGCAGCATCCTGGGCCCTCTATTATACTTAATTTATACTTTGGACTTGCCTAGAAACAGCTACACCCATAATTCAACATTTGCGGGCGATACAGCTTTTCTAAGCGTACACGCAAACTGTCAAGAAGCATCTCGTTACTTGCAGGGTCATATATGAACTGGAAAGGTGGTTAAAAACATGGAGGATAAAGATCAACGAGCAAAAATGCTCACATATAACATTCACATTGCGTCGGGAAACATGCCCCCCTATTAAAATCAATAATCAAATAATACCCCAACACTCGCATTTAAAATACCTCGGTATACATTAAAGGGCTGCAAGAATACATTCATTTGTTTATCACACACAAGCATCCCAATATTCATTCAAATATTTAAATAGTTAAAGAGTGGTTTACAGAGTTTAAGAGTAAAATATAAAAGAGAGTGTAGTCTGTTTTTTACTTTATCGTAACAAAGGCACACATTCTATTCACTCTTTTTCTTTGAATATTTATTTACTTAATTTGCAAATGCAAACAAACACAAGTATATGGTAACAGTTAGACTGTGTGCAAGAAATACTACATAGTAAAACTAGTACTTATTTATATTCTCATTACAAAGTAAAACTGTGTGAAAACAAGTGCTTTTTTAATAAGTTGTGTGCGGCATAGAGTTAATAAAAGTAAGCTTAAACTGAAATAAACAAAAAAAAAATAGTGAAATTTTAATGATGAACACATTAGCATTATGATGATAACTTTTTTTGTTCATAGTCAAACTTCCCTATAATGAATCTGCATGGGACTAGAATCTCTTCATTATATAGAAACTTCATTATACAGAAATTATTTATTTTTGGCACTGTTTTAAATAGGTTTATCTTTTTTTCATTATTAAACTTCATTGATTAATAAAAACTTTTTGTAAAAGAAAAGTACTGCTGCGTCATTTTCACTTATCACAACGCAACTGTTTTCGAAATTTTTGTTCATGGGAATTTGTTCTTTTTCTTTTTTGTGTTTTGGGAATCCCCTAATTATGTATTACTTCAATCTCTTCACACAGTGTTGTTAGTATGCGAAAGAAAATTTTTTTTAACTTTGGAACAATAAAGCTGTGTTTTTGAAATTAATTAATAATAAGGAAAACTTTATTGTATATATATTCTCCAAAGAGAAGTTCGACTGTATAGCTATACATAGGTATATATTTTAATTGCTAATATTTTATACTGTGAATAAGTACAGATGGCCACGAGTGGATCAGATAATGCAGATGAATTAAGCCGAAATGGCTCAATTGTTCTTAGTAACTCAACACTAAAATTAAAAATTTTAAGCGGCGAGTTGAAAATTAGCCAAAAACGAGGACGAAGTAAAGTGTGGAATATGTTTGGCAAAATAGAAAATATGTCTGGTGAAGAAATACCAAATGTAGTAGCCTGTAAGAATTGCTTTAATATATATAAATCTGTCAATAATTCAACATCAAATTTGGTTAAGCATAAATGTTATATTGAAGCTAATAATGAGGTGAAGGATACTCCAAAAGTAGAAGTACATCATGAAACAAAGACAAATTTGTTAAATATTTTTACGGAATGGACAATAGAGAATTGTAGACCCTTTAAAATAGTTGAAGATTCAGGTTTCTTTAAGTTAGCAGAATGTCTTATATCCATTGGGGCAAAGTACGGACGAAATGTCGACATAAAAAGTCTTTTACCACATCCTACAACTATATCCCGTAACATAACCAAGATACACCGTGATCATTTTGTAAAGGTTAAAGCAGAAATAGCCTCCATCAAAAACAATGGATTTGGCCTTACGTCCGGCCTTTGGAAAGACGATTATCTTAAAAAATCTTATCTTTCTTTGACGATTCAGTACATAAAGGAGGGAATATTGATGAGCAGACTTTTAGGAATGAAGTGTATGAAAGAAAAAAAATGTACAAGTAAAAAATTTTGTGGAAGCAAATCGCTTAACTCATCTTTCTTCTAATTAATTTTTAAAACACACTGTTAAGTGGTTTTGAAAATTTATATATAAGCGCAATTTCACCAATCTATTTAAATGTCAATACATATTTAAATAAATTGGTGAAATTGGCCCTAAGTATAGACAGATGTTACATTTATTTATTAAATAATGCTCTATTACTGTAAATTAAGTTCAAAAACGCTAAGAAGTGCATTTTCAAAATGCTTGTTCTGCCTAAGACTTATATTCGTCATTTAAAAAAGATTTCTGTTTTGATTCGACTGATTCAACACTGCTGAGTTAAGGTTTTTGTCTTTCCGGCTGATAATTAAAATACGTTTTTTAAATGCAGGACATTCCATATATTTACATAAATAACTACTTTTAAATTTACAGGCGATAAAATCAAAACAAAAGTTTGTACAATATTAAAGGAATTTGACTTAAACTTAGACAACAAAGCCATAATTGTTACCGATAGAGGGTTGAATATGGTTGCGGGATTTCGCGCAAATACCCATATATATTGTATTGATCATTTGCTACATAATACAGTACAAAAGTCAATGCAAGACATATCTGATGTTGCGGAATTAAGCCGAATGTGTACTAAATTAGTAAAATATTTCAAAGTATCGGGCCTTAATTCAAACCTTAATACCACACTAAAGAGCTATTTGCCCACTCGGTAGAATTCCATCTATAGATTGTTTGTTTCTGTTGAAGCCAATTGGCCTAACATAATTCAAATATTGCAGGAAGAAAATTAACTGAGTAGAATACATAACATCAATTTAAGTCACATAACAGCAATTATCAAAGTTTTAGAACCGTTTGAGGAAGCATTTGCAAAATTAGAAGGACAAAATTATGTAACTATTCACCTGGTTTATATGATAGTACACCATTTACAAAAAAAATGCATTTCTAATAACTCCGATTTGGAAATAACTAAACTTTTAAAAGAAAAATTAAGTGCATATTTAGGTTCCATCGTATTACAAAATTTAACTATATATCACAAAATGGCAGTTTTCCTTTTTCCTCCAGCAAATAGGTTATTTAAATTTAGTGAAGATGAGAAGACTGAAATAAAAGATGAATGCAGACGGATTATGACAACCTACCTTCAAGAATTACCTTTATCAGAAAACCAAAATGAAGTTCCTGTAGAACGCTCAATGGGAGAATTTTATTTTGATTACGTGCAAGCGCCGCAAAACGATATTTTTTTTGACCCAATAGAAAATTAAATGTCGAAGTATGAAAATTTGAATTTATCAAACTTTTCGACTGATTTTGACATTCTACAATGGTGGAACATGCATAAAACAGAATATCCTCTCCTTTATAAGCTAAGTTGCCAAATATTAGCGACGCACAGTGGCGCCCGTAGAGCAAACGAGGTTGCAAAAATCAAAATTTCCATGAGCGCCGACGAAGTTTTGAATAAACCCATGTGATAGGAAACTTTTCAACGATTTCAAATATGCCTTAATAATATCACATTTTTAGTTTAGAAGATATAACCGTTCAAAGTTGAACGACTTTCGGTTTTCAAAAAAACACACAATTTTTAGTCAATTTGTTGCGATTTCAGGTGTAATATCACGAAAAATAGGTAACGAATCGCCTTATTTTTTTGTTTGAATTGATTGATGTATTTATTAAATGTATAATGATAAAAAAAAATTAACTGTTTGCTTTGTGTTTCTCCTGGTAAATCACTATTTAAAAACTATCCGTTTTTTCACTATTTTTCAACTTTGACGGAAAATAAAAAAAATCTATATTTTTCTATATTTGCCATATTTGCAAAACCTGTTCTTTGATTATTTTTTACATAATTCAAAAGGTTTTATCTGCCCGTACGAGCCCGTTTGGCTTCTAGAGGTAAAAAAGGTTAAAAAGACATGGTTGCAGAAATTGTATGGCGTCCACCCCTTATATGTTTTGACTGACAGTAGTTTGATCTAATAGTTTGAAAAAACCACTCATTGAAATTAGCAGGTACGTACCTCACTTAAACAATACTTTGGCGTACAAATGGTCAAGAACAATATTGACTTATGGTCCCTACAGGTAGGCACAAATCTTATTTGGACACGTGCATAATATCAAAATTGCATTATTCAGCCTAAATCCATATGTATGCAGGGAACAGGTAAATTTTTAGGCATGGTAGCATAAGCCTATATATTGCAAAATAAGCATATTGCCTGGATTAGTCTACGACTGAAAGTTGGCGCAACAATTACTGAAACCATTAAACAATTGAAGTACTGAAAACATGGCGTTGAACAATTTAAAATTATTTGAACTGTTTAGAAAGTCAACCACACCAAAGTTTTTCACGGAAGCTGCTTTAGAAGAACTTGATAGCTTATACGGAAATATTGAGAGAAGCGAAATTATAAAAAATAATTTTTATCTGATATATGCAAATATTAAGGCAAAATGGGTGAAATCTAATCGAACCATTCAAAACTTCAACTCCAAATACGAGGACTGGCTTAATGAAGACACCATCCTGGATATATTGGCAGTAGATAAACCCACCACATTAACCAGAGGAGCAAAAGGAAATCCAAAAAAGTATTGAGGAGTGTTCAATTTTCACAAGAAAGAGGAAACTTGCCTATGCCACCAATGACTTGACCACGAAGCATTTATCGGACGCACTGTCTATTAAATATACAAAGGATAGTGAAAGAGTTAGGTCGCAGATAACCAAATCTGTTGCTGATGCAAGCCCACTGCGACTAAAAAGGATTAAGTAAAGCATTCCCACGCCCACAAACGCACACATTTAAAAGTATGGTTCCGAAGAAGCCTTGGCCTTGTTTATGGACTTAGAACTTTCCAAAGAGAAATATGAGAAACTGCGGGCATCTTTAACGCGACACGGCGCTGACGTTTTACCCGGATACAAGCATATTACGCAAGCCAAAAAAAATTCGCGACCACTGCATACGGAGTTTACGGAAGTCTCTGCGAAAGCCAATCTGCAGGAACTCATAGGCCATACAGCAAAACGGTTGTTGGAGAGTCTTCCTGAAAATGAGGTGAAAATTCTTCCTGAGAAGTTGACATTGATCAGCAAATGGGGCTGCGATGGATCATCCGGACAAAGCGTTTATAAGCAAAGGATATCTTCCGATGACGCTACAATATCGGACGGAAATATGTTTATGGCATCTGTTGTTCCTTTGCGGCTAAAATCTGATGTTTCCCTACACTGGAAAAATCCACGTCCGTCATCAGTGCATTATTGCCGACCAATAATGTCTCAGTTTGCAAGGGAATCGACAGAACTCATAAGGACCACGGTGAAGGACATTGAAGAACAAATAAGCAAGATTAAGCCTACAAAGCTGCAAATTGGAGAAGGAAAATATATTGAATGCAATTACGAGTTCCACCTGACCATGGTTGACGGAAAAGTCGTAAACGAACTGACAGGAACAACCTCAACAATGTCATGCCCGATTTGCAAAAAGAGTCAGAAGAACTATGGTAATTTAAACGATTCTACAAATGAGGAGAATTACGAATATGGAATGTCACTATTGCACGCAAGGATAAGGTGTATGGAATTCTTACTAAAACTGGCGTATACCCTACCACAAGAGGAGGAAAACTTCGATGAAAATACATCAATAAAGGATAAGGAAAAGATCAGAAAGAAGCAAATATAGGATGTTTTTTTTAAACAAGTTGGACTAAAAGTAGACTGTCCCAAGCACGGATACGGTAACTCAAACGATGGAAACACTTCTAGGAGATTTTTTGAAAATGATGAGGCAGTAACTAGAATCACTAGAATTGAAAATCAAATCGTGAAAAGATTGGGAACGATCTTGGATGTTTTAAACTGCAAAGAAAATGTCAATTCTACAAAATGTGGAGAATATGCGTCGAAAACTGCATCTCTTTTAGCAGAAATGTACCCACAGAAGAAGTTGACCCCGACCGTCCATAAAATATTGGCGCATGGTAAAGATATAATTGAGTACCAGTCTTTGCCAATTGGAGAGCTTTCTGAAGGAGCACAGGAGTCTCTTAACAAATCTTATAAAAAATATAGATTGCAGAACACATTCAAAGCATCAAGGGTAAGGCAAAATGAGGTCCTCTTCAACATGTTGGCACCATCTTCCGATCCACTTATTTCTTCCCTGCGGCATGTGAAGTCACGAATAGAGTTACAGAATAATAATAGTTTAGAAATGGTTAGTCTTTTAGATATACCTTCTCTTACGAATTGTGATAAATATTCTACAGAAAATTGAAAAAATTAATTTTAAAAAAAAATTTTTTTTTTTTTAATTTGTGGGGTAATAATTTAAAACATAAAACCCTAAAGAAAAAAAATAAAAACAATCTAAAAATGTAAAAATTATTTTTTTTAGTTACCATAAAATTGGTTTTTCTATTAATTTTAACTTTGATAACCCATAAGCACGCCCCTACAAAGCGTAGCACCCTTTCCAAACGCTCATTTCATAGGCTGAACAGTTATCTATCATATGCTGTTTAAACTGTTCAATTATCTTATTCGGTTCAAAAGATATGATTTTTGCAACGAAAAAACTCAACTGGCGCCACTGTGCGACGCCTGCAAGTAGTACGGCTTCTGAACGTGTATTCTCATCAGCACGAAATCTTATTGCAGAAAAAAGGTGTATTATTGCGTTTAATGATGAGTCCATTAATGCAATAATGTTTTTACACTCCAATATAAAAAAAAATTAATTTAAGTTGTTTAGAGATGACCCCTACCAACAGCGACGACCCTGCCTACCAACAACTTGTTATATTTTATTTTCTTTAATCTGCATATTCATATTCATATGTAAACATTATAAAGTTAAATTGTTGTTACATTTGCATTCAGTATATCCCGTTATATTTAGTACAAAAATTCTTTTATAATATGTGACCCTTTTTTGTATATTGAAAAACAATTTAAACTTACTCTAGTTTCGATCGTTAAATAGTGAACAAGCAAAACAAACAAAAAAACCTTGTAAATAAAAAACAGTGTTACACAAAATTAAATAAACAAAAAAAATAAATAAAAATACAAAAACTAAAATTAAAACAAAGAGTTTTATTTAAAATAGAAAATAAGGTGAACCGTGTAAAATTTGAGGTGCAAAAAGAATTTAAAGTTCATCCCTCAACATTTGGTCCAAACGAACCGGATAATTTTTACAAAAAATAAAACGACAATTACCTACCGCGTGTGTAAATTTTATTTTACAAAAAATTGTGTTTGTGACTCTAAATTTTACAACAACAAAAACATTGTGTGTATTTAAACATTTTTAAAAAAAATTTTGTGACTCTAAACAATAACAATTTAAAAGAACAAATTTTTCTGGAAAAAAAGTGATAAAAAAAAGTGACCCTGAAATTTGAAAAAAAAGAACAGTCAACAAAAATTACAAAAATTAAAATTACTAACGGTAAACCACCACCGGCAGATCAAAGCTCAGCAGCAGAGAAGTTGGAGCAGGGACAGCAAAGAAACAAACTGCAACTACAACAACAACAACACAACAAGTAAGTCAAAGTATACAATACAACAAAAAGTAAATATTCTTGCTTGTTGTGTTACTCTTTAATTTTTGCCGCTGCAATTTTTAAGAGAAAATAACCGTGACGTCACTATCTAAATAAATAAAAACCGAGTTACCATTACGTCTATTTTTGAAAAATTAACCGGGGAAATTAATACAACATTTGACTCGACATTTTTAAGACACAATTTGTTTTATCGCTAGCAGGCAATTTTGTTGACTCAATTTATTATTATTCTGACACTTTTTCAATCTACAAACATGTCCCTGAAAAAATTCGTCAATTGCACAAACGATTTAGTCGACTTCGAAAAGATTCAAGCAGAAGCGAGCGCTGAAGATAATGTACACGCGTTAGAAATAATTCGAGTAGAATTAGACTCCATATGGACCCAGGTAAAAAGGTCATATGAAGAATGTAGGGACGTAGATCAGGATGGTGATAAACCAATTGACAAAAATAAATTACGGGAGCGATACCAAAGAGCCCTAACAGCCTATAAAAATTGTTTGTCGTCCATCAATGCTGAAATCCATGCGCTTACGGACACAGCCATAGAACCAGTTGAACGCCAGTCAAATATTCCGTTAGAAAGAGAGGTCTCATCAATAAGACTCCCTCCTTGCGACACCGACACCTTTTTTGGGGATTATAAATTATGGCCCAGTTTCCGTGACTTGTTCACAGCCATATACATTAGAAATCCTAAAATTAGCAATGTTGAAAGGCTTTTTTATCTGACTCAAAAAACAGGGGGAGAAGCCAGAGACGCAATTTCGCATGTCCCTTTAACAAACGATGGGTTTATCATGGCTTGGAAAAATTTAGTTGACCGGTACGAAAATAAATGGATGCAGGTTAATGAGCAATATAAAATTATTTTGGATCTGCCTCATGCCTCTATGGACTCTGGAGCCTCAATTAAAAAATTACAAAGGACAATAAACGATTGTAGGCAGACACTAGGCACACTAGGAATTGACACTTCAACATGGGAGTCCTTTTTAATTTACATTTGCTCTCAAAAACTTCCCAGAGTTCTTGTTCAAGAATTTGAAAATTCTCGTGAAGATTGTGCCGAAGTACCCAAATGGCAAGAATTCGACAAGTTTTTGACCCGCAAATTTAAGACCCTAGAATCAGTAGGCAATATTAAATCATCAAAGGACAAATTCATACCGCCCAAGTCAGAAGTCGCGAAAAACAACCAAAATAAACGGAACATTAATTCATTTCAAACGAATATTGCGAAATCTGAAATTTACAATCAGAACAAAAGTAAACCCGTCAGAAGCTCTAATAATAACCCCATA
This sequence comes from Pollenia amentaria, assembly GCA_943735925.1. Lineage (NCBI taxonomy): Eukaryota > Metazoa > Arthropoda > Insecta > Diptera > Polleniidae > Pollenia > Pollenia amentaria. Next base: position 44,037,884 of record OX031008.1, on the reverse strand, counting down.
ACGTGCCAACATTGTAGCGAGTCACACACCCTACGATCATGCCCCACATTTTTAGAAAAAAATGTAAGTGATCGAATTCATATAGTAAGAGTCACAAATTCATGTTACAACTGCCTGTCGATCAATCATAGTGTCAGGGAGTGCCCTAGCAAATACAGTTGTAGGCTGTGTAAACAAAAACACAACACTTTGTTGCACAAGGCAACGGTGACCCAGCCTACAAACTTGCCACAAAATAACGCTGACGAGCAACCAAGCACAAGTGCCGCAGCTCAAGCCCAATTCATACAGTCCACTTCAAGATCAAGTATTCCTAACTTTACTTCCCTGACTCTGCGCGAAAACATACAAACATCGACAAATCAAACAGACCGAGAAACCTTGCTTTTCACTGCTATTGTCGAAATAGAAACTAGAGGTCAAAGATACCAGGCGAGAGCTATCATCGACCCTGGATCACAATCAACCTTTGTATCGGACAAACTACAAAACCGATTAAAATTACCCACAAAAAGAAACATAGTTCACGTTTCTGGTTTGAGTCAAACAGTTTCTGAAACCTCAACTAAAGCATGTTTGCTTAACCTTTGCTCACGGGTGGACACATCGTTTAAGTTAGAAGTTTGGGCCCCAGTTCTCAAGACCCTTCCCTCTAATTTACCACCTCAAACGTTAGACATGCAAAAGCTCAGTGAGACTGCAAAATTGCAACTTGCAGACCCTCACTTCAATCAAAGTAGACCCATCGACTTGCTAATAGGCCTCGACGTAGGCCCCTCTATTTATTGCATGGACACACCGATGCGGTCTATTGGATCCCTTTTGGCACAAAAAACAGTATTTGGCTGGATTGTGGGGGGACCAACTCCAAAAAGGACTCAACCCAGAACAACAATTTCTTTATTAAATACATCGTCCCTTGACCAAACCCTCACACGCTTTTGGGAGGTGGAGGAAACCCCAAAACAGATTTTGAAGTCAGACGAGGACACCATTGTGGAACACAATTTCAAGAAAACAACACGTAGAAACGACTCAGGAAGGTATATAGTTACCCTGCCCTTCAAAAAAACAGAAGAAATAGGCTCTTCTCGCAATATTGCTATGGCTCAGTACCTACGAATGGAACGCATGATTAGCCAGAAACCCGAAATAAAACAATTATATGACAATGTCATTTTGGAATATCTTGAGTTAGGCCACATGAGAAAAATCGCACCCCCGGATATAAACAAAGCCCCCAATTATTATCTGCCGCATCACGCAATAATAAAACCTGACCGATTGACCACTAAACTCAGAGTGGTTTTCAATGCCTCTAGCCCAACGTCAAATAAGAATAGTCTTAATGACATTTTATATCCAGGACCCATTCTTCAGCAAGATCTTGTTCTTCTGATAGCCAAATGGAGATTTTTCCGCTTTGTATTCAACGCCGACATTACAAAAATGTATCGCCAAATACTGATCGACCCAACTCAAACAAAGTTTCAAAGAATATTATTCAGAAAATCTTCTAATGACACAACGTTAGAAGCAAAACCCATAAAATTATTTACAACTACGACATATGAAGACCCATTAAATCGTTTCTCATCATTGTCACGTGCATATCGAGTTATAGCTTACATCTTACGATGGAGAAAAAACTCTGGTCAAAACAAAAGTAACTTTAATTTTCCCTCAACAGAAGTCACATCCAATGAAGTTCAAGACGTTAAAGAACGACTAATTATACTGACCCAAAAGATTCAGTATTCAGAGGAATACAAAAAGTTACAACTTAAAGAAAAACTTTCACCTAAAAGTAGTCTTCTAACCCTAAATCCTTTCTTAGACATCAAAGGAATTATGCGAGCAAATGGTAGACTAACTTTATCACCATCTTTAAACTATAATGAACGTTTTCCAATTATACTGCCATATAATTGTCAAGTATCGAGACTCATCACAGAATTCACTCACAAAATAACCTTACATGGTGGAAACCAACTTATGACTCGAAGTATAAGAACCGAATTTTGGATTTGCAAACTAAAAACTCTAGTAAAAACCGTTATTCGGAACTGCAAAACTTTCATTTTATACAAAAGGCGGACTCAAGAACAAATTATGGCGTCATTACCTCCAGAACGGACGACACTCTCCAGACCCTTTACAATCACTGGCGTAGACTATGCTGGACCCTTCAACATAAGAAATTTCACCGGTCGAGCATGCCTTATTACAAAAGGCTATGTGTGTATTTTTGTCTGCTTTTCCACCAAAGCAATACACTTAGAAGCAGTAAGTGACCTTTCAACTCAGGCTTTTCTATCTGCTTTTGCCAGATTTATTGGAAGACGGGGATGTCCATCTAAAATTTATTCCGACAATGGAACAAATTTCGTTGGAGCTGCAGAACTTATAAGAAAGGATCGACTCGAATTTGTCAAAAATCTTCAACAAAAAATAATTCATCACTACAGTCATCAGAACGTAGAATGGAAATTTATACCCCCTGGCACTCCACACATGGGAGGACTATGGGAAGCCGGTGCTAAATCCTTCAAGATCCATTTACGAAAAATGACTCCAAATATGAAATTTACATTTGAAGAGTTTTCTACAATTTTGACCCGAATTGAATCCTGTCTAAACTCCAGACCCTTAAGTCTAGCTAGTGACGACCCAACTGATCTATCACCGCTTACTCCTGCACACTTTCTTATTGGTACTTCATTCATGACCCCACCAGAAAAAGATTCGAGCAACGAAAACTTGACCCTCGCCAACCGATGGAGATGTCTAAAAATTATTTACCATACTTTCTGCGAAAGATGGAAATCAGAATATTTAAGTGAGCTGCATCGTCGATATAAATGGAAATATCAACACCAAATCCTCAACGTTGACGATTTAGTTGTCATCAAAGACAGTAATCTGCCACCTAATGAATGGAAATTAGGTCGAATTACCAAAACCTACCTTGGACCCGACAAAAATATCAGAGTAGTTGATATTCGAACTACAAATGGAATTATTACGAGACCCATAACGAAACTCGTACTGTTATTTAATAATTAAATACACATTTCTAATAATTATTTTGTATAATTCCAGTAAAAGTCACCCAAGAAAAACACAAATAACTTTATGGCATTGGTCGTATGGTCTCATCTCAGTTTACTATTTTTCAACAACTCCACATCTAATACTATGGCACACAGTTCACCCCCTGGTAACATCATCTGTACTCCAGCATTCTACGTGATGAAACCCAAAAACAAGGTGCTATAATGCGGCTGTTTATTTTCCGGACCCCTTGAAGAACTTGAGCCCAGTTGAATATATCACCATATCATGGGGGGCGGAATGTTTAGAGATGACCCCTACCAACAGCGACGACCCTGCCTACCAACAACTTGTTATATTTTATTTTCTTTAATCTGCATATTCATATTCATATGTAAACATTATAAAGTTAAATTGTTGTTACATTTGCATTCAGTATATCCCGTTATATTTAGTACAAAAATTCTTTTATAATATGTGACCCTTTTTTGTATATTGAAAAACAATTTAAACTTACTCTAGTTTCGATCGTTAAATAGTGAACAAGCAAAACAAACAAAAAAACCTTGTAAATAAAAAACAGTGTTACACAAAATTAAATAAACAAAAAAAATAAATAAAAATACAAAAACTAAAATTAAAACAAAGAGTTTTATTTAAAATAGAAAATAAGGTGAACCGTGTAAAATTTGAGGTGCAAAAAGAATTTAAAGTTCATCCCTCAACATAAGTTAAAGCATTAATTTTTAACAATAATTTTCTAAAAAATTACATGCAAACAACAAAAATGAATTGAACTGAACTATAAATATAATTTTATTTTGTAAACAATTTTTTTATTATAATAAATGACTGAAAAATATTTTACTAGACACCTATGTACGAACTATGTTTTTGTTTATTTATTTATTTTTCGAAATCATACAGGGGTGTTCTGGAAATCGAAAATGAAAAACGAAAAATTTTAAAAGTCGTTTTTTTAAAAAAGATTTTTATAATAAAAGAATTTGATGACTAATATTATACAAATATATCTCTATTAAACAGAATTTTGTAACAAAAATTATAAAAATTAGATTAAAAGTATATTAAAAAGGACTTTAAAATTCTTGCGTTTTACGTTTTTCGATTTCCATAATAAAAGTTACTACTAATAGTATTAATATATTCATGTAAGGAGTAAACATTCAAATAATACTATATATTCGAAACTTATACACATTTTATTATGTCTATTTCATTTGAATGAGGTAGTATTTTTATACACATTTTATTATGTCTGTTTCATTTGAATGTGGTAGTATTTTTTCTCTTCAAACACAGTTGTTTTCATTTCTCTTTCGCTTTGTGTGTTCATTCATTTGTTTTTTTAACACAAAATTTTAAGCACTGCGTACTTAAATCGTATGTTGTATTTAACTTTACGTACTTAGAAAACAAATGAATGTATTCATATGCCTTTTAAATGTAGTCATGCAGACCTTTAGTATACATCTAGATCGGCGTTTAACGTGGAAATGGCATATAGAAGCTAAATTAACTCAAATGAAACTAAAAGCAATCCAAATAAATTGGCTTATTGGAAGAAATTCTGTTCTTAGTCTCGATTGCAAACTTCTACTCTACAACTCTATCTTAAAGCCCATTTGGTGCTTCGGTATTCAGTTATGGGGCACTGCCTCGGCTTCTAACATCGAAAAAATTCAAAGGCGCCAAAATAAACTTCTTCGATTAATCAAGCCGCCCCCTGGTACGTCAAAAACTTAAATATCCACAAGGATCTCAATGTGCCATTAGTAAAAACTATGATAACGAAATATGCAGTAAAATATTTAAAAAGGCTGGAACTGCACCCAAATCCATTAGCTACAAATATTTTAAATTATGGCGGCCACACTCGCTTAAGAAGAAGAGACACTGAAGCACTCACCCAATAAGATGATCGATAAACACCTACACATGTGAACAGAAACCGTGATGACTAAATTTTTTTTGTCTAGCACTGGCAGGACATAAAGTAAATATTAGGATAAGATTTGATTAATTATTGTTAGTTCATATTTAATATATGAAGATTCAATAAACATATACTGAAAAAAAAAAGTTTATGTCGGCGTGCACGTAGAAATGTTAGAGTTATAAATTTTCATTATTTTCAGTTTGTTGCCGCGTCAAGTAGCTACAATGGGTTATTTTAAGGCTTGTGGAAGATAATAGAAGCTTTTTTTGAACTTAAACGCCCATTATATTTAGTATTAAAGTAATTACGTTCATATTTTTGTTTTTTCAAAAATCTTGTTATATTATGTGCAGTTAACAACCCTTTTTACAAATTAAATAGATATGACGAAAAGCAACTACAAAAAAGTAGGTTGTCAAACATTAACGTCAATTTATGTTATAAAAAAAACTTTCAAAAGGAAAGTTTTAACAATCAAGTTAAAAGTTTAGCATTAAAATGAGCAGTCTCCACTTAACATTAACTTGAAGTTAATGTTCCAGTTAGTAATTTTATGTAAGGTGGATACCGCAAGTTAAAAGGGAAAAGTTTGCATTTATTCCATAATTAAATTGTGCTTTCTAACACTGTAGCGAGACGATCAAGTTTTTTTGAAAGTCTTTTACATATACAGCTTGTCAGAATTTCAAAATATTGAAAGCTGTGACGTAGACTGCACGCGATTTTGAAGCAATTAACATTCAAGATGTCATCAAGGAAACAACTAACAAAGACCAACGAAAACTTTTCTCACTTAACTTGTAATCAGCTGTTTTCTTGAACGTAAATTGATACACTCAACTTGAAAGAGAATTTTAAAGGCTAGTTTTTAAAAATACTTGATAGACAAAACTTGATCGTGCAGCCCTCAATAATTCTCTTGTGCTTTTAAATGTAAAGGTTCGTACAGACGGTGGACAAATCTTACAATATTGGTAAGCAGCGTTGCTTAAATTGCATTAAAATTGACTAAAAATTTCTTGCAACTGTGTGAACATTGTAAGTGTAAAATTAATGCATCTGACAATGGCACCATTGCCAGAAAAATATTTCTATTGGCAACGCATCTGACCACCGTCTGTACGAAGCTCAATACCATGTGCGTCTCTCTATATTAAACTCCGTATGTTTTCCTATTCAGCTTTATATGCATCAGGGATGATAAATGACCTTTTCAAAATGGTACTTAATTCAGTTAAAATTGTACTTATTAGGCCCTTATTGAACTAAACCCAAAAATATACATTTTACAAGTTTTAAAATTAGAATAACAAAAATCTATGTACATAATTTAAAATTCACTTGTACGGTGCCACAAGTACGGAAAAATCTCTACATGTAGTTTTATTGATACTAAAATAGGAGCGTAGGGAAAATCGGCCTGATTTTTTTATATTCGCCAAAATGTAGGTATTTTTCTGACACTACATTAAATTAAAATAAATGCTAAAACATGTATTTTTAATAATGATTTAATATTAAAAGAAATGGGTTCCTTAACCACAAAACATGTTCTGGAGAAAAAAAGATGAAAATAAATTTGAACTATTTTCTTAACAATTTAACTTAAATATCAATGAACTCCTCATGTATGAGTGTACAACAATTGAATTTTCTGCAATTGTAAAATAAATATGTAAAACTGTAAAATAAATATGTTTTTAAACATGGATTTTCAACAGTTTTAGATATAAATAAAAAAATGAAAAACTATAATGACGAGGTTGTATATCCAAATTTATCAAAGCTGGTACGTATTTTGTTTGCGTGTAATTGTTGATGCGGAGAGAATTTTTCCAATAATAACATTTGTTCGTAGCAAAAAGCGAAACAAATTGAGCAGCACAACTTTAAATTCACTTTGTCCATAAGATCATTTCTGCAAAGCGTTGGAAGAGACTGCATTAATTTCGAACGCATTTTTAGAATGTTATGTTCAAAAGAGTTACCGTAGGCTGGTTCATATATGGCACCTTTTTATTTATTTTTTATTATATTGTGGTCCAACGGAAATATAGTGAAAAAGTAACACATGATTTTTTCAAAAAATGTGTATTAATTCCTGCAGACAAGCGTTAAGATTCGCGGGATTAGTATAGGAAAAAAATGATAACTGTAAAGCTTCTGACGATGATCGTGGACATGTCCCACTTGCAGACTAATCGGCGTGGAGTTTTACAACTTTTTCAAAAGCTACAAAACTGAATAGGTATTAAAAAAGACTTTCAATCTTTACAGGGAAAATTTACTAAATATGGTAAACTTTTTTCTAAAATCAGAAATTTCGACAACTTTGCCGCTTCTCAAATCCTAAAGGGAAAAGAACTAATAAATCAATAGTACCGCCTCCTTCAACTCCATCTAAAAAAATTGCCGTTACGTCAAAACAGAAAGATGATCAATTTCCCAGTCCAAGTTGCATTCCACATTCGCAATCTACATCCGTACACACGTTAAAGGTGTTATGATACTTGCTATTTTTTGTATTTTTTCTATATTGGATAACAGTGCAAATATATTTGCATAGGAAAACTGACTAAGTGTAAAGAGTTTGATTCTACCATAAAAAATCTTGAAATGTCAAAAAATATACGTGTGTTATCGAAAAATAATCTTAGACTGTCAAAAAAAAATATAAAAATTTGTAACTTAAAATTGACATTTCCAGATTAAATGTTAGCACTGCTGCTAACTTTTTTAGTTTTCGATCGAAAGTAGCGGGTTTTAATTTTTTTTTGCGATTTATAGCTTTTTTCGACGGTTTTTGTGGGAACAAAACGTGGGCAATATTGTTTGTTTTGTTTACATTTTATATTGTATTGTATTTCTTGTTCTTTCTCGCATTTGTTGTTTCATTCAGTCAATCCTAAAAAAATCCAATACAAAAAATAGCAAGTATCATAACACCTTAACTAATGTAAATGCTTCCAACCAGGTTCCTTCAAACCAAATTGCTGCAACTCATTTAACTTTACCTTTTAACACTACAGTTCATATAAATCATTCTGAACAAATTTTACTTACTTCATCATCCACTGGAGCAAATACTATAACAACTCCCAATCCAAAAAATTCTCCTGCGGCAATCCCAGCTGCGGCTCCCAAGCCACTAAGAACAATTGCCCCTCGGAAAACTATTTTTGCTAGTCGGTATACTTCTGACACAACGGAAAATAATGTGTAACGCCATATAAGAACAAGTCTTACTACAAACTTGAACAACGACATCCATATTTATAAGGTAAATGCACGATCTAGAACATCTTTTACAATAATTATATAGAGTCTCTTATTAATAGACTTGTAAGTCGCGAATTTTGGCCAAGAAACAGAATAGTTCGGAAATTTATTTATCGCAGACAACAATGTCACACTACCTAAAGCAAATCCAAAAACTAAATAAACCTTCTATTCAAATAAATAATGATTGTAATATAATTGAAAATAAATAGAATCTGGGAATTATTTATTTTCATAAGCTACTTTATTAGTCAACATTTTTTATTTTTCGAATTTATTCTATGAGCTAAATTTCAGTTATGTATTTTGTAAATGTAATAGTTCTATTCCTTAAATTTTTAGGAATGACTTAATACATTAACAGGCCATCTTGTATCTTCTTGTTACATTTTACCTTAGCTATCCTTTGGTAGCAATGAAGTATATTGTATGCACAGAAAAATTTACAATTATTAGACACCAGCAGAATGTAATGCATTTTGTGGCCCGCTACGGCCTTCGTTAGCATTATTTGTGTCACACTGGATAATGATACTTTATAAATTGAATGTATTTAACTCAACTATTTTAACAAATAGAATCTGGGAATTATTTCTTTTCATAAGCTAGTTTATTATATTCAACATTTTTTATTTTTCGAATTTATTCTATGAGCTAAATTTCGCAAGCTAATGAATATTTCATTCGATTATCCATATCGAATACCAATAATAAATTGTCCAATATCACATGAAACAACTGTTATGGATGCTGGCAAAGGAATTAAATATTCTATAAGTTATGGCCCTGATGGAGTTCCCAGTTGTGTACTTCTAAAAGGTTTATGTTACTTAATTTCGCCTTTAACGTATTTATATAACGTTTCACTTTTAAATGGGTATTTCCCTGATTACTGGAAAAAAAATTTCATTATACCTTTAACTCCGAATATTGATCCAATATTTCAAACTATAGAGTTATAGCTAATTAAGTGTTATTCCTAAACTCTTTGAAAAAATCGTGACTAATATTATATCGCTTCAAGTATCTTCCTTGTTATCACCATTCCAACATGGATTTAGAAAAGGTCGTTCGACTTCTACTAATCTTTTGGAATTTACAACTTCATGATATCCTCATACTATTCTGGGATGCAAACTGATATCATTTATACGGATTTTAGTAAAGCATTTGATAAAGTAAATCATAACTTTCTTATGTACAAGTTGGAAAAAATCGGGCTCTCTCCTAAACTTCTTAAATTGATGTTCACTTATCTTAAGGAGAGGTATAAGTGAAGGTAGTCACTTGGGTCGAGTATTATTCCTATTATGAATTAATGATTTACCATCGTGTATTAAATATTAGAAAATTCTAATGTATGCAGATGATGTAAAACTTCTTCTTAGCTACAAAAACTCAACTATATCTTGCCTTCTCCAAGATGATCTAAACAGTTTGAGCTTATGGTGTGATATAATTTTAATGCATCTGAACTCGAAAAAATGTAAACATATGTTATTATACAGAAGAAGCCCAGTACTCTGTAGCTTCAGACTAAATAATCATCAACTTGATAGAGTGTAGACATTCCTTGATTTTACTTGATCATAAATTGTTTTTTAATGCGCACATATCGCAGACTATCAACAAGGCCATGGGTGTCCTTGGATTTATCAAACGTTGGAGAAAGGAATTATACGATCCATATGTTATAAAACAGCTGTATATTTCGTTAGTGATGCCTATTTTGGAATACGCCTCGGTCGTTTTTGACCCCCAGTAAAAAAAGTTGAGCCAGTTACCCCTTAGGATTATAGATTAGTTTAAAAGGATTCCAGAAATTTTTTGCCACGCCTCTGGATACCGCCTGGATACTGTGCCGCCATTTAAACTCTGGTCATAACATATTGCATTTCGTTATTCATGGGTTAAATATGGCTGCATTTTTGTCTTTGGGGACTTTTTAAGCCGACATCATATAATGCGCGCCACTGATGCCATATCGTTCCCCCCTTATGCCAAATTTTTTGCACGCGGAAAGAAAGCCCTTCTCAAATTTTATACTCCTACCTTTTTTTGTACTCACTTTTATGCCACTCCCAGCAAAAAGTCCAATTTTTTCTATACATATATATTACACTTCACTTTTTGTTTATAATGTGTGACCTTCCCCGACACAATGGACCTAGTGTGTAAAAATGAGGGTTTGAGAAAAACGCATTTAAAGTTTCAAATTTTAATGTTTTTCTCATTTTTATCGATTTTCCCAAGTTCGGTTTGTATGTTTTTATGGGGTAAATAAATTTTTATCATCCTTCCCCCTAATGTCCAATTTTTTTGCACGTTGCAAGGACGCCTTTCTTACACTTAGTATCTGTAAAATCATTTATTTCATAACCACTTATATTCCTATATGTAGATTAATGTTTTTATATAGTATAGTCTGCATGTAAGAAAACTTTCGTTAATTGCATGAAGTCGTTCTTAATTTCGCACCACGGAGTTCTTGCGTACAATGTACGAAATGCTAAGTATAGTGCAAGACAAATTTTTATAATAAAACGAGGAAAAATTTGTGTAGGTTACGAAATATTTTCGTAAGCTGCAGCAAACTTGTTGTATTTTCGTAAATTTAGTTAAATATGTATTTTCTATTCTTAAAAAATTATTTTGATTATTCTGATATATATTATAAATTAAATATTTCTTTTTTTTAAGAGATTTATTTAAAATGCAATTTTTTTACAAAGAAAAGTTTGGAATTGAAATAAAAAAAAGACGAAAATTCCAAGGCATTAGCAAAAGGAATTTTATATTTGGTCAATAAAATACACCTCGCATTCAAAAATGTTATTGATTTTAAAAGAATAGGTAGGATTTATAAGCGTTTCACCAATATTGTATTTGGATGTCAATAACATTCTCTGCCATATGATTTTTGCCGCGTAGCTTTTAAAATAGGAGTAGTACAGGGTCAAGTGACTCTCCTAAATTTTAATTTTGTTCATCAATTACATTGTATATTACTTATAGCAGCAAATTTTAACTCTTCTGGGGAGCAAGTGTTCACAAGAGAATCCTTTTTCGAAAGTTTGGATATTTGGCCTCCTTCTAAAACCGATTTGTTTCGATGTTGACGGTCCGTCCTCTGAATCTTCTAAACACATCGACGAAACTTTACTAGCAAAGAAGAAAGATTCATCAATCCAACATATAAAAGAAGACTCGAAAACGTTCTTCGTTCGATGTGGCTGCATCTTCTTCTTCGACAGTTTGCTAAAGAAATTTTAAGCTGATTGCTTTACTTTATTTTTAAGGTCATCATTTTATATCCTACTGTTGTGCTTGTTACTAAAAAATAAACCAAATTTTTTACTTTTGTACCATCCGAAAAAACGACTTTTTCGCGCTAAATATGTCGTTGAGACCAGTAGCCCGTTTCTGTATTTCTCGCATCATAAAATTTCCCGCATGAAACAAGTGAATTATGACAAAAACAGTGCAATATGAAACAAAAAATGGTTTATCTCACATAAGTGTTTCTGTATTTTTACTTTGCGAGAATTATCTGTCATTTAAATAATTTTCCAGCAATTATTGGAAGGATGTGAGAAAAAGTGTTTCTGTAACAATATCTTGCAAAAAGTTTCTCACAAGAACTGTCAAAATAAGTCATATTTGAAATTGATGCGAGAAAAAAAAAATTTTAAAAAATGGAGCCCAAAATATGTATGTATGTACACAAGAATGTGTATTATTTTTTTTTATTTGAAAAGCAAGAATTTAAATGATAAAAATAAATATATAAAACACAACTGTTATATTTTGTTATTTTAATTTTTTTAGCCTTTCATTGTGTTTGTTTTATGTAGGGCTGCCAGATAAATTTGTGAAAAAACGTTAGTATCCTAAGAAAAATAAAAAAATCGTCTATTTTGTTGGGACAATTTAAAATTAATTTTGTTCGATTTTTATCACATAATCACAAATTTTTATCATGTAAACCTATAATCAAAAAAAAAAAACATTAAGTTCATGGGTAAAATACATATTTTATACATACATAAGCTTGAGGTCTATTTAAATAAAATTATTTATTTTATTTTTCCTTAATCCGATAACAGTTTAAAATTTCAGATTGTTATTTTTCCCTGCAGAAATCACACAAAGGAGTGACAAAATATCATATTTAAATAAAATAAACACTTTTGGACAAAATAAAAGGCAAACATTTCTTAAAGTGCATTGACTGAAAAATGGGGTAATAGTTTAATCTTTTGATCACATAAACAAATGTATTAAATAATCCAAGCAAATAAAAATTAAACAGTTTTCGTTCGAAATTTTGCTTTTGCCATACATTTTTTAATCTGCCTTGTTTTTAAAGATATCGGTTTTCTGTGGTGCCTAATACACTATTTAAAATTGAAACTATTAAAACTGAAACTATTTAAAATTGTTTTATTTCGAAGACTGAATCGTCACTAGAAAAAAATCAGCAAATTGTCAGTTTGCCAATTTTGGAACAAAAAAAATCGTCAAAATGTTGATAAATCCTTAAATCTGGCAGCCTAATTTTTATTTTATATATTTCTTTCGTTGACGTTTCGCTGGCATTTGACACTTAATTACTAGAAGTATTCCAGTTAAAACAGAATCTGTGTTGTCTGTTCTCGCATTTAAATACAGAAACACTTTTTTCTCACAAATCGAGAAACGATGGAATTTTTTGTTTCACACTTAATGTGAGAAATTTTGCGATGCGAGAAATACAGAAACGAGCTACAGGGCTGTGGAATTGTCAGAAAAAAGTACTAACTCCGACTCTGACTTCAAACGGTAAAATTTTTTAAGTGCGACTCCGACTCCAACTCATGCTCTAACCTTGATACTAACTGTATATGAGGCTGGTCCTTCTTTGACTTAAAATTTTTTTTATACCATCCACCACTAGCGGTGGAGTTTGTGTTATTCCGTGTGAATCTTTTTTATTATGCATCTAAGAACCCATGTAGTATATATGTATATTCTGGTTTCTTGAGTAATTCTAAGTCGATTTAGACATGCTCGCCTGTCTGTCCGTCAGTTGGAAACACGCTCCCTTATGAAAAACTCAAAAGATAAGAACAATGTAGGATCAGCGTTATGAATCAAAATGTAGAACCACCAACTTAAAAATTTTCAATTTTGCTAAAAAAAAAACCAACATAAAAGTTGGCATAATGCACGGCATGATATAAGATTTTGCACCAAATCGTTCTATATGACTAGAAATCATACTGTGAGTCTAAATATTGCTATCATATTAAAATGTTACGTCATAGTTTTATAGGACTAGAAATCTCACAGTCAAATTTCGTAAGGATCGGTCCACAATTTACCCTAGGCCGCATATAAAACCTACTCTCAGAAAAAAGTTTTATATGTTAAAAAACGTAATAAATAATGCTTTTGTAATACAATTTGGTACATCAAAGATTTATAGGACTAAAAATCCTGAAGCTCGGTCCATAACTTACCTTATAATGTCCAATATTATGCTCAGTCTGGGAAATTATTTAAAAACGCCTAAAACCGTGGCACATATAGATATTGTGGTAAAATTTGGTCCAATTTTGGTTCATTTGGCCAGAAATAATATCATGCAATTTTCTTATTATCGGCCCATATTTACCTTAGATCACATATTAAGAAGTCTTTTGAAAAGCACTTTAAACTCTAAAACCAATTTCGCAAATTGAACTGTGTTCCATTTAGATTTTTAATTACAGAAATCCCTGTACAGGATTTAGTGGTGATTAGTCCCTTATTTACCATGGGTCTAATATAAGTTATCCTCCTGAAAATCATTTTAGTTCGGCATAAACTGTTACGAATCATTATAATTTATTCAAGTTAGTTAAAATTGCTAGAAATAAAAGCATACCACTGTCTCATTGTCGTCCAATTGGTTTAAGCCGGAACCAATTTTTATACTAAAGTCCGTTTTTTATAAATTTCAATTAATGATTTATAGCTCTCATGTCGGTGGAGAGTACCCATTTTAAATGGTTAAATATCGCAAGAAAATGATTCTGAAAATTAAGAATTTATATTTGGAATATTGCATCGCCAATTTCGAAGAATTTATATTTTGGAAAATATTAGAACATTTTTTAAAATTTTTTATGCCGAAAAATTTTGTAGTCGGAGTCGCAAGAGTTTGTTAGTACTACGACTCCGACTCTGGTACAAAAACCTCAACTCCGACTCCAGAACCCTGATTGAGATCATCGTGCATACTCTCCAATGTCCCTAGCATACAACCAGTAACCACCTGACGATATGTACTATACATAGTGGGTATAAATTAAATTATCATTTTAAAGTTTACTATAACTATATCAACCGTTTTTGGAAAACGGAAGCAAATTTTAGTTAAGTATGACTTGATTTGAATGCATGAAAATAAAAGTACGAAAAATTTTGTGTATCTAAATAATTTTAGCGCTCTTTAAAAAAGACCCTAATGCAAAAATATGCGACTTTTCAACTATTAAATTTTCAAATTTGGTACAAGCATCTTATCCATACACAACATTAGCCAAAATTTGGGCGGGATTGGAAAAGTGGGCGTGCCACAAAATGTCTTTATTTGTATCTAATGAATGGTGTAAGAAAAATTGTCCAAATTTGGTACACATAACTGGGATATCAATACAAAACATCTCACAAAATGGGCGGTGACATCTCCCATACAAAGAAATAATAGATTTATGTATATCTGGAGAACGACAGGAGCCAAAGTTTCCAAATTACATTCAAACATTTTTGTTGTCAATACACAACATCCGAAAAAAAATATGGGCGTTATTGGAAAAGTGAGCGTGGCACAAAATAGATTTATTTATATAAAACATCTCTGACAAAATGGGCGGGATTGGAATGGTGGACGTGCCATCTCCAATATAAATACATTATAGATTTATGTACATATATCTGGAGAGCGGCAGGAGCAAACGTTTCCAAATAAAGTACAAGCATTTTGGTTATCAATACACAACATCCGAATATGGATTTACCAAAATATGGAATTATTTATATCTAAAGAACGGTAAGAAATTTTTTTTTCCAAATTTGGTACACATCTGCGTTATTATTACAAAGACTCTCTAAAAATATGGACAGTATTGAAGAAGTACGCGTGGTACCTCCCATAGAAAGACAATATAAATTTCTGTATATCTTGAGAACGTTTGGAGTGAAGGTTTCCAAATTAGGTAAAAACATCTTAGTTATCAATGCACAACATCCGACAAAGTGTGGGCGGGATTGGAAAAGTGCGAGTGGCATCTCCCATGCAAAGAGATTATAGATTTCTGTATGTCTGGAGAACGGCAAAAGCCGAAGTTTCCAAATAAGGTAGAAGCATCTTGGTTAGTAATTCACTTCTGACATAATCTTTGCGGGATTGGAGAAGAGGGCGTGGCATAATATAGATCTATTTATATCTAGAGAACAGTAAGGTAATAGTTGTCCAAATATGGTACACATGGCTGGGTTATCGACACGTAACATCTGTCAACAAAAAGGTTGGAGTTGATAAGTAAGCGTGGTTACTTACATACAAATCCAAAAGAGATTTGTGTACGGCTAGAGAACGGTCATAGCTAAAGTTTCCAAAGTTGGTACAAATAGCTTGTTACTCAATACGTACATCAGTCAAAAAATGGACGCGATAAGATAAGTAAGCGTGGCGCAAAATAGAATACGGTATATTTGAAGAACGGTAAATGTAAAATCGTCTAAATTTATTTATTTATTAAAACCATAATTAGTACAAATTAGACCCGAAGTCTCTTAAAGCACCTCAAACAAACGTAAATAATTGATCGAATTAGATCTTTAATGAACCTTAGTACTAAATTCAAGATGATTAATTTTAAGATGATTACATTAAAAATTTTAAATAATATAAACAAAATTAATCATATGAACAAAGAAAATTAATTACTAATTACTAAAAAGTTTATTGACTTCCATTTTGAAAGACGATGCACGGGGATCGGCTTTTATATAATTGGGTAAGTTATTCCATAATTTCACAGTTCTAATAAAGAACAATCTTGTGGACGATAAATAGCTATAGTTAGGTACAATCAGGTTAAAAGTGCGAACAGATCTAGAGAAGCATAGTTTTTCGAAAATATAATCAGGTTCACGCGAATATATAACCCTGTGACGAAAAACTAAGTTTCGAATATTAAGGTACGAAGTTAAACTGCATCCCAGAATCTGTATTGAGTACTGAGATATTCTATCATATTTTATTTTGTTAAACACGTATCTGGCACAATTAATGATGACTTTCTGTAATTTATATTTTGAAGCTGCATCAAGTTCGCCAAAAACAATAGCACCATATGTTATGATAGGAACTATAAGAGTTTTAACTAGTTTGAGTTTTATATCACTCGTGATAATTGCTGATGTATACCAAAGTTTTCTAAGAACATTATACATTCTACTAATGGAAATGCTGATATGGTCCTTACAGGTAAGTTCAGACTTAATAACAATATCAAGATTTTTCACAACCTTAATATATTTCACAAATTCATTTTGCATACAAATTTCTGGCAAGATATTTCCAGGTTTTGATGTGTTTATTTGAAGATTGTTCCTGAAGGACTATTCACAAATCTTATTAAGATCCTCATTAAGACGACAAACTAAGTCCTTAGTAAGTCCCACAGGCCGTGAAAGATAAATTTGAGCATCATCTGCATATAAATTAATACTAGAGTTTTTACAACAGCGAACGATATCATTAATAAACATGCTAAAGAGTCCCTGTGGAACTCCAGATAACACAGGTTTTAGTGTTGAGAATGACGACTTTGAACTAACTCTTTTAAAGCTATCCGTAAGATATGATCTGATAAGATTGGCAGAATAATTGCTAAAACAAAAGTACTTTTTCAGTTTAAGTAATAGCACATCATAGTTGACAGTATCAAAAGCTTTTGAAAAATCAATTAAAACAACAATAGTAAGTTCACCATTATCAAAATATGGACGAATATCCTCCAAGACTTTTACTACGGCAGTAGCTCAACTTTTCGTCGTGCGGTAGCCAGATTGATTCTCAGAGAAGAGGTTTTGACTTTGTAGGTGATTTACAATTTGTTTCGAAACCAATCTTTCAAAAACTTTAGAAAGGGATGGTAGGATGCTTATAGGTCGATAGTCTTCGGAACTAGTAGGCTGAGTCGTTTTCGCGACTGGTATAACATTAGCAATTTTCCAATCATTAGGAAATGTTGATGTTGTAACAATGTGGTTAAATAAATGAGTAATTAGAGGGAGTATGAATGGAAATCGTCATAACCAATTGCAGTGGACTTAATTGCTGAAATTGATCTCCCAACCTCCTCAATGCTAAAAGTGCTGCAGAAAAACAGGTCACCCTCATATAAAATGTTTGGCTTAACATGGTAGTTCTCAGTACTATTTACGACAGATGGTTTTAGAATGAAGTCATGCATGGCCTCAGGACATATATCACATTCACTTTTCTTTTTCCTCAAACCAAGTTGCTCAAAATTTTTCCATAGCTCACTAGACGAAATATTTGTGTTCAATTTACTCCTTAAGTAATCACATTTCTTATTTTTAGTAACAACATGCACTCGATTTCTGGCTAACCTATACCTCTCCCAGGTAAACCCACACGGTGTATTCTTGTAGTGTGTTGGTCACATTTATCACTATTATATGTCGGTCACATTTGTATTGCTTGAAATTCCCAATAATATAAACAATAAGTTTCAATGACCTAACGGCGCGAGAAATCAAATTACATTCCACAAATTATCAACACGAGTAAGAATTATCAAAATACGCAAACTTGCTGAAGTAAGGATAAATAACCACACACTACGCTGAACATCAACAAATAGAAATTAAAATTAAGTCATAAGTATATTTATGTTAAGAGTGTAGATTAAGAATTCATTTATAAATAGCTGTAAAATTTAATTAAAAAGGCAGAATAAATTAGATGATACAAACGGCTGGTTAGCTGTAGAAAAATAATATGTTTTTATTCTCAACATAACTGCGGCTTCTTAGCCATACCCAAGCGGCGTGCTCGCCTTATAATAAGCCACCCCTAATCCCTCTACAATACTGATAAACTTATCAGCATTTTCTTTACCGACACATTTAAACACCTTCCTTACATGGCGATCCTGTTTCTCGATCCTAGTTGTTGAGAGTTGTTTTTAGTCAATCCTACCCATTCTGTACTTTTGATACAAATGAATTCTCCCAGTGAAGACGTAGTCTCGAAGGAAATAATTGATAACATTTTTAAGAAGTACGAAAATTTAGTATTAGACGAATATATTCCGGAAGCACAAACAATAGAAGACTATCCCAAGTACACACCTACGCCAAAAGCAGCAGGCCCAAGACCTATAACAATAGCAGAGTATAGACAACGTCAGAATAAGCCTTTAGTTGCGTCACCGAAAGAGGAGAAAAAGCAACATAAGCCAAGAGGGGGAAGAAAGGTAAAACTGAGACAGAAAGCTGCAGAGGTACACAGGGTACTAGCAATAACTGCAGACAACACCCAAAAGAAAAGTTTAAAATCTATTTTAGCAGAGATAAAAGCCGAACAAAAAAACAAAACCACAAAAAATATTAATGGGGAATCAGGATTCAAAGAACGAGGAGATAATAATCTCGAATAATAACGACAGCACCAACAAGATAAACGTCAGTCAGACAACAGTTATATACATTAGTCTTGCAATTATTTCTAGTATTAGCTAAAATTCACAAAATGTATAAAAAAATTTTAAACAATAGGTTGAAGGAAAAAATATTGCTAACTCATAACATTAAAGTCTAATAAAATTCTCTTTATATTTTTTTAATCTTTGAAACAATATAAAAAAAAAAAAAGAAGATACATTTTCAGTATGACCAATGGAAGAGATATACGAACGTATAGATTCTATTATAATCAATGCAAAAAAGTCACTATCAACAGGGTACACTGATGATACCATTCAAAGTAAAAGATTAGAAGTAGAAGAATTAGAAAAGAGAGCCATTGAATTATTAGAAGACAAAGTAGTAAGAGAACAACAAAGACAATTACATATCCTAAGGTTTGGAGACAAAAAAGAAAGAGCATTAGAGATATTACGGAGCCACGAATATAAAGTGAAAATTCAATCATTAAAAGAACAATTAGAAAATTTCACCATGACAGACGAAAATTTGAACACGACAGAACTAGCATCTATCTCAAAATTGCTAACAGTTTTCAATGGTACAAAGGATGAATTAAGTTCATTTGTAGCGAACATCGAAATAATTAAAGACACATTTACTCAAACAAAACACAATTCATTTTTCAATTTTGTATATAAAACCAAAATTTCAAATAAAGTGCAAACCAAGTTAAGACAAGTATAGGTTCCTACTAACATAGACTCCTTAGTTTCCACTTTGAAAGAGGTTTACAAAACAAAAAAGTCACCAAATGTTATTTTAAGCGAACTGACAAAGATTACTCAGTTAGATACTATCCGAAAATTTGCTGATAAAATAGAATCATTAACTACGGAATTAAATGAAATCCAAATAAGTTCTCTTGGAGAAGACAATAGAGAAGCAATCAGTAAAACTAATGCCGTAATTGCATTTAATTCTTTTAAGAACGGACTAAAAGACCAAGATATTGTTAGGACAATTAATGCCAGTAGAGTAAAGACTCTTAACGAAGCCATTGACATAGCCATGGAAACATCAACAGACAAGAGACAAAATCAAATAATGCTCCAAACAACAGCAAACAGAAATAATTACAGAAACTACACGAATAACAACTATTCTACAAATAGGTACAACAATAATAACAACAATAACAATTATCGAAGAAATTATAGCTGAAATAATTATGACGATAGAAGAAATAATAATAGGGCAAATTTAATAATAACAACCACTACAACAATAACAATCATAATGCCAACACAGGCAACACCTATTATAGTGTTAATTATCGTGGTAACACCTACAATAATGGTAATGGTTACCGAAACGGGAACACTAATAATGATAATCGTAGTGGTAATAATCGTAACAGAAACGGTAATAACAATTACTACAATGGTAACAGAAACCAGAACATAAACCTAGTAGAGCTGGACCAGGGAAACTCCCACGGTCCGGAGACCATAGAATACCAAGGTCCTCTGAAACAAGCTTCAAAAGCAGTATTTAGCATTTCTTCAGATCTAAAAAATTATGTGAAGTTAAACATAAAAGATACACACCGTGCATTAACATTTCTGATAGACACGGGTGCTGACATCTCACTGTGCAAAGAAGACTTATTACATAAATATGATGAAGATCCAGATGACTATTGCTGCTTAACAGGGATTACAAAAGAAAAAATAAGATCTTTAGGTTCCACTTACATAACTATACAGATAGACGATACATTACTTAAGCATAAAATACAATTAGAACATGAAAATTTTCCTATTCACACCGACGGTATACTTGGACGAGACTTTTTATTAAGGTACAATTGTCATATAGACTATGAAACATTCACATTAACCATCAATACAAAAAATGAAACTTTGACATTACCTTTTCACAACGACACATTTGAGATAAATGTAATAAGAATTCCTCCAAGAAGCGAAATAGTTATACCTTTACAGATAAATATTGGGGAAGATGGTGTAATATGCAATCGTGAAATTGGAAAAGATGGACACAAACACATAAAGTTATTAAACGTTACTGATAAAATTATAAAGTAAGAAAATTAAAAAGTAGAAACTGTTCCTTTAAGAAATTTTGATATATACAAAGCAAGTCATGACAAAACTGATGTGAAATATAGTGAAGAAAGATTTGAGAAAATAATGAATGAATGCAATATGGAAAGGAATGACGAGAAAGCAAAGATGGAGTTGTTAGAAATATTAAAAAAATACCAACATATATTTCATTTAGAAGATGAGAACCTGACAACCAATAATTTTTACAATCTATTCAATTAAATGACAAAAATCCAGTTTATATAAAGAACTATCGACTACCACAAACGCATACAGAGGAAATAAATAACCAAGTACAGACAAAAATCCAGTTTATATAAAGAACTATCGACTACCACAAACGCATACAGAGGAAATAAATAACCAAGTAAGGGTTTATTGAAACAAAAGATAATAGAACCATCCACAAGTCCTTACAACGCTCCACTCTTATTGGTACCTAAGAAGGGCCAAGGTGATATAAAAAAATGGAGGCTAGTCGTTGATTTTAGGAAACTCAATGACAAAATAGTCAATGACAAATTTCCACTAACACGTTTAGATGACGTTCTAGATAGACTAGGAAGAGCTAAATATTTTTCAACTCTGGACCTGACAAATTCCTTTCCTTTCGTCAAATTAAACTCGATCAACAGTCAAGACCGTTTACTGCATTTTCAACAACAAATGGTCATTACCAATATACAAGATTACCTTTCGGACTAAAAATATCTTCAAATAGTTTTCAGAGGATGCTTACAATAGCACTAGCTGGACTAGAGTCTGAAACATTCTTATATGTTGATGATATAATAGTTTTTGGATGCAGTTTGAAGCATCACAACAACAATTTTATCATTGTTTTCGACAGGTTATCTAGGTATAACTTGCAATTGAATGCAAGCAAATGTTATTTTTGAAATCAGAAGTTATATATTTGGGACATTTGATAACATCAAATGATATTAAGCCAGACCCAAACAAATATGACGTAATTACCAAATATCTTATTCCTAAGAATACTGATGACTAAGAAGATTTATAGCATTTTGTAACTATTACAGAAGATTCATCAAGGATTTTGCAAATATTGCTAATTGTTTAAATAATTTGTTGAAAAAATGATATTAGTGAATCTCATAAGGAGACTGATCAACTCCATATGTGGGATTGAACGTCAATAAATGATATAAAGCGCGCAACGAAGTTAAAATTTGTATTAGAAAAAAGGCCAGAGAATGATTTTAAAGAGTTACATAAACATATAGTAGAATATTATAGAATGAATAATGAAACACGTGTCAGATGTAGCGATAATCCCAAGTATTAAGGTACTCTTTTCGAGAAACTATCATCATATTTAAAAAATACAAGAAATAAGAAATTTGCAATCGAGAGAAATGATGCAATATTTGATATAATACCCGCGGATGAATTTAAGGCCAAAAATAATGAAGCAAACAAAAATAATAAAGATGACATAATTATATTACTATATAGAAAACCTCAGAATATAACAAATAAAGATGGAAGACAGGAGTTGATAAAATTATACCACGACACACGTCAAGGAAGACATTTCGGAGTGAAGAAAACTTTACTTAAATTAAAACAGAAATACATTTGGAAGAATATGAACAAAAATGTAAAAGAATATGTGACTAAATGTGATTTATGCCAACGTAATAAACAAACTAGACATACAAAGGAACAATTAAAGGTTACAGATACTCCAATAGATAGTTTTAAAACTGTAGTAATTGACACTGTAGGTCCTTTACGTCCAGTTAACAAATTTAGATATATTTTAACAATGCAATGTGAATTAACAAAATACATAATTGCATGTCCTATAGAAACAAAAGAGGCAAAAACAATAGCCAGAGCACTAGTAGAGAATTTAATCCTTAAATATGGTTTATTTAGCACACTAAAATCAGATAACGGTACAGAATTTAAAAATGAATTGTTGAAAGAAATATGTGAATTATTGAAGATTGAGCAAGTTTTTTCTACACCATATCATCATGAAACGTTGGGATCGGTAGAAAGGAATCATAGGGTTCTAAATGAATACTTTTTATCACTTGTACAAAATGACAATTGGGAAAAATGGATACCTTATTATAATTTTGCGTACAATATAACTCCTCATGTAGATACTGGATATTCACTTTTTGAACTAATTTTTGGAAAGTTACCAAGTTTACCTGGAGATGAAGTCATGAATCATCCAAAGGTTTACAATTTTGAAAATTATGCTAATGTACTCAAGACTAGACTAAAACATGCTTTAGAGAATGCCAAGAACTTGATAGAAAATATAAAAAACAAAAGAAGTATAGACTCATTAAATAACACAAATAACATAGCACTAAAAGTAGGCGGCTTAGTTTTGGTGAACGCTGAAAATAGAAGAAAACATGAACCACCTTATGAAAAATAAAAACAAACATAAAATCAATTCATAAAAATAGACTAAAAAAATATAAAGTATAAAATAATTCTTAGAACACTTATAAATAAATTTAACAATATATACTAACATTAAATTTAGAACTTATAATAAGTATTCAAAAAAAAAAATCCTCAAATTTGAATTGTATGGATTTTTCTTAAGAGCGGAGGTGTAGTGTGTTGGTCACATTTATCACTATTATATGTCGGTCACATTTGTATTGCTTAAAAATCCCAATAATATAAACAATTAGTTTCAATGACCTAACGGCGCGAGAAATCAAATTACATTGCACAAATTATCAACACGAGTAAGAATTAACAAAATACGCAAAATTGCTGAAGTAAGGATATATTACCACACACTACGCTGAACGTCAACAAATAGAAATTAAAATTAAGTCATAAGCATCTTTATGTTAAGACTGTAGATTAAGAATTCATATATAAATAGCTGTAAAATGTAATTAAAAAGGCAGAATAAATTGGATGAAACAAACGGCTGGTTAGCTGCAGAAAAATCATATTTTTTTATTCTCAACATAACTGCGGCTTCTTAGCCATACCCAAGCGGCGTGCTCGCCTTATAATAAGCCACCCCTAATCCCTCTATAATACTGATAAACTTATCAACACTTTCTTTACCGACACATTTAAACACCTTCCTTACATTCTTCCAAATGGCATATAGTCTATTCCATAACCTTATTGCAGATTTAACTTCCTCATTAAACCAAGGCTGATTAAATTTGCTAATTTTTATTCTTTTTAAAGGAACTTGTTTCTCAAAAAGCATTAATACGTTTTTAGAGATGCAGGCTAATTTGTCATTAATATTCTAATAGAACCAGCAATCATTCCAGTTCACATTAGCCGCATCAATGTCGTACATTGATCTGTCTATAATTGCGCGAATAGTAGTGAGTGTTTGTTTCAGTACAGTGCAGATCGAAATTATTAACAAGAAACAGCATATCATCAAATTTAACTTATCAAAAAAGTCGTTAACAACATTAAGTGGAGCCCTGAAACTCAACGCCAACAAACTCAATCACATTATCTACATCATATTTCAGTACAATTTTATGCTTCCACCCTTTTTTATAATAAATAGCAACTCCTCCCCTCCTTTCACCAGATCTTCTGTCATGACGAATTAAATTAAAGTTCAAAAGGTTGTGAATATCACCATCAGATTCATGATGAAACCATGTTTCAGAAACACAAAGCAGATCGATATTACAATCTGAAAGTATAAAATTCAAATAATCAATTTTAGTAGAATTAAGACTTCTAGCGTTCAAGTGGCAAATTTTAAAACCTTTATAGTTATTTCCAACTATCCCCAAAATGGTTCTTAAATTATGGTTATAGCTGTTCAAATTTAGCGTCATGAAAAAGTTTGTTTTTGACACTATGAGGCAACCGTACTCGTTTGCAAAATGACAGAGGAGAAACGAAAAAATAAAAGAAAAACATAATTATCAAACTAAAAATTTAAATAAATAAAATTTAAACAGTTAATATTTATTAAGTTTAAGTTTTGGGAACAATCAAAGCATTGACACTCGCTGTATCAGTCACATAGATAGCTTTTTGATAGCCCTTACATAAACCTTGCCACGAATTAAAAAAGATGTTAATTTACCTTCACGTTTTAACACGTTTTTAAGAACAGTAGAACATCAGCTCCCTATTAATATCAGTTAAACATTCGTGTACATAAATATTAGTTCCAACATCTCCACCAATGTCAGACAAGTTAAGCGATCGTTTTTTGGTTTTGCAGAACCCTGCAATAGATCGAAACCGCTGGTTCCTATCCTACAGAGAATGTAATTTTATCATTATAAATGTAATAATACAGATGAAATTATACATTCTTGATTTCAGACGAAATTATTCCTTTACTTGTGGAGGTTGCAGTTTAATGGCGTGACAAATTTGAGAGAAGGTATCACTAATGTTCTCATTTTCCCTTTCTGGAATGCCACTGATAATTAAATCAGAAGCAACAACAGTATTCTGAAAGGCTTCAAATTTGTTTTTCATTGTTATGAGTTCATAATTTATTTTAACAATATCCTCTCTTTGAGTATTTTTAACCTTTTTGACTCGTTCCTCAATGTCAATAATTGTTGTTTTCAGGTTATTCAACTCACCAGATAAAACATCAATCCGTTCCAAAATATTTTTCTCACTACCATTGTATGTATGTGTGAGTGTTTGAATAATTTGTTTTTTCTGCTTCTCTAGTTTGTCATCTTATAAATGCAGCCAATTAGTTGGAAGGGTGTGCTCTGCATTTAGACTTTGTTGAGGAGTTGCGGGTGAAGTCGGCAATTTGCAAGCATTTTTTATTCTTGATGCCATTACTAACACTTACCAAAACTTGCTTAAGAAGCAAATTAACTTTAATAATGTATGTATGTTGTTATTATGTTATATTAAATGAAGCAAACCCGGTTTTAAATAAAATTAAAGAAACCACTTATTGTTAAGATTCGTGGGATATAAATGGTTGTTCGTGGTAAATTACACAGTACAAAATTTTTCAGGTTATTGATTCGGAACTCAATTCTGATAATTGTTTATGAAAGTAGACCCAAAAAGAAGAACTTCTGCATCATTAGTTTGGTCAAGGTACATCAAATAATAATTTGAAGTTAGTAAGTATCGTATAGGGCCATTTGTCACGTTTTATGCTCTTTTCTTTGTCATAACCCGAGAACAACTAGTACGAATAAGCTGAAACAAATTTAAAAAAATAAGCAACAGTTTCGCAGTTATAAATATGTGTATTTGCCCAAAAAATTGAAATTTTTAATTTTTAATTCATAAAAAATCCAAAACGGTAAAAAAAAGTGTCAAGTCCTATTACTTTCACGTAAAGTCGCATAGCCTATGAACAAAATGAGACATAAATCATGAAAATCGATGAACGCGTTTCGCTTTTATTCACAATTAACTAAAGGTATGAATTTAAAAAATTTGCTCGAGATATGGAAAAAACATTGATGACTTTTTTTATGATTCTCAGAATTAAAAAAAGGAATAAACAAAAGGTTATTTGAGTTTTTTGATTGCGGTAGCAAAGTAATAAGCGTTAATAAATGTGAGTGGACAATTAAAAGGAAAAATGGAAAGTGCACTTTTTTTAATTATTTTGGGTTTTCCGTTAGTTACCTGCATGAATTTTTTACAGAAATTGCACCCACATTTATGAGTTTTCGTTATGACGTTTCGAAAACATATTTCATAAGTACCTGCCAGTAAAATATTGAAATATTTGTAGTATTTATAGGTGGTCTTTGATCGATTTTTGTCATTTAACAAGAGTCGACGAACGCGAGAAGTACTAGTGAATTTTTCTCCGGTTTTTTAAAAGTGAATAACAACAAAACATATAATATATGGAAAATAACAAGTGCCCACAATTGGATAATTTTGTTACGTTTGTGGTCATATCGTCCCAAACAGAGGCCAACTGGATCGAAAAAAATTGATTTCTGAGGAATTCAAAACAGCGTATTGTCATTATTTTGATGAAGCAGATTTAAGTGGTGCAATTTTTATGCCGAACACAGTATGCAAAAAGTGTTATAATACCCTTATAATGTGGATACATGGAAAAGGTGGACAGTTTTCTTTTATGAAGCCAGTAATTTGGGTGGAAGACCTAACTGGACATGATGAATCAACGTGCTACGCATGCATAAATGCTCGTCATGGATTAAACAGAAAACAATTGAAAACAAAAGTATACATTGCTGCTTTTACTGCCCCGCTTGCAGTTAAACGCGCTGCTGGTACCGATACACCTAAACCTCCGAGTCTGGATACTGTGCCCCTTCCAGACGAAACCGTTTTCACCAATCCGACCAATTTGAATGATGCTGATTGGACACCTGACATTGAAAATAATGGACCACAACCGCTAACACAACTTGAAATGGATTACATTGTGGCTAAGATGGGACTATCACAACAAAACTCCGAAACGTTGACATCATTTTTGAAAAGCAGAAAAGTGACACAGCAAAATGTCAGCGCAACATCATACCGACAACGCCAAGCTGATTTTCAGATCCTAGGTTAAGTGAAAAAATT
This sequence comes from Pollenia amentaria, assembly GCA_943735925.1. Taxonomy (NCBI): domain Eukaryota; kingdom Metazoa; phylum Arthropoda; class Insecta; order Diptera; family Polleniidae; genus Pollenia; species Pollenia amentaria. The sequence continues at coordinate 44,010,206 of OX031008.1, read as the reverse complement.
GGGAATGGATTATATCGCTGGCGATTGGCGTTTATTCATCGATGTTTCAACAAAACGAACAAATTGGGATTCAGCACAACTATGAGGGAAACGTATGAAACATTGGGCGAAGTTTTAGAGAAAATCAACTACAATGTACACAAATGGAAGATTTGTTGCGATCTAAAGGTTGTCAACATAATACAAGGCATTGTATTAAAAGGCGGTTTTCCAAAATACTTCTGCTTCCTTTGTAATTGGGATTCACGATACACAGGAAATCAATATCAATGTAAATATTGGAAAGCAGGAACTCCCGAGCTCGATAATCAATTAAAATTACGTAATAAACCTTTGATAAAGGATCTAGATGATATTTTGTTGCCATCGCTCCACATGAAATTAGGAATAGCTGGGAAATTCGTCGAAGTGGTAGTCAAAGATATTGATGACGCCTAAGACTGTTTGAAATCCATCTTTCCAAAATTTAGTGAAGCTAAAATAAGAAAAGGTACGTATCGTTGTCAGTATTTTAATATTGTCATATCTAAATTTGATCACTTCGATATATTCGCATTACCAATGATTTTTTCGTAAATGTTTTTTTTTTTATTTCAAACAGGTATTCTCAATGGACCGGATATACGAAAATTAATGAAAAGCGAATCTTTCACAAATATGCTTTCGAACCATTATAACCACCTATGTGCATGAGACGCATTGAAAGAAGTCATCGAAGGCGTTTTAGGAAAGAACCGTGTACAGCGAGATGACATACAGACACGAGTGGACAACTTGATGTATTATTTTGAAAAAATCAATGCATCCATGACGTTAAAATTACATTTCTTGCATTTCCACCTTGAAACCTGTTTGGCACAATTACCTCAGGAATCGGACGAACAAGGAGAGAGGTTCCACCAGGTGACCATGCCAATGGAAAAGCGATTCAAAGGCAAAAAATTGGATGCATTGCTTGCGGAGGTTTGTTGGTGGAGTTCTAAAATTATGCAGTTTGAAATTTGTGGACACACTGAACAAAACACGTCTATCTGGGATGATGATGCAGACTCAGAACATAAATATGAACAACCTACGAAGAAAATAAGGTCATCAGAACCACAAGCATCAACTTCAACGAGGATGGATAGTGGCAATAATTGAAAATGTTCTAAATTTTGTTTCCATGCATAGATAACATATAAAAGTCGAATATTTTCTGTGTAAGAATAGCTGTAATATGAATCGGAATGTTTATTTTCATGCAAAATAAAGAATCAATAAAAAAAGTCATCAATGTTTTTTCCAATGGATAAAAATTTTAAATTTTTTGGGCAACAAATATTTTTTTTCTTCATACATTTATTTATAACTGCGACACTGTTGCTTAAAGGAATTGTATTGGATTAAAGGAATTGTAATTCTAAAATTCTTTCAGCTTATTCGGAGTTATGACAAAGAAATGAGCCTTAAACGTGACAAATTCCCCTATACGATACTTACTAACTTCAAATTAATTTTTAGATTATAATTTGATGTACCTTGACCAAACTAATGATGCAGAAGTTCTTCTTTTTAGGTCTACTTTCATAAACAATTATAAGAATTGAGTCCCGAAATCATGTGTTGTACTGTGTTATGATGAAGCGACGAGTCTTAATACACTTCTACACAGTACCAAACATTAGCTCTCTACTTTTTGTTGTTTGATTGTAATCTCTTTATGTTTTCAAGATTGTAAAATTTTTGAAATATTGGTTATGTGTTCACCGTGTTTTTGAATTCTATATTACATTTGTTATTAAAAATTATATGTATATTTAATTGTTTTTATAATTATTATTTAGAATGTGTTAATTTAGTTAAAACCGTAAAATTTATATATTTAATGGATAAATTTTAGTTTATTGTTGGAGCTCTTTAAAAACACGTCCGACACATTCGACGACTCTTTTTCAATATGGTACAATTAGAATCGCTATCAATATACAGACAGCATCTGTTAATAATGTGTGGCATTGGAAAAGTGGGCGTGGGTCAAACTAGATTTCTGTATATTTAGAGAGGGACCACAGCTACAATTTACAAATTTGGAACAAACAGCTTAGTTATAAATGAACAATATCTGTAAAAAAAGAAGGCTTTATTGTAGACAAATGAGGGGCAACTTCAATACAAATTCTATAGAGATTTCTGTGTAATTGGTGAATAACTTCGTAAGCAATGCACGATATCTGTATTTAAAACCAATTACATAGTTTATTTTAATGAGGGTAGCGAAGCGCTCTAGATTAAGGTAGCAGTTATTATAAAATAGAACATATTAGTAGTATCAAACTCACAAACTCAATGAAAAATACTACTTCCGTTCACAACTTTTAATTAGAATTTAAGGTGGGATTGTCCCAAATGGACCAATATGACACAATTTTGATTATGCTTTATTGATGTACAGTAATGAAATTGTGCCAATTAAATATTCTGAAATCACAGGATTACCTTGTTTTATACAAATGTAATTGCCGCTAATAGATTTACTAGACATTTTTTAAGAAAAATTTATGAAAATCTAAATATTAAAGTTAAATTCTATTTTAAAATATATAAAGAAATAGAGAACATTTCTATTTAAATTTTAAGAATACAAACTTAACATTATTGTATCGCTTTAGTTGATTGAAATTTAGATTTAATATAATTTTATTTAAATATCAGTACCTCAATTCTGTAACTTTTTGAATTTAACTGCCGATATCGTTAAGCAACGAGAAATCTTGGTTACTTTAACGAATTTTTTATTCTTGTTTTAAGGTTAACAAATATTTTCGTTAAGAAATATTAACGACAAATATCGGATAAAAAAGCAAAAACGTCAAAGTTTAAATATTTAAAAAATGGTTAATATAAAAAAATAACTTATCAAATGAAATAATTATCACATTTAAAAAAATATAAAATAAATTAGCTTAAAAAAATTTCTTGACATTTTCCTCTGTTTACCTGTATATGTATATACTTTTAACCCTAGATTGATACACAATCGTCGAATCGACGAATATTTTTTTTATATCTGTGTTCTCATTTGTCTTTTTACACGTATTGCTCTGAATTTTTCTGCAGCTCTAGCCCACAGTGTTGTTTCCTTGTGTGTGGTCATACGTTGTTCGTCGACGCTTAAAGTAAGATTTTTTTTAATTCCTGGAACTCACTTCGTCGCTTCGACGAAGAATACCATTTATGTAAATTTGTTCATTCGTGTTAACTCTTTTTTATTGAGGTTTAAATATGACAACTGCGATGTTTTTGAACCTGAAATTCCAGAAACACCAATCTTTGCGCCACATCCTCATCCAATAAAACGTAATCAGAAATCGCTTTTAAAAAATTACAAATATTATATTAAGCTTCGATTGCCTTGGTGGTGTTAAACCAAACTTTCACGTAATATTGGTAATATTGCGAAGTGCACTTAGTACTTCTTTATTTAAATCGAGATATGTTCGGAATAAAAATATTTTCGAGCATGACTGTTGTTGTTGTTGTTGTAGCAGCGAGACTTAAGGAACAGGTGTTGCTGAGTTGACAATCCTTGGTCGGGGTTCGCTGAACTCCAAGTCGTTCCAGTGCATAGAACCTATTGTCGTGGGAACGAGCATGAATAATGGCTCATGGTGGTTTAAAACGATAATTTGGCATATTTCTACCAAGAAAAAAATGAAGCAATTTCAAGAAAATCTTTATGGGCATCCCTGGGTTGATTTTCCTTCAGTTGCGCTAAACAAAAGGACTTGAACTTTGATTGGTATTTTTTCTGCAACCGTGTCATATTCTATGCCGAAACCAAAAGTAGCGTCAAACGCTACTTACGCTTCTTCCAGCTTTTACGAATTTCCAATTCGTAACAAACAAGCAATACAACCATATTTTTGCACTTAATAAAAACTTTTATACATATCAATTGAAGAGCCATAAAGGTCTTTTGGTAGTGATTAAGGGCATTGCCTCATGCGTGGACCCAGACAAAAGAAGAGAAGATTCTCAAATTAAAAAACGTAACAAATATAAAAAACAGGGGTAAAAATCCCCAACCACTCTTTCGAGTGGAGTGAGAACCCGGCGCTGTTAACCTTGAAAAACCATACGCATCTAATTTACAGTTTGATATATATTCTGTCCAGAGGAATCACTATAGAGGAGCCGCACAAAACATATGATCCCGTCCAATGTTAAAACTGCCGAGAACACTACTATTTACTAAGGCTATTTAGAACTACTATTTCCCCCCCGTTTGCGTCGTATGTGGTAAATTACATGTTGCATTATTCCTTTTCTCTCCAACGTAAAAAATGTATCAACTGTGGGAGTAATCACACCGCCAGCTATAGAGGATGCCATGTATTAGTAATAATAGAACCTTCTACGCCAACCTCTTAAAATCGAACCATATGCCAATTGAATCTGTTTTACCAAATAATAGTGCAACTCCAGTTTCTAATTTAAGTCGTCTAGAAAAACCATGGAAACATTAGTGCAAACAGTTAATAATTTTATGAACACAATAGGAAAAATTATGCAGGAAATGTTAAGAATGGAATCGATGTTATTACAAACTATACTTAACAAGCAATGAACTGTTAATAAATTTGTTTTTAAAAGGAAAGCAAAGGGTATACGCCAACATAAAAATGAACAAGAATACTTTAAAAATAAACAAATTGATGTTTTGATGGTTTCTTAAGCTGATTTGACCTGAAAAAATTCGTTGAAGAGCTAAATCGAAACATAGAAATTGCACCTTTATACTCTCCACCTAGATTTTCAATATCAAAAAGCCAATATTATAAATACTGCAAATCATAAGAACCCTGTTTCCTGTCCGCTGGCGATTATAATGCTTAACATACGTTCTGTGGGTCACGACTTACATATAACACCAAAGGATAGAGTAGTAAACAAATTGATGTTTTGATGGTTTCTTAAGCAGATTTGACCTGAAAAAATTCGTTGAAGAGCTAAATCGAAACATAGAAATTGCACCTTTATACTCTCCACCTAGATTTTCAATATCAAAAAGCCAATATTATAAATACTGCAAATCATAAGAACCCTGTTTCCTGTCCGCTGGCGATTATAATGCTAAACATACGTTCTGTGGGCCACGACTTATAACACCAAAGGATAGTGTTTTGTTTAATACAATCTGTAAAATGGATTTAAATGTGCTCGCAAGCGGATCAACAAAAAATTTATGATGTCATCGATTTTGTCGTGGTTAAAAACATCCCCACAGAAACGATTCACGTTGAAGCTTCCTTAGAATTATCATCCGATCACACACCTACAATTCTTAGTAAACCAAGCCCTAATAGAATTGTGCCTCCGTCTGGTTACTTAGCAGTGTCAGCCTGACAAATAAATTGGTTAAAATATAACAAATATCTCAGTACCCACTGCACAGAAAATATAACGCTAGTACTCCGGAGAATGTAGATCTCTCTATTATTAATTGTTACAGTTATCTTAAACTAGCTGTTCAACATTCCAGCATAATCTTAAGAGAAATAATAAAATATATTTTACGGATGTATGGCGGCTGGACTGAAAATATGAGAATTTTGAGTGTGGCAATTGCACAGATCCCCCCAACTTAAGAATTAATTATACGAGTGCACAAAAAGTCTAAGAAAATTACTGCAATCTCAGAAAATATAAATATGAATCTCTAAGCCACAATTAAGAAATTTGAAGTTAGGAAAGAAATGCTATTGAAAAAGCCAATTTGTTTGTTCATCATTTGAAAAATGTATTTACCGCAAATATATCTCAAGATATAGCAGCCAAGTTACCGCCTATTAATTTTAGAACAGCTAAGATTTGAGTTAAGAGATATCCAAAAGGCTATTTGTGATTTAAGCACCAAGAAGGCAGCCGGTATTGATAAGATTAGTACAAAATACTTTTGGAGCTACCTCGCATGGCAAGGAGGCGATTTTTTAAGTTCTCATCAGCCAGTTGACGCTGGATCCTCAATTATACTAAATTTATACTTCGGACATGCCAACAAACAACTACACCCAAATTTCAACATTTAAAAATCTAGTTACTTTGACGATCATATATTTGAACTGGAAAGTGGTTAAATTAATGGAAGATAAATGTCAACGAGCAAAAATGCGTACATATAACATTCACAAGGCGTCGGGAAACATGCCCCCTATTGAAAGTGAAAATCAACTTATACCTCAACACTCGCATGTAAAATACCTCGGAATACATCTAGATCGGCGTTTAACGCGGAAAAGGCACATAGAAGCAAAATTAGCTCAAATTAAAGTAAAAGCAATTCAAATTAATTTGATTGCAAACTTCTACTCAACTCTATCTTAAAGCCAATCTGGTGCTACGGTGTTCATGTTTGGGGCACTGCCTTCGAATAATTACAGCCAGTATGTTAAAAACTCAAATATGCAGAAGAATTATTAAAAACTATGAATGCGATATATGAAGTAAAATATTACAAAAGGCTTTAACTGCACCCAAATCAATCCACCCTCCACTACCACTAGTGGTGAACGAGGGTGTACTAAGGTTGTATATTAATGCGTATAATAATGCTATCGCAATTAAATTTAGTAGGTCGCAGTTTTAAAGGACGAGAAATCACACGGCCAAACTTCGTGAAGATCGGTTTATAATTTACCATAGGCCCCATATAAACCCTACTCTAGTAAAACAGTTACAACCGTAATAAATAATACAATTTTAATAAAATTTGGTACGTCACAGATTCATAAAACCAGAAATCACACTGTCAAACTTCGTGAAGATCGGTTCATAATTTACCATAGGCCCCATATAAAGCCCACACTGGGAAATAATTCAAATACGCCTAAAACCGTAGCAGATATACTTAGATATTGCGGTACAATTTGTTCCAACTTGGCTTCATATGGCCAAAAAAGCTGTCATGCAATTTTATTTCTAAAAAGAACAGCATAAAACTTTCTGATTGTCGGTCAATAATTTAATATAGGTCCACCGAGAGTATCGAAGATTCGGCACTCTAACTTGTTATACCCACACCACAATAGTTGAGAGGGTATTATGCATATGTGCTAATGTGTTTAATAGCATAAAATATTGGTCGCTTGCTGAGTCGATCTAACGATGTTCGTCAGGCTGTCCAAGTGACCTTGTGCGCAAAATATAGGGCGCAATTTCGAAGATAATTTTATGAAATTTGGTACATATATTCTAATTGGCACAAAGACCAATCCTATTGAAAATAAGCCCATTATTTCATATAGCCCCATACAAGCTGCTTTGCGGAATAGGGTCTTTGTGCCCACTATCAAGCCAATGTTAATGAATTTTAAAACATAGATAGATCTATATTTTTATGGACATATAAGCTATGCAAAGGACTACGAAGGGAGATAGGGTGCAATTTCCGCCTCTCAGAAACTATCCAAACGATTGTAATGAAATTGAAAACAGATCCATCCCTATTTATATAGCAAAATTAGCTGTGCATTTTTCACAACTCGTTCCCAAATCGGTACACTTGAAAAAATTTGTTCTTATATACTGTGTCGTAGGGTATCATATGGTCGGGCTTGACCGACTATACTTTCTTACTTGTTTTTATTTAAATTACTTTTAAAGACAAACTTAACTCTACGGTATCACACAAAAGGTGCGTATGTCAACAAACACATACAATTTTATTTTAATATTAAATTTTTACACTACTTACTATGTCAGTCCCTCTGCCCGACTGCAAAGAATTTGAGTGGTAGTTCAAATTTGTTTCCGGAGCTAAAGATGAACCATAAGTCATTCTAAAAAATACAATTAAATAAATTTCATTTAGTTAAAAACATTATACTATATAAATTTATAAATAATATTAATCTATATATATACTATACAAATTTTAAATTAAAATTACTTAATATAAAAGTGAACAACAGAATGACTAAAAAATTAAGAAAAAAAAACAAGAAAAAATTTATGTATGTACGTACAAATTATTTATTCTTTTTTTTCTTATTTCGGTGTTACAGCAACATAACACATAATAAGAAGAGCACAGTAAAAAAAAAAAAAAAAAAAAGGTGATAAACAAAAACAACTCTCTGTATGAGTAATAACAATGAAACAACAACAAAAATAAATGAAATTCATCTTACGGCAAAACCAACACCTGCAAGTGTTACCACTTAGAAGGAAATGATACCATTAACTCAAAAACAGACGCAATGGAAAACACATAAGTAAAAAGTTGTCAAAAACCACAAGTACAAGTTGGTATGGACAGGTATATAACACTGCTTAAACGGGGTCGCAGCTCTACCTCTTCAACTGTTGCTTCGGCCTCGAAAGTTCCATTTTTTGATATAATAAATTCACAAAATCGTTTTGCCGTTCTGAAGGATGAATCCTCTGATGCACCTAACGTCATAAAACCATCGAAGCCAGCCCCGATATATCTTAGGGAGCAAAACTCAAGTGAGCTAATAAAAAGTTTAATCTCGGTGATAGGTGAAAATTTGTTTTACGTAACTACAATCAAGCGTGGTAATATAAACGATACAAAAATACAGGCTAATCATGAAAATGACTTTCGTAAAATAATTAATAAGTTTGAAGCACTTAAAAAAGCTTCTATATATACAAACTGAAAAGCAGTAAAGTTCTTCAGGTTGTGATAAAGGGCATTGCCTCCTGTGTGGATCCAGAGGAAATAAAAACATTTTTAGAAGATAAGGGCTTCAAAACAAAAAAAACGTAACAAATATTAAAAATAGGGAAAAAAAATCCGCAACCACTATTTCGAGTGGAGTTAGACCCCGGCGAAGTTAAGCTAAAAAAAATGAAACGCATCCCATTTACAGTTTGAAATACATCCTGTACAGAAAAATCACGATAGAAGAGCCGCACAAAAGAAATGTGCCCGTTCAGTGTTTAAACTGCCAAGAATTTGGTCATACTAGGGCATACTGCTATTTACGCCCCTGTTTACGTCGTATGTGGAGAATTACATGGTACCGTCCTGTGCGAAATGTCAAAAAATGATCCTTATGTAAAAAATGTAGCAACTGTGGTGGTAACCACACTGCCAAATATAGAGGATACCCGGTGTATTCGATTGTCAAGCGTTCTGTTGGACAGACCCCCTCAAACGCAAGCAACTAATCAAGAAAACACTAACGGCGTTCAGATACCGCAGTCAAATTATAACAGTACCTCGTATGCTAATGTCTTAAAATCTTATCATATGCCACTGCAAGGTGACGAAATCCCCATTTCTCATATAACTCGGCTAGAAAAATCCATGGAAACATTAGTGCAAACAGTTAATAGTTTTACGAACCCAATGGGTAATATGATGCAAGAAATGTTAAGAATGCAATCGATGTTATTGCAAGCTGACTAAACAAGCCATGAACTGTTTAAAAATTGGCTTTTGCAAAATGAACTAGAATACCTTCCTAAAAATAAACAAATTGATGTTATGATGGTTTCTGAAAGTCATCTAACCTCAAGAAATACGATTTAAATCAATGGTTATATATTATATGATACCACGGACCCTCGATGTAGAGCTTGTGGAGGTTCTGCCAGTTTGATAAAAAACCGAGTAAAACACTACTTAATGTGTGATCATCGTGAAGATTATCTGCAAGCAACGAACATTTGTGTTGAAGAGCTAAATCGAAACTTAGTACTTTCATCTTTATACTCTCCACGTAGATTTTCATTATCGGAAAGCCAATATTATAAATATTATAAATAATTAGGACCCTGTTTCCTAGCCGCTGGCGATTAGAACGCTAAACATATCTTCTGGGGATCACAACTTATAACACCAAATGGCCGTGTTTTGTATAATACAATCTCTAAAATGGATTTAAGTGTGGTCGCGAGCGGACACCCAACTTATTGGCCTACTGATCAGCAAAAAATTCCAGATGACATCGATTTTGGTGTGGTTAAAAACATCCCCACAGAAACGATTTATGTTGTAGCTTCAATAGAATTATCTTCTGACCACACACCTACAAGTCTTGCTATAACAAACCCTAAGTAACGACAAACCCGTCTGGTTACTTAGTGACAGTTTTCTTAAACTAGCTGTTCAACATTCTAGCATACCACTCAAAAATATCAAAAATAGTAAAATATATTCTACAGATGTCAAGCGTCTCTTGACTGAAAAAAGGAAAGCTCGAAGAGAGTGGCAATTGCACAGAATCCCTCAACTTCAGAATTTAATAAAAGAGTGCACAAAAAGGCTAAGAAAGTTACTGCAGTCTCAGAAAACATCATCCTTTGAAAAATATCTTAAGGTACTTGATGCAACTCCTCATTCGGACTTCTTATTATGGAGTGCAGATAGAAATCTTAAAAGACCAGTTACAACTAAACCACCATTAAGAAACTTAAATAGAAGTTGGGCACGAAATGATATAGAAAAAGAAAATCTTTTTGTTAATCATTTGAAAACCGTATTTACCCCTCATACATCTCTCGATACTGCGGTCGAGTTACCACCTGTTTCTGTTAGAGCAGCTGTTCCACCAAGATTTGAGAAAAGATAAATCGGAAAGGCTATTCATGATTTAAACCCCAATTAAGCCCCTGGTTTTGATAAGATTAGTAACAAAATACTATTGGAGGTACCTCGCAGAGCATAGAAAATTATTCTAATTATATTTAATGCTTTTTTACGCCTTGAATATTACCTTTAAGAACGGAAAGTATCCTTAGTTACCATGATACCTTAACCAGGAAAGGATCCCACAAAAGTTGAGTCATATGGACCTATAAGCTTATTGTCTAATATATCAAAGCTGTTTGAGAAGATGTTAGTTTCAAAATTAGCTCCAATTACAAATGAAAATATATGTATTCCGAAAGGCTAGTTTACAATATTATACTTTGTATTAATACTTGTCAAAAACTCAAGTAATATGTAAAAGTATGATAGTGTGAATGCAATGTGTTATAAAAATGACAAGTATAACGAAAAAAACACATCAGACATCCGATACGACTTCATCGTTTTTTGAAATTTTTCTAAACGCTAATACTTTTCATTGGATCAGGGTTGCATTTTAACAATAGAATGTTCATGTGTGAGAGTGTGACTAGAAACTGTTATGTAACATTTGATTTAGAAGGGCACACAGCACAATTGAACAAACCCATCGTAAAGCAAACGCCACGAAAAGCCTTTAAAAAAAGAAAATGTTGTTTCGCTCCCTTTAACGATGTTTTTCAAGCTTTTGATAAAGTCTGGCATGAAGGTTAAATTGAAGCTAAACTTACCAGCAAACACACACATGCTGCTAGAAAGCTACTAAGTCGGTCGAAGGTTTATTATTAAAGAAGGTGCTTTTTTAAGTTCTCCACAGACAATTGAAGCTGGAGTCCCTCAGGGAAGCATCATGGGCCCACTTTTATACAAACAACCACACCCTAACTTCAACATTTGCTGAAGATACAGCTTTTTTAAGCGTACAGGAAAACTGTTATGAAGCATCTCGTTACTTGCAGGATCATATATTTGAACTGGAAAAGTGTTTAAAACATGGAAAATAATGGTCAATGAGCAAATATGCGTACACATAACATTGACCTTGCGTCGGGAGTCATGCACTCCTATTTAAATCAATAATCAATTAGTGCCCCAACAATCGCATGTAAAATATCTCGGTATTCATCTAGATCGGCGTTTAACATGGAAATGCCATATAGAAGCAAAACTAACACAAATGTATGGCTTTTTGGAAGAAATTCTGTTCTTAGCCTCGATTGAAAACTTCTACTTTACAACTCTATATTAAAGCCAATCTGGTGCTACGGTATTCAGCTATGGGGCACTGCTTCGGCCTCAAATATAAAAAAAATTCAAAGGCGCCCAAATAAACTACTTCGAATACTCACAGTCGCTCCCTGGTATGTTAAAAACTCCAATTTTCTCAAGTATCTCAATGTGTCATTAGTGAAAACTATTATTACGAAGTATGCAGTAAAATATTTGAAAAGGCATGAGTCGCATCCAAGTCCACTAGACAGCGGCCACTCTAGATTATGGAGAAGAGATACAGCAGGACTCATCCGACGAGAAGAGCGCTTAACATCTACATTTGTGAACAGAAACCGTAAGAAAATTTTTCGTCTGGCATTGGCAGGACAAAAATAAAGTATTAGTATACGATTTGAATAATTATTGTTAGTTCATATTTAATATATGAAGATTCAAAAAATAAATAATGAAAAAAAATTTTAAGCTTATGAAGAGCACATAATAAAAGTTAATATAATAAGTACGCCGTAGGCTTATTTCGCTAAAAAAAATTAAAAGATTAGGTCGAAGTTAGAAAAAAAGGTTTCCTGATGATCTGGCCTAAGCAACCAGTGAAATGCGCATAGAAACTTAGAAATTGGAAATTTAGCACGTCAAAAATCTTATTAATAATAATTTTGTATTCCCAAAAATAAGTTTGAGAAAAATCAAAATTTAAACTCGTTCTTTCATGGTTTTACGGTACAACATTGCAATAACCACATGTACGAGTGTAAAGAAATTCGCATAACTTTTAAACTATGTAATAGATGTCCCACAATAAAACTTTTACAATATAATAAGGACACTATAGGCTAATTTCGGTTAAAAAATTAGGATTAAGTTAGAAAAATGTTGATATAAATTGGTCATTTCCGGTTTTGCAGATGAAAAAAAAATTTTGTTTTTTCGAATTAATTTTTTTTTTAAGATCAATCGATTTTCTAAAAGAATCACTTAAAAAATTTTTTTTATTAATTTTTGGTTAGAAAAAATAATTAAAAAAACATTTTTTTGAAAACGGCAACACTTTAAAAAAAATATTTCGCACACATATTCATATCTACTATAACTATAATTATGCCATATATAAAGGAATTCCAACAAAAAATTTTTTTGAGTTGCCCGCTTTACAAATAGAGCCCCATATGATGCATATATATGGTATATTTGTTTACATATTTTCTGCATATATTTTGCATATTTCCACTATGCACTTAAATTTTTATATTTGAACAATTAAACGTCTATATACAAATTTTGGTACCGAAATGATGAAAAATAAAAATATCCGAGGTCTACTTATTACAATCCGTTTTTTGGTTCAGAAGATATAGCCCTTCAAAGTTGTCTGATTTTCGGTGTTCAAAAACAGACCATTTTTTAGATACTTTAGCCTGCTTTCAGATACATTCAGCCCAATTATAAATATTCCCGGGGAAATGAGTTCCCTGGGAATTACTTTTTCCCGGGAATAAAACTCCCCTATTCTTAACAGACGGGGAGAATAGTATTATGGGAAAGGGAATTTCGAGTATTCGCAGTCAGCAGTTTTGCATGAGCTGTGTTGTGTTGACTTAAAACTTGTAAATATTTTTGTAAAAAAACAAGCGAATAATAGGGCATTTACATTACATCGAAATCTAGTAGATTTCATTTGAAATCTTCCTCCAAATCTAGTTCGTTTACATTATATTTGTTTGACATTAGCGAGATTTGGTTTTCACAACAAAAACCGCCGACTGAAAGTTTTTTGTGTAACATATACTTACATATAAAGAAATAGGCATTTAAAAATTTGCATTACATTTTCTTTATAATCAACTTCATTTATTTAATCAATACTATTTGTCATTTGCATTTTTTTTACTATTTTACAAAATTTTTGAATTTTTTTTAACAATTTTAACAAGCAGCTATTATTGATTTTGTTTTGTTTTTTGCTAAAATGTCATTTTTTTCTTGTGCAGGGAAGTAGTTTTTAGTGCTTTATGGGGAAAAACATAGTTGCATCAATTAGGACTACTAGATTTCGAATAGATTTCGTCAAAATCTAGTTACGGAGTATATTTTGTTTTGTACGGGAAATCTAGCCAAAAACAACTAGATTTGGCTCGAAATCTCGAAAGTACTAGTTTTCGTTGTAGTGTAAATTGGCTATAAGTGAAAAATAAAATAATTTTTAATTAAAAACAAAATATAATGTTTAGTGTAGCATTTCGGATGGTATCTGATGAAGCAGAAAATCAGCAACATTTAAAAAACGAGCAAAGGGTTGCTAGGAGATAGTTGCGTGATAATGCCCCCCCCCCCCCCACTTGAGTTGCCGCAAACTTTGTAAGTTATTGTTCAAAGTCACCTATTCCCAAGTAGTTCATAAATTATTATTTAGTTGTTACTACATATTGAATACCCTATATGTTGTATCATATTTCCTTTAATTTGATTGCCTTATTAACGTAAATTTTTGTCTTTGCTATATTAAATTACACTTTTATTGATTCGCCAAAAGAGCATAAATTTTAATTCATTATTATAGGTTTATAGGTATTATAGTTAAATTAAATTACTTAAATTGTTTAATTATTCAATTCAGTTTATTTTCAAGTTCCAAGTGCTTGAAGATTAACTAACCACACAACAGTTTTCAAGTTCCAAGTGCTTGAAAACTACCCAACAACCAAAATTTAGTACAGTCCGAATTCATGCGTTTGGGCTGATAAATACTAAAGATTATTATTTCTTATTCTCATATTTATACAGTTTTGTATAAACATATATAAAGATGTTATTATAAATATTTTTTAATTGGATGGAGGTGCATTCTTGGCGCTAGAGAGCTGCATTACGCATTACGCTCCAACAAAAGCAGCAAAAATTACGAATGTTTGTTGTGCGTTGTACATCTGAATTTATTTTAAATGCAATACTATTGTATATAATATAGACTGTTTTGATACTTTTACTACACAAGATAGTAATGTGGTGTCCATAGCCTTCCAACAGTATTTACCTGCAGCCCAAATCATTAGAAATACCATTGGAAATAATTTGTAACAATTTTATTTTACGTAGAAAAAAAACACCACATTTCAACAACTCTTCAGGTGGCACTTTTTTTATATATTGAAAGGAGTAGTTTTATGTCATAAACATATCTTGTGATATTGTTGAAAAGCTGCAATCAACTTATGTTTGAATCACAACTTGCAAAGATCTCACATCCATATGTAAAAACTGGTATCAAATTAGTACACTAATCCGTGGAGTATACACAGAGCAGATACGAGACGGAAGATATTGCGTTTTTTATAACTCTTTCTTTGAAAGCTGCCCTTTTTGCATTTCTGTTTGCACCATATTTTATGCCTCAATACAATGAACACAAATTTATTAAGTTGAGATTTATTTGCAAAACTGTAGTACAAATTAACTTTTAAGTTTGCCACAAGGCAAGTAAATAATATTTAAGTAAACAGAAATAAATAAATGACAAAACAATATTACCAAATACATTTTTTTGCACATAACAAAACGTTTGTTGCTTTTAGCCCATTTTCGCCGACCGGTGCACACTGGTTCATATTTTGAGAAGGCGGCCAAAACAATTTTTTTATGTTTTCCGATTTTGAAATTTTTTATTCATGTGAAAGTAAATACCAGTGAACCTCGGGAGCCAAAAAATTTCAACCCTATTTCAACTATTTCATTGAGAACAGGGTGGTCCCAAATGGACTTTCTCAGTATTTGATTATAGTTTTGAATTTCAGAGTCAATTTTTGAAGTTGAATGCACATAACTTTTTGGTTTTTCAATATTTTTTGACAGAATAAGTTTTGTGTATTAGTTTATCTTATTAGCTTATAAAGCCTTTTTATGAAATTATTGTAGATGAACGTATGCTTCAAAACGAATAGGTGACATATATGTATAGGCTAACACGTTAGATTTTTGAGTAATTTTAAGTTATTAGTAAATAGCCCGAACATCAACTACATATTTTAATTACCTGCGAATTGCAAATTAATTAAAAAAAATGGAAGAACAGGTAAATGATAAAAAACTAGTACACAATTATAATTTACGTGTAAAATTAGCTACATGTTACTTGTTCATTTATTGTCGGTATGTTATCCGTTAAAAAAATGGAAAACAGGGTTTTTTATGTTTCAAAGTTTCAAAGAAGTGGTAATAAAAGATTATTTAAAAAACTTCTATCAAGAGTATTATAAAAATGCATACATTCATATTTTTTCTTTATTATTGTTAAAACAATAACCAAGTTCAGTTATAAAGTTATCGCTGTTATGTATTATCAACAGAAAGATAAAAAAGATATTGAGTTGCACATAATGAATCATCCATTCTTTAAATTATGCAACGAACAAGAAATCAAAATTCATAAGATAAGAATAAAAAAATTTTCAATTACATTAAGAAAACGGTACGTTAAATGTTCTAAAAACAAGAAAAGATTTTACTTGCGCTACCACAAAAGGTTAACAAATCACTCTCATTTTTAAGAAGTCGATAACCGTCCAGAAACTTGAAAAGTGTCTATTGTAGTGAAAGATCACGAAGACGCAAGCTTGCAAATATCAATGGAGAAATTTCTCATAGTATGATTAAGGATTCATTTCTGCATAAAATTCAGCCAACGCAAAATAAAAAAACAAAAATTGCAATAATTGAAAAAATATTGGAAGCAAGCCCTAGACGCACAAAGAGTATTTTAAAAAGTATGCCCACACCAACTGAAGAATTGGAATTTACTTCAGAAGAAGTATTTGCACTATTTTTGGAATTAAAACTGACTAAAAATCAGTATACAGAACTGCGAAAGCGAACCAATAAAAAAAATATTGGAATCTTTCCAGCATATCGAGATTAAGTTTCTGTCAAAAAAGAGGGCTTACCTTTACAAACGGCTGACTGTAACAAAAATTTGGAAAATTTCCGCATCACTTTAATTTCTAAATGGAGATCTGATGGAAGGTCTGGTCAGAAACAATACAAGCAATGTAATTCTGAAAATTCATCTGATGCTAACTTATTCATGGTATCTTTCGTTCCATTACGTTAAAGAAACCTTATATTGGCTTAGAGCTATATACCAGTAGACCTACAGAAATGGATGCATGGAAAAATGAAATTCCCTCCTCAACAAAGTATTGCAGACCAATAAAGTTTGTTAACAAAAAAAAAAAAAAATTAAGGAGTATATTCTTAAATTGGGTTATGATTTGGAGTTTGGCCCGTTAGGCGAAACAGTGAGAAAAAACAAAAAATTTTAAGAAAGAAAGCAAACTAAAAAAAACAAATTCAAGAAAAATACATTCAGCTAGGCCTTATAAAGGACTAGCCAAAGCAAGGAGAATGATGAAAATACCGCCACGAGATTCTTTTCCGATCCAGAAACTGCAGAATCTATCACAGGAGTACATTATGAACTAATTAGAAAATCATATTACAAGTTATAGCATGTAGCAGAAAGATAAATGCAAAAAAATTTGGCCAGTACTAAAATGAAACACCAATTCTTTATAACAAAAAATACTCTTGGAAACATATGCCAACCACAGTTCATAAAATTTTGCTACCAATTGAGATCTATGTGAAGAACCGCAAGAAAAAAGGAACAAAGACTACACATTCTTCCTCGAGCACAATACAAGAAAAATGTCCAGATGTTGTTCTAATGAAGATCTTACTACTATTTTGTTGTGCACATCAGATCCATATATGTCCAGTATTCGACAAAAATGGAAATCAACCTCAATCGAATTAGAGAAAGAAGCTAAACAACTTCTGGAAAATTAAACCCAAAGCTATTTAGAAGAAATTTTTACTAATATTTTGTAATTTAAAATAGTTTATAGATTATAATTTATTTTTGATTTAAGTACATATTTGTATTAATATATAAAAATAAAATTCATATACATATCAAACCAAAAATAAAAGTTGAATTACTTAATATTTTATCGATAGCCAAGAATTCTAGTTGGGCATTTTCAATATGATCCTTTTCAGTTTTATCCATTTAAGATCCCAAAAAAGCCAACCTTTGCCCCTGTGAATATTGGGACTAAAAAATTTACAGTGGCCAAATGTTGGCACTTTCTGACAGGATCTAAGTTCGAGAGTAAAAATAAGTGTCAGTTGTAAAAGCAAGAGAAATAATGATAAATTATAAAAGAATTATATTTGAAATATTCAACTTTTACACCGAAACTCAACAAAAAAAATTAAAATGCATTTTGAACTCCCTATATCTTTTGTTCCTATCAGTCGAATTTTACGTTTTAAAGCCTAACATCGCACCTATCGAGCAAAAAAAAATCGCATAAAAATACCGATCCAGTCAAAAGTTATGGAATTTTGACCGCCTTCTCGTAAAATTTCCCACTGTGCGGTGATTACACACATACTCTTTTTGCAATGTTTTTTTCAATACCAAAAAACCCTTTCTGCCTTTTTCTTCGAAAGCTGCCTTCGCAACTGATCTGGTCCTTTTTCCCACTTCACTTTATTCATACCAGTGTGTACTTTGTGCTCTAATCTTCATTGCCATTACAGATTGTGTAATCTTGATAACTTGTTCTTGAATGTCCTCCACTGTGGTCCTTATTCCATTATTCCCTTGCAAACTGAAACATTTCTGGTCGACAATAATGTATTGATGACGGTAGTCAATTTTTCCAGTGTAAGGAAACTTCAGATTTTAGCCACGAAACAACAGATGCCATAAACATACTTCCGTTCGATAATGTAGCGTCATCGGAAGATATCTTTTGCTTATTAGCGCTTTGTCCGGATGATCCGTCGCAATCCAGTTACTGGTCAATGCCAGTTTCTCAGGAAGAATTTCTACCACATTTTCTAGAAGACCCCAATACCCATTTTGCTGTATGGTCAATAAAGTTGTGAATATTAGCTTTCACAGAGACTTAAGTAAACTCCGTATGCAGTGGTCGTAAATATATTTTGGCTTTCGAAACTTTCTTGTACCCGGGTAAAATGTCAGCTGTATGTAGCCTTAAAGATGCCCGTAATATCTCATATTTCTCTTTGGAAAGTTCGTAGTTCATATACAAAGCCAAAACTTCTTCGAAACCATACTTTTTAAGGTTATCGCTTCCGATAAATGTTTCGTGGGCAAATCATTGGTTGGATCAGCCAGTTTTATTGTAAAATTTGGACACTCCTCTATGTTTTTTCTTGGCCTTCCTCTTGCACGTCCGGTTCATGTGCTGGGATTATTTTCTGCCAATGTCTCCAGGATGGTGTCATTATTAAGCCAGTCCTCGTGTTTGGAGCTGAATCTCTCAGTCGTACGTTTTGCTTTTATCAATTTTTAGCTTAGATTGCCATACATCATGAAAAGTTTATTATTTATATTTTTGCTGTTCAAACCTTCACAAAGAATTTTTTTCACATGTGCGTAAATATGTTTGTACAAATCTACAAACATACTTACGTACATGTGCCTGCACGAAATTATGTGAACAACCTTAAATTGTCAGTCTCATGTTATTCTTTTATTGATTTTGTAATGTTTTAATTTTAATTTAACTTGAATTTCTTTCACACGTTTGTAAGTAAGTTTGTACCAATCTATAAACTTACTTACGTACATGTGCCTGCCCGAAATTATGTGAAATTAATAATTTCATATTTCTCTTTTATTTTTGTTGCAAAGTTTTAATTTTAATTTAATTCGTGTAGAACGGCCTTGAACTTCTTGTTGAATTGCAATTTGACTGTATTTTTACTTTTTACCAAGTTTGAGGAACTCCAATTTCATTTAATTATTTTTATTTAATAACCTTGAACTACTGTTGGAGTTTATTTTAATTTACTTTTTTGCCTCGTCGGCGGTTTCACATTTTTCTGGAATTTCTTTAATTTACAATTTTATAAGTTTTGTTGTTATTTGTAGTAAGTAATTAATTAGTATATAAGAATCAATTTTATTTTAATAAAATCAGAAATAATAAATCAATTTGATAAGTTGTTTCTCTGCTCTAACTCCGCTGTAACCAAGTTTCAAGTGCTTGCGTTACTTTTTAGAATTGTCTTGGTGACACTGCCTAGACAATATTATTAGCGTTACTTGGCTCATAGCCTTGTAAACAAATCAATTCAAAGGTTAAACAAATCAGTTTAACCCAATTCATTTATTGAATTAAACATTGGTGACCCCGACTTGGTCACGGTAACCCCTACGACAGGTAACTTCTTGTTGAATTGCAATTTTACTGTATTTTTACTTTTTACCAAGTTTGAGGAACTCCAATTTCATTTAATTATTTTTATTTAATAACCTTGAACTACTGTTGGAGTTTATTTTAATTTACTTTTTTGCCTCGTCGGCGGTTTCACATTTTTCTGGAATTTCTATAATTTACAATTTTATAAGTTTTGTTGTTATTTGTAGTTAGTAATTAATTAGTATATAAGAATCAATTTTATTTTAATAAAATCAGAAATAATAAATCAATTTGATAAGTTGTTTCTCTGCCCTAACTCCGCTGTAACCAAGTTTCAAGTGCTTGCGTTACTTTTTAGAATTCTCGTGGTGACACTGCCTAGACAATATTATTAAGGTTACTTGGCTCATAGCCTTGTAAACAAATCAATTCAAAGGTTAAACAAATCAGTTTTACCCAATTCATTTATTGAATTAAACATTGGTGACCCCGACGTGATCCCTTTGAAATTTAAGATCCCCCCCACCAGTGGTAAGGTCCTGAAAGTCAATAGGATACAACACGTGCTCCTGCTAAGGAAACAATCCACAGGACATATCCAGAAGACGTGATTAATCTTCAGCTGCTTTCACTAGAAACAAATTCCTAAAAGGGCGCAGTTTTCACTGGTAAGCAACATAATGGCTACAAGCGAGATCACCCCAATGGCACAGCTAACAACTTCCAGCGATCAACAGGAGAGCTAATAGAATCCATTATTCGGAATTTTAAAAAGGATTCAGCGTCCAGAAAGACATTCCACTATTTTGAAGAAAGGATTAAAAGGCTAGACGCTGCTTGGACCGAATTCGAGCTCACTGATAACAAAATACGATGTCTGGAGAAGCCCCAGTTAGACCATAAGTATTTTACCGAAAACTACTACCAAAAAATTGAGGAACTCTTCATCAAATACCGGGAATTATTTGAATTAGCCATGGTTAAAGAACCCACATAAAGAACCCACAGTTCCTACAAAAACACCTGTTACTCTCACTTCAACAAATTCTACAATGAGAAAACAAAATGTCATGATGACGTCCCTCAAACGGCTACTCACCACGGACCCCACAGCAACCAACATGAACCTAAAAGAAAAACTGTGGAACAAAATCTAGGAACTACATTTTTTAATTTGGGAATCCAGCACTGATCCACTGAAGGAAGGATATGACATGAATTCCTATGAAGATATGGAGAAAATGGTTATTGAAAATTTCAAGCTATCTTCACGCTTTCCAGAGCAAGGTGTGGAACCTATGCAACACAACGTTTTGCCACTGCTAAAAGTCACAATCCCAAAATTCAATGGGGATTATTTAAAATGGAGGGCCTTTTACGACTTGTTTACACAACTAGTAGACAACCAACATATTCCTGCGGCACAAAAGATGCGGTACCTGAAATCAAACTTGGGGGGCGAAGCTGAAAGGTTAATAAGCCATCTTTCAGCTACTGCCGAAAACTACAGAACCGCCTGGAATCTATTGCAAGACCGATAAAATAATCAACGGGTTCTTGTTACCACGCTAATTCAACAGATTTTAGATCAACCGAATGCTGGCCCGGCAGCTGCTGCTATCAAGACTTTGCATGATACCACACAAGAATGTCTACATGCACTTAACAATATCGGAATTAACACTGCCTCTTGGGACCCAATGCTGCTTCACATATTGATCAAAAAACTGGATCGGAGCACACACGTTCTATATGAGAGGTCAATTTTGAATCCCAAAGAACTACCATAATTGAAACATTTCTTGGCGTTTCTTGAAATGCGCTTTCAATCCCTGGAAGCAATGAGCTACAAAGAGAAACCCTCAAAGGTATCCGTGTCTGCTGCCTCAACTCCCCAAAGTAAAGATACCTGCTCACTGTGTAAAATGAGCCATCATCAACCTTACCGCTGCCAAAAATTCCAAAAATTATCTCCACCCAGGCGCCTTGCTTACTTTTAAAACCAAAAGCTATGTGTAAACTGTTTAAAAGCAGGGCACTCGGCCAAATCCTGCATGTCAGGATCATGCACCAAATGCAAGAAAAAACATAATTCACTACTGCATCTGGAAAGAAATACTCACCAAACAAGAACAAGTGAGAGCGGTTCAGAGATGACAGCATCACCGACGACAATTGAAGTTGAATCAGCAACAAATCAGTTACCTGAGGCAGCTTCACTAGCAACAACACGCAACCAATTAAACAATTCATATGTCCTACTCAGCACAGCAATAGTAATGATTAAAACTGAAGAAACCGAAATTGAATGTCGCGCTTTGCTTGATTCAGGCTCTCAAGTCAATTTAATTACCGAACGTTTAGTGCAACGACTCCGCATTTCAAGATTTTTATCACCTGTCAACATCAATGGGATCAATAACACTAATACCAAAACTCAACATCGCGTAAATGTGGCTTTGCACTCTCGACTCAACGGCTTTTCAACCCGCCTGGAGGCACTTGTTCTACCTCGCATTATAGCGCCTCAACCATCACAGTTCATTGATATTGATGACTGGCCACTACCGAAAAACCTCATGTTAGCAGATCCTGCCTTTAACCGATCCAGCAAAATCGATATATTACTAGGCGCAGAGCATTATCACCAGTTACTTGCAATTGGACAAATAAAGTTGTCTGAAAAGCTTCCAATCTTACAAAACACGGTACTCGGTTGGATTGTAGCATGAAGAGTACATGGAGAACATCCAGCTAATGCTACATGCGGAATATTAACATCAAATGAAGATCTTGAAGCATCCATCGCTCGACTCTGGGAACTAGAGGATATTAAAACAACAGAAAAACCTCTATCAATATCTGAAAGATTATGCGAAGAACATTTTGCAGAAAACACAACAAAAAATAATCAAAATCAGTTCGTAGTAAGAATACCATTTTGCAAAAATCCCAATGCTCTAGGCGAGTCTCACGGTATTGCGCGTGATCAATTTCTTGCTCTTGAACGCCGGCTACAAAAAAATCCTGAATTAAAGGCCAAATACACCGAATTCATAAACGAATACGAATCAATGGGACACATGACAAAATGGGAGCCAACATCCACAGCCTTCCCAACCTATTACATCCAACATCATTGCGTATTGAGGCCCGAAAGTTCAACCACTAAGCTCAGGGTGGTATTTGACGCCTCGGCTAAAACCTCTTCAGGATACTTTAAACGACCTAATGTACACAGGGCCAACGTTACAAAGTGAGTTACTGTCCATTTTACTAAGATTCCGAATGCCGAGATTCGTTTTTACCACTGACATTGAAAAAATGTACAGACAGATCTTAATGGCTCCCGACGATCGCCAGTACCAACTAATTATGTGGAGAAAGAACACTACGGACCCTATCACATATTACAAACTCAACACAGTGATATATGGCACAAGAGCCGCTCCATATTTGGCAACCAAATGCCTTCAGCAAATAGCAAAATAAAATGCTCTCAGATCCCCTCTAGCTTCCAAGTTTCTCCAAGAGAATTTTTACGTAGATGATGGCCTGGGTGGTTCTGATAGCTTACCAACCGCACTACATATACAAGAACATCTCGTGCAAATTCTAAAGGAACGTGGATTCACATTACGTAAATGGTGCGCCAATCACCCAAAATTGCTCCACAATGTACCACAAGGAGATGTGGAGGTCAATCCAGACTTCGAGAGTACCAAGATTGGCTCGATAACCACGTTATGTATGATTTGGCTACCAAAAGATGATAAGTTAGGAATAAGGTAAACATTGAAAACATCAGAAGAATTACCAAGCGCACCGTCACATCGGATCTTGCAAAAATCTTCGACCCCTTAGGCCTCCTATCGCCTATAGCCGTTACCGCCAAGATATTCATCCAAGAATTGTGGAAACTAAAACTCGATTGGGATCAATCACTTCCTGAACACATGCATACTAAGTGGATTAACTTCCGCACAGAATTGAATGAGTTAAAGACATTGCAGCTACCAAGACATATCTTCAATGGAGGAATCCCTGAATCCGTCCAACTACATATTTTTACAGATGCGTCAGAAAAGGCATATGGAGCAGCGTCTTACATTCGATCCACTGATAAAAACGGTTCAATTATAACACGACTGCTGTGCGCGAAATCCCGGGTCGCTCCACTTAAAACTCAAACCATACCTCGAATGGAGCTTTGCGCTGCGACATTGGGAGCACAGCTAGCCGCAAGAATCACTATGGACCTTCAACTAACAAGCCAAGTTTTGTTCTGGACAGACTCAGAAATTGTATTATCATGGATAAATTCACCAGCATCACTCAACACCTTTGTAGCCTACGAGTGTCAAGCATTTTACAAACAACGCAAGCAACACAATGGCGACACGTCAGCATAAAAATCAATCCCGCAGACATCTAATCACGAGAGATCGCACCCAGACGTCTCAAGGACTGCTCTTTATGGTTTTTTGGACCCCTCTTTTTACATGGCCAAGAACACGCCTCCCAAATATAATCCAGCCCATGCCATTTCAACTGATCTGTAGCCCGTTTCTGTATTTCTCGCATCGTAAAATTTCCCGCATGAAACAAGTGAATTATGACAAAAACAGTGCAATATGAAACAAAAAATGGTTTTTCTCACATAAGTGTTTCTGTACTTTTACTTTGCGAGAATTATTTGTCATTTAAATAATTTTCCAGCAATTATTGGAAGGATGTGAGAACAAGTGTTTCTGTAACAATATTTTTCAAAAAGTTTCTCACAAGAACTGTCAAAATAAGTCATATTTGAAATTGATGCGAGAAAAAAAATTTAAAAAAATGGAGCCCAAATTATGTATGTATGTACACAAGAATGTGTATTATTTTATTGATGATGAAAGTAAGTATATAAAACACAATTGTTATATTTTGTTATTAAAATTTTTTTAGCCCTTCATTGTGTTTGTTTTATGCAGGGCTGCCAGATAAATTTGTGATAAAAACGTTAATATCCTAAGAAAAAATAAAAAAATCGTCTATTTTTTTCGGACAATTTAAAATTAATTTTGACGAATTTTGTTCGATTTTTATCATATAATCACAAATTTTTATCATATGAACACATATTCAAAAAAAAAAAAAAAAACATTAAGTTCATGGGTAAAATACATATTTTATACATACATAAGCTTGAGGTATATTTAAATAAAATTATTTATTTTATTTTCCTTAATCCGATAAGAGTTTAAAATTTCAGATTGTTATTTTTCCCTGCAGAAATCACACAAAGGAGTGACAAAATATCATATTGAAATAAAATAAACACTTTTGGACAAAGTAAAAGGCAAAAATTTCCTAAAGTGCATTGACTGAAAAATGGGGTAATAGTTTAATCTTTTGATCACACAAACAAATGTATTAAATAATCCAAGCAAATAAAAATTAAACAGTTTCCGTTCGAAATTTTGCTTTTGCCGATACATTTTTTAATCTGCCTTGTTTTTAAAGATATCGGTTTTCTGTGGTGCCTAATACACAAACATATAAAACTATTTAAAATTGTTTTATTTCAAAAACTGTATCGTCACTAGAAAAAAATCAGCAAATTTTCACTTTGCCAATTTTGGAACAAAAAAAATCGTCAAAATGTCGATAAATCCTTAAATCTGGCAGCCTTATTTTTATTATATATATATCTTTCGTTGACGTTTCGCTTGCATTTGACACTTAATTACTGGAAGTATTCCAGTTAAAACAGAATCTGTGTTGTCTGTTCTCGCATTTAAATACAGAAACATTTTTTTCTCACAAATCGAGAAACGATGAAATTTTTTGTTTCACACTTAATATGAGAAAATTTGCGATGCGAGAAATACAGAAACGAGCTACTGGAGAGAAAAGTTAAACAGTCTCTAACAATAACGTGTACGGACGCAGAATTCATATACAAAATTAACCATAAAAATTCATTTCACAGTCTTCAACGGATTGTTGAATATCTTCTGCGCTTCATTACCCACATCAGATGCACAAGGCAGATGCGACAAACATCAAAGGTGATAACAACAATGGAACTCAGTCGAGCACTGGTCTCAATCGTGGCACAAATGCAAGCCTCAGATTTCAAACAAGAAATTCAACAACTCACCAAATACAAGGAGTTAAGAGGAACTAGCAACCTAAGCAATCTGTCACCGTTTTTAGACACAGATGGTCTAATCCGTGTTGGAGGTCGACTAGAAGCTTCACCGCTTCAATTTGACTCCAAACACCAGCTCTTGAGTCAATATAACGACCCGATTGCAAAGCTTATCTTTGAAATGACCCACAACGACAACAAACATTGTGGTGCGCAAACACTCCTGGGGATAGTCAGACAAAGATTTTGGCCGATAATAGGCAAAATTATGGCAAGAGCCACAGTGCATCGATGCACGACATGCAGCAGAGCCAAGCCTGAGCTATTCCACCAAATAATGGGCAATGGTGTCTTCATTAATACTGGAGTCGATTACTGTGGCCCAATCACCGTTCATTATAAACTTCGGGGAAAACGACCACACAAGGCCTACATTGCTGTCTTTTGCTGCTTTGCTACAAAGGCAGTACACTTGGAGCTGGTGAGCGACCTCACGACTGAGGCATTTATAGGTGCACTCAAACGGTTCATATCCCGGCGTGCACATTGTCAAAATTTATATTGCGACAATGCAACAAACTTCGTCGGCGCGAAAAACAAATTGCCTGAAATTTCCACAATAATACATTCTTCAGAACCACAAGCAACTATTATGAATGCTTGCAGCAACAAGGGTATGCAATTCAATTTTATTCCCCCAAGAGCACCACACTTTGGCGGCCTCTGGGAAGCAGCTGTTAAATCAGCAAAATATCTTCTGGTAAGGACATTGGGAAATGCATCCTTAACTTACGAAGAGCTTGAAACCATAGTTGTGGAAATCGAAGCAATACTGAATTCCAAACCGATTTCACCAATGTCAAATGACGCAAAAAACGTAGGCGCACTTACTCCGGGACACTTTCTACCACTTACCGCGCAAATTGATGGCCAAGCGAAGCCCACAAACCTTAAATTGGAAACACGATGGAAATTAGTTTCTCATCTCAAGCATGAATTTTGGAAGAGATGGTCACGAGACTACCTAAATGAACTGCAATACCGAAACAAATGGCGAGAACAGTCAAAAAATCCGTCCTCATTAAAGAAGATAATGTTCCAGTTATGAAATGGCCCTTGGGGCGTGTTGTAAAAACATATAAAGGACACGACGGTGTGGTAAGAGTAGCAGATGTTCAGACCGGTTCCGCCATCCTTAAACGAGCAATTCAATATTTAGCTCCACTCCATAAGCTCAATGATGAACCCGAAGAAGAAGGACAGCTACGTCCTCCACAAATCCCAGAATTCGAATTCTCAGCAGAAAATCAATCACCAAAACCTTCAT
This sequence comes from Pollenia amentaria, assembly GCA_943735925.1. NCBI lineage: Eukaryota > Metazoa > Arthropoda > Insecta > Diptera > Polleniidae > Pollenia > Pollenia amentaria. Next base: position 43,982,694 of record OX031008.1, on the reverse strand, counting down.
CGGATGGAAGGCCACTTGCCAAAAAAACCGCGAACTTTGGCAAACTCAATAACTTAAGCTTATAATTCTAATAAAAACAATGTAAGGTTGTCGCATTTGCAATTTGTTGATCAATGCTCAACGGCGGGGTGTATGTCCAAACCTTCACAAAGAATTTCTTTCACATGTGCGTAAATATGTTTGTACAAATCTACAAACATACTTACGTACATGTGCCTGCACGAAATAATGTGAACAACATTAAATTGTCAGTCTCATGTTTTTCTTTTATTGATTTTGTAATGTTTTAATTTTTATTTAACTTGAATTTCTTTCACACGTTTGTAAGTACGTTTGTACCAATCTACAAACTTACTTACGTACATGTGCCTGCCCGAAATTATGTGAAATTAATAATCTCATATTTCTCTTTTATTTTTGTTGCAAAGTTTTAATTTTAATTTAACTGATGTATAACGGCCTTGAACTTCTTGTTGAATTGCAATTATACTGTATTTTTACTTTTTACCAAGTTTGAGGAACTCCAATTTCATTTAATTATTTTTATGTAATAACCTTGAGTTTATTTTAATTTACTTTTTTGCCTCGTCGGCGGTTTCACATTTTTCTGGAATTTCTTTAATTTACAATTTTATAAGTTTTGTTGTTATTTGTAGTAAGTAATTAATTAGTATATAAGAATCAATTTTATTTTAATAAAATCAGAAATAGTAAATCAATTTGATAAGTTGTTTCTCTGCTCTAACTCCGCTGTAACCAAGTTTCAAGTGCTTGCGTTACTTTTTAGAATTGTCTTGTACTATTAAGTTTCTCAAAGGCAGCTTCCATGAAATTTTTTGCTGTGGTTGAATTCTTAAGCAAGTCAAATAATTTAAAGTGGTTCAACGTCATGTTTGAAGTGTCTTAAAATAACTTGTCTCGCCAACTTTCGGTCATAGAGTAATCCCGACGTTATGATTGTTTTCAAATACATAGTTTAATCTACCTTTTACCTGTATACATATGGGCTCATGCACTTGTCTGAATAAGACCTGTGCCCACCTGTATTAAATGTTTGACTATTTGTACGCCAACGCAATTTTTATATTTATTTGTATATCCTGTATCTGCACCTGAAAGCAGAATATGACAAAGGATCACAGCTAAGCAAAACAGAATGAAAAACAAAAATTTTATATCTTAACAATAACAATAAGTTTTTCACGTATATATGTCATAAATTCCCGAAAAAATGCATGCAACATCTTTTTTCAAAATTTTTAAATCTAGCAAAAAATGGGACAAAGACGAGAAGCTGGAAATGTTTGCATTAGATAAAGGAATAATCAAAAAACTTATTTTGAAAATATGGAAAATATAGAAATTTATAGTTTTTCTTTATTTTCCATCAAAGTTGAGAAATATTGAAAATATGGATAGTTGGTAAATATCAATTTACCTTGACAAACACAAAGCAACCGGTAAATGTTTTTTATTCTTTTCTTAATAAATAGATCTATCAATAGAATCAAATAGAATGACGATCCGTTATCTAGTTTTCGACATAATCAGCCCAATTATGAATAAAAATTCCCCGGGAATTTATTCCCTTCTCCCTGTTCCCCTATTATAAATAAAATCTCCCGGGGAAAGTTCTCTCTTTTCCCTTATTCTTAACAGACTTCGAAAATGGGAAACTTTTAAATGGAGAATGTGATGACAAATAATTCCGCCAAAAAATTGCAAGGGAGTGGTGCTAAAAAATGTAAGTTCCTTAGTTTTTTTTATAAATAATTTCATATCACTGCATTCTTTATTTTCAGGTCAAAAATAACAAATAAAAAACAGTTTTAGATCCTTTTAAAAACAAAATGAAAACCCCCAGATAGTGTGATAAAAATGACTGTGAAATATAGCTATTAATAAGTTTTGTTTTTCAAATTCTAAGTGAAATGTTATTGGTGTACCTGAATATGAACACTTTTTGCTTTTAAGGTTTTACATTTATTTTTTAAGAATATTTTAAGTTTTCTTTTTAATAAATTAATTTTTTCCTTTTTTTATAAAACATACAGTAACTAAAATATATAACTGAAGTTCATAAATATAAATTATTTTTGTTTTAAAGTTAAAATATTATTTTTATTTTGTTTGTTTGTTAATAATACAGTATACAAATGCGTATACGTGTGTGTTTTTTTTTCTACGTAAAAAAAATTGTTACAAATTATTTCCAATGGTATTTCTAATGGTTTGGGCTGCAGGTAAATACTGTTGGAAGGCTATGGACACCACATTACTATCTTGTGTAGTAAAAGTATCAAAACAGTCTTTACCATATACAATAGTATTGCATTTAAAATAAATGCAGATGTGCAACGCACAACAAACATTCGTAATTTTTGCTGCTTTTGTTGGTGCGTAATGCAGCTCTCTAGCGCCAAGAATGCACCTCCATCCAATTAAAAAATATTTATAATAACATCTTTATATATGTTTATACAAAACTGTATAAATATGAGAATAAGAAATAATAATCTTTAGTATTTATCAGCCCAAACGCATGAATTCGGACTGTACTAAATTTTGGTTGTTGGGTAGTTTTCAAGCACTTGGAACTTGAAAACTGTTGTGTGGTTAGTTAATCTTCAAGCACTTGGAACTTGAAAATAAACTGAATTGAATAATTAAACAATTTAAGTAATTTAATTTAACTATAATACCTATAAACCTATAATAATGAATTAAAATTTATGCTCTTTTGGCGAATCAATAAAAGTGTAATTTAATATAGCAAAGACAAAAATTTACGTTAATAACACAGTACAACACATGATTTGCCAACTCAATTCTGTGAACTGTATGTGAAATTAGACCCAAAAAGAAGAATTTCTGCATCATTCGTTTTGTCTTCTTACCTGCGATTTGAAGTTAGTATCGATTTGAAGTTAGTACTATCGTATAGGGGAATTTATCACGTTTTAGGCCCTGTTGTTTGACATAGCTCGACAACCCCTAGCCCAATTTAGTTAAAATAAATTTTAAAAAATTAAGAATTACAATTCCCTTAATCTGTTCATATATTGTTTTCTTATACAAGTAACACTTTCGAAGTTAAAAATGAATGTATGAAGGGAAAAAATTATTTTTTGCCTAAAAATTTAAATTTTTTTTTTTAAAAATACATAAAAAATCCAAAATGGAAAAAAGTTTCAAGTCTAGTTATTTTTTCGCAAAGTCACATAACCTATGAGCAAAATGAGACAAAGATCATAAAAATCGATGCACGCGTTTCGCTTTTATTTGCAATTGAGTAAAGGTATGAATTTCAAAAATCAGTTATAGCCACCACCCTTAAAATAAAAATAAAAATATAAATTAAAAAATTATCATGCAAAAAAAAACTTTATTTATAAAAACTTAATGAAAATAAAATAATATGCAATTAATACGCAATTATAATATGCATAAAAACAAAATTTAGAACATTTTTTCAATTATTGGCAATATCCATCCTTGTAGAAGTTGACGCTTGTGGTTCTGATGATCTTGTTTTCTTCGTAGGTTGTTCATATTCATGGTCTGAGTCTGTATCGTCATCCGAGATACACATACTATTCAAGGGCGTGTTTCTTTCACTGTGTTCACCAATTTCAATGTCTTCATCTTCGGTGCTTTCTTCAAACTGCATAATTGTGGAACTCCACCAACAAACCTCCGCAAGCAATGCATCCAATTTTTTGCTTTTGAACCGCTTTTCAAATGGCATGGTCACCTGGTGGAACCTCTCTCCTTGTTCGTCTGATTCCTGAGGTGATTGTGCCAAAAAAGTATCGAGGTGGTGGTGCAAGAAATGCAATTTCAGCGTCATGGATGCACCGATTTTTTCGAAATAAAACAGCAACCTGTCCACTCGTTGCTGTATCTCTTCTCGCTGGACACGGTTCTTTCCTAGAACGCCTTCTATTACTTCTTTCAATGCGTTCCATGCATGTTGGTGGTCGTGATGCTCTGAAAGCAAATGTGTGAAAGAATCACTTTTGATCAATTTCCGAATATCAGGTCCATTGAGAATACCTGTTTTAAATACATAAGAAAAACGAAAAAATTATTGGTAATGCGAATGTATAGAAATAACAAATTTAGATATGACAATATTGAAATACAGAGTACGATACGTACCGTTTTTAATTTTCTCATCACTGAGTTTCGGAAAGATGGATTTCAAACAGTCAAAGGCGCCGTTAACTTTTTTGACCACCACTTCAACGAATTTCCCAGCTATTCCCAGTTTCATGTGGAGCGGTGGCAACAAAATATCATCCAGGTCCTTTATCATAGGTTCATTGCGTAATTTTAATTGTTTGTTGAGCTCGGGAGTTCTTCCTTTCCAATCTTTACATTGATATTGATTTCCTTTGTATCGTGAATCCCAATTACAAAGGAAGCAGAAGTATTTTGGATATCCGCCCTTTTCTATAATCCCTTGTAGTATGTTGACCACCTTCAGATCGCAACAAATGTTCCATTTGTGTTCATCGTATTTGATTTTCTTCAAAATTTCGCCCAATGCTTCATACGTTTCCTTCATAGTTGTGCTGAATCCCAATGGAATGCATGGTTTTTTATTTTTTTTGTGCAGCAGCACAGCCTTCAAACTAGTAACTGAATAAACGCCAGTCGCCAGCGATATAATCCATTCCCAATTTTTTCACTAAACCTGGGATATCATGGCAGTACGTGAACGTATTTGCTTCGTCAACGGAATAAAATTTCTGAAAATCAGCTTGGCGTTGTCGGTATGATGTTGCGCTGACATTTTGCTGTGTGAGTTTTCTTCTCTTCAAAAATGATGTCAGCCATTCGGAGTCGTGTTGTGATAGTCCCAGCTTGGCCACAATGTAATCCATTTCGATTTGTGGTAGCGGTTGTGGTGCACTATTTTCAATATCGGGTATCCAATCAGCATCATCCAAATCGGTCGGATTGGTGAAAACGGTTTCGGCTAGCAGAGACACAGTATCCGCACTCGGAGGTTTAGGTGCATCGGTATCAGCAGGGCGTTGCACTGGAAGTGTGGCAGTAAATGCAGCAGTGTATACTTTTGTTTTCAATTGTTGTCTGTTTAATCCAGGACGAAAATTTATGCATGCATAGCACCTGGATTCATCATGTCCAGTTGTGTCTTCCACCCAAATTACTGGCTTCATAAAAGATAACTTTCTACTTTTTCCGTGAATCCATTTTAGAAGGGTAGTATAACAACTGTTGCACACTGTGTTCGGCGTAAAATTTGCACCACTTAAATCTGCTTCATCGAAATAATTACAATACGCGGTTTTTAATTGCTCAGTAAACAAATTTTTTCGATCTTTTTTCTGTATTTTTCGGACGATATGACCACAAACGTAACAATATTCATCCAAATATGGGCACTTGTTGTTTTCCATATTGATATATTTTATGTTTTGTTGTTATTCACTTTTAAAAAACTGGAGAAAAATCACTTTTACTGTTCGCGTTCGTCGGCACTGGCTGAATGCCAAAAATCGATCAATGCACACCTATAAATACTACGTATTTTTGAATATTTTACTGCCAGGTACTTATAAATGGGCGCATATTTTAAGGGCGGCTGGCTATATACCTGATTCAGCACTTGTACGTTTCAAACTGTGCAAAACTTTCCAAATAATGACCACCCTTAAATGTGGGTGCAATTTCTGTAAAAAAATCATATAGGTAGCCACCGGAAAAACCCAAATAATAAAAAGGTCCACTTTCCGTTTAATTGTCCACGTACATTTATTACCGCAATCATAAAAATCAAATAACCTTTTGCTTATTCCTTTTTTTTTAATTCTCAGAATCATGAAAAAGGTGTCAATGTTTTCTCCAAATAATGTTGTGCATATCTCGAGCAAATTTTTGAAATTCATACATTTACTCAATTGCGAATAAAAGCGAAACGCGTGCATCGATTTTTATGATCTTTGTCTCATTTTGCTCATAGGTTATGTGACTTTGCGAAAAAATAACTAGACTTGAAACTTTTTTCCATTTTGGATTTTTTATGTATTTTTAAAAAAAAAAATTTAAATTTTTAGGCAAAAAATAATTTTTTCCCTTCATACATTCATTTTTAACTTCGAAAGTGTTACTTGTATAGGAAAACAATATATGAACAGATTAAGGGAATTGTAATTCTTAATTTTTTAAAATTTATTTTAACAAAATTGGGCTAGGGGTTGTCGAGCTATGTCAAACAACAGGGCCTAAAACGTGATAAATTCCCCTATACGATAGTACTAACTTCAAATCGATACTAACTTCAAATCGCAGGTAAGAAGACAAAACGAATGATGCAGAAATTCTTCTTTTTGGGTCTAATTTCACATACAGTTCACAGAATTGAGTTGGCAATCAATTAACTGAAAAATGTTGTACTGTGTAAGGCAATCAAATTAAAGGAAATATGATACAACATATAGGGTATTCAATATGTAGTAACAACTAAATAATAATTTATGAACTACTTGGGAATAGGTGACTTTGAACAATAACTTACAACGTTTGCGGCAACTCAAGTGGGTTTGCATTATCACGCAACTATCTCCTAGCAACCCTTTGCTCGTTTTTTAAATGTTGCTGATTTTCTGCTTCATCAGCTACATTTAAAAAACGAGCAAAGGGTTACTAGGAGATAGTTGCGTGATAATGCACTCCCTTGCAATTTTTTGGCGGAATTATTTGTCATCACATTCTCCCTTTAATTGTCATTCGTAATACCTACTTTTTTCCCGGGGAAAAGTTTTCCATTTTCGAAGTCTGTTTAGAATAAGGGAAAAGAGAGAACTTTCCCCAGGAGATTTTATTTATAATAGTGGAACAGGGAGAAGGGAATAAATTCCCGGGGAATTTTTATTCATAATTGGGCTGATTATGTCGAAAACTAGGTAACGGATCGTCATTCTATTTGATTCTATTGAAAGATCTATTTATTAAGAAAAGAATAAAAAACATTTACCGGTTGCTTTGTTTTTGATATTTACCAACTATCCATATTTTCAATATTTCTCAACTTTGATGGAAAATAAAGAAAAACTATAAATTTCTATATTTTCCATATTTTCAAAATAAGTTTTTTGATTATTCCTTTATCTAATGCAAACATTTCCAGCTTCTCGTCTTTGTCCCATTTTTTGCTAGATTTAAAAATTTTGAAAAAAGATGTTGCATGCATTTTTTCGGGAATTTATGATATATATACGTGAAAACCCATTCTTATTGTTATTGTTAAGATATAAAATTTTTGTTTTTCATTCTGTTTTGCTTAGCTGTGATCCTTTGTCATATTCTGCTTTCAGGTGCAGATACAGGATATACAAATAAATATAAAAATTGCGTTGGCGTACAAATAGGCAAACATTTAATACAGGTGGGTACAGGTCTTATTCAGACAAGTGCATGAGCCCATATGTATACAGGTAAAAGGTAGATTAAACTATGTATTTGAATACAATCATAACGTCGGGATTACTCTATGACCGAAAGTTGGCGAGACAAGTTATTTTAAGACACTTCAAACATGACGTTGAACAACTTTAAATTATTTGACTTGCTTAAGAATTCAACCACAGCAAAAAATTTCATGGAAGCTGCCTTTGAGAAACTTAATAGTACAAGACAATTCTAAAAAGTAACGCAAGCACTTGAAACGTGGTTACAGCGGAGTTAGAGCAGAGAAACAACTTATCAAATTGATTTACTATTTCTGATTTTATTAAAATAAAATTGATTCTTATATACTAATTAATTACTTACTACAAATAACAACAAAACTTATAAAATTGTAAATTAAAGAAATTCCAGAAAAATGTGAAACCGCCGACGAGGCAAAAAAGTAAATTAAAATAAACTCAAGGTTATTACATAAAAATAATTAAATGAAATTGGAGTTCCTCAAACTTGGTAAAAAGTAAAAATACAGTAAAATTGCAATTCAACAAGAAGTTCAAGGCCGTTATACATCAGTTAAATTAAAATTAAGACTTTGCAACAAAAATAAAAGAGAAATATGAGATTATTAATTTCACATAATTTCGGGCAGGCACATGTACGTAAGTAAGTTTGTAGATTGGTACAAACGTACTTACAAACGTGTGAAAGAAATTCAAGTTAAATAAAAATTAAAACATTACAAAATCAATAAAAGAAAAACATGGGACTGACAATTTAATGTTGTTCACATTATTTCGTGCAGGCACATGTACGTAAGTATGTTTGTAGATTTGTACAAACATATTTACGCACATGTGAAAGAAATTCTTTGTGAAGGTTTGGACATACACCCCGCCGTTGAGCATTGATCAACAAATTGCAAATGCAACAACCTTACATTGTTTTTATTAGAATTATAAGCTTAAGTTATTGAGTTTGCCAAAGTTCGCGGTTTTTTGGCAAGTGGCCTTCCATCCGATGAAGGTTTTGGTGATTGATTTTCTGCTGAGAATTCGGATTCTGGGATTTGTGGAGGACGTAGCTGTCCTTCTTCTTCGGGTTCATCATTGAGCTTATGGAGTGGAGCTAAATATTGAATTGCTCGTTTAAGGATGGCGGAACCGGTCTGAACATCTGCTACTCTTACCACACCGTCGTGTCCTTTATATGTTTTTACAACACGCCCCAAGGGCCATTTCATAACTGGAACATTATCTTCTTTAATGAGGACGGATTTTTTGACTGTTCTCGCCATTTGTTTCGGTATTGCAGTTCATTTAGGTAGTCTCGTGACCATCTCTTCCAAAATTCATGCTTGAGATGAGAAACTAATTTCCATCGTGTTTCCAATTTAAGGTTTGTGGGCTTCGCTTGGCCATCAATTTGGGCGGTAAGTGGTAGAAAGTGTCCCGGAGTAAGTGCGCCTACGTTTTTTGCGTCATTTGACATTGGTGAAATCGGTTTGGAATTCAGTATTGCTTCGATTTCCACAACTATGGTTTCAAGCTCTTCGTAAGTTAAGGATGCATTCCCCAATGTCCTTACCAGAAGATATTTTGCTGATTTAACAGCTGCTTCCCAGAGGCCGCCAAAGTGTGGTGCTCTTGGGGGAATAAAATTGAATTGCATACCCTTGTTGCTGCAAGCATTCATAATAGTTGCTTGTGGTTCTGAAGAATGTATTATTGTGGAAATTTCAGGCAATTTGTTTTTCGCGCCGACGAAGTTTGTTGCATTGTCGCAATATAAATTTTGACAATGTGCACGCCGGGATATGAACCGTTTGAGTGCACCTATAAATGCCTCAGTCGTGAGGTCGCTCACCAGCTCCAAGTGTTCTGCCTTTGTAGCAAAGCAGCAAAAGACAGCAATGTAGGCCTTGTGTGGTCGTTTTCCCCGAAGTTTATAATGAACGGTGATTGGGCCACAGTAATCGACTCCAGTATTAATGAAGACACCATTGCCCATTATTTGGTGGAATAGCTCAGGCTTGGCTCTGCTGCATGTCGTGCATCGATGCACTGTGGCTCTTGCCATAATTTTGCCTATTATTGGCCAAAATCTTTGTCTGACTATCCCCAGGAGTGTTTGCGCACCACAATGTTTGTTGTCGCTGTGGGTCATTTCAAAGATAAGCTTTGCAATCAGGTCGTTATATGGACTCAAGAGCTGGTGTTTGGAGTCAAATTGAAGCGGTGAAGCTTCTAGTCGACCTCCAACACGGATTAGACCATCTGTGTCTAAAAACGGTGACAGATTGCTTAGGTTGCTAGTTCCTCTTAACTCCTTGTATTTGGTGAGTTGTTGAATTTCTTGTTTTAAATCTGAGGCTTGCATTTGTGCCACGATTGAGACCAGTGCTCGACTGAGTTCCATTGTTGTTATCACCTTTGATGTTTGTCGCATCTGCCTTGTGCATCTGATGTGGGTAATGAAGCGCAGAAGATATTCAACAATCCGTTGAAGACTGTGAAATGAATTTTTATGGTTAATTTTGTATATGAATTCTGCGTCCGTACACGTTATTGTTAGAGACTGTTTAACTTTTCTCTCCAGTAGCTCGTTTCTGTATTTCTCGCATCGCAAATTTTCTCATATTAAGTGTAAAACAAAAAATTTCATCGTTTCTCGATTTGTGAGAAAAAAATGTTTCTGTATTTAAATGCGAGAACAGACAACACAGATTCTGTTTTAACTGGAATACTTCCAGCAATTAAGTGTCAAATGCAAGCGAAACGTCAACGAAAGATATATATATAATAAAAATAAGGCTGCCAGATTTAAGGATTTATCGACATTTTGACGATTTTTTTTGTTCCAAAATTGGCAAAGTGAAAATTTGCTGATTTTTTTCTAGTGACAATACAGTCTTTGAAATAAAACAATTTTAAATAGTTTTATATGTTTGTGTATTAGGCACCACAGAAAACCGATATCTTTAAAAACAAGGCAGATTAAAAAATGTATCGGCAAAAGCAAAATTTCGAACGGAAACTGTTTAATTTTTATTTGCTTGGATTATTTAATACATTTGTTTGTGTGATCAAAAGATTAAACTATTACCCCATTTTTCAGTCAATGCACTTTAGGAAATTTTTGCCTTTTACTTTGTCCAAAAGTGTTTATTTTATTTCAATATGATATTTTGTCACTCCTTTGTGTGATTTCTGCAGGGGAAAATAACAATCTGAAATTTTAAACTCTTATCGGATTAAGGAAAATAAAATAAATAATTTTATTTAAATATACCTCAAGCTTATGTATGTATAAAATATGTATTTTACCCATGAACTTAATGTGTTTTTTTTTTTTTTTTTTGAATATGTGTTCATATGATAAAAATTTGTGATTATATGATAAAAATCGAACAAAATTCGTCAAAATTAATTTTAAATTGTCCGAAAAAAATAGACGATTTTTTTATTTTTTTCTTAGGATATTAACGTTTTTATCACAAATTTATCTGGCAGCCCTGCATAAAACAAACACAATGAAGGGCTAAAAAATTTTAATAACAAAATATAACAATTGTGTTTTATATACTTACTTTCGTCATTTAAATTCTTTCTTTTAAAATAAAATAAAATAATACACATTCTTGTGTACATACATACATAATTTGGGCTCCATTTTTTTAAATTTTTTTTCTCGCATCAATTTCAAATATGACTTATTTTGACAGTTCTTGTGAGAAACTTTTTGAAAAATATTGTTACAGAAACACTTGTTCTCACATCCTTCCAATAATTGCTGGAAAATTATTTAAATGACAAATAATTCTCGCAAAGTAAAAGTACAGAAACACTTATGTGAGAAAAACCATTTTTTGTTTCATATTGCACTGTTTTTGTCATAATTCACTTGTTTCATGCGGGAAATTTTACGATGCGAGAAATACAGAAACGGGCTACAGATCAGTTGAAATGGCATGGGCTGGATTATATTTGGGAGGCGTGTTCTTGGCCATGTAAAAAGAGGGGTCCAAAAAACCATAAAGAGCAGTCCTTGAGACGTCTGGGTGCGATCTCTCGTGATTAGATGTCTGCGGGATTGATTTTTATGCTGACGTGTCGCCATTGTGTTGCTTGCGTTGTTTGTAAAATGCTTGACACTCGTAGGCTACAAAGGTGTTGAGTGATGCTGGTGAATTTATCCATGATAATACAATTTCTGAGTCTGTCCAGAACAAAACTTGGCTTGTTAGTTGAAGGTCCATAGTGATTCTTGCGGCTAGCTGTGCTCCCAATGTCGCAGCGCAAAGCTCCATTCGAGGTATGGTTTGAGTTTTAAGTGGAGCGACCCGGGATTTCGCGCACAGCAGTCGTGTTATAATTGAACCGTTTTTATCAGTGGATCGAATGTAAGACGCTGCTCCATATGCCTTTTCTGACGCATCTGTAAAAATATGTAGTTGGACGGATTCAGGGATTCCTCCATTGAAGATATGTCTTGGTAGCTGCAATGTCTTTAACTCATTCAATTCTGTGCGGAAGTTAATCCACTTAGTATGCATGTGTTCAGGAAGTGATTGATCCCAATCGAGTTTTAGTTTCCACAATTCTTGGATGAATATCTTGGCGGTAACGGCTATAGGCGATAGGAGGCCTAAGGGGTCGAAGATTTTTGCAAGATCCGATGTGACGGTGCGCTTGGTAATTCTTCTGATGTTTTCAATGTTTACCTTATTCCTAACTTATCATCTTTTGGTAGCCAAATCATACATAACGTGGTTATCGAGTCAATCTTGGTACAAGTCTGGATTGACCTCCACATCTCCTTGTGGTACATTGTGGAGCAATTTTGGGTGATTGGCGCACCATTTACGTAATGTGAATCCACGTTCCTTTAGAATTTGCACGAGATGTTCTTGTATATGTAGTGCGGTTGGTAAGCTATCAGAACCACCCAGGCCATCATCTACGTAAAAATTCTCTTGGAGAAACTTGGAAGCTAGAGAGGATCTGAGAGCATTTTCTTTTGCTATTTGCTGAAGGCATTTGGTTGCCAAATATGGAGCGGCTCTTGTGCCATATATCACTGTGTTGAGTTTGTAATATGTGATAGGGTCCGTAGTGTTCTTTCTCCACATAATTAGTTGGTACTGGCGATCGTCGGGAGCCATTAAGATCTGTCTGTACATTTTTTCAATATCAGTGGTAAAAACGAATCTCGGTATTCGGAATCTTAGTAAAATGGGCAGTAACTCACTTTGTAACGTTGGCCCTGTGTACATTAGGTCGTTTAGAGTATCCTGAAGAGGTTTTAGCCGAGGCGTCAAATACCACCCTGAGCTTAGTGGTTGAACTTTCGGGCCTCAATACGCAATGATGTGGGATGTAATAGGTTGGGAAGGCTGTGGATGTTGGCTCCCATTTTGTCATGTGTCCCATTGATTCGTATTCGTTCATGAATTCGGTGTATTTGGCCTTTAATTCAGAATTTTTTTGTAGCCGGCGTTCAAGAGCAAGAAATTGATTACGCGCAATACCGTGAGACTCGCCTAGAGCATTAGGATTTTTGCAAAATGGTATACTTACCACGAACTGATTTTGATTATTTTTTGTTGTGTTTTCTGCAAAATGTTCTTCGCATAATCTTTCAGATATTGATAGAGGTTTTCTGTTGTTTTAAATCCTCTAGTTCCCAGAGTCGAGCGATGGATGCTTCAAGATCTTCATTTGATGTTAATATTCCGCATGTAGCATTAGCTGGATGTTCTCCATGTACTCTTCCTGCTACAATCCAACCGAGTACCGTGTTTTGTAAGATTTGAAGCTTTTCAGACAACTTTATTTGTCCAATTGCAAGTAACTGGTGATAATGCTCTGCGCCTAGTAATATATCGATTTTGCTGGATCGGTTAAAGGCAGGATCTACTAACATGAGGTTTTTCGGTAGTGGCCAGTCATCAACATCAATGAACTATGATGGTTGAGGCGCTGTAATGCGAGGTAGAACAAGTGCCTCCTGGCGGGTTGAAAAGCCGTTGAGTCGAGAGTGCAAAGCCACATTTACGCGATGTTGAGTTTTGGTATTAGTGTTATTGATTCCATTGATGTTGACAGGTGATAAAAATCTTGAAATGCGGAGTCGTTGCACTAAACGTTCGGTAATTAAATTGACTTGAGAGCCTGAATCAAGCAAAGCGCGACATTCAATTTCGGTTTCTTCAGTTTTAATCATTACTATTGCTGTGCTGAGTAGGACATATAAATTGTTTAATTGGTTGCGTGTTGTTGCTAGTGAAGCTGCCCAGGTAACTGATTTGTTGCTGATTCAACTTCAATTGTCGTCGGTGATGCTGTCATCTCTGAACCGCTCTCACTTGTTCTTGTTTGGTGAGTATTTCTTTAAAGTTGCAGTAGTGAATTATGTTTTTTCTTGCATTTGGTGCATGATCCTGACATGCAGGATTTGGCCGAGTGCCCTGCTTTTAAACAGTTTACACATAGCTTTTGGTTTTAAAAGTAAGCAAGGCGCCTGGGTGGAGATAATTTTTGGAATTTTTGGCAGCGGTAAGGTTGATGATGGCTCATTTTACACAGTGAGCAGGTATCTTTACTTTGTGGAGTTGAGGCAGCAGACACGGATACCTTTGAGGGTTTCTCTTTGTAGCTCATTCCTTCCAGGGATTGAAAGCGCATTTCAAGAAACGCCAAGAAATGTTTCAATTGTGGTAGTTCTTTGGGATTCAAAATTGACCTCTCATATAGAACGTGTGTGCTCCGATCCAGTTTTTTGATCAATATGTGAAGCAGCATTGGGTCCCAAGAGGCAGTGTTAATTCCGATATTGTTAAGTGCATGTAGACATTCTTGTGTGGTATCATGCAAAGTCTTGATAGCAGCAGCTGCCGGGCCAGCATTCGGTTGATCTAAAATCTGTTGAATTAGCGTGGTAACAAGAACCCGTTGATTATAGTATCGGTCTTGCAATAGATTCCAGGCGGTTCTGTAGTTTTGAAGATGGCTTATTAACCTTTCAGCTTCGCCCCCCAAGTTTGATTTCAGGTACCGCATCTTTTGTGCCGCAGGAATATGTTGGTTGTCTACTAGTTGTGTAAACAAGTCGTAAAAGGTTCTCCATTTTAAATAATCCCCATTGAATTTTGGGATTGTGACTTTTAGCAGTGGCAAAACGTTGTGTTGCATAGGTTCCACACCTTGCTCTGGAAAGCGTGAAGATAGCTTGAAATTTTCAATAACCATTTTCTCCAGATCTTCATAGGAATTCATGTCATATCCTTCCTTCAGTGGATCAGTGCTGGATTCCCAAATTAAAAAATGTAGTTCCTGGATTTTGTTCCACAGTTTTTCTTTTAGGTTCATGTTGGTTGCTGTGGGGTCCGTGGTGAGTAGCCGTTTGAGGGACGTCATCATGACATTTTGTTTTCTCATTGTAGAATTTGTTGAAGTGAGAGTAACAGGTGTTTTTGTAGGAACTGTGGGTTCTTTATGTGGGTTCTTTAACCATGGCTAATTCAAATAATTCCCGGTATTTGATGAAGAGTTCCTCAATTTTTTGGTAGTAGTTTTCGGTAAAATACTTATGGTCTAACTGGGGCTTCTCCAGACATCGTATTTTGTTATCAGTGAGCTCGAATTCGGTCCAAGCAGCGTCTAGCCTTTTAATCCTTTCTTCAAAATAGTGGAATGTCTTTCTGGACGCTGAATCTTTTTTAAAATTCCGAATAATGGATTCTATTAGCTCTCCTGTTGATCGCTGGAAGTTGTTAGCTGTGCCATTGGGGTGATCTCGCTTGTAGCCATTATGTTGCTTACCAGTGAAAACTGCGCCCTTTTAGGAATTTGTTTCTAGTGAAAGCAGCTGAAGATTAATCACGTCTTCTGGATATGTCCTGTGGATTGTTTCCTTAGCAGGAGCACGTGTTGTATCCTATTGACTTTCAGGACCTTACCACTGGTGGGGGGAATCTTGAATTTCAAATGGATCACGTCGGGGTCACCAATGTTTAATTCAATAAATGAATTGGGTTAAACTGATTTGTTTAACCTTTGAATTGATTTGTTTACAAGGCTATGAGCCAAGTAACGTTAATAATATTGTCTAGGCAGTGTCACCAAGACAATTCTAAAAAGTAACGCAAGCACTTGAAGCTTGGTTACAGCGGAGTTAGAGCAGAGAAACAACTTATCAAATTGATTTATTATTGATTCTTATATACTAATGAATTACTAACTACAAATAACAACAAAACTTATAAAATTGTAAATTAAAGAAATTCCAGAAAAATGTAAAACCGCCGACGAGGCAAAAAAGTAAATTTAAATAAACTCCAACAGTAGTTCAAGGTTATTAAATAAAAATAATTAAATGAAATTGGAGTTCCTCAAACTTGGTAAAAAGTAAAAATACAGTAAAATTGCAATTCAACAAGAAGTTCAAGGCCGTTCTACACGAGTTAAATTAAAATTAAAACTTTGCAACAAAAATAAAAGAGAAATATGAGATTATTAATTTCACATAATTTCGGGCAGGCACATGTACGTAAGTAAGTTTGTAGATTGGTACAAACTTACTTACAAACGTGTGAAAGAAATTCAAGTTAAATAAAAATTAAAACATTACAAAATCAATAAAAGAAAAACATGAGACTGACAATTTAAGGTTGTTCACATAATTTCGTGCAGGCACATGTACGTAAGTATGTTTGTAGATTTGTACAAACATATTTACGCACATGTGAAAGAAATTCTTTGTGAAGGTTTGAACAGCGAAAATATAAATAATAAACTTTTCATGATGTATGGCAGTCTAAGCTAAAAATTGATAAAAGCAAAACGTACGACTGACAGATTCAGCTCCAAACACGAGGACTGGCTTAATAATGACACCATCCTGGAGACATTGGCAGAAAATGAGCCCAGCACATGAACCGGACGTGCAAGAGGAAGGCCAAGAAAAAACATAGAGGAGTGTTCAAATTTTACAATAAATCTGGCTGATCCAACCAATGATTTGCCCACGATACATTTATCGGAAGCGATAACGTTAAAAAGTATGGTTTCGAAGAAGCTTTGGCTTTGTATATGGACTACGAACTTTCCAAAGAGAAATATGAGATATTACGGGCATCTTTAAGGCAACATACAAGAAAGTTTCGAAAGCCAAAATATATTTACGACCACTGCATACGGAGTTTACTGAAATCTCTGTGAAAGCTAATATTCACAATTTTATTGACCATACAGCAAAATGGGTATTGGGGTCTTCTAGAAAATGTGGTAGAAATTCTTCCTGAGAAACTGGCATTGACCAGTAACTGGATTGCGACGGATCATCCGGACAAAGCGCTAATAAGCAAAAGATATCTTCCGATGACGCTACATTATCGAACGGAAGTATGTTTATGGCATCTGTTGTTTCGTGGCTAAAATCTGAAGTTTCCTTACACTGGAAAAATTGACTACCGTCATCAATACATTATTGTCGACCAGAAATGTTTCATTTTGCAAGGGAATAATGGAATAAGGACCACAGTGGAGGACATTCAAGAACAAGTTATCAAGATTACACAATTTGTAACGGCAATGAAGAAAGTACACACTGGTATGAAAAAAGTGAAGTGGGATAAAGGACCAGATCAGTTGCGAAGGCAGCTTTCGAAGAAAAAGGCAGAAAGGGTTTTTTGGTATTGAAGTGGCAATGTGTTAGAACAGGCCGCTACAATTAACAGCAATTGCGTTATTAAAACAAAAATAGCAAAACACAAACCACGTTAAATAAAGGCATTAGCCCACTTTTTTGCCAGAAAAAAACATTGCAAAAAGAGTATGTGTGTAATCACCGCACAGTGGGAAATTTTACGAGAAGGCGGTCAGAATTCCATAACTTTTGACTGGATCGGTATTTTTATGCGATTTTTTTTTGCTCAATAGGTGCGATGTTAGGCTTTAAAACGTAAAATTCGACTGATAGGAACAAAAGATATAGGGAGTTCAAAATGCATTTTAATTTTTTTTTGTTGAGTTTCGGTGTAAAAGTTGAATATTTCAAATATAATTCTTTTATAATTTATCATTATTTCTCTTGCTTTTACAACTGACACTTATTTTTACTCTCGAACTTAGATCCTGTCAGAAAGTGCCAATATTTGGCCACTGTAAATTTTTTAGTCCCAATATTCACAGGGGCCAGAGGTTGGCTTTTTTGGGATGTTAAATGGATAAAACTAATAAGGATCATTTTGAAAATGCCCAACTAGAATTCTTGCCTATCGATAAAATATTAAGTAATTCAACTTTTATTTTTGGTTTGATATGTATATGAATTTTATTTTTATATATTCAGGTATGAGATGGAAATCGATTTGGAAAACGAAACGATTTGAGAACGATAATATCGTTTTTAGAATCTTTTAAAATTAATTTCTTATACATATTCCTCTTATTTCCAGTCCATATTCTTTTAAATTTTGTATAACATGATTAATACAAATATGTACTTAAATCAAAAATAAATTATAATCTATAAACTATTTTAAATTACAAAATATTAGTAAAAATTTCTTCTAAATAGCTTTGGGTTTAATTTTCCAGAAGTTGTTTAGCTTCTTTCTCTAATTCGATTGAGGTTGATTTCCATTTTTGTCGAATACTGGACATATATGGATCTGATGTGCACAACAAAATAGTAGTAAGATCTTCATTAGAACAACATCTGGACATTTTTCTTGTATTGTGCTCGAGGAAGAATGTGTAGTCTTTGTTCCTTTTTTCTTGCGGTTCTTCACATAGATCTCAATTGGTAGCAAAATTTTATGAACTGTGGTTGGCATATGTTTCCAAGAGTATTTTTTGTTATAAAGAATTGGTGTTTCATTTTAGTACTGGCCAAATTTTTTTGCATTTATCTTTCTGCTACATGCTATAACTTGTAATATGATTTTCTAATTAGTTCATAATGTGATAGATGCTGCAGTTTCTGGATCGGAAAAGAATCTCGTGGCGGTATTTTCATCATTCTCCTTGCTTTGGCTAGTCCATTATAAGGCCTAGCTGAATGTATTTTTCTTGAATTTGTTTTTTTTAGTTTGCTTTCTTTCTTAAAATTTTTTGTTTTTTCTTACTGTTTCGCCTAACGGGCCAAACTCCAAATCATAACCCAATTTAAGAATATACTCCATAAAATGAATTCTGGCATGAAGAGCGGACATTCCAAATTCGTATGCTTCATTGAAACTATTGTCTTGTGATGGGTGTTGGCTAAATTGACTTGATGTCTTTTGGCATATGGTGCAGCTTGACGAAGACTTTGTTTCGGTTAAAGTTTGCGCAACTTTTCCATCGATCATTGTAAGCAACATTTGAAAATTAATTTCAATGCATTTTTCATCAAATTTAAATTTTGCTGGTTAAATTTTTTTTATTTTGATCTTTTATGTTTCGAAATTCTTCAGTTATGACATTTTTAGTTTTTTTTTTTTTTGTAAACAAACTTTATTGGTCTGCAATACTTTGTTGAGGAGGGAATTTCATTTTTCCATGCATCCATTTCTGTAGCTCTACTGGTATATAGCTCTAAGCCAATATAAGTTATCTTTAACGTAATGGAACGAAAGATACCATGAATAAGTTAGCATCAGATGAATTTTCAGAATTACATTGCTTGTATTGTTTCTGACCAGAGCTTCCATCAGATCTCCATTTAGAAATTAAAGTGATGCTGCAATTTTCCAATTTTTTTTACAGTCAGCCGTTTGTAAAGGTAAGCCCTCTTTTTTGACAGAAACTTAATTTCGATATGCTGGAAAGATTCCAATATTTATTTTATTGGTTCGCTTTCGCAGTTCTGTATACTGATTTTTAGTCAGTTTTAATTCCAAAAATAGTGCAAATACTTCTTCTGAAGTAAATTCCAATTCTTCAGTTGGTGTGGGCATACTTTTTAAAATCCTCTTTGTGCGTCTAGTGCTTGCTCCCAATATTTTTTAAATTATTGCAATTTTTGTTTTCTTATTTTGCGTTGGCTGAATTTTATGCAGAAATGAATCCTTTAACATACTATGAGAAATTTCTCCATTGATATTTGCAAGCTTGCGTCTTCGTGATCTTTCACTACAATGGACACTTTTCCAGTTTCTGGACGGTTATCGACTTCTTAAAAATGAGAGTGATTTGTTAACCTTTTGTGGTTGCGCAAGTAAAATCTTTTCTTGTTTTTAGAACATTTAACGTACCGTTTTCTTAACGTAATTTAAAATTTTTTTATTCTTATCTTATGAATTTTGATTTCTTGTTCGTTGCATAATTTAAAGAATGGATGATTCATTATGTGCAACTCAATATCTTTTTTATCTTTCTGTTGATAATACATAACAGCGATAACTTTTTAACTGAACTTGGTCATTGTTTAAACAATAATTAAGAAAAAATATGAATGAATGCATTTTTATAATACTCTTGATAGAAGTTTTTTTTAAATAATCTTTTATTACCACTTCTTTGAAACTTTGAAACATAAAAAAACCCTGTTTTCCATTTTTTAAAAGGATAACATACCGACAATAAATGAACAAGTAACATGTAGCTAATTTTACACGTAAATTATAATTGTGTACTAGTTTTTTTTCATTTACCTGTTCTTCCATTTTTTTTAATTAATTTGCAATTCGCAGGTAATTAAAATATGTAGTTGATGTGTAGCCTATACATATATGTCACCTATTCGTTTTGCAGCATACGTTCATCTACAATAATTTCATAACAATGCTTTATAAGCTAATAGGATAAACTAATACACAAAACTTATTCTGTCAAAAAATCTTGAAAAACAAAAAAGTTATGTGCATTTCAACTTCAAAAATTGACTCTGAAATTCAAAACTATAATCAAATACTGAGAAAGTCCATTTGGGACCACCCTGTTCTCAATGAAATAGTTGAAATAGGGTTGAAATTTTTTGGCTCCCGTGGTTCACTGGTATTTACTTTCACATGAATAAAAAATTTCAAAATCGGAGAACATAAAAAAATAGTTTTGGCCGCCTTCTCAAAATATGAACCAGTGTGCACCGGTCGGCGAAAATGGGTTAAAAGCAACAAACGTTTTGTTATGTGCAAAAAAAATGTATTTGGTAATATTGTTTTGTCATTTATTTATTTCTGTTTACTTAAATATTATTTACTTGCCTTGTGGCAAACTTAAAAGTTAATTTGTACTACAGTTTTGCAAATAAATCTCAACTTAATAAATTTGTGTTCATTGTATTGAGGCATAAAATATGGTGCAAACAGAAATGCAAAAAGGGCAGCTTTTAAAGAAAGTGTTATAAAAAACGCAATATCTTCCGTCTCGTATCTGCTCTTTGTATACTCCACGGATTAGTGTACTAATTTGATACCAGTTTTTACAGCAAACATAAGTTGATTGCAGCTTTTCAACAATATCACAAGATATGTTTATGACATAAAACTACTCCTTTCAATATATAAAAAAAGTGCCACCTGAAGAGTTGTTGAAATAGGAACTCTTGTTGCATGGATAGATAACCACTCATGAACCAAATTGTCTCTATAATCGTTTAAATTTTAGTCGCCTCGAAAGGAACAACTTTCTTACTCAATTTAGACACGTCAAGTAAGTTTCGAAATGATAATATAATACCTCACTGGAACAATTTTCCAGCAATAATAAAAGAAATCAGCAGCGCTCTGCATGTCAAACAAAAAATATTTTTTAGATTTTATTCATGAATAACTTGTTGATAATGCCACAATCCCACCTCTGATTGTCGACATTAAAAGGTTCTGTACAAAGTTTTTCCCTTTTGTAATCAAAGTATACCAAGGCTGAATGCTACAAAATTCGTGCTTTCTCCCTTGCTCATAATGCCTAAATCGACCGTCAACTTGGACTTAATGTCAAAAATGCTGTTTCCGGGTTTTCTTAATTTGTTATCCTTCTTGTTTTTTTTAGCAGCCGTAGTGAAAGGTAATCCCCCACAGAAATCTAATTAATAAATTTACTTAAATTAGCCACAATCCTAATACTTGTTTTATTTCCTATTTTTATTTCCATTCCTGCAAATATTTCCTATTGGGCTTTTAGCAAATTCTGAGTAAACAAAATAAATAAATTATTTTGTTTATTCGCTCGGCTCAGAGAATAATTAACATATTCCCATCCAGCGCTCCTTCCAACTTCTACACACAAACATTTTGGTCCTTCGAGCCGGATTGGAATTAATACTCTCTGAGAATTCATCATTGGATTTCTGGTGGTCACATTCTTACATACCTACAGCTCAACGATCTTCAATAAAAAAGGTACGTTTGGTTTTTTGCTTGTTAGGGATTTAGTAGTGAAAGTGCATTTCTATACAGTTCACAAGAACTGTTTATTTTCTTTAATTTTTTTATTTTTTCTATGCTACCTTGTGTAGCCATCATAAAATTAAATTAAATACATACGTTAATAATAATAAATAATAAAATATAAAAACAAAAAAAAAAAAAGAAACAAAAAATAAAAAGCAAAGGTACATACATGTGTACATAATTGCATAAATGAAGGCAATAATACTTAAGTGCAGAAAAAAGTGAATACAAAAAGAGCGAATAATACAAAGAGTGGAGGAAAATGCTATCAAAAAGAGGCATTATAATATAATTTCGGCGATAAATTGGAGTGGAAGTTGCATCCGTCACTACCAGAAAAAATTGTAAGTGCTCGTCAGTTTGTTCGTTCGAATTTATTTTTATTTTATTTATAATAAATAAGAATTAATTTTGTCGTGGCGGGTTGTCCAAGTGCGTAATATTATCGGTGTATGGTGCTTAAATTCCGAAATTCCCTCTTCCCCTCCCTTCTTTTTTCTCTTTGGCGTTTTTTTTTTCATTTCAGCCCATATGTATGTAATGTTATGCGTATTCATTTCTCCTTTTCAGCTATGTTAAATTGCTCTTAACATTTGTTTGCCCTTTTATTATTCAATTTTTCTGTGATTCCGACATACGAACTAACATTAAAGCATTAACATTTAGCATTTACTTTTGATGTTAACATACGTCTACTCTTCATTGTGCGATCTCTAATAATTTTCAATTTCTTAGAGTTGTAACTCTTTAAGTAAATGCTAAACCACTCTTCCTTTTTTCTTTCTATGCTCCTTAAAAAATATTTTTCCTAGTATGCTCTCACAGTTACAATACTCTGGGATTATTTAATATTCCAATTACAAATGATTGGTATTGCCGTGGTTACCTTTTAAATAATTTTTATACTTGGTTCAAAATTTAAAATTATATGTAAATTTTTTTCAAAGATATAAATTGTTTCTTTAGTGGTACAAATATAATATAATTTTACTTGATAACACTTCAAATAAATTATATTGTATTTTCGCTTTCATTTGATTGGTAGGCCTAGTAGAAAAAAGTACGTAAATTCCAGAGTGTGCATCGTTTTCTTATTTTTTTTTTGTTCGGATTCGTGGGTTTATTTTATTATATGAAATTATTATAAAGTGAAAATATATAACTGTGCTGAGATTTTCCATTTGTCCAAACGGCTTCGCGGTAACGCTGTTTCTATTTTCATCCCTATTTTGTGTTAACAGTGAGATATTTCTGTCTCTCCCCACGGGAATTTTATTCATATTGGAAGTGCTGAGCGAACAAAGTGATTTTTGTATGAAAGCACAATAGGTCTGTTCTCCAATACACACTGGTTAAAAAATAAATTTTTTTTGTTTGATTGTTTATTTTTTAATTTGCTAATTAGAACGAACATTCAGACCAGTTACATAATCTTTTTTTAATATTTTTTTTCTTATTCTGGTGTTTATTTGTGGTTTATTTTGGGATTAATTAATTTGTATCCAGGTTTGATTTCCGAATATACTTATACGTTTTGCCTTTTGCTCTAGATAATTTTCCGGCTTGTTCCAAATTTTATTTAAATAAAATTTTTTACATAATTTCTTTTACTATTTTTCATTTGTGCATTCTTAGTTTATGAACAGACCTAATATTTCAATCATAGCCTGGAAAATTGTTACAAGTTCCAACTAAGTAAAAGGTGAATGACCTTTTTAAAATATTTTTCTGTGCACAGCTGATCTATATTCCAGTATCCTAAATAGCTGCAATCATTATTTAGACAGGTATTCAAAATAGTGCATTCAACATTTGAATTACAATTTCGGTTTTTGATTAAAGATTCTTAGAAAACCAATATTTATGAAACATGATTCGAAAGAAAGATTTAATACTAGTATTTAATATTAATATTTATTATTGATTTGGCTTTAGAATTTACTTTCTATTCATTTTATTAATTTTAATCTTTTATTAATTAATTTGCATAACTTGGTGTGGTGTAGTTATATTAACCTCGGACTTTGGTATTCGCCCATTTTGCTCGAAATCGTGTATTATTTCTAAATTTTGTAATTTTTTTAAAATTTTTATTTTTGGTTCTGATATTTTAATATACCTTTTTTAAAAACCGAACCATGTCTTTGGATCAATTTATCCGTGTAGCCGATAGTATTATCGAATTTGAGGCTGATCCTAACGACAACCAGTACCCCTTAGCGTCTCCTCATGCCTTGGAAGTTCATCGTTATGAACTTAATTCGAATTGGAGTCGTCTTAAGATGACATATTTATGTTAGAGGCGGAAAAGGAGGCTAGCGAACATAAAGATTCCATGGACATAAAACCCTTTAAATCAAAATATAAAAGCACGTACGCAACGTATTGTAAGTGCTTAACCAAGTTAGCCGAAATGTCTGAAGCACTTCGTCAACCGTCCGTTCCTATCACAGGAATTCCGCCAAGCTCTATTTCATCTACAACACACAGCCTGCACCTACCTCCAATTGAAATTGAGACTTTGCATGGCAATTATGCTTCCTGGCCCACATTTCGTGAAATGTTCACTGCAGTTTTTTCTAATTCTCGAGCTATTAATGTTGAGAAATTGTTCCATTTAAGGCAAAAAACAAAGGGTGAAGCTAGGGAAATTGTACAGAAAGCTCCCCTTACAAATTATGGTTTCGATCTTGCTTGGAAAGATCTGTGCTTACGTTACGAGAACCGCAGGGTTCTAGTAAATGGTCAACTGAAGATTTTGTTCAACCTTCAGACTATTAATTCTGAATCGGGCAAAGGTATAAAGCAATTACAAAGGGACATTAATTACTGCATTTTGGTATTAACCCTCTATGGTATTGACGTGGCAAGTTGGGATCCGATTTTTGTTTTCATATGTACAAACAAACTTCCAGAAAGTACATTAACATTATGGAAACAGGAGTTGATAGATAAGACAGCTATTCCGAAGTGGTCCGAACTTGATAAATTCTGAGCAAACCGTTATAGAACTTTAGAATCGGTTTCAGAGATTCGAGGTTCTAACACCTCCAGGACTAATGATTCAAAAGCGAAAAATAATTCAGATTCGAGTTCCAACAAAAAAGTTCACAGCTTTCAAGCAAATATTGCTAGTCCGCTATGTCAAATGTGTCCGAATGAAAGCCATCCTATTCGCAAATGCCCAAATTTTTGAAAATGGACCATCAACGAAAGCTAAACGAGATAAAGAAGGAGGGTTTATGTTTAAACTGTTTCTCAAAAACACACAGTGTAAGAAACTGCACGAGCAAAATTAGTTGTTTTAAATGCCAAAAGAGACATAACACTCTCCTACATAAGGAAGTTGATAGTCCTAGTTCTTCTTCAAGTCAAAATTCAAATCCTATTTCAACTCTTAACCCCAATTCCGCTCCCTTCTCTCAACCATGTTCTAGCAAGATACAGTCCACAAGTCTTTCAAGTTCAAACAGAGTAAAATCGTGCTTTACTACGAATTCCAAGGGAGTTTTGTTAGGAACAGCTTGGGTCAATATTTGCCACTTGGGAATTAAATATCAGGCAAGAGCTTTATTGGATTCAGATTCAGAGGGAACGTTTATTTCCAAACGCCTATTCAATTTGATTAAGCTTCCTTTTCAACGTACTAATGCACAGATTTCCGGATAAAATAATACTGTTTCGGCCAAAGTCCAAAGAAAGTGTAACTTCGTATTAGGATCACCAACGAATGATAAAATTGAGACCCCTGTTGAAGCTTTAGTAGTTCCACAGCTTTCTAATAGTTTACCTTCCCAGAATATTTCGTCTTCGATATTTTTAAATCTTCCCGAGATTCAGTTAGCTGATCCGAAATTCTATTGTAGTTCGAAGATCGATATGTTGATTGGGGGGGGATATTTTTCCATCCATTGTTTGTTCAGGTATCATTCATAACGTGTGTGGATCTCTTATTGCCAAGAAACCATATTCGGATGGATTCTTACTGGTCTTTTATCTAATATCTTGAAACCTAGTCTCACCGTAGTTTCACATTTTTGTGAAATTGCTTTAGATAAGGAAATTGCACATTTTTGGGAGGTGGAGAATCTTCCAAGGAAGAACTTTATGTCGGCCTCGGGAAGGTTCTGTGAGGACCTGTATGTAAAAACTACAAAAAAGAATATCGATGGGCGATATGTAGTTTCGTTGCCCTTTAAAGAAGAATTCCCGGATTCGTTGAATATTGGACACTCTAGGTCTAGTGCTATGGCACAGTTTTTCAGAAATGAATCTAGGCTTATTCGAAATCCAAGTTTTAAGATGGATTATGATAAAGTTGTCCAAGAATATGAAGCGTTAGGACATATGTCTAAAATCAAGCTGCCTATCCCACTCGAAAGTTCAAAAGAGTATATAGTACCAGTACAAGGGTTCGCGTCGTCTTTAATGCCTCCGCTCCAACATTCAATGGCCATAGTTTAAATTCGTTGCTTCATATAGGACCCATTCTCCAAAACGACTTAACTCTACTCATTTTGAAATGGCGATTTTTCCGATTCGTTTTTAATGCGGATATTCAGAAAATGTACCTGATCATACTCCATATCAGCGCATTTTGTTCCGCAGTAATCTGAATAGTCCCATTTGCCATTACGAATTAAAGACTGTGACGTTTGGTGTCAACTGTGCACCGTATCTTGCAATTCGGACATTACTTCCGCTAGCAGATGACGTTCAGTCCATTTATCCAATCGCGAGTACGGTACTGCGAAGTTCAATGTACGTTGATGATGTTCTTGCAGGTTCTCATACGAAAGATGAAACCATTAAAGCCAAAAATGAGCTAATTCGAGCTCTTGATTCCGCTGGGTTTTCATTGAGAAAGTGGAAATCTAACTCCGAAGATATTCTAGCCGATATTCCACCAGACCATTTATTACATGAGGGTTTCCTGAAGTTTGAAGATAGCAGCTTAGCAAAAACTCTTGGCATTCGATGGAATGCATGTTCGGATGAATTCTTCTTTACTGCAAGTCCATTTTCGAGACCTCAAACTACACAAAACGAGAAGTTTTGTCCGAAATAGCTAAATTATTCGATCCAGCTGGTTGGCTAGCTCCTTGTGTTGTCCAAGCTAAAATATTAATGCAAAAGATATGGATAGATGGTACTGGTTGGGATGAAGTCCTGGCTAAAGTGGCTCTTACTCAGTGGAAGATTTTTCAATCTAACTATTCCGTGATCAACCATTCGGGTTGCTCGATGGATTGATTATTGTACAAATGCTGATATTGTATTCCATGGATTTTGCGATGCATCCGAAAAAGCATACGCAGCAGCATTATACGTTCGTATAGCCTATTCAGGTTCTATTTCAACTTACTTAATAACATCAAAGACGAAAGTGGCTCCTATTAAAACGATTTCCATTCCAAGACTTGAACTGTGTGGGGCAGTTTTATTAGCTGAAATGCTAGATACTGTAGTTCCGAGATTAGATGTTGAAAAATACTCTACCTATTGTTGGACGGATTCAACCCTAGTTCTGTCTTGGCTGGCAAAACCGCCTTGCATTTGGCTGACTTTTGTTGCAAATCGGGTTTCGAAAATTTCTCAGGTCATTAATTATTCGCAGTGGCATCACATCGGCTCAGAAGATAATCCCGCAGATCTAGCAAGTAGAGGGGTTGGTCCGCAAGAACTTGTTGGCAATAACTTATGGTGGTTTGGCCCACCATGGCTAAAGAAACCTAATCGCATTGGCCTAATTTTCCGTTGTCCGATATTCCAAACACCAACTTAGAAATTAAAGCGATTAAAGTTCTTTTTTAATACTTCACGGATTTTGAAGATTTATTGGCATGATTCTCCTCGTATCAGAGGGCAATGAGAGTTATGGCATACGTCTACAGGGTTTTCTATCGAACTCATCGTCGTTACCGTTTAAACTTCTTCAAAGACTCGGTAACACTTTCCAGCTCTGAAATTAGTTCTGTTCGAGACCAACTCATTTCTATTTGTCAGAGGTCTTGTTATCCTGATGAGTACAATCCTCTTGATTCACGACAAACTATTTCATCTTCCAGTAATATCCTTAGCTTAAATCCATTCTTAGATCCTGAAGGCATAATTCGTTCCTGCGGTCGGCTTCAATCCTCTGCAGGGTTAACGTATAATGAAAAACATCCTATTATTATTCCATACAACTGCCACTACACAAGACTCTTGGTTAAATTTGTACACGACATCAGTTTTTATTAAAGCTAAAAATTTAATAAAAACGACGATCAACAAATGTAAAATTTGTGTGGTTTACAGGAAGAGGTGCCAACGGCAAATAATGGCAGCATTGCCTCACGAAAGATGTGAAATTACTCGTCCATTTGCCCACACTGGCTTAGATTTCGCTGGACCATTCGACGTCAAGAGCTATTCTGTTCGATTTTGTCGAATTTCAAAAGGATATGTCTGCGTGTTCGTGTGCTTCTCAACAAAAGCAATTCATTTAGAGGCCACTTCGGATTTATCTACCCAGGCATTTCTTGCTGCTTTTAGCCGATTCGTTGCACGCCGAGGTTGCCCACTTCACCTTCATTCCGATAATGGCACAACCTTCGTAGGCGCTTCGAAAGTTCTGGCGAAAGAGTTCATACAGTCTTCCCGGCAATATGTAGAAACAAATTAATAACATCAGAAAATATCCTGGCATTTCATACCAGCAGGAGCTCCCCACATGGGAGGCTTATGGGAGGCTGGTGTGAAAAGTTTCAAAGCCCATTTTCGACAAATCGCTGCAGTCTCCAAATACACTTTCGAAGAATTCTTAACTTTATTGTCCAAAGTTGAATCTTGTCTAAATTCCAGTCCTATCTCACCGATATCTTTGGATCCTACTGATCTTTGTGCCCTGACCCCCGGTCATTTTCTTATAGGCAGTCCAATATTGGCACCTGTCGATCCGCAGGTCAACGATTCCGTCTTGTCCCTCATCAATCGGTGGCAAAGATTAAAAGTTATTCATAAAGACTTTTGTTCTAGGTGGAAAAACGAATATTTAAAGGAAATGAGTAAAAGAGTTAAGTGGCGAAAACCTGAGGTCAATATTAAGGAAGAAGAAATGGTAGTGATTAAGGATGAAAACCTCCCTCCGAATTGTTGGCGACTCGGTCGAATAACTAAAGTATATTCAGGTGAAGATGATCAGGTTCGCGTAGCTGATTTACTTACTCAACGCTGCTTGATAACAAGACCGATAGTTAAGCTAGTTTTGCTACCGACAGAATGTTAATTTCTACCAAAATTCACTGTTACGTATTAATTTGATTTTTTTCCAGCCCGTAATGCCAAAAATTTCTGCGGCCTCGAGTTAATCCAAAACTCCTTCAAAAGGTCTCATGGAATTATACAACTCGTACCCTTGCCGTATATGTAATCGCCCCCATCCTCTTCGCACTTGCCGGAAATTTCTAGCCATGAATATCTCCGACCGTATTCGAGCAGTACGCGAGAACAAATATTGTTTCAATTGTTTGGCACATGACCACTCCAATGGAACGTGTTTTTCCAAACATGGATGCAAACATTGTCATAAGTTCCATCACACGTTACTCCATGTTAATCCAAGATTGGCTAAAGACTTGCTGAATTCGCGCTTACACTCCCGTTCCAAATCTCGGTCACCCCAACCCAAACCATCATCGTCCTCCAAAAGCCGTAAGTCCCCCGTGCCTAAAAATAAAAACGAGGCTTCCTCTGCACTTACTTCCAAATCCGCGTCACTAACTTCAATACTCCGTCAAAACACCTTGATACTACTACCCACCGTATTAGTAAAGATAGGTTCCACTACGTCTCATGCCCGTTGCTTATTGGACTCTGGGTCTCCAGTCAGTAGGGTATCGAAAAAGCTTGTCGATATGTTGGACCTGACAGCTTACACCATGCATGAGGAAACCATTTGTCCGATCGTACTGAAGTCAAGATTTAATTCATCTTCAAGAATAGAAGGCAACTTCAGGGTTGATACCCGTACCGCGCTTCGAACTCCAGCACATTCTCTACCTGAGTCATACAGAGCAAATTTTAAGGATCTCTTTTTAGCTGATTCCAAATTGTATGATTCAGCAGCCATCGATATAGTCATTGGTGTGGATTTGTATCCAAAGGTCATTTGTCAGGGAGTTTTTTCCCTAACGGGGTTTCCTACAGCCCACAGTACGTTGTTCGGGTGGACACTTTATGGTCCTTGCTCCATTTAATATGTAGAATACAAAGCACTTTTCTTTTTTTGATATAAACAACAAGCAAACTACAAAACGTATAGAATTCCTAATTAATTTTTCATTATTTAAGTAAAAAAAATGAATTGTATTTGAATTTTCTTTTGTTTTATTATAAATTGTTAAAAACCAAATATTAGTATTAAGTACATAATTTAAAAAATTTTCAAAAATGAATTACGAAATGTTAGTATCTCCACTTATTTGAATTTTATTTGCTGTTTATATACTTATATCCCTAACGTTGAGGCAGCATATTTGACATCAGCAATCCATTCTTTTTTTCAATTGCATATATCCTGCAAGGCGGGCGGCAATGTTAATGCCACAATCCCACCTCTGATTGTCGACATTTAAAGGTTCTGTACAAAGTTTTTCCCCTTTGTAATCAAAGTATACCAAGGCTGAATGCTACAAATATTCGTGCTTTCTCCCTTGCTGATAATGCCTAAATCGACCGTCAACTTGGACTTAATGTCAAAAATGCTGTTTCCGGTTTTTCTTAATTTGTTATCCTTCTAGTTTTTTAGCAGCCGTAGTGAAAGGTAATCCCCCACAGAAATCTAATTAATAAATTTACTTAAATTAGCCACAATCCTAATACTGGTTTTATTTCCTATTTTTATTTCCATTCCTGCAAATATTTCCTATTGGGCTTTTGGCAAATTCTGAGTAAACAAAATAAATAAATTATTTTGTTTATTCGCTCGGCTCAGAGAATAATTAACATATTCCCATCCAGCGCTCCTTCCATTTTCTACACACAAACACTTGTAATGTAGGAGTTTTCTCTCTTCCCTTTTCATAAATTGTATCTTCACTTTTAATTTCATAAAATATAAAACAAGTACCTGATATGGAAAAAAATTCATATGTGTTGCGTCGGTTATTGAGTTGCATTAACACAGCTAGTCAAACTGCATGTTAATATACGTTGTAATTATACCGTTGACTCTCGTCCGTTCTTACCTGTTAATCATAAGATATTCGTGTTGCTAGCAATACAAACCCATATCTAAATATTGCATATTTATTGCATCCAGTCCCTGTAATATTTCTGTCAAGTAGATTGCATTTGATTTGCTCATCTGATGTTTATTCGGATATAAATAGTTGAAGGGAGAATATATTCGGATCAATAATTGCATATTTAGGAAATTATGAAGCTTATGGGGCAATAATGGTATGTCGTTCGGACACCATGAAATCCTATAACGTGAACGCTTGGCGTTGCAAGGATTTTGCAGTACGTTAATGAATTTTATTTTTTTACAATCATTACGTTATACTAAAAATACTATTTAATACTGTAGAATTATTATTCCAACAGATGTACTTCTAAAGAAATAACATGTACACAATTAAATTCTTGCTGCCACTAGCCAGTGCTAGACAAAAAAGCTTTGGTCATCACGGTTTCTGTTCACATATGTAGGTGTTTATCGCTCATCTGATTGGGTGAGTGCTGCAGTGTCTCTTCTCTTTAAGCGAATGTTGTCGCCATAATTTAAAATATTTCGAGCTTATGGATTTGGGTGCAGTTCCAGCCTTTTTTAATATTTTACTGAATATTTCGTTATCATAGTTTTTACTAATGGCACATTTAGATCCTTGTGGATATTATTGTAGTATTGGCATACCAGGGAGCGGCTGTGATTATTCGAAGAAGTTTATTTTGGCGCCTTTGAATTTTTTCGATATTAGAAGCCGAGGCAGTGCCCCATAACTGAATACCGAAGCACCAAATTGGCTTCAAGATAGAGTTGTAAAGTAGAAGTTTGCAATCGAGGCTAAGAACAGAATTACTTTCAATAAGCCAATTAATTTGAACTGCTTTTAGTTTCATTTGTGTTAATTTAGCTTCTATATGCCATTTTCAAGTTAAAAGCCGATCTAGATGTATACCGAGGTATTTTACATGCGAGTGTGGGGGTATTATTTGATTATTGATTTTAATAGGGGGGCACGTGTCCCGACGAAATGTGAATGTTATATGTGCGCATTTTTGCTCATTGATCTTTATCCTCCATTGTTTTAACCACATTTGCAGTTCAAATATATGATCCTGTAAGTACCGAGATGCTTCTTAACAGTTTTTATGTACGCTTAGAAAAGCTGTATCTTCCGCAAAGGTTGAGGTTTGTGTGTAGCTGTTTGTTGGCATGTCGGAAAAGAAACTCGTGGCGGTATTTTCATCATTCTCCTTTCTTTTGCTAGTCCATTATAAGGTTAGCAGAATGTATTTTCCTTGAATTTGTTTTTTTTTTTTTAGTTTGCTTCCTTTCTTAAATTTTTTGGTTTTTTCTCACTGTTTCGCCTAACGGGCCAACCTCCAAATCATAACCCAATTTAAGAATATGCTCCATAAAACTTATTCTGGCATGAAGAGGGGACATTCCAAATTCGTAGGCTTCATTGAAACTATTGTCTTGTGATGGGGGTTGGCTTAATTGACTTGATGTCTTTTGGCATATGGTGCAGCTTGACGAAGACTTTGTTTCGGTTAAAGTTTGCGAAACTTTTCCATCGATCATTGTAAGCAACATTTAAAAATTAATTTCAATGCATTTTTCATCAAATTTAAATTATTCTGGGTGAAGTTCTTTAGTTTGATCTTTTATGTTTCGAACTTCTTCAGTTATACATCTTTAGTTTTTTTTTTTGTAAACAAACTTTATTGGTCTGCAATACTTTGTTGAGGAGGGAATTTCATTTTTCCATACATCCATTTCTGTAGCTCTACTGGTAGATAGCTCTAAGACAATATAAGTTTTCTTAAACGTAATGGAATGAAAGATACCATGAATAAGTTAGCATCAGATGGATTTTCTGAACTACATTGCTTGTATTGTTTCTGACCAAAGCTTCCATCATATCCCCATTTAGAAATTAAAGTGATGCTGCAATTTTCAAATTTTTTTTACAGTCAGCATCAAGAAGATCCTGTAATTTTACTTCTGCCTAAGTTGACGTTACACTAATAGCCGTTTGTAAAGGTAAGCCCTCTTTTTTGACAGAAACTAAATCTCGATATGCTGGAAAGATTCCACAATTTTTTTCATTGGTTCGCTTTCGCAGTTCTGTATACTGATTTTTAGTCAGTTTTAAATCCAAAAATAGTGCAAATACTTCTTCTGAAGTAAATTACATTTCTCCAGTTGGTGTAGGCTTACTGTTTAAAATCTAGGGCTTTCTTCCTCTATTTTTCCAATAATTGCAATTTTTGTTTTCTTATTTTGCGTTGGCTGAATTTTATGCAGAAATGAATCCTTTATCATACTATGAGAAATTTCTTCATTGATATTTGCAAGCTTGCGTCTGCGTGATCTTTTACTACAATGGACAATTGGTTTTACTGGTCGACCCACTTTTCCAGTTTCTGGACGATTATCGACTTATTAAAAATGAGAGAAATTTGTTAACCTTTTGTGGTTGCGCAAGTAAAACCTTTTCTTGTTAAGAACATTTAACGTACCGTTTTCTTAACGTAATTGAAAAAAATTTTATTCTTATCTTATGAGTTTTGATTTCTAGTTCGTTGCATAATTTAAAGAATGGATGATTCATTATGTGTAACTCAATATCTTTTTTATCTTTCTGTTGATAATACATAACAGCGATAACTTTATAACTGAACTTGGTCATTGTTTAAACAATGATAAAGAAAATATATGAATATATGCATTTTTATAATACTCTTGATAGAAGTTTTTTTTTAAACTTTTATTACCACTTCTTTGAAACTTTTAAACATAAAAAACCCTGTTTTCCCACTTTTTAAAAGGATAACATACCGAAAATAAATGAACAAGAAACGTGTAGCTAATTTTACACGTAAATTATAACTGCGTTCTTCCATTTTTTAAATTAATTTGCAATTCTCAGGTAATTAAAATATGTAGTTAATGTTCGGGCTATTTACTAATAACTTAAAATTACTCAAAATCTAATGTGTTAGCCTATTTATGTCGCCTATTCGTTTTGCAGCATACGTTCACCTACAATAATTTCATAACAATGACAATGCCTTTACCTTTTCCAAATTAATTGATAAACTGACGTGCCACATAATTTATGTGGCCCGAACTACTTTAGTCTTCGAAAATTATTTAAGATTCACCTTCTTTAATATCAGTAATGTTTCCTTGCAGGACTTATTTTTTGAACTAAATATATCACTTTGGGTCACAGAAACTGCTGTAGTTCCCTAAATCGTATCCAGATATCTGTACAATGGGATATAGAAATGTAGGTTAGATTCCGGACTACAAGAAAGTACATATTTCTTTGACGCGTTTTGACGGGCAGAACTTATGCTCTATTAAGTCGAAAATTTGCGCGAAATTTTGACATAAAAAAATTAAATAGTTCTACAGGTCGCAGAGTTTAATGCTTTAAACCACGTATAGCTAATAAGATAAACTAATATATTCTTTTCACAACATAATTGATTGAACGTGTAGTAGAATTTATATGAAAAACACTCAGTTTTTGGAGTGTTTTTTATATAAATTTTACTACACGTTTAATCACTTGTGTTGTGAAAAGAATATATTAGTTTATCTTATTAGCTATACGTGGTTTAAAGAATTAAACTCTGAATTTTTTGATGATCAGTAGGCCAATCAGTCAGCTGTCAGCTCGCTACCACATTTAAATTAATTTTAGAGATTTTATTAAACAAATCACGACCCTTTGGTGTTATAAGTCGTGACCACTCAGAACGTGTGTTAAGCATTATAATCGCCAGCGGCCAGGAAACAGGGTCCTAGTGATTTGTAGTATTTATAATATTGGCTTTCCGATATTAAAAATCTAGGGGGAGAGTATAGAGATGAAAGTACTATGTTTCGATTTAGCTCTTCAACACATATCTTCGGTCCTTGGTATCATATAATATATAACCATTGATTTTTAACGTATTTCTTGAGGTCAAATGAGTTTCAGAAACCATCATTACATCAATTTGTTTGCTTTTAAGAAAGTATTCTTGTTAATTTTCATGTTGGCGAATGCCGTTTGCGTTCCAAAAAAAAATTTTAAACAATTCATGGCTTGTTAAGTACAGCTTGCAATAACATCGATTGCATTCTTAACATTTCCTGCATCATATTACCCATTGTGTTCGTAAAGTTAGTTACTGTTTGCACTAGTGTTTCCATGGTCTTTTCTGGACGACTTAAATTAGAAACTGGAGTCTCATCATTGTTTGGCAAATCACCTTGCATTGGTATATGGTTTGATTTTAGGACGTTAGCGTAGGATGTTCTGTTATTACTAGGCTGCGGTACCTGAATGTCATTAGTGTTAACTTGATGTGTTACCTGAATTTGAGGGGGATTAGGTTTCGGTCCAACCGAGCGCTTGACGATAGAGTATACAGGGCATCCTATATAGTTGGCAGTGTGATTACCACCACAGTTGCTGCATTTTTTTACATTAGGGCCATTTTTAGACTTATCGCAGAGAGCTGTACCACGCAATTCTCCACATACAACGCAAACAGGGGTTAAATGGCAGTATGCCTTAGTGTGACCAAATTCTTGGCAGTTTAAACATTGCACGGGACCATTCCATTTGTGCGGCTCCTCTATCGTTATTTTCCTATACAGGATATATTTCAGACTGTAAATGGGATGCGTTTCGTTTTTTTAAGCTCAACGACGCCGGGTTTAACTCGAATTTTTTCTCTATTTTTAATATTTATTACATTTTTTATTTTGAAGTCCTTCTCTACTAAAAACGTTTTTATCTCACCTGGGTCAACGCATGAGTCAATGCCCTTAATAACCACCTGAAGGTCTTTACTGCTCTTCAGTTGGTATGTATAAAAACTTTTTTTAAGTACACAAAAAAAAATAATTTTCATAAAATTTATGAATAATGTCCATACTTTTTGGTGTTCATAATATCTATGAAAAATTGTTTATATTTATGAAAAATTTCTTATTTTTTGAATTGACTAGCGAATCCCGGTATTTAATTATGAATTTTTCCATAACTATTATGAAGAACTTTCATAATATTCTTATTTAAAAAAATTCTTAAATATTATGAAAAAAATTCATAAATTATGTGAAATGTACATAATTTAGGAAAAATGGCAAAGATTTCTCTACATTTCTTTATTATCAACTACATAAATAAAATAATCTTGTACATATTGTTTATGAACAATTTCATTAATGGAAAAAATTACAATTTATGAAATTGTTTATAAATATTAAAACAATTTTATATTATTTATGGACTTTGTTTATAATTTTTCTAAAACTGGTCTGATGCATGTTTCAAAATATTTAAATTATTAAAAGATTCTTATATTTATGAACATATTCCTATAAAATAAAAAATTTAATAAAATTGTTCTTAAAATATGTTATTATTCGACCTTTCCAATTTTAAATAAATAAAAATTAATCAAGCTCGAGGCCAGTGTTTTTTTGTAAATGAATATTCCTTTTTATTTAATTCCGATATTTCGATCTTCGTTGAAGATTATCATCAGGGATTGTTTCAGTGAATTTTTATTAATTCAAGAACTTAAAAATACATTGTGTACGTATCAACATCTGTGTTTTATTTTAGATGTTCGTAATCGTAAAAAAACTTTCTAACCTTAATTTATTTCATTTATTCAGGTCAACAATCCTTTCATTATAGAAGTGAATTGCAGTTTTCCAAAAAAAAAAACTTATATGCTATTATACTTACAATCAAATTTCAGATTAAAGCACATTTAGAAAAAAATAACAACTTTAGAAAAATGGTAGATAATGTGAATGAAATAGAAAAATCTACATCATTTAATAATTTCATTCAAGGAAAAATTTGGAATGAAAAAAAAAGTTATGCCCCAATAAAATTTTGTTTCCGATTTTTTTATATTCTGACGATTTTGGAATTAATAATCCGTTAGGTTGTAAAAATAAACGTCATAATGTTTGCAATATATATTATTCTCAGCCTTATTTAAATTTGCAATCTTCAGCCCTTGAAAATATTTTTTTAGCTTCTGTTATGAATTCTAATAATGTAAAAAACTTAGGAGCAAATATATGCCTGAAAGGGTTAAAGGACGTCATAAAGGATCTGGTACTAAATGGCATTGAAATACAATTGCCTAATGGGACAAAACAAAGAGCATACTTTGTACTTGGATTAGTGCTAGGTGACAATTTAGCTCTTAACGTAATGATGGGATTCGCAAAGTCTTTTTCCAGTAAACACTATTGTCGTTTATGTTCAGCTCCTAAAGAGAGGGCTAGAGAATTGTGCTGTGAAATGTATCATTTATTCTGAACACCGGATATTTACACAAATTTTGGATGGAAGCAATGCTGTGGCAGAAGATTCCATCTTTAATGAAATTCCTTCGTTTCATGTGGTAAATAATTTTGCATGTGATATAATGCATGATATTTTTGAAGGCATTTGTCACTATAATTTTAATCTTAAATCATCGTCTGAAGCATTTTTACTTTGGAGCTTTTGAAGAAAAATATCGACCAAATGAAATATTGCCGAATGAACTAGTCAAAAACAAGTTTAAAATGTCTGGACGTCAAATGATGACATTTACATACTTAATTCCATTGGTTATAGGAGATACCGTTCCGTCAGACGACAATGTATGGAAATTTGTTCTTAACTTCATAAATATGGTTGATGATTTATTACGTTTCAAGTACAATGCTAATTTCTCTTCTAATTCAAGGAAAATAATAGAAGATCATAACCGTCAGTATATGACACTTTTCGAAAAACCACTGAAACCCAAATACCATTTTCTTACCCATTATCCAAGCATTATGAACAAATCAGGTCCCCTAAGACTTTTTTGGAACTTCCAATATGAAGCGAAACACAAACAGTTTAAATTATAGTCGCATTCTATACCTTTTCGTAAAAATATCAATGGAAATTCGCCCATTTTATTTTAAATCCTCCAAAAATACAAACAAATTTTAAAAACATTGTATATGATCCTCGTTTAGAAAATTGTATATCCAACGTAATAAGACACAACAATTTTTATTTATTTAATTATATTTTAACGTAGAACATAACGGATATTTCTACAAAAAAAAAAATACATATATATCAAATTACTTAAATGTTATTTTAATTTACAAAATTATTGTTGCTGTAAAATTAAATGAAAATTCTGCACATTTTTACTGTGAAAAAATTAGATCTTTTCATTATGAACCTCATTATTTGTCGTATGAAATTACTTTAGAACAATCAGACGAATATCATCTTATAAATATTGACAGTTTGTTGGGTCCAGCAGTAACGTTTACAAAAACAGCTTTCGGGAAGTCACTAATACGTTTAAAAGAATATTTTTCATCCGAACATATTTAAAAAAAATCAACATGGACAACGAGCCGCAACAAAATGAGGAACAACGACAATTGTATTCTTTACTTTCATCATGGAACTTAATTGAGCTTTTTGATAAATTAAAAGGTAAATTTTTCTTGTATACATGGTATATATTACACCGTGTCACAAATTTTCATCAAAGTCGTGACCAAATGAATCTGACACCTAATCTTTATGTAAAATTGTCCGCTGAATCTTAATATGAAGTCCGAATTGTCAAAAATAGAAAAAAGTAAAACGTAGAAAATTTTATGACTTTTCGCAATTTTGCTCTTCTCAAGTTATTTTTCTTAAACCAAGCATTTAAAAATTTTAATGTCTTATTACATACTACATTAGACTATTTTAATATGAACATTTTGCGCCCAACAAGACATAGATTGGTGCAAAAATGACAAAGCTTCAGAAGATTTACTGAATTAACCCAAATAGCAATTCAATAGTTTAAGCTTTTTTTAATATTTATTGTGACTAAAAATTTAGCTTTTGTAGCGAAATGTCGGTTAATTCAATTAATCTTAATATTCAGATTCATCGGACAATTTAACAATAAAGATTAGGTCTCAGATACATTCGGTCAAAAGACTGTCACGTAGTGTTATTAATAAACTTTTTTGTTAATAGCGCAACATTGCTTTGTTCCGGTACTTAGAATTATAAAAGCACACCAAATAGAGAAGTTACTTACAGATGTTCCCCTTGGCTTGGCTATATTGTTTGAACATTGTTTGGAATCTTGGCGAGCAGAAATTAAATTGCCTTTAAAATGCTCGACCCCAGACAATCTAAGTCTATCCTCAGAATTTTCTAATTTTTCTAAGGAAAACAAGTCAGAATTTAAAGAGGATTTACAACTTATATTAATTGAATTGAAGTTTAATTGAATATTATAACAAACATCATTCTCAAAGAAAACTTTTAATTAATAAAATTGCAAAATACATTGTTGACAACGATTTACCATTTTCGTTGGGCGAAAGTTACAATTTGGAAGTAGAAATAATAAAGCTTTTTCCCAACGAAAAACTTGTAAGCCATTCGTATTTGAGAATTGTAAATATTCAATATGTTACATATCGCTCATTTCGTGCAAGACCGTCACAATTCAAAATTTGAAACTTTACAGGAGAGCCTTTTTAAGATTCCAACCTATTATTATTTATTTTTTATTTATTTTATATACAGTTATAAAATCAAATGTTTCTTTTTTGCTACAAAGAAAACCACATGTACAAGAGGAATGCCAACAAAAAAACTGAAATGTGACCTTGTTGATGTTAATTGCTCAAGTTTGTTACAAGAGGTCATAGCGTCAAAAGCATCTGTATTACCGTTATTTTTTCGATAATTCTCTCCGTTCTTAGATCAATTTGTAGAGATTTAAGAGGAGAACATTTCTGCATTACTAACTCGAAAATGCCAAATTTTGAGTTGTGACGGTCTTGCACGAAATGAGCGATATGTATAAAAATATACTTTTTTATAGGAATTTTATCGAACTTTCAAAAGAGGTCGTATTTATGCTAAAGTGTGCAACATTAAAATCCTAACGAAGGTTGCTTTATCAGAGTCCACAATACCTTCATCATCATCAAGTAGTGAAGATAATCAATTTAGTAAGAAGTAACAATAATTAAAAGAATTTATTATTAATTTATTTATTAATTTTATTTTACATTATCAAAAATAGTTCCTGAAGAAGATTTTGAAACATTAAGAAATTATTTAAGAGATGACAAGCTTAACGAAGACGAATATATGGATTATTGGAAAAAATGCAGCCAGTACCGTTTTTCGCAAATAGAAAAATGAAATACTGTTGCGGATATTTTTAAAATTTGGCCAGAGTACACAAATTCTAACGGCGCACAGTGGGAAATTTTATGAGAAGGCGTCCAAAATTCCATAACTTTTGACTGGATCGGTATTTTTTTATGCGATTTTTTTTGCTCGATAGGTGCGATATTAGGCTTTAATTTGTTTAATTTGCAAAAGTTATGGGGAGTTCAAAATGC
Source organism: Pollenia amentaria (assembly GCA_943735925.1). Taxonomy (NCBI): domain Eukaryota; kingdom Metazoa; phylum Arthropoda; class Insecta; order Diptera; family Polleniidae; genus Pollenia; species Pollenia amentaria. The sequence goes on along the minus strand of OX031008.1, from coordinate 43,942,210 downwards.
ATTTTCATTTTTTTGTTGAGTTTCGGTGTAAAAGTTGAATATTTCATATATGAATTTTTTTATAATTTATCATTATTTGTCTTGTATTTTACAACTGATACTTATTTTTTATTGTCGAACTTAGATCCTGTCAGAAAATGCCAATATTTGGCCCCTGTAAATTTTTTAGTCCCAATATTCACAGGGGCCAAAGGTTGGCTTTTTTGGGACGAGACGAGTTGTTTTAAGGATAAAACTGAAAAGGAATATTTTAAAAAATGCCCAAATAGCATTCTTGGCTATCGATAACATTTAAGGTAATTCAACTTTTGTTTTTGGTTTTTTTTTATATATTAATACAAATATATACTTAAATAAAAAACAAATTATAATCTATAAACAATTTTAAATTAAACAATATAGTAAAAATAGTAATAAGATCTTTATAGTACAACATCTGGACATTTTTCTTGTATTATGCTCGCGGAAGAATCTGTAGTCTTTGTTCCTTTTTTCTTGCGCTTCTTCAGATAGATCTCCAATTGGTAGGATATTGTGTTGAACTATTTGTTCCCCATGGTATAACAGTTTATGAACTGTGGTTGGCATATGTCTCCAAGAATATTTTTTGTTACATGATATAACTTGTAAAATGATCTGGAATCGTTTTATTAGTTCAAAATGTACTCTTGTGATAGATGCTGCAGTTTCTGGATCGGAAAAGAATATCCTTGCAGTGTTTCCATCATTTGAATTTCCTTCTCCTTGTTTTGGCTGATCAATTATAAGGCCTAGGTAAAGGTATTTTTCTTGAATTTGTTTTTTTCTTTGCATCCTTTTTCCACATTTTCTTTGTTTTTTCTCACTGTTTCACCTAACGGGCCAAATTCCAAATCATAACCCAATTTAAGAATATGCTCCATGAAACGAATTCTGGTATGAAGAGGGGACATTCCAAATTCGTATGCTTCATTGAAACTATTGTCCTGTGATGGGGGTTGGCTTAATTTACTTGATGTCTTTTGGCATACGGTACAGCTTGACGAAGACTTTGTTTCGGTTAATGCTTGTGCAACTTTTCCATCGATCATTGTAAGGAACATTTGAAAATTAATTTCAATGCATTGGTCATTAAATTTAAATATTGCCGGTTGAAGTTCTTTAATTTGATCTTTTATTTTTCGAACTTCTTTAGTTATTACATCTATAGTTTCCTTTTTGTAAACAAACTTTATTGGTCTGCAATACTTTGTTGAAGAGGGAATTTCATTTTTCCATATATCCATTTCTGTAACTCACTGGTTGACGGCTCTAAGCCAATATAAGTTTTTCTTAAACGTAATGGTACGAAAGATACCATGAATAAGTTAGCATCAGATGAGTTTTCTGAATTACATTGCTTGTATTGTTTCTGACCAGAGCTTCCATCACATCCACATTTAGAAAATAAAGTGATGGTGCAATTTTTAAGTTTTTTTAAACAGTCTGCATCAAGTGTATTTAATAATCGTTCTGCAGTGTGTTCGAGAAGAGCCTGCAATTTTACTTCTGCTGAACTTGAAGTTACACTAATAGCCGTTTGTGAAGGTAAGCACTCTTTTTTGACAGAAACTAAATCTCGATATGCTGGAAAGATTCCACAATTTTTTTCATTGGTTCGCTTTCGCAGTTCTGTATACTGATTTTTTGTCAGTTTTAAATCCAAAAATAGTCCAAATGCTTCTTCTGGAGTAAATTTCATTTCTTCAGTTGGTGTAGGCATACTTTTTAAAATCCTCTTTGTGCGTTTAGGGCTCGCTCCCACAATTTTTTCAATTATTGCAATTTTTGTTTTCTTATTTTGCGGTGGTTGAATTTGATGCAGAAATGAATCCTTTATCATACTATGAGAAATTTCTTCATTGATATTTGCAAGCTTGCGTCTTTGTGATCTTTCACTGCAATTGTCAATTTGTTTTGCTGGCCGACCCACTTTTCCAGTTTCCTTAGCGGTTATTGACAGCTTCTTAAAAATCAGATCATTTGTTAGCCATTTTTCGTTGCGTAAAGGTACGGTCAGATATGGCAAACATTTGCCGAAAAACGTCAAATATTTGTTTGCCGTAATGTGACCACAAAATATTTATTTGCGACAAACAGGAAAACAGCTGATTTTGGGCTAATAAATTTGTTTGGTGTCAAACAAAAATGCTTTTAATGTGACCACTCAAAACCAAATATTTGCCTGTATTTTAAGCAAACAAATATTTGTTCTTACAATTATTTTGTAAGAGCAAACAGTAGCAAATAACTGCTGTTGGGAACAACTTAAAAAAAAATACCACTAAAATCAAATAAAAAAACACAAAGTATTGTAATAATATTTTTGTAAAATTTAACATTTATCTAATTTATTTATTAAAAAAAACACATGATTTTGGAATTACATTAAATTCGTTTTTGATTTTCAGTATTTTTTGTTGTTGTAGCCAAATCGTCGTGCGGTTACTGCCTTGGATCAAAGATAAAAAAGTTATCTAATCTAAATATATAAAATTGTAACGTTACTGATTCACTCACTGATTCATCATCGCACAGCCTAAACGACTGAAGGTAAAAACTTGAAATTTAGACCAGGGCTAGCTCTCCCCAAATCGATCACAAAGACGGGATTTTTGGAATTCGAATGTTTAGGGGGTAAATTCGGTAACCTTATATCTCTAAAACTAAAATTTCATACTTATCGTTGTTCTTTAGAAAAATTAGCGGACAGGTGTCTGGTACTTTTTGGAAATTCAGCCCTTTAACGGAGTAAACGGGTAAAACCTGTATTTTGGTACTTTTTTGTCACCCCACCTATCTTTTAAACCCATAATAAGAGAAATAAGGGTTATATCACATTTGAAACTTATCTAAAAAATCCAAATACGAATTTGGTACTTATTCGAAATTCGGACATTTAAGGGGTAAAAACCGTAACTATTTTTGGTACTTTTTTACAAAACATTTTTTTTTAGTCAAAAATTTAGTACTTATTGTTGTTCAATAAAAAAAAAATAAGCGGACAGGTGCTTGGTACTTTTTTGAAATTCGGCCTTTTTGGGGAGTAAACGGGTAAAACTTGTATTTTTAAACTTTTTTGCTATGCCATCTATCTTTTAAACCAATAAACATTAAAATAAAAACTATATCACATTCATAACGTATCTAAAAAATACAAATAAAAATTTGGTACATTTTCGAAATTCGAACGTTTAAGAGGTGAAAATCGTACCTATTACAAAGTAGCTGGTTAAAACCTAGAAACATAAACTTTGGCGTAATATGTCCACGAAAGAAAAGGAGATGCTAACGAAGTAGCGGGTTAAATGCTAGTTATTGTATAAAACCATTTTTTGAGTAATTACCATTTTAAGATTTCAAAAATGGATTACGAAATATAAAAAGAACACTGAAATCATATATGTATAATCGATTTTAAACTCAACCTTTCAAAAATGTTTAAGCAATTTTACACGATATTTATTTTGCGGTGGGTTTGTCAGATGTAAAGTCCATATGTAATTTCACATGTCTGTCAAAATTGACAATTACAGAAGGTTAATCATTTTTGCTTTAACACGTTCCTTTTTGGTTTCACCTGACATAACATAAAAACATTCATATTTTCAGTTAATTAAAAATTTAGTTTTTTTTTAAGAATATGTGTAAGTAAATAGATTTTAATATATATTTGCCTCCACAAACAGACGACTTGCAAAACACCTGATGTCAGATGGTTTGCCAGATCAAAATAGAACACGCTCTAATTGAAAGAAATTCCTCTATATTTTCCATCACAATTTGTATAATAGTGTTTTGGCAAATAAATTTATATATTTTGACGGTTTGGTCAAATAATTTGCTTCGGCAAATATTTTTTTAAGTGTGACCATATGGAAAACATGTTTGCTAATATGTGTGTTTGCCGCTATTTGACATCTGTTCGAGCAAACAAATATGAGCAAATAAATGTGCGCAGTGTGACCACAAAATGAAACCTACATTGTTTTGAAAAAAAATTTGCCAAATAAAGGCAAACTTGTTTGGGGCTAATATTTGCCATATGTGACCGTACCTTAAGTAAAACGTTTTCTTGTTTCTAGAACATTTAAGGTACCGTTTTCTTAATGTAAATGAAAAATTTTTAATTTTTATCTTATGAATTTTGATTTCTTCTTCGTTGCATAATATAAAGAATGGATTATTCATTATGTGTAACACAAAATCTTTTTCATCTTTCTGTTGAAAATATATATCTGCGAGAACTTTATAACTGAACTTAGCCATTGTTTAAACAATAATGAAGGTAAAATTATGAATGCATGCATTTTTATACTCTTGATAGAAGTTTTTTTAAATGATCTTTTGTTACCACTTCTTGGAAACATAAAAACCCTTTTTTAAATACAAATTTAATCTTTTATTACCACTTCTTTGAAACATAAAAAACCCCTGTTTTCACACTTTTTAAAAGGATAACATACTGGCAATAAATTAACAGGTAACATGTAGGATATTTTCACGTAAAATATAACTGCTCTTCCATTTTTTTAAATTAAGTTGCAATTTTCAGGTAATTAAACTATGTAGTTTATGTTGCGGCTATTTACTAATGTTTAACCTTTTAACTTACTCAGAAATCTAACGTGTTAGTCTATTTATGTCGCCTATTCGTTTTGCAGCATCCGTTCACTCACAATAAGTTCATAACAATGGCAATACCTTTACCTTCTCCAAATTAATTGATAACCTGACGTGCTAGATAATTTATGTGGCCTGAACTGCTTTATTTGTCGAAAATTCTTTAAGATTCACCTTCTTTAATTTCAGTAATGTTTCCTTGCAGGACTTATTTTTTGAACCGAATATCTTACCTCGGGTCACAGAAATTGCTGTAGTTCGCAAGATCGCATCCAGATGTGTGTACAATGGGGTATAGAAATGTAGGTTAGATTCTGGACTACAAGAGAGTATAGATTTTTTTTTGACGCGTTTTGACGGGCAGGACTTATGTTCTATAAAATAGGAAATTTCCGGGAAATTTTGACATAAAAAAAAAAGAAAATTAAATAGTTCTACAGGTCGCAGAGTTTAATGCTTATTCTGTCAAAAAATCTTGAAAAACAAAAAAGTTATGAGCATTTCAACTTCAAAAGTTTACTCAGAAATTCAAAACTATAACCAAATACTGAGAAAGTCCATTTTGGACCACCCTGTTCTCAATGAAATAGTTGAAATAGGGTTGAAATTTTTTGGTTCCCGAGGTTCACTAGTATTTACTTTCACATGAATAAAAAAATTTCAAAATCGGAGAACATAAAAAAAAATAGTTTTGGCCGCCTTCTCAAAATATGAACCAGTGTGCGGCGTTCGAATGGTAAAAAGTTAAAAGAAATATTTTAAATGGTATTATGAATTAATCTATTTATTTGATTCAGTTTGATATTGATTTTTCTATTAAATATCCATGCTGTGGAAATATTCATGAAAACTAGGCATTAAAATCGGACAAAATCGAAATGTTTTTGAAAGGAAAAATTTCAGGAAAAAGTACTAACGGATTTAACTTAAATGCAATAAATGATGAAACTAGAGAGAATAAGTAAAACTAATATTTTAAAAGTAAAAATACTCTTTATTGAACAAATTCTTATATTCATAGATACTCGGGATATTATCAGTGTAAAGAAGCAATATCTGCAGCCCCGTATTTTAATAATAGGTGATATACATATGATTGAAGATATTTTCGTTTATGTTGATGGCGTTCGTTTTAAAACAATGTATGTATTATACGCTCTAGATATATGTTTTAAAATTTTTTTCGTTTTTAATCTTAAATATCCAGAAGAAGCTAATCTCTTCTGGGTGTTTATTGAATACTTTTTTTACAAATTAAAAAATAGCAAAACTAACATTAAAGTTTCTACTTTGTGTAACGAATTAAGTGCTTAATTGAAAAAAAGACAATAAATAAGTCAAAAAATTTATGTTGCACCTAATTTTAAATTTTAAATTTAAATTTTAAATTTAACTTACATATGTTTTTTTTATTTAATCCTTGAAGTATTTTTGTTCATAAATATATGTATATAAATATATGTCTATATACATATTATAAAATTATAATATTAAATTTATAAATATAAAATTATAAATAAATATAAAAATTTTGTGTATTTTATCTATCAATCTAGATAATAAATTCCTAAATATTATGAACAATTTGATAAAAAAATATAAAATTTTGTGTACAAAAATCAATAATATATGAAATATATATGCAAAAAGTTCATAAATAATTTAAAACGCATTTTCATTTATACTAGGAACCAGTTCTTAAGTTTATGAACTAATTCATAAAAAAAACAGTATTCATAATACTTAAGAACAAATTCATAAATGCTAAGATTTAGTACATTGGCAAATTTTTTAGGAAATTTTACATAAATACAAAGTATTTCCTCATAAATACTATGAATTGTTTGATAACGTTTTGTGCTTCCGAGGTTTCCTCATCCAGAATTGCAAAACGATTTTGTGAACTTATTCCAACAGCTGTACAATCTTTTAAGACTTTTGGAACCGACTCTAAAGAGGTTGGGCTGCGACTCCGTTTAAGCACTGTTATGCGCCTATCAACACCTACTTGTACTGGAGGCTTTTGACCACTTTTTATTTGGGACGCTGAGTTCTCCATTATGCCTGATTTGGGTTTAATATTTTCATCACTTATTAAAATTAATTTTGCCGCTGTATCAACCGTATTATTTAATACAGAGGGAGAGAGAGATCGCGTACGAGTAATAGGTTCAGCCGTTAAGAATTTTCTATCATCGATTCTTTTTTTATTTCTGCATTTGTTTCGTTAACACTCACTGTGATATATGCGTTTCTTTCATTCTGTTTTATTGTTTTTGCATTATTTGCGCTCATAAGAGTTTTTTTTTTACTTTTCTGTTTACAGTTGTGCTCTTATTATTTATTGTTTATCAACACCGAGAATATAAAAAATAAAAACAAAAAATATTTTTGCTCAAAATGTATTTGTTTATGTATGTAGGTACATACATATATTTTTTTTCTTTTCCTTGTGTTTTGTTATTTTTAATATTTTATTTGTTCACATTTTTATAAAAAATAAACCGTATGCCTAGCTTAGAAAACACGTCTATCTTCAACGAGCGCGACAGACAGAAACGACTAAAAGAAAGTGTACCCAAATTTAACATTGATTCAGTCTGTCGCGCTCGTTGAAGATAGACGTGTTTTCTAAGCTCGGCAAACGGTTTATTTTTTTTATAAAAACGTGAACAAATAAAGTATAAAAAAAAAGTTAATAAAAGAAAAGAAAAAAATACATGTATGTACATACATACATAAACATACACATTTTTTATTCTCGGTGTTGATAAACAATAACAAATAAGAAGAGCACAACTGTAAACAGTAAAAAAAAAAAAACTCTTATGAGTGCAAACAGTGCAAAAACAATTAAGCATAATGATAGAAATGCATATATCACAGTGAGTGTTAACGAAACAAATGCAGAAATAAAAAAAAGAGTCGATGATAGCAAATACCTAACGGCTAAACCTATTACTCGTACGCGATCCCTCTCACCTTCTGTTTTTAATAATACGGGTGATACACTAACAAATATAAAACCTTCAAGCATTGCCTCAACGGCAAAAACAATTTTAATAAGTGATAAAAATATTAACCCTCAATCAGGCACAATAGAAAACTCTGTATCACCTTCGGTGTCTAATAATACGGTTGATTCGAATACAATAAAAAATATAAAACCTGCAAGCGGTGCCTCAGTGGCAGAAACGATTTTAACAAGTGATGAAAAGATTACCCCCAAATCAGGCATGATGGAAAACTCAGTATCACAGGTGAAAAGCGGTCAAAAGCCTCAAGTACAAGTTGGAATGGATAGGTACATAACAGTGCTAAAACGGGGTCGCAGCCCAACTTCTTCTGCAGTTGCTTCTGTCCCAAAAGTTTTAAAAGAGGGTACAGCTGATAGAATAAGTTCTCAAAATCGGTTTGCAATTTTGGAAGAGGAATCCTCGGAAGCACAAAACGTTACAAAATCTTCTAAGCCACCCCCGATATATCTTAGAGAGCAAAACTCAAGTGATTTAATAAAGAATTTGATTTCGGTAATAGGTGAAAATTCTTTTTATGTAGCTGCAATAAAACGTGGTAGTATAAATGAAACTAAAATACAAGTTAATCGTGAAGATGATTTTCGTAAAGTAATAACTAAATTAGAAGCACTAAAAAAAAACTTTTATACATACCAACTGAAGAGCAGTAAAGGTCTTCAGGTAGTGATAAAGGGCATTGATTCATGCGTAGACCCAGGTGAAATAAAAACGTTTTTAGAAGAGAAGGGCTTTAAAATTAAAAATGTAGTTAATATTAAAAATAGAGAAAAAAATCCCCAGCCACTATTTCGAGTGGAGTTAGAACCCGGCGACGTTAAGCTTAAAAAAAACGAAACTCATCCCATTTACAGTCTGAGATATATCCTGTATAGGAAAATAACGATAGAGGAGCCGCATAAAAGGAACGGTCCCGTGCAATGTTTAAACTGCCAAGAATTTGGTCACACTAAGGCATACTGCCATTTAACACCTGTTTGCGTTGTATGTGGAGAATTGCATGGTACAGCTCTCTGCGATAAATCTAAAAACGACCCCAATGTAAAAAAATGCAGCAACTGTGGTGGTAATCACACTGCCAACTATAGAGGATGCCCTGTATACTCTATCGTCAAGCGCTCGGTTGGACCGAAACCTAATCCACCTCAAATTCAGGAAACACATCAAAATAATACTAATGACATTCAGGTACCGCAGCCTAGTAATAACAGAACATCCTACGCTAACGTCCTAAAATCAAACCATATGCCAATGCAAGGTGATTTGCCAAATAATGATGAGACCCCAGTTTCTAATTTAAGTCGTCTAGAAAAAACCATGGAAACACTAGTACAAACAGTAACAAACTTTACGAATACAATGGGTAATATGATGCAGGAAATGTTAAGAATGCAATCGATGTTATTGCAAGCTGTACTTAACAAGCCATGAATTGCTTAAAAATTTGTTTTTGGAACGCAAACGGCATTCGCCAACATAAAAATGAACTAGAATATTTTCTTAAAAGTAAACAAATTGATGTAATGATGGTTTCTGAAACTCATTTGACCTCAAGAAATACGTTTAAAATTAATGGTTATATATTATATGATACCAAGGACCCTCGAGATAGAGCTTGTGGAGGTTCTGCTATTTTGATAAAAACCCGAATCAAACACTACTTAATGTGTGATCATCGTGAAGATTATCTGCAAGCAACGAACATTTGTGTTGAAGAGCTAAATCGAAACTTTGTACTTTCATCTTTATACTCTCCACCTAGATTTTCAATATCAGAAAGCCAATATTATAAATATTTTAAATCATTAGGACCCTGTTTCCTAGCCGCTGGCGATTACAACGCTAAACATACCTTCTGGGGTTCACGGCTCATTACACCAAAGGGTCGTGTTTTGTATAATACAATGTCTAAAATGGATTTAAATGTGGTCGCGAGTGGACAACCAACTTATTGGCCTACTGATCAGCAAAAAATTCCAGATGTCATCGATTTTGGCGTGGTTAAAAACATCCCCGCAGAAACGATTCACGTTGAAGCTTCTTTAGAATTATCTTCTGATCACACACCTACAATTCTTACCATATCAAACCCTTATAGAATTGTATCACCGTCTGGTTACTTAGTGACGTCAGCCACACAAATAAATTGGTTAAAATATAAAAAATATCTCAGTACCCACTGCACTGAAAATATTCCGCTTAGAACACCGGAGAATGTGAATCTTTCTATTGTAAATTTTGACAATTATCTCAAACTAGCTGTTCAACATTCTAGCATAGCCCGCAAAAATATCAAAAATAGTAAAATATATTCTACTGATGTCGAGCGTCTCTTGGCTGAAAAAAGGAGAGTTCGAAGAGAGTGGCAATTGCACAGATCCCCTCAACTTAAAAATTTACTAAAAGAGTGCACAAAAAGGCTAAGAAACTTACTGCAGTCTCAAAAAACGGCTTCTCTGGAAAAATATCTTAAGGAACTTGATGCAACTCCTCAATCTGATTACTCATTATGGCGTGCAGCTAGAAATCTTAAAAGACCAGTTATCACTAAACCACCATTAAGAAATTTAAATGGACGTTGGGCACGAAATGACATAGAAAAAGGAAATATTTTCGTTAATCATTTGAAAACCGTATTTACCCCTCATACATCTTTCGATACTGCGGTCGAGTTACCACCTGTTGCTGTTAGATCAGCTGTTCCACTAAGGTTTGAAGTAAGAGAAATCGAGAAGGCTATTCATGATTTAAACCCCAAGAAAGCCCCTGGTTTTGATAAGATCAGTAACAAAATGCTTTTGGAGCTACCCAGCATAGCAAAGAAAATTATTCTACTAATTTTTAATGCTATTTTACGCCTTGAATACTACCCACAAGAGTGGAAAGTATCCTTAGTTACCATGATACCTAAACCAGGAAAGGATCCCACAAAAGTTGAGTCATATAGACCTATAAGCTTATTGTCTAATATATCAAAGCTTTTTGAGAAACTTCTAGTGTCTAAATTAACGCCGATTTTAAATGGTAACAGATGTATTCCCAATCATCAATTCGGTTTTAGAAGAAAACACAGCACAATTGAACAAACTCATCGAATAGTAAATGTCATAAGAAAAGCCTTTGAAGAAAAAAAATATTGCTCAGCACTCTTCATCGATGTGTCTCAAGCTTTTGATAAAGTCTGGCATGAAGGTTTACTACTGAAATTGCAGCAAAACTTACCAGCAAATATACACAAGCTGTTACAAAGCTACTTAGTAGGTCGTCAATTTATTATAAAAGAAGGCGAATTTTTAAGTTCTCCACAGCCAATTAGCGCTGGAGTCCCACAAGGCAGCATCCTGGGCCCTCTATTATACTTAATTTATACTTCGGACTTGCCAACAAACAGCTACACCCATACCTCAACATTTGCGGACGACACAGCTTTTCTAAGCGTACACGCAAACTGTCAAGAAGCATCTCGTTATCTACAGGATCATATATTTGAACTAGAAAGGTGGTTAAAAAAATGGAGGATAAAGATCAATGAGCAAAAATGCGCACATATAACATTCACATTGCGTCGGGAAACATGCCCCCCTATTAAAATAAATAATCAAATAATACCCCAACACTCGCATGTAAAATACCTCGGTATACATCTAGATCGGCGTTTAACGTGGAAATGGCATATAGAAGCGAAATTAACTCAAATGAAACTAAAAGCAATCCAAATTAATTGGCTTATTGGAAGAAATTCTGTTCTTAGTCTCGATTGCAAACTTCTACTCTACAACTCTATCTTAAAGCCAATTTGGTGCTACGGTATTCAGTTATGGGGCACTGCCTCGGCTTCTAACATCGAAAAAATTCAAAGGCGCCAAAATAAACTTCTTCGAATAATCACAGCCGCCCCCTGGTACGTCAAGAACTCAAATATCCACAAGGATCTCAATGTGCCATTAGTAAAAACTATGATAACGAAATATGCAGTAAAATATTTAAAAAGGCTGGAACTGCACCCAAATCCATTAGCTAGAAATATTTTAAATTATGGCGGCCACACTCGCTTAAGAAGAAGAGACACTGCAGCACTCACCCAATCAGATGAGCGATAAACACCTATATATGTAAACAGAAACCGTGATGACTAAATCTTTTGTGTTTGGCACTGGCAGGACATAAAGCAAATATTAGGATAAGATTTGATTAATTATTGTTAGTTCATATTTAATATATGAAGATTAAATAAATAAATAATGAAAAAAAAAAAAAAAAAAAAATTTAACATTCTGACAAAATAATTTCCTTGAAGTTTAATTAATTTGACAAATTATTCATTTAAAGTCTGGCAATAATATGTCAGTTACACTAAAACAGAGGTGTTATAATAGCCATCTTCTTATGACAAAATTCTTTTTCCGGTTAATTTCCAACACCTAACATCATTACGTTAGCAACATTTTATTAAGTCTTTTAGCAAAAAAAAAAAAAAAAAAAAAAAAAAAAAAAAAAAAAAATTAAGTACATTCAGTTGTAAAAATTTAATTTAATTTTTAATTGATGTTGTATAGTTAACAATACTACCAGAGTACAGTGTTTTAACAGATTAAAGGTAAAATATTTTTTATTACATTGGTGATGAAAATGAGCAGTGAATATTAATTTCCATAGAAAACTATTGTGTATTTTCCTTAAAGTATACGTACTTTTACATCCATTTTTTATCTGAACTCTCTGGAAAATCAACATCTTAAATTGCTCACATTTAATCTCCAGGCATATCTAAATATTTTTTTTTGTGGTGGACTCATATAGCGAGCCACCACTGTGCTTTTATTGATACCGGTGTATGTAGTATTGTGTGTTGTGAGCGCGATCATCCAAAAGCTGAGCTAAGCGTGTTTGAAGTAATGTGTGCTTAGAGAATTTACACATTCCAAGAGCTGTCAGAATTTTGAGGGATAGAAAAAGAAAAAAAACCGAAATAAATGTAAAGAAAAAAAAATTTACAGCAAATCATAACCAATTGAAGCTCCACGAAAATAGAAGTGTTTAAGTTCAGAATTAAAATTAAATCAACATTATTTCTGCGATAAAATAAAAACAAAACGCTACTAAATAAAAAGAAAAGGATGCAACGCAAATTAGTAAAAGATTGGGTTTAAAGACTGAGGATGCGAATTTTGAAATTTGCGGTTTAGGTGGTACAGTTGTTGCAAATTCAAATCAGGTGAGCACAGTCACTTTATATAACAAAAGGCACAATTTTAAGCTGGACACATGTGTCATAATAGTGCCCAATTTGACAAACTTAATGCCAAACTCCACAATAACCGTTTCTAGTCTGTCCGAGATAGATAAACTAAATTTGGCAGATCCTAATTTCTTAGTATCGGCTCAAATTGATATGCTCTTAGGTAGCGATATAATTCCTCATATCGCACTGGATGGTTTGAAGAAGAATATTTTAGGGAATTTGATAGCTCAGAATTCTATTTATGGCTGGTATATTTATGGCCCATTAAAATTGCATACCATTTCACTGACGGCTAGTTTGAGCAGTGAGAAGGAATCGGAGGATATGTGCTCGATTCTAAGAAAATTTTGGGAAATGGAGGAAGTCCCTCAACCGAATGCTCATTCAGAAGCAGATTTCTTCTGTGAGGAACTTTATAGGGAAACCACGTATCGTGAGGATGATGGAAGATATGTTGTTAAACTTCCGTTTAAGGCCGAGTTTCCAGGCTCGATGTATTTACAATCTTACGATATATTGCTCAGCAACAGTATCTACATACTGAGAAAAGGCTTAAAACCCATAATATGCTTCTGACCATGTATAATAATGTCTTAGATAAATATATTGATCTTGGTCACATGAAAAGATCTAGTCATAGAGAAATTTGTTCGGATGGAAAGTACTTTTCGTATTATCTACCACATCATGCTGTTTTTCGGCCGGAAAGTGCTTCAACAAAAATTCGTGTTGTATTTAATGGTTCACGAAAAACCAAAAGTTCCTTTTCGTTAAACAACGTTCTCCACGTCGGGCCCACGTTGCAATCCGATTTAATGACAATAATTTTAAACTGGCGATTTTACAAATACGCCTTCAATGGAGACATTGAGAAAATGTATCGTCAAATATTGGTACATGAATATGATCGCCAATATCAGAGAATTCTATATCGAAAAAATCCTTCAGTTCCAATTGAAGATTTTGAGTTGGCAACTGTTACCTTTGGTATTGGATGTGCACCTTATTTAGCAATAAGAACCCTTCTACAATTAGCATCTGAATCTGAAAAAGATAGCCCTATATCTTCTAGAATTCTTAGAAAGGAAACTTATGTTTTTGATGTATTGACGGGGGGTCATTCCCTATCTTCTGCGGTTGAGTCACAACAACAACTTATTAGGACTTTAAAGTCTGCAGGGTTCCCGCTGAAGAAAATCACGGCAAACCATCCCGACTTGTTGTCTCAGATTACGTCTGAAGACCTTCTAAATGCTGAATTCTTGAAATTTTATGATTCAAGCTCAACAAAAACTTTGGGAATAAAATGGAATGCCATTAGCGATTACTTTTCTTATAAAGTTCAACCATTCCAAAGGAATTCAATAGTAACAAAGAGGCAGATTCTTTCTACTGTTGCGAAACTTTTTGACCCCGCAGGATGGCTTACGCCAGTTATAATTCAAGCTAAAATCCTTTTACAGGAGTTGTGGCAAGACGGGGTAGGATGGGATGAAAATGTTAAACCACAGTTTCTTTTAAAGTGGAATAATTTCATTGAAGGTTTCCCGGATATTGAAACTATTAATATCCCTCGATGGATTAATAATCATCCACAGAATAAAATTGAAATACATGGATTTTGTGACGCATCTGAACAGGCTTATTGCGCCACCTTATATGTTGTATCAGACACTACTGGTGGCAGGAAGTCCCATTTGTAAAGTAAAGTTGTTCCGCTGCAACGTATCAGTCTACCTCGCCTTGAATTGTGTGAAGCGCTCTTGCTTTCTAAACTGGTACGCCATACTCTTGCCAAGTTACCTATCTCGAATTATTCATTGCATTTATGGTCTGATTCAACAATTGTAATTGCATGGTTACTTAAGCCTCCATCTGTCTGGAAAACTTATGTGGCCAACCGAACGGCTCAAATCATTGAAAATGTTGGTAGCACTAAGTGGAATCACGTTCCGACCAGTCAGAATCCCGCTGATCTGGGCACACGGGGTTGTAAGCCACAGGATCTGATTAAAAACCCTCTATGGTGGATTTGGCCAATGTGGCTCTTGGGCTCTCAGGACCACTGGCCAAAAAGTATGCCTACCGTAGATGTTCTTCCCGAACAAAGAAAAGTAGAAAACTGTTTTTCGATAGCAGTTGACCAAAGTTTTGTGGATAGATTCTCATCTTATCCTCGGGCGTTAGCTGTTACAGCATATATTTTACGGTTCTTAAATGCTGTTAGGAAGCCACACTTAAGGGGCAAGCCATTCAATCCAAGTTTAAGTTACACTGAACTTGACGATGCGAAGGTTCGTCTTATTAAAATAACTCAACAGAGTTACTATTCTAATGAGTATGATGACCTATCTGACTCAAGAGCGATTTCAAAAAAGAGTTCTCTTCTAACCTTAAATCCATTCCTGGATTCTAACGGAGTATTACGAGTTAACGGTAGACTCGCGAACTCACCTTTACCATACGATGAAAGGTTTCTTATCATACTACCACACTCATCACAGCTTTGTAAAATATTCCCAGATTTTACTCACAGCACACTACTGCATGCAGATATTGCTTTAATGATGAATGCTGTTCGTAGTACCTTTTATATCCCTGGGCTGAAAAGGGCAGTAAAAAGGTGTGTTCATCACTGCTTAACTTGTACACGATACAAACAGCAAGTCAGGTCTCAAATAATGGCCGCATTGCCTAAGGAAAGATCATCATTTTCATTACCCTTTACATATACTGGTCTCGATTTTGCTGGTCCATTTCAGATAAAATCTGGAAACTTGCGAAACTCTCCATATATGAAAGGATATGTCTGTGTGATTGTATGTTTTTGCACAAAATCGATACACCTGGAAGCCTGTTCCAGTTTATCCACAGACGCATTCCGGGCAGCATTTGCAAGATTTATCGGAAGAAGAGGCCTTCCGAAGCGAGTAATGTCCGATAACGGTACAAATTTCATTGGGGCTAGCCGGTCCTTTTTAAAAGAGTATTCCTTGTGAGTATTCCTTGCGATCAGAGCAGGAAGTTTCTAAAAAATATGCGATTCATGGCTTTGAATGGAGATTCATACCGCCCAGTACTCCCCACATGGGTGGTCTCTGGGAAGCTGGAGTTAAAAGTTCTAAATTACATTTCCGAAAAATGGCTGGAAATCAGAAATTTACGTTTGAAGAGTTTTCAACTCTTTTAGCTCGCATCGAGAGTGTTCTTAACTCCAGGCCAATTTCTCCAATGTCTGAAGACCCAGAAGATTTACAATCTTTGACCCCAGGACACTTCCTGCGGGGAGGGCCCCTCCTATTCGCTCCGGAACTTTCAGCAGGTAACATATCCCTGATTAACCGATGGGAGCGCCTTAAGGTTTTCCACCATCGTTTCAGTCAACGATGGAAGACTGAGTACCTTCACGAGCTTCACAAGCGTTATAAGTGGAAACACCCTAAACGGGATTTACAAATTGGTGATTTCGTCATCGTTAAAGATGAACTTCTTCCGCCATGTGAATGGAAAATGGGTAGAGTTGAAGCGGTTCACACGGGAGCGGATAAGCATGTTCGCGTAGCTAATGTGCGAACAGCCTCTGGCACTATTACCAGGCCAATCGTTAAACTGTGCATACTTCCGGTGTGTGAGGTGACGGTAAATTGACTGCTGTTATGTTCGTTATACGTGCTGTTTAAATCGTTCAAATATCTGTTTGAATGCCCAATTCTGCTGTTCTGTTTTTCTTTTATCTCCTTCTTACAGATGGACCCCATGCAATCATCCGAATTGTGTCTGGTATGCTTCCGCTATCACCCCCTTCGCTATTGCAAGCAGTTTAAGCGAATGACGATTAAACAGCGACAATATATCGTTCGAGTACATCGTTACTGTGGTAATTGCTTTGCTCGAACGCATCTACTTGGAGGATGTACTTCGATGGGGGCGTGTCAATACTGTGGTGATCTTCATCATTCCATGCTGCACCCAGAGCAAGCAGTACGACCACGTGTGGAAAACCGACCCCAAGTTCAACGGAGAAGGCCACCATCACTACCTCAAAAATATATCCAAGAAAAGGAAACAAACGTTTAATATATCCCGAATGTAGTAGAGACTTGTAGCCGTGCTTGTAACTATAGTGCATTTAAGTTATTTAATAAATACCTCAACATAAATTTTGCTCGTGCATAGTAAATGAAAAAAAATAATAGTTGAAACCACAAATAGAAGAAACGCATTTCGACTACCTAAGTCAATGCTTTTAAATTTAAAAAAGAGGCAATAAATAATACCCGTTCTTAACACTAATTTAACTAACTAAAAATCTAAGGTTGCACGTTAAAGTTTTTGTTTTGGTTAAATTTATAAGTAATATTATTAAATTTTGTTTCCCTTATTTTAATTTAGCGTACATTACATAATATGTCAACAATATGCATGGAATAGACCTATTATCATTTATTACCTCATAATCATAACTTCATGCATACATTCTTATTCTCCAGCAGTTGCAGAGGCCTCTACAAAAGCTTAACACTTTGACATACCTACAGTTATGAACTTGGTGAGTGATGAGAAATAATATGTCTATTTATGTATGTATGTACTCGTATATCGAGTAGTTTTATCACATTAACATCTAGATTGATGGAAGCAATAATTATTAACAACATTTATTGTTGGGAAATTTTTGTTTTGTTTTGAAAGCTAGCGACATTAAAGGGTACTGATTTTAATTAAGCTTTCATTTACATAAGGTTGATCTGTTTATTGATTTGTTCAAACTTTATTTTACTCGTAGAAAAAAAAATTAATTATAATATTTTTGTGTATTAGCCCCTAAAGGTTTCTTTTTACAAAAGAAAAAAACTATTATATTTCAATATATTTTTATTAAGCTTTAGGTCACTCTTTTATAAAAAACAATTTAAATATTATTTATTTTTCGATATTTCGATTTCCGTTGGAAATCTTCTTCAGGAAATTTTTAAAATAATATAAAATAAAAATTTCCTGAAGAAGATTTCCAACGGAAATCGAAATATCGAAATAATATTTAAATTGTTTTTTATAAAAGAGTGACCTAAAGCTTAATAAAAATATATTGAAATATAATAATTAACTGAATTAGGTCGAAATAATAGGAATATAATTAATAAAAGAAAAAAACAATTTTTTTTTCTCTCTTTAGGCTCCTTGAATTGGAGTTAAAATAAAATTAGCTATGTAAGTTTATTTTGTATAAGCGGTTAAGGAAACCTTGAATAATATCTACACGAGTTTGTTTGATAATAAATTGAATACCATTATTGCAAACTAAGAGGTTAAATAGTTTTCTTACTATGTGATGTGTAAGAAATGTTCACAAAAGAATGGGGATCTTAGTAAGAATACATTCGACATTGAGATCACTGACAGGGAGGGTTATGAGGCGAGTATCTTCCTAATGCCATCAAGGAAGAGACGATCGAAGCTTAAGTGAATATAGCGAAATTTGTTTTGTGTTTATTTTTTTCCAAATTTAATATTGGTCTAATCGAAGAATAATTTTCCAGCTTTTTGTATAGAGATACCTTCCTGGCCCAGTCATTTCCTTTATTGGAGTCTATAATAACATTTATGCAGCCATTGTTTTCCTATTGGCACGCGAGATATTTAGGACAAGAACTCCCCCTAACGGACTGAACGCTAGTTGCTTCCATGGCTCCATTCGTCCATTTATCTCGGAAAACCTCGGGCAATATTCGCCAAGAGATATACCATATCTTAAGTTGTTTAGCGGAATGTATTACTACTTTGACATAACCCTAACCGCACACGAAAAAGAAAGGAAGAGATAAACTGTTCATTTCAAACTTTCTTTTTCATTATTATAGCAAACTTTTGTTAATTATTTCGCTCAACTTTGTTTTCGTATATTCATATGTTCCTTTTCTTTATTTTTTTATTTTATTTTATTTTATAATACAATCGTAGTTCTTATAATAATACACTTTTTT
The DNA here is from genome assembly GCA_943735925.1 of Pollenia amentaria. Classification (NCBI taxonomy): domain Eukaryota; kingdom Metazoa; phylum Arthropoda; class Insecta; order Diptera; family Polleniidae; genus Pollenia; species Pollenia amentaria. The sequence continues at coordinate 43,923,308 of OX031008.1, read as the reverse complement.
TGTTGTAATTCGTAATTATTTTTAACCATAACGTCAATAGATTTCTAATCACTAAAACCAATACTAAAATAAACAAATAAGTTAATAAATTTAAAAACCAATTTGAAACACAAAAACATCTTGCAAAATCATTAAAAATAACACATCAGATCGATACCGAACGGGATTTTACATATCGGAAATCCTACTTCAAGCATTAATCAATTTTTTTAAATAATTTATGTATAAACTTTTTGTTTTAATGCTTACATATCATTCTAGAGCAAAAACTAACAAAATAGGCAAATTCATATGCATTCTTGAACATTTTATGACAAAGAATACGTTAACGATAATATTTGCAAAAATATGCACTAACAAATCGATGCCATTTTTTTTAGCAAAAATTGTGATTCGGATAAATAACTTATTCAATAAATATTTAAACCTTCTAAGAAAAATATGCATTTGCATGAAATTTTACGCCCTAGTCATAACATTAACAATTGTTAAAAAGAAAGTTTATGGGTAAATGGAATTATTTCGACAAATTATTTTAAAGTGTGAACAAACCTTTAAACTAATTTAACAGTTAGAAGGCGAACTAAGCTAATGATTTTAGTTAAATAAAAGCTTTACTTACTGCTCTGAACTTTGAATCATCAAAAATCCTGTGTTAGATATAGTTTCATTATCTTTGGAGATACCGAGCATATCGTAATCGCATTCATCTTCATACCAATTTGGCGACTCTAACAAAAGAGAAATATCCAATTCTTGTAATTCCCTTGGATTTGCAACTGCAATCATTGTCGAAGAATTATTATTAAGACAAAAGGCCAAAATTGATTCGTGATCCTTGTGAATAATACGAATAGGTTCGTTTTCCTTTGTATTTCCATTGGTTCCTAAAAATAATTAAAAATTGTTAATTTTCGAAACAAAAATAATAAATATGTGTTCACAAAAATTTCTTCAATATTTTTTATTGTACATATTTAAAGCTTTCGTTTATTAAAAATGAGATTTCCGTAGATCCGAACTTAATGTGTACACTAGAGGTTTGCACAAACATATTTGAATTCGAGAGGTACACTTGTAGTTGCAAGCAGTGTAAACAGATCGAAAAAATTTTTATAGCATTACACATGGCAAAAAAAAAAAAAATACTAAAAATGATTTTAAGAAATGCTAAAAGTAATGCTAAATTTTTTTAAGATTTTCGTTAAAAATTTATTGCCAGTTTGAAATTTTATTCGAAACTAAATATTTTTTAGATTTATTTTTTAAAGAAATTGAAATAAATGGTTATATTTAAACAACTCGATAGATTTTGGTAAATCATCATATAAACGAAAATTTGGTAGGTTAGATTAAATTTTAAGTTTAGGGGGTCTGCAAACCCCTAATACATGCAAAATTTAAACGATTTTATTTTTATGCTATATAAAATTTTTTAGATAATTTTATTTCTTATAGCTTAAGAAAAGTTGAAGTCTTACAATTATTAGTTTTCATATTTATTTGAAAAATAATGTGAAACATTTACACTACAGAATTTTTATCTAAATACAAAGCGAAATTTCTTTGAACTTGTTATCAATGGGATTATAATATAAACAATCATCAAGACGAGGGCTTTCTAATATTCCTTGAATATTTTATTTATTTTTTAACAAGACTGGTAAAATGTTTTTTAGCATTAGAATTATCCATTTTCATACGAAATTTCATTTTGGGTACAACTGTTTTTAGTCAAAATTTAATATAATTGTTTTTTTTTTTTTTTTTTTTTTTTTTTTTTTGTTAGGACCAGCACTCAGGGGATGACCCCTACTAATGCATTGCATTGTGTTGGAACTAGGAAAATAGGTTATGGGAAGGAGGAAAGAGGGAGTAGTGCTTGTGAACATTCGACTTGAACTTATTCATGTTGTAAGTGAGAGGGAAGACTTCAGCAGGAAGGTTATTCCACATACGAACAGTCCGGCCAAAAAACGAATTTTCCCTGTAATGCGTTGTACGATTCACCGGCCAATCGACCACAAAAGGATGGGCTCTTGAGGAAAAACGTGTATTACGAACAAAGCTATGGGTTTCGGGAACCAAATCCCTAATTTCATCAGAACACATCCCGTTGTAGTAACGATAAAATAGGCAAGTACAACCCACATTGCGACGGTGCTCAAGGGAGTCAATAGAATTGGATACCCTACTGTCGCCGATGAGAACCTTCGCCCTCTCCTGCACGCGGTCGAGAAGCTCCAAAATAGACTTTGAAGCACCGGCCCACACATGAGAGTTGTATTCCATTCGCGGTCGGATATAGGTGGTATAAATAGTAAGGAGATCAGATGGAGTGAAGTATATCTTACACCGTTTCAAAAAACCGAGGCACTTGAATGCTTCTTTCGACACCTTAAATATATGTTCAGTCCATCGGACATCACATTGTATCCTCATGCCCAGAACATCAAGAGATTCTGTTTCCTCAATATTTATACCACCCATACATACAGATGAGGCACCTTGATCCGTCGCGCGTTTATGCGTCAGTACGCAACATTGGGTCTTTCGGGCATTAAATTCGACCCTATTCGCACGACCCCATTCTGAGATTATGTCTAGGTCACGGCCAAGCGTATCATTCATGTTCTGTCTCATAGCACAAACATCGGACACGCCTGGTCTGTAACCAAATGAATACGAATGGCAAAGGTTGCTGTCATCTGCAAAAGAATAGATAGGGTTGGAAGTTTGACATAAGAGGCCATTTAGAAAAATAAGAAATAGAGTAGGAGAAAGAACGGAGCCTTGCGGTACCCCTGAATGAATCTTGAACTCGTTTGATGAAACCCCATCTATAGCAACCCGTATAGTGCGATCTCTGAGAAAGCTCGATATAAATCGAGAGAAATTATCACCGACACCAAATGCAACAAGTTTAGACAAGAGTGCACCATGCCAGACTCTGTCAAACGCCTTGGAAATATCTAAAGCAATTACCTTACTTTCGCCAAAATGGTGAATGGAACGACACCATTTTTCTGATAACAGGGCCAGTAGGTCTCCAGTAGAACGACCTCTACGAAAGCCATACTGACGGTCGCTTAGTAGGTAATTTGACTCTAAAAATTTTACAAGATGGTGATTTACCATACTCTCCATAACTTTGGAAAGTGCCGAACAAATTGCAATTGGGCGGTAATTTTCAGGGTTATTAGCCACTCCTTTTTTAGGAATTGGCGTTACATTAGCAACTTTCCAGCAGACGGGAAATTCACCAGCATGGTATAAAGTGCTGAAAAGATTTGCTAAGGGACGAGCTAGCGTCGAAGAGCACTGCTTCAAGACCAGTGCATGTATACCATCCGGGCCAGGAGACTTGTTTATGTTGAGATCCGCAAAAAATTTAAGTAAAATCAATAAAAATATTTTTAAAATAATGCAAAAAAAAAAGCTAAAAACTTTTTCTAAAATGCTAATAAAATGCCAAGTGCTAAATGAAAATTTTGCAGCTAAATACAAATGTTTAATGCTAAATTTAGCTGCAAAAGTGCCAAAATTGCCACACTGGTGGCAAGGCATGAAAACTTACTCGAAGTACTAAAACAACGAAAAGAACAAATTTATGAGATCAATAAATTTGGCAAATAAAGCTAGTTGTGTTATTCCTCTTCTTCGTGCAGTTTAATACATCTTCATCTTTTTATATGTACCGCCAACAAGCGTATTATGTTTAATTCACGAATGCATGATGTACTCGCCCGCTTTCTTCTTAAGTACATAACACGAGCTAAAAATAGTATGTTTATGTGCTTCAAAATTAGTAATCATTTTACGAAAATCATCCTCATGATTAACCTGTATTTTTGTTTCGTGTATACTGTTACACTTTATTGCAGCTTCATAAAAAGAATTTTCGCCTATCACAGAGATCAAACTATTTACTAACTCATTTGAGTTTTGCTCTCTTAGATATATCGTGGTTGACTTAGACGATTTGCTGACAATTGGTGCTTCGGAGGATTCATCCTCCAGAATTGCAAAACGATTTTGGAACTTATTCCACCAGCTTCACCATATTTTGATACTATTGGAACCGTAGCAACTTTTGATGAGGTAGGGTACATAACAATGGATACCAACTTTTACTTGACAATTTTTTTACGTTTGAAAAATTACAAATTTTGAAATATTGTTTTAAATGCAAGTTTAGCACTCGTGTTCTAAAAACAGGCAGTAAATTTTTTTGCTTACTAAAAGTAGAACGAAAATAAAAATAATTACAAATCCCCAATACCTAAATTAAATTTTTCTATCCCCGATTTCAAAATAAAATCGATAATTTAGGGATTAATCTCCTATCCGGACATCCCTGATAACTACATACAATCGTTCCTTTGAAAATAATCTTTGAGCCACATTAAGTGCACATAATCTTTGCAGTGCTTTTCGTGTTCATATTTTTATATGTTCACATTTTCATAAGTTCAATTGTTAAGGAACCTATTTGGCTGTGATTGCAATGCTGGAAGGTATTTGAAGCACACAAATTCAGTTTTCTTCATTTTTTGAGTAATGAGAAAGATAAGAAGTATGTGCGTAATTCGAAAGAAAAAAATATCTTTACGTGTAAAACAAATACTTATTCGATGCAAATATCTAGTGTGCATAACAACGAAAATTATGTTCACCTTTATGACTCCGTCACTATATTACTCTATCACTTCCCATGGAAATTTGTAAAAACTTTATTTTTACGAGTAATTTAGTTTTTTACAGAGGACCGTAACGGTTATAAGTGATATCAAAAAAGTAATTACAGTTATTTTGTGAATTAAAAACAAAATTCCATCTAAAACAGTTATTTTTCCACGTAAAAATAAAAGGTCGAAACAAACTTTTAAAAAAAGAGTTATATTTCACCGTCATAAAATAAAAAATTATTATAAAACGATTATAAGTTTCCATGAGACAATTTAGCGCTGTTAGAAGCGAGTTTAGTTTTTAGCTACTAATATTAGAAATATTTACGTAAAGTTATTTAAATAAATAAACTAATATTCACATAAATTTTTTTTAGAAGAATGTCTTTTTATTTAAACTTTTTGGAAGTTAGGGTTTGGGTGAAATTGTTAGGATTAAGACCACCAAAGAATTTACAGCTATTGCGAAATATTTGGCGTGAAATACTCCTAACAACTTCCCCTGGAGGTCTTCCACCTCATAGAGGCTATTGCCTATAGGGCGGAAAATTCGGCACTTAATATATTTTCTGGCACGTTTCGCGTTAAAATTGTTTTTGAAATCGTTTTGCTGGAAATTTGTAGCCTTTTCATTTCGTAAATAAGCCTTGTGTAGATTCTACGGTGTTACTCCAATTGATGTTTGCACAGGCGAACTTATTGAAAATTCATTTTCAGACAAGTATTTGTCCCAATCGGTATAGTCATTTCGGCCAAAATAGTTTGGTTTACAAGCTCAGAAGCGTTGGTTGGCAGTTCTCATGTGAATGATTCCAAAGTTTTTCACCATATATTGGAATTATTTTCAAATAAATTGCCTGCCATTATCCGATACAATGGTCTCGGGCGTGCCAAATTTGTGAAACACTTCAGAAATGAAAAACTTTATGACGTTTTTAGAATTTGCCCTTGCCATGGCCTTAAAAAGTACAAATTTAGTAGCACAATAAATATAAAGCTATTACCATTTCCTGAACGCGGGCATGGTCCCAAAAAGCCCACAAATATTCGTTGAAATGGGCGTTCAGTTTGCGACTCTGCGCCCATCGGTGGTCTTAGCGTCTGATTTGCTGATTTTGTTTCTTTGAACACTTGACAGATGGTTACAACCGAACGAATTTGTGAATTTCAGTTGGGCCAATAAAAATATTCCTTAACTCTACCTAGCGTCTTACCTAATCCTCCGTGCGACTAATACTGCGGATTGTGACAATTTTCTATTATTTTTGTTGTTAGGTATACACGAATCCACAGTTTCCACGAAAAGTTCTCATAAAGGGGATTACCATCATAAGGTACAGTTCGCTTATATACGAGATTAGCCACAACTTTGACGTCGGGCAGCTGTTCAGCATATTCGTTGACATGGGCAATCAAATCCAGGAAATCTTGGTTTTTAAAATGTCCAGGACTGTGTTATATGCTAAAAGAAAATGCTTGGAGGTGAAGACTCCACTGAGCTAAACGACCACTGAGATCTTTATGTGCCATTAGCCATTTTAGGCTGCTGTGGCCAGTTATGACTGTAAATGGCATAAGTTCTAGGTAAGGCCTGAATTTCTTCACAGCCAAAGCCACGGCCAAACACTCCCTCTCCGTCACTGAATAATTTGTCTGTGCCGGTGTCAATTTTTGGGAGAAAAACGCTATAGGGTTTTCACCATTGGACTCATCCTTCTGAAACAAAACGGCTCTAATACCTATATCAGAGGCGTCACATTGCACATAAAAGTGCTTCTGAAAATCAGTATGTACTAGTACTTAACTGGTAGTAAGGGCTACTTTCAGCCTATCATAGGACTCTTTTGCGTCATCGGGGAGGTCAAACGATTTCCCTTTTTTAAGTGTGTTGGATATTGGCGTAGATATGGTAGCATTATCGGGGATAAAGTGCCGGTATCAGCTAGTGGCTTCCATAAAACTACGAACTTGCGTAGCTGTTTTCGGGTAGGTATATTTTAAAATTGTTCCTATCTTTTCTGGGTCAGGCTTTAACTTCCCTACTCCAACTATGTACCCTAGGTTCCTTACCTCCCTAAAGCAGAACTTCGACTTCGCGACGTTAATGGTCAACCTCGCTGATTCCATGCAATCCGATACTCGTCTAAGCAATCCCAGGTGAGTTTGAAAATCTGGCGATACTATTAGAAGATCATCCGGATAGACAAAGACTCTATCGCGAAGTCTTCACTTTATCCATTAAACGGCAGTCTTTGGGCAGCATTACACAACCCAAAAGGCATTACCGTAAAATGGTAAAGTGGTCTTCCAGGCACCGTGAAGGCAGTCTTCTCTCTACAGGAGACATGGTATATGCCAGAATGCGTCCCTTTTATCCACGCTTACAATGAAATACGTGTATCCTAGCCGGCCGAGCAAACCTTCAATGTGCGGCAAAGGATAGACGTCCTTGACCGTGAGGGCATTTAGCTTACGAGCGTCCAGACGCAGCCGAATCTTCTCGCCCTAACGGACGAGAGTAACCGGATGGCTCCAAGGACTCTCGCTTTGCTCAATGACTCCAAGGTCAAGCATCCTAGCAAGCTCTGCGTATATTAACTTTTACACAGCTGGCGAGACCGCATATTGCTTATCCTTCACCGGAGTTGCGTCGCTGGTATCTATTATATGGACTTCTAGAGGAGTCCGACCAAGACCGCGCTTAGTATAACAAGGAGCACTTGCTACCACTTTTTCTAAAAACTCTCGCCGTATCGTACTCATCCCCTCAGACTCTGCGCACAAATTGACGCCATTCGAAGTCAGACCGCTGACATTAACAAACAAGTTAAATGTTTCCATAAAATCCATCCCCAGAAAAAGTGGTTTATTTAATGTTGGGACTAAATAGAAGGTAATATCCTCACTGATTTGATTAAAATTTATCTTTGTCCTAATACGATTTTTTCGCCTTATCTAGTTCCTCTCCCTGGCCTTTTTAATCATATCTGACACCTACCCAAAAATCCTGACTTTTGCCTCATCATACTCTCTAACTTGTTGATGAAAATGTTTTGAAGGTTGAACATTGGGTACTTATCAGCGACTTTTTCCCTTGTGGTGTTGACAAAAATGTTTACTGGGTTCCCACATTCGGCGCTGTTACATAATTTTATGGCTGGGTTTAGGTTTGCGTTGAACGAGTCTCCCCAGTGTGAGGCTGGTTCAGCTGCAGGTTTTCCTGGCACTTCGGGTATTTAGGTGTTACCACATTATCTCGACCACATCTAAAACAGAAAATTCTGCGTGTCGGTGACGGACAGTTCATAAAGCTTGCAGTTCCAGCAAGTGTAACCGCTATTTGGGGGTAATGGCATCCATCTCCACGTTTGTCCCCGGTAGCTCCTCTTTCTCAAACTCAACCTCGTGAACGCGCTGAGTAGCGAATGGACGGGGTTGAGACGGCTGCATTTAGCTAGAAACTAAATTTTCCGCTCTTTTGGCCTGTTGACAAAAATCGTTTAAATTATTTATTTTTACGACAAACAAAAGGTGCGAAAGCGATGGCTTTATATTGGCCTTCATAATTTCAATGAGGTCCCCCTTCGTATATGGCGACCTCTGCTGGTTTCTTAGCCTCATCACTGCATTGTAAAAATCTTCAAATGACCCTTGCGGCAGCTGACGCCGATCCATAATTTTCTTTTGCAGCTAAAATCATTTTCATACCGCGTATACTGGGTCAAAAACGCTCTTTCTAAATCCTCCCAGGACTGGATCTAACACCAATCCACTTGCGCACGTTATAGTACCAATTTAGCGTTGGACCTTCTAACAACAAATGAAAACTGCGGCGTATATTGTTGAATGAGCAGTTATAGTCCTGCCTAAGGACATCCGCTCTGAAGATCAAATCTTCCGCACTCATCGACTTGGTGGTACCATCGAATCTAATACCCCATTTTGGCAGGTCGATTTTACGAGACGAGAAGCCAAACTCCAGCGGCATACTGGTCGCTGGTGACCAATGAGCGGCAAAAGCAGGTGCGTGCCAATGAGCTGCAAATACAGGTGCTGGCTGGGGACACAACGCCTGCTGCTGTGCCCAAGCTGCATTCACTGGGGTTGGTCGAAAATTATATGGCTGCTGAAAATGTTGTTGCGTTCTAAGTGGTTGCGGAGCATATGAAATCTGAGGTTGATTTCAAATGTTGAGGGTGAATTTATGACTCCCTTCTAATAAAATCAATAATAATTGATATAATAAACGAAGTAAACGATCAACTCTCAAGGTAAGTTTTAAAATCGATTAAAACATTTGGTGCAAAATTTAACAGCAAATCTTTTATTTTCAGGTGAATAAACCTGTTCATATAGTCTTGGGCGCAAAAAGCAACAGTAAAAATAAAAACTATTTAGTTTTACGAGGACCACGAACGAACTTTGTGGGGAGCAACTAGGTTTTTGCCCTAAAGACAATCACTACCTAGGACTAATCACTACAATCCCGCTCGAAACGGTTTATTGGAAACGAATTCTATGACACGTTGGCGGTACATAAATAAAAAAACGATACTAAATTTTAGCTATTGCCAGAAAAAACTTGGATGGAATGCTGATATATGCTTTAACCGTAGCAATGAAATTTGAAAGCCTATCTAGGCACTAACAAATCAGCCTACACTAAAACAGAAATCGAAGATCTAAACTTTTACATAAAAATAACGACTTTTGCCGGCCAATCAAACGAACGAAAGAAATATCATTATAAAACAAAAGAAAGGAACCCGAAGGAACAAGCAACAAAACTATTATACTAAAACATTTTACACCTAGTAATCACCGTTTTCTGCACCTTTTATCCCTAGGAGTGGTATTGGCAGGTGTTATACCAATCTTTGCCTTCCCACATGAAATCCATTCGGACTTCACCGTGATGATCTGGAAAAAATGTGATTATCCCAAATTTGCCTCGTTAACTTTAGCCCATCACCCTCCTATTGTTAGGCCCCTTTGAGCTTATCTACTCATAATTTAAAATAAAACGATTCATAATTTCGTAAAAAAATTCATTGTAACATATATATAGTTTTATAGAAAAATGTGTTGACTCTAAAACATTACTTAACAATTATAAATACAAAAAGATTTAAATTTTTAATATGATACCAAGGACCCTAGAGGAAGAGCATGTGGAGGTTCTACCATTTTGATAAAAAAAACCGAGTAAAACACTACTTAATGTGTGATCATCGTGAAGATTATCTCCAAGTAACGAACATTTGAGTTGAGGAATTAAATCGAAACCTAGTAGTTTCATCATTATACTCCCCACATAGATTTTCAATATCAGAAAGCCAATATAATAAATACTTCAAATCATTAGGACCCTGCTTCCTGGCTGCTGGCGCTTATAACGCTAAACACACTTTCTGGGGGTCACGACTTATTACACCTAAGGGTCGTGTTTTGTTTAACCCAATTTGTAAAATGGATCTAAATGTAGTCGCGAGCGGACAACCAACATATTGGCCTACTGATCACCAAAAAGTTCCAGATGTCATAGATTTTGGTGTGGTTGAAAACATCCCCGCAGATACGATTTATGTTGAAGCTTCCTTAGAATTATCTTCTGATCACACACCTACAATTCTTACTATAACAAACCCTAATAGAATTGTATCTCCGTCTGGTTACTTAGTGACGTCGGCAACATAAATAAATTGGTTAAAATATAAAAAATATCTCAGTACCCATTGCACTGAAAATATTCCGCTTAGTACACCGGAGAATGTGGATCTTTCTATTGTAAATTTTGACATTTATCTAAAACTAGCTGTTCAACATTCTAGCATAACCCACAAAAAAAGCAAATATAGTAAAATATATTCTACAGATGTTGAGCGTCTCTTGACTGCAAAAAGGAGAGCTTGAAGAGAGTGGCAATTGCATAGATCCCCTCAATTTAAGAATTTACTAAAAGAGTGCACAAAAAGGCGAAGAAAGTTAGAGCAGTCCCAAAAAAACAGCATCCTTTGAAAAATATCTTAAGGAACTCGATGAAACTTCAGACTACTCATTATGGCGTGCCGCTAGAAATCTTAAAAGACCAGTTATCACTAAACTACCAATAAGAAACTTAAATGGAAGTTGGGCACCAAAATGATATAGAAAAAGAAAATCTTTTTGTTAATCATTTGAAAACCGTATTTACCCCTCATACATCTCTCGATATTGCGGTCGAGTTACCAGAGCTGTTAGAGCAACTGTTCCACTAAGATCTGAGATAAGAAAAATCGAAGAGGCTATACATGATTTAAGCCCCAAGAAAGCCCCTGGTTTTGATAAGATAAGTAACAAAATGCTTTTGAAGGTACCCAGCATAGCAAAGCAAATTATTCTCTTGATTTTTAATGCTATTTTACGCCTTGAATACTACCCCCAATAATGGAAAGTATCATTAGCTACCATGATACCTAAACCAGGAAAGGATCCCACAAAAGTTGAGTCATATAGACCTATAAGCTTATTGTCTAATATATCAAAGCTGTTTGAGAAGCTGTTAGTGTCAAAATTAGTCCCAATTTTAAACGTAATTAGATGTGTTCCTAACCATCAATTTGGCTTTAGAAGAGAACATTGCACAATTGAACAAACCCATCGTATAGTAAACGCCATATCAAAAGCCTTTAAAGAAGAAAAAAATATTTTTCCGTCCTCTTCATCGATGTTTCTCAAGCTTTGGATAAAGTCTGGCATGAAGGATTATTACATAAATTGAAGCTAAACTCACCAGTAAACACACACAAGCTGTTAGAAATCAACTTAGTCGGTCAAAAACTTATTATTAAAGATGGGGCTTTTTTAAGTTCTCCTCAGCCAATTGACGCTGGGGTCCCTCAGGGAAGCATCATTATACTTAATTAATATTATACTTAATATATACCTCAGACATGTCAACAAATAACCACACCCTAACTTCAACATTTGCTGATGATACAGCTTTTTTAAGCGTACACGAAAATTGTCATGAAGCATCTCGTTACTTACAAGAGCATATATTTGAACTGGAAAAGTGGTTAAAACAATGGAGGATAAAGGTCAATGAGCAAAAATGCATACATATAACATTCACCTTGCGTCAGGAGTCATGTCTCCCTATAAAATCAATAATCAATTAGCGCCCCAACAATCGCATGTAAAATATCTCGGTATTCATCTAGATCGGCGTTTAACATGGAAATGCCATAAAGAAGCAAAACTAACACAAATGAATCTTAAAGTAATTCAAATTTATTGGCTTATTGGAAGAAATTCCGCAGATACGATTTATGTTGAAGCTTCCTTAGAATTATCTTCTGATCACACACCTACAATTCTTACTATAACAAACCCTAATAGAATTGTATCTCCGTCTGGTTACTTAGTGACGTCGGCAACATAAATAAATTGGTTAAAATATAAAAAATATCTCAGTACCCATTGCACTGAAAATATTCCGCTTAGTACACCGGAGAATGTGGATCTTTCTATTGTAAATTTTGACATTTATCTAAAACTAGCTGTTCAACATTCTAGCATAACCCACAAAAAAAGCAAATATAGTAAAATATATTCTACAGATGTTGAGCGTCTCTTGACTGCAAAAAGGAGAGCTTGAAGAGAGTGGCAATTGCATAGATCCCCTCAATTTAAGAATTTACTAAAAGAGTGCACAAAAAGGCGAAGAAAGTTAGAGCAGTCCCAAAAAAACAGCATCCTTTGAAAAATATCTTAAGGAACTCGATGAAACTTCAGACTACTCATTATGGCGTGCCGCTAGAAATCTTAAAAGACCAGTTATCACTAAACTACCAATAAGAAACTTAAATGGAAGTTGGGCACCAAAATGATATAGAAAAAGAAAATCTTTTTGTTAATCATTTGAAAACCGTATTTACCCCTCATACATCTCTCGATATTGCGGTCGAGTTACCAGAGCTGTTAGAGCAACTGTTCCACTAAGATCTGAGATAAGAAAAATCGAAGAGGCTATACATGATTTAAGCCCCAAGAAAGCCCCTGGTTTTGATAAGATAAGTAACAAAATGCTTTTGAAGGTACCCAGCATAGCAAAGCAAATTATTCTCTTGATTTTTAATGCTATTTTACGCCTTGAATACTACCCCCAATAATGGAAAGTATCATTAGTTACCATGATACCTAAACCAGGAAAGGATCCCACAAAAGTTGAGTCATATAGACCTATAAGCTTATTGTCTAATAAATCAAAGCTGTTTGAGAAGCTGTTAGTGTCAAAATTAGCCCCAATTTTAAATGTAATTAGATGTGTTCCTAACCATCAATTTGGCTTTAGAAGAGAACATTGCACAATTGAACAAACCCATCGTATAGTAAACGCCATATGAAAAGCCTTTAAAGAAGAAAAAAATATTTTTCCGTCCTCTTCATCGATGTTTCTCAAGCTTTGGATAAAGTCTGGCATGAAGGATTATTACATAAATTGAAGCTAAACTCACCAGTAAACACACACAAGCTGTTAGAAATCAACTTAGTCGGTCGAAAACTTATTATTAAAGATGGGGCTTTTTTAAGTTCTCCTCAGCCAATTGACGCTGGGGTCCCTCAGGGAAGCATCATTATACTTAATTAATATTATACTTAATATATACCTCAGACATGTCAACAAATAACCACACCCTAACTTCAACATTTGCTGATGATACAGCTTTTTTAAGCGTACACGAAAATTGTCATGAAGCATCTCGTTACTTACAAGAGCATATATTTGAACTGGAAAAGTGGTTAAAACAATGGAGGATAAAGGTCAATGAGCAAAAATGCATACATATAACATTCACCTTGCGTCAGGAGTCATGTCTCCCTATAAAATCAATAATCAATTAGCGCCCCAACAATCGCATGTAAAATATCTCGGTATTCATCTAGATCGGCGTTTAACATGGAAATGCCATAAAGAAGCAAAACTAACACAAATGAATCTTAAAGTAATTCAAATTTATTGGCTTATTGGAAGAAATTCTGTTCTTAGCCTCGATTGCAAACTTTTACTTTACAACTCTATATTAAAGCAAATCTGGTGTTACGGTATTCAGCTATGGGGCACTGCCTCGGCCTCAAATATCGAAAAAATTCAAAGGCGCCAAAATAGACTTCTTCGAATAATCACAGTCGCTCCCTGGTATGTTAAAAACTCAAATATTCACAAGGATCTCAATGTGCCATTAGTAAAAACTATTATTACGAAGTATGCAGTAAAATATTTTAAAAGGCTTGAGTCGCAGCCAAATCCACTAGCTCGAAATATTTTAAATGACAGCGGCCACTCTAGATTAATGTGAGGAGATACTGCAGGACTCATCCGACGAGTAGACCGCTAAACATCTACATTTGTGAACAGAAACCGTGAGGAAAAAAATTTTCGTCTAACATCGGCAGGACAAAAATATTTTATTAATTATTGTTAGTTTTTTTTTTAAAACCTAAGCTTTCTTTTGAGCCAAAAAAAAGTACCCGCTTAAAAAAAAAATAAGAAAAAAGTTTTAAATTTAAAAAAACAAAAAAAAAATTTTCGAAAGATTGAAGAAATAGCTATCTTATTTGTTTGGGACAAATTTTGCTAACACCAATAGATAATAAAGGCTAGTTTACGCGGTAATACAATGTCTTACTACATGTCAAAAAATTATGTAGAATGAGAAAAATCTTATCATGTAAAAGCAAAATGCATTGAGTAAGAGAGAATACGGATAAAAATATGACAATCGGTCGGTAAATGCTCATTTTCTAAACCATTTTAGAAACTTATGTATTCTCATCACACCAGAGTCGCATTTTAACAGAGTATATTGAAGGTTATAAAATTTTTATAAAATTACAAAAACAAGCAGAATCAACTCAGGAAATGTTCATGTTGTTTTTGTAAATATTGTAAAACTGCAACCATCTGCTTTTTTGTTATTAACTCACTTTGCTTTTATTTTACTTCAACCCTTCATGTAAACATGAAAAATATTTACCAACAGATTTTTATTTTTTTATTTTAAACACGGAGAGAATTTCATAATATTTTGATTCCACAAAGTCGTAATACATTGTATTACCATGTAAACTAGCCTTAAGTAACATGGATAAGAAAGAACACCTGTTTGGTCAAAATGGCAAATTTTAACCCCCTCTAACTCAGAAACTTTTCGACCGATCTTGCTGAAAATTTGTGTCTAAGCTACTATCCTTTGTGCAAATTTCATTAATATCGGAAAACATCGATTTCAAAAGTTGGGTCAATTGACATGAAATCCCCCATATATAAAATTTATATTTTGTCAGTTTCAGTTGACCGTCGTATACGCCTATGTCAAACGAATTGGCAGAATACCTGACCTCGGAACGGGTGGTGCTGCGCTAAAGCAATGGATGTAGTTCCCACGTTTCAAATTGTAGAGCTCGTTTTTTTATTTTTTTTTTAAATTTCTGGTTTACCTTTTTTTTTTTGTTTTAAGATTTTTATTTATCTTAATTCTTGTTTTTAACTTTTCATTTCATGTTGCAAATTCTTCTTCTGTCTAATATTTAAGTTTAAGTTTTAGTTCTTGACTCTGTTTCACCTTTAAATTTTAATCATTTAGTTTTCTTAAAGTTTTTTTTTTTTATTCTTTAATTTTATTGCAAAGTAGTTTTTTGTTGCGAAACATATAACTTTTAATATAATAAAATAAAACTTATTTGAAACCAATTTTTTCCGTGGACCTTTGTTTCCATTTGTTAATTACAATTGTCTTTTTTTACATCTGTTCTTGACGCTTCAACCATTTATGCCACCACTTACCACATCTTTCGACCGCCAAGGCGAAAGATAAAAAGGGGCTACATTTTGCTCTTCGGCAGGCAAGAAACCTCGGTCGAGCAAAATGTCGGATTTTTACCTTTTTTGTTCTTTATTTTTCAACCAGCCAATTGTCAGCTATTAAATTTGCAATTTTTTGTCTGTTAGTTTACCTACACATTATACCCAGCAACACCACTAGTGGTGAATGAGGGTATACTAAGTTTGTCATTCCGTGTGAAACTTTTTTATTATACATCTAAGACCCCATAAAGTATATATATTCTGGCTCCTTGGTTAATTCTAAGTCGATTTAGCCATGTCCGTATGTGTATCCGTCTGTTAAAATACACTCACTTTCGAAAAACGCAAAAGAAATAAACAAACTTGGACTCAAATTGCTTGTAGATATCCTAAGCAGTTTGGGATTGAAATCCAGCAACATCCGTTCAGTAGGATCAGCACTATGAACCAAAATGTGGAACCACCACCCTAAAAAAATTTATTATTTTGATACAAAACCTATCATAAATGGTGGAAAAAATTTCGTAAAGATCGGTCTATAATTGACCATAGGCCCCATATAAACCCTACTCCCGGAAAACAGATTAGTACGCCTAAAACCGTAATAAATAGCGCTATCATACTAAAATTTTGTACGTCACAGTTTTATAGGACCAGAAATTACACAGTAAATTTTTTTTGAAGATCGGTCCATAATTAACCCTAGTTCCCATATAAACCCTACTCCCGGAAAATATTTTAGTACGCCTAAAACCGTAATTATTAACGCTATCATACTAAAATTTGGTACGCCAGTTTTATAGGACCAGAAATAACACTGCCAAATTTCGTGAAGATCGGTCTCTACGGTAAGCACTACTCTCGGAAAACAGTTTATTGCGCCTAAGCCCACTTTGGAAAAATAATTAAATTCGGCTTAAACCATAACAGATATAGATATTGCGGTAAAATTTCTTCCAACTTAGAATCAATGGCCAGAAAAAATATCATGCAATTTTGTGAAATTCACTGTTAACGCTAAAACTAATTACACTGCTGTATTGAAATTTATTCTAAATTATTTTTTGTAATACCAGAAATCAGTCTTCAGAATTTTGGGATGATTGGTCCATAATTTACCATAGGTCCAATACAAGCTACCCACCTAAAAATTATTTTAGTTCGGCTAAAAATGTTACGAATTTTGATATTTTACTCAAGTCAGTTCAAAGTTCTAACAAGAAACGCATAAAACTTTCTTATTGTCGGTCAATAATTCAATATAGGTCTAAACCGCCACCAATTTTAATGCTTACGTTCGTTTTTGTTAAGCTTAGTAAATAATATATATGTATTTATCATATAGAGCCCACTCCTGTCGGTGGAGCGTATCAAAGATTCGGCACAGACCAATATAGCGCTCTAGCTTGTTCAAATCCTTCTTCTTTATTTACCAATATTCCCCTCTCTCTTTCTATTTCAAGTTTTGTCCCTTTCTTATTTCCAATGCTGGCGTTGCCAATCAATACTTACTACTTAACCTTTTAAAGGGACACACGACACGTGTAAAACTACTTTTTTATTATGCATCTAAGACCCTATAAAGTATAAAAATTCTGGTTTCTAGAGTAATTCTAAGTCGATTTAGCCATGTCCGTTTGTTGAAAACACGCTCGCTTTCGAAACATTTAAAAGATAAGAACAATGTTGGTGTCAAAAGACTTCTAGATATCGTAAGCGGTAGGATCAGAGTTATGAATCAAAATGTAGAACCACCACCCTAAAAAACTGTAAATTTTGTTGCAAAAACTAGCATAAAAGGTGGCATTATGCACGGCATGATATAAGATTTTGTATAATATCGTTCTATATGACTATAAATCATAATATAAGTCTAAATATTGCTATAATATTAAAATGTGCTACTTCATAGTTTTGTACGTGCGTGGTTTTTGCTTCTTGTGATGATATGCATAAGCAAAGGATATAACCCACATGAAGTGGGAAGACTTCAGCAGGAAGGTTATTCCACATACGAACAGTCCGGCCAAAAATCGAATTTTCCCTGTAATGCGTTGTACGATTCACCGGCCAATCGACCACAAAAGGATGGGCTCTTGAGGAAAAACGTGTATTACGAACAAAGCTATGGGTTTCGGGAACCAAATCCCTAATTTCATCAGAACACATCCCGTTGTAGTAACGATAAAATAGGCAAGTACAACCCACATTGTGACGGTGCTCAAGGGAGTCAATAGAATTGGATACCCTACTGTCGCCGATGAGAACCTTCACCCTCTCCTGCACGCGGTCGAGAAGCTCCAAAATAGACTTTGAAGCACCGGCCCACACAGGAGAGTTGTATTCCATTCGCGGTCGGATATAGGTGGTATAAATAGTAAGGAGATCAGATGGAGTGAAGTATATCTTACACCGTTTGAAAAAACCGAGGCATATATGTTCAGTCCATCGGACATCACATTGTATCCTCATGCCCAGAACATCAAGAGATTCTGTTTCCTCAATATTTATACCACCCATAGATACAGATGAGGCACCTTGATCCGTCGCGCGTTTATACGTCAGTACGCAACATTGGGTCTTTCGGGCATTAAATTCGACCCTATTCGCACGACCCCATTCTGAGATTATGTCTAGGTCACGGCCAAACGTATCATTCATGTTCTGTCTCATAGCACAAACATCGGACACGCCTGGTCTGTAACCAAATGAATACGAATGGCAAAGGTTGCTGTCATCTGCAAAAGAATAGATAGGGTTGGAAGTTTGACATAAGAGGTCATTTGGAAAAATAAGAAATAGAGTAGGAGAAAGAACGGAGCCTTGCGGTACCCCTGAATGAATCTTGAACTCGTTTGATGAAACCCCATCTATAACAACCCGTATAGTGCGATCTCTGAGAAAGCTCGATATAAATCGAGAGAAATTATCACCGACACCAAATGCAACAAGTTTAGACAAGAGTGCACCATGCCAGACTCTGTCAAACGCCTTGGAAATATCTAAAGCAATTACCTTACTTTCGCCAAAATGGTGAATGGATCGACACCATTTTTCTGATAACAGGGCCAGTAAGTCTCCAGTAGAACGACCTCTACGAAAGCCATACTGGCGGTCGCTTAGTAGGTAATTTGACTCTAAAAATTTTACAAGATGGTGATTTACCATACTCTCCATAACTTTGGAAAGTGCCGAACAAATTGCAATTGGGCGGTAATTTTCAGGGTTATTAGCCACTCCTTTTTTAGGAATTGGCGTTACATTAGCAACTTTCCAGCAGACGGGAAATTCACCAGCATGGTATAAAGTGCTGAAAAGATTTGCTAAGGGACGAGCTAGCGTCGAAGAGCACTGCTTCAAGACCAATGCATGTATACCATCCGGGCCAGGAGACTTGTTTATGTTGAGATCCGCAAGAACCTTTTTAACAGCTCGAGCCCGAAAAAATATTTTTGGCATAGTTACGGATACTTTTTCGAGTTCGGGTAGTGGTTGATTGCTATCTGGTAAGTTAGAATTATTTGCAAATAATTCGGCAAAACAATTAGCCTTATCAACCAGGTTCGTGAATGTTTGGCCATCCTTTAAAAGAGTTGGTATTGAAGAACTAGCATTTACCCTTACTCTTTTAACGAATGACCAGAAGCTTTTACTGCCCCGGGGAGCAGTAAGAACTTCAGCACGAAGACGTTGCTCGTGAAGAGCTTTTTCCCGTCTTAGCACTTTGGCACACGACGACCTTGCCATTTTGCGTAGCAATTCAGTATCAGCTGTTTTATTGTCACGCCAATTTCTGAATGCTTCCTCTCTGGATCTGACTGCTGATTTGCACGTCTGATTAAACCAAGATTTAGATCTAGGTTTATTCGAAGCATTTTTAACTGGAATGAACATTTTCATTCCTAGCATAATAACATTTTCAACCATTTTCGCCATGGCATTGACGTCATTGTCAACGAAACAAAGTTTCCAATTAAAATGCCGAAAAAATTCGTTGAGTTCAACCCAACGTGCTTTTCCGTAAACAAATTTTGATCGTTTCATAGCCTGTCGTGAAACGTTCCAAAGTTCGGAGAACGGAAAATAGGCAGAAATGGTGCAATGATCCGAGTTACTGAGAGGTGCTAGAACTTCTACTTCGTACTTTTGAGGGTGCGAAGAGAGGAAGAGGTCAAGGGTATTGTGTTGGTGCCCATCAACACATGGAATATGTGTTGGTTCATTCACCAGTTGCACAAGGTGATTATGTGCAGCAAATAGCTCAACATATTGGCCTTCATAGGTTGTACGGCCCGAGTGGTGAAGCCAAGAAGAATTGTGGACATTGAAATCACCAGCAACAACGATTTCACTGTCCGGACAATTCTCAAGAATCTTCGATATTGAGTCGGAAAGGGAGTCGAAGCGCGATAAAGTGATATCCCTTCCCGCGTTTGGACTTCTGTAAAGAAACCCGAAATGCAAAAAGTGCGTATTGATTTTGAATTTAACCCAAAGGCAGTTAAATTCCGCATCAAACATGCCCACTGGTTGCTGGCATTGATACACAACTTCATTGCGTATATATATAGCAAGACCCCGATGAAGATAAAATAGGGATAGAAGGTGATACCCAGGAATCTGAAAATCCAGTGGATCGGAATTTTCAGACACCTGTGTTTCACATAAGGCGAAAACATCCGGCCGATGGAGACAAACGTGAGCGTATACAGAAAAAAAATTCGTTCTCAGCAAACGTATGTTACAGAAGTCGATTCGAAACCGACCTCTCATCACAACACAAAAAAAATTCAAATAAAACGCAAAGTACGGATGTCTCTATGCTAATTGCCGTTTAGAAACTGTTTGGTGATCAGTGTTATACCTTCATCACCAAAACAGTTCAACAACGATTAACACAAATACATTCATACTAACACGAATATGAGTGCAAAATTTTTAACATCACTATCACTCACGTTTAGTGAGGCTCCTTATATTCAATTCATTACTCAACATCAACAAAATGATTGCAATAATTTTGCACTATCACTACCTGTGATTTGAAACAACAAAATAAGTGCAATTAATGCATAGCAGCGCACAAGCCTTTTAAAAATTATGAAATGAATATTGAAGCTGTATATGAAATGCATTTCACCATTATTTTTAATGCAGTAGTCAATGTTTTGTCGAACAAATAATAAACAATGCTGTCTTTGTAAAACAAAGCCAAGTCAAATTAACACTTTTCATGCTACGAATATAGAACTTACGATAAGGACAATTAGCTGTCATACTAATAAAATGTGTTGGACTTTTTTTAGTATACTTTGGCAAATCAACACGTATATATTTAAAACAAAATAACTTTTACAAATCGTGAAAATTTACTTCACACATTCGTGCGCTGTTCGCCTTAGTTGACCATGATTTATGCCATTCTTCTTCACCGATGAGACTTATTTCTGGCTAATCGGATTTGTAAACAAGCATAATTTTCGTTTTTGGAGAGAGCACGATCATCATGAAAAAAATCACTGCTTGCATGCCGTAGGCGTCATCGGCACATTTGTCTTTAACTACCGGTTTTTAGAGAAAAAAACAAAATTTCATGTGGCAAATTATATTGAAAACCAAAAAATATTTTGAATTTAATTGCACAGTTTTATTTTCACTTTCCAAAAGCACACTCATAGAAAAATCCATCTTCATATTGATGATGCCCTAACATCAGAATTGTGACAGCAATGTTATTACAAATGACATCAAAAAGCAAAAAGAGACTTTAATCCAATAACGAACGTCACCATAAAATCTTGTCATGTTTTATGTTTCATCTTCGCTATGACTACAGTGACATCAATTCGATGCCACATTTTGTGTATTATTAACATTATTTTCATTTTTAAGAAGTGAAAGGAGAACCAAAAATTCCCATATTCCATTTGTATAAAATTATTTAGTTAAATACATCAAATTTTCAAAGTATGGAGATTACGAAAACCATATCGGGCATGCTGCTGGTGTCTTATAATTAAGAATTCTTCTGTAAACAAAGGACGGAGTACAACAAAAGTGAAACAAAATTGTGTAATGGTTAAGTAAATAATAATATTCTCTCACTTTGACTTAAGTCAATCCCAATGACAAACTTTCATTAAATTGAGTCTAATGAGTCGTTTCTTCGGTGTTACTGAGTCATCGCACTGATTACATGTTTTATTAAACTGACTTCGATTCGTCATTTCTGTGATGCCGATGTGTTAACCCATTGATGACGTTATTTAAATTTTTAACCCTGGTGACAATTTGGGCAAGTAATGTTAAGGCTGACGTCACAATTATTTAAAGTTTCAGGGGTAAAAACGAAGACCCTTGTCATAGTACTGATGTTAAAATGCATCAGCGTTATGACGCTTTTTCTATCAGTGCAGGCAGTAAATCCGAAATCGATGCCAACATTACCGTCAATGGCGAAAGCTCCAAGCAAATGATTCTTAATTTTTTATTCCTCATGTTATTGCAAATCATTCCGAGAAGAAATGGTTCCAACAAGACGGCGCAGCGTGCCATACAGCGCGTTAAACCATCAATTTGTTGAGCTAAACGAAGGGTGTAAACACTTTAATGAAGACCATACAAAATATGGGTTATCATCTTTGCATTGTTGGATCAAATTATTTAAATGTTGTCTTCATATAGCATATTGGCTACCTTTAAAAGTTTGGCGAGTTGAAGGAGACACAAACAAACATATTTTAGCAGAAATCAAACCAGGGACCGAAAATAACTGTTAACTTTGAATTTTTGATTAAAAAAAGCAACATCAAGGAAATGTCGGAGAATGAAACCAAGTATACCATTTTGAAAGTCTTTGACCAAATTGTCAGAAAATGCGATGCTTTTTAAATATCTATTTATTTATTTTTATTATTATTTATTTAGTTATTTTTGACTTTTATTATTTCGAGCATGAATAAAAGTTATTTTTTGACTTTTATTTTTTTGAGCAGAAATAAAAGTCATTTTTGACTTTTATTTTTTCGAGTAGAAATAAAAGTTATTTTTTGACTTTTATTTTTTTGATCAGAAATAAAAGTTATTTTTGTGTTTTCAACCCCTTTGACAAAGAAATTATTATTTAATATTCCAAATACATATTCTTTTCTAAATAAGTAAATTTAACGATTCACTATTGCAAACGCGCCAAAATTGACGTCGAACAAAAATGACTTATAAATGTGGTCATAACGTATTTTAGAATTATAAAATGTGAAAGAAAACATATGTATTTCACATCTCAATAAAAGAACACCGTTATTTTGATCATTTGGTTTCTTTTAATTTTTGATGAAAATAGTATTGTTCGTAGCTCACTCCAAGATGGGTCGTAAACGTAATTATTATTTACGAGAATTTTTTATAGAAGTTAATGGTAAAGCAATTTGCAAATCGTGTAAAAAAGAAGTTAGTAACTTTTCCACAAATTTAAAAAGACATTTAGAAAAAGAACATAGTGAAATTTTTGAAGATGTTATAAAAAAAATGAGAAAAAGTAGTGAGAACAGTGCTGCGGAAACAAAAACAAAAATTTCCATAGAAATAAACAAAAATGAGGTGACAAACGCGTGCATAGAAATGGTCACCAAAGAATCTCTTCCACTTTCATTTTTTGACTCTAATTCATTTAAAGTGTTAGTGAACCCTATATTGCACGGCTTAGATATTCCAATTATAAATTCCAGAAATATCATGGAATTGGTGGTTGTGAAGGCAAATGAAATAAAAACCAAAATTAAAACCGTTTTAAAAAATAAAATTATTCATTTAAAAATTGACACTGCAACTCGAAGTGATCGGGCAATTTTAGGAATAAATGCTCAAATTATTTTGAAAAACGAAATTACCATTTTTTCGCTGGCGATGTTAGAACTTAAAAAAAGACACACCGCAGAAAATATAAAAATTGAAATTGAAAATGTGTTAACTAATTATGATATAAACAAAAAACAAATATATTCTGTAACAACAGATAACGGTCGCAATTTAATAAAAGCGATTGAACTTTTGTCGCCACAAGAAGGTGAAATCGAAAGTGAAGGTGAAGATGTAGATGACGATGGAGATCAAAATCAAAACGAAGATTTTGTTGAAAATATAATAAGTTCTATAAGATTTGAAAATGTTATTTTCATAAAATGCGCCGCACACACACTCCAGCTGTCTGTGAAAGATTTTCTTCGAGATTGCATGACAGATATTAACCGAGCACGCAATACTGTTAAAGTTCTGAGAGCTCCATCGTTTCGGTAAGTTATCCCGATACGAATTTTTCAATTACAAGGGGTCCAACAAATTATAGTCTTGCGATAACCACTTCAATCAAATGTAAAAATTTCGATTCCATTTCTCATTTTAGATATAAAATACAAAATTGTGGTATGCCAAAACCACAATTAGATGTTGTAACCCGATGGAGTTCCACCTATAACATGTTAAAACGTGTTTTAGGGCTGAAAGAGTTTTGCATTAGCAATCTTTCAGGTTCTGAGAATCTAAGAAGTAGTGAGTGGGTATTAATTGAAAATCTGGTGGTAGTTTTAGAGCCGGTCCATGAACTCACCCTGAAACTCCAAAGATCGCAATTAATCTTAGGCGATTTTTATAAGTTTTGGATGGAACTAATTTTTAAGCTGAAAAATGTTAACACGGAGCATTCCAAAAAGCTTTTAGCTAATATAGAGTCGCGTCAGTCAAATCTATTGGAGAATGACACAATGTATGCAGCATTATTTTTGGATCCCAGATTTAGACGTTTACTATCGTCCACAAAAAAAGAAGCTGCATAGAGGCATTTGAAAAACCTTTTTCAGCAAACGCAATATATTGAAAAGGTAAGCAAGCTTAATAAAAAGTTGGATTTAGCACAGTATTCGTCAAATTTAGCTTATGCTTATTTTATAGGAAATTACTACAACAGAACTCAACACTAATACCGCGGATGAAGTTTTTGTCGATGAATCCAGTATGCAGAGCTCTTCATCATCATTATTGAGAAGTGGGTTTCGTGAATTGGAAATTTTAAATTCGTCTTCTGATGATGACGATGTTGGGTATGAATTTTCTGAAAATACCCGCAAAGCTTTTCACGAAATTGACTATTATAAAGAAAAAAGAATAGATATTGACGATGACTTAATGGAGTACTGGAGGAACAAAAAATTTGTTCTCCCCAGTCTGCGGAAACTTGCCTTAATTTTGCACTCGGTGCCAGCTACGCAAGTTAGTGTAGAAAGGTCGTTTTCGGCATTAAGGCTGATTTTGGGAGACTTGAGATACAATTTATCGGAAGAAAATTTGGAGGCAATTATGATTGCAAAACTCAACTCCATTAATTTTTGAGCATATGCAAATTATTTTCACTGAAAAATTATCTTTGTTTGAAAAAGTTTTTTAATAAAGATAATGAATTTATCACAAAATAACTTTTATTTCTGCTCAAAAAAATTAAAGTCAAAAAATAACTTTTATTCATGCTCGAAATAATAAAAGTCAAAAATTACGGTTATTTTTGCTAGAAAAAATACATGTTAAAAAATAACTTTTATTTCTGCCCGAAAAAATTAAAGTCAAAAATAACTGTTATTTTTGCTCAAAAAAATAAAAGTCAAAAAATAACTTTTATTTTTGCTTGAAAAAATAAAAGTCAAAAATAACTTTTATTTTTTATCGAAGAAATAAAAGTCAAAAAATAACTTTTATTTCTGCTCGTAAAAATAAAAGTCCAAAAATAACTTTTATTTTCTGACTTTTACGATAAAAGTTATAACAGTTACATTCCCTGAATCAAACTAAACTTTTACTTCCAGTTTCGGGGGGAAATGGGACTAATTGTAAATAGAGGTAGGAATATGGCAAGGCAGTTGACAATATTCCACACGAAACAAAAGTTACAGATCTTGATTTAAGACTTCTTTGGATTAATATTACACATACTATTTGGAAACTGGGAATTCTACAAAATAATGCCAGAAAAAAATCACGAACAGCATCTAAAGGAGACATATTGAAGCATTTGCTGTTAACTTCAGATCCTCAAATATCGGCATTGCGAAAGTCTAAACATTATAAAAGCGCCAAAAACAATGGCATACAACAATATCTATTAACTCAAGATGGTAGTTGTAACACAGATCAGAAAAATATGTTGAAAATCAGTTTCGAAAATATTGTTTCCAGTGTATCTTTCGATTATGATTCGTCTGAATGTGAATCAATTCAACAATTGTAAATAAGCTATGAAAATATATAAACCTACACAGAGAAAACAATGCCCACCCTAGAATTGCTGTTGCCCACCCTAGAATTATATTATAATTTATTTTTTTTTTTTTTTTAGTCAAGTACATTTACTTTTTGGTTCAACAGAATAGAACCACTTGCATTTTTAGCTTAAATCAGTAGGCGGTTGTGATAAAGCTGTATAGCAACCAAATAAGATTTTAATTTCAGTTTGTGGCTGCAGTTTGGTGCATCAATATGGAAAGAAACCCTACTTTAAATTCGTCGGAAATATTGAAAATTTATTTTTTTTTTTTTTTTTTTTTTTTTTTTCGTTATTTATTTATTGAATCTTCATATATTTAATATGAACTAACAATAATTTATCAAATCTTAACCTAATACTTTATTTATGTCCTGCCAGTGCCAGACAAAAATTTTCTTCATCACGAGTTCTGTTCACTTATATAGGTGTTTATCTCTCATGTAGTTGGGTAAGTGCTGCAGTGTCTCTTCTCCTTAAGCGAGTGTGGCCGCCATGATTTAAAATATTTCGAGCTAAAGGATTTGGGTGTTGTTCAAGTCTTTTTAAATATTTTACTGCATATTTTGTAATCATAGTTTTTACTAATGGCACGTTGAGATCCTTATGAATGTTGGAGTTTTTAACATACCAGGGGGCGGCTGTGATTATACGAAGAAGTTTATTTTGGCGCCTTTGAATTTTTTCGATATTAGAGGCCGAGGCAGTGCCCCATAGTTGAATACCGTAGCACCAGATAGGCTTTAAGATAGAGTTGTAAAGTAGAAGCTTGCAATCGAGTCTAAGAACAGAATTTCTTCCAATAAGCCAATGAATTTGGATGGCTTTTAGTTTCATTTGAGTTAATTTTGCCTCTATATGGCATTTCCACGTTAATCGCCGATCCAGATGTATACCGAGATATTTTACATGCGAATGTTGAGGAATAATTTGATTATTGATTGTAATAGGGGGGCAAGATTCCCTGCGCAGGGTGAATGTTATATGTACGCATTTTTGCTCATTGACCATTATCCTCCATTGTCTTAGCCATATTTCTAGTTGAAATATATGATGCTGTAGGTAACGAGATGCTTCATAACGGTTTTCGTGGACGCTTAGAAAAGCTGTGTCGTCTGCAAATGTTGAAGTTTGGGTGTAGTTGTTTGTTGGCATGTCCGAAGTATAAATTAAGTATAATAGAGGGCCCAGGATGCTGCCCTGTGGGACTCCAGCGCCAATCGGCTGAGGTGAACTTAAGAAATTTCCTTCTTTAATAATAAATCGACGACCGACTAAGTAGCTTTCTAACAGTTTGTGTGTGTTTGCTGGTAAATTTTGCTTCAATTTGTGTAATAAGCCTTCATGCCAGACTTTGTCAAAAGCTTGCGAAACATCGATGAAGAGTGCTGAGCAATATTTTTTTTCTTCAAATGTTTTTCTTATGACATTTACTATTCGATGAGCTTGTTCAATTGTGCTGTGTTTTCTTCTAAATCCGAATTGATGGTTTGGAATACATCTATTTTCACTTAAAATCGGTGTTAATTTTGAAACTAATAATTTCTCAAATAGCTTTGACATATTTGATAATAAGCTAATAGGCCTATAAGACTCAACTTTCGTATGATCTTTACCTGGCTTTGGTATCATGGTAACTAAGGAAACCTTCCATTTTTGAGGAAAGTATTCAAGGCGTAAAATAGCATTAAAAATAAAAAGAATAATTTTCTTTGCTACGCGAGGTAGCTCTAATAGCATTTTATTGCTGATCTTATCAATGCCAGGTGCCTTCTTAGTGTTTAAGTCACATATAACCTTTTCGATTTCTCTCATCTCAAATCTTAGGGGAATAGCTGCTCTAGCAGCAACAGGTGGTAAATCGACCGCAATATTGTGAGATATATTAGGTGTAAATACGTTTTTCAAGTGACTTA
This sequence comes from Pollenia amentaria, assembly GCA_943735925.1. NCBI lineage: Eukaryota > Metazoa > Arthropoda > Insecta > Diptera > Polleniidae > Pollenia > Pollenia amentaria. The sequence continues at coordinate 43,895,549 of OX031008.1, read as the reverse complement.
CAAACAGATTTCCTTTTTCAACATCATTTCTTGCCCAACTTCCATTCAAGTTTCTTAATGGTGGTTTAGAGACAACTGGCCTTTTGAGGTTTCTAGCTGCACGCCATAATGAGTAGTCCGATTGTGGAGTTGCATCAAGTTCCTTAAGATATTTTTCCAGAGAAGCCGTTTTCTGAGTCTGCAATAACTTTCTTAATCTTTTTGTACACTCTTTTAGCAACTTCTTAAGTTGAGGAGATCTGTGCAATTGCCACTCTCTTCGTGCCCTCCTTTTTTCAGACAAGAGACGCTCGACATCTGTGGAATATATTTTAATAGTTTTTGTTTTTTTGGGGGCAATATTGGAATGTTGAACAGCTAGTTTCAGAAAACTGTCAAAATTATCAATAGAGCGATCTACATACTCCGGTGTACTGAGCGGAATATTTTCTGTGCAATGGGCACTGAGATATTTTTTATATTTTAACCAATTTATTTGTGTGGCTGACGTCGCTAGGTAACCAGTCGGAGATACAATTCTATTGGGGTTCATTATAGTAACAATTGTAGGTGTGTGGTCGGAAGATAATTCTAGGGAAGCTTCAACGTGAATCGTTTCTGTGGGGATGTTTTTAACCACGCCAAAATCGATGACATCTGGAATTTTTTGCGGGTCAGCAGGCCAATATGTTGGTTGGCCGCTCGCGACAACACTTAAATTCATTTTAGAGATTGTATTAAACAAAACACGACCCTTTGGTGTTATTAGTCGTGACCCCCAGAAGGTATGTTTAGCGTTATAATCGCCAGCGGCCAGGAAACAGGGTCCTAGTGATTTATAATATTCACAATATTGGCTTTCTGATATTGAAAATCTAGGTGGAGAGTATAAAGATGAGATTACAATGCTACGATTCAGCTCTTCAACACAAATGTTCGTTGCTTGGAGATAATCCTCACGATGATCACACATTAGGTAGTGTTTGACTCGATTTTTTATCAAAATGGCAGAACCACCACAAGCTCTATCTCGAGGGTCCTTGGTATCATATAGTATATAACCATTGATGTTAAACGTATTTCTTGAGGTCAAATGAGTTTCAGAAACCATCATGACATCAATTTGTTTATTTTTAAGAAAGTATTCTAATTCATTTTTATGTTGGCGGATGCCGTTCGCGTTCCAAAAACAGATTTTCAAACAGTTCATGGCTTGTTAAGTACAGATTGCAATAACATCGATTGCATTCTAAGAATTTCCTGCATCATATTACCCATTGTGTTCGTAAAATTAGTTACTGTTTGCACTAATGTTTCCATGGTTTTTTCTAGACGACTTAAATTTGAAACTGGAGTTTCATCATTACTTGGCGCAGCACCTTGCGTTGGCGCCACAGTTGCTACATTTTTTTACGTTGGGGTCGGTTTTAGACTTATCGCAAAGATCTGTACCATGTAATTCACCACATACTACGCAAACAGGGGGTAAATAGCAATATGCCTTAGTATGACCATATTCTTGACAGTTTAAACACTGAACGGGACCATTTCTTTTGTGTGGCTCTTCTATAGTTACTCTTCTATAGAGAATATATTTCAAATTGTAAATAGGGTGCGTTTCATTTTTTTTAAGCTTTACGTCGCCGGGTTCAAACTCCACTCGAAAAAGTGGTTGGGGGTTTTTTTCTCTATTTTTTATATTTACTACATGTTTTATTTTGAAGCCTTTTTCTTCGAGGAATGTTTTTACCTCTTCTGGGTCCACACATGAGTCAATTCCCTTAATCACTACCTGGAGACCTTTACTGCTTTTCAGTTGGTATGTATAAAAGTTTTTTTTAAGTACTTCAAATTTGTTTATAATTTTGCGAAAATCATTCTCATTATTGACTTGTATTTTTGTCTCGTTTATACTACCACGCTTGATAGCAGCTACGTAAAACGAATTTTCACCTATCACCGATATCAAACTCTTTATGAGCTCATTTGAGTTTTGCTCCCTAAGATATATCGGGGGAGGCTTGGACGATTTTATGACGTTTGGTGCTTCAGAGGATTCATCCTCCAGAATTGCAAATCGATTTTGAGAATTTATTTTATCAAAAGATGGTACTTTTGAGGCCGAAGCAACTGCTGCAGAGGTAGGGCTGCGACCCCGTTTAAGCACTGTTATGTACCTGTCCATACCAACTTGTACTTGAGGCTTTTGACCACTTTTTACTTGTGGAGCTGAGTTTTCCATCATGCCTGATTTGAGGGTAATATTTTCATCACTTATTAAAATCGTTTTTGCCGCTGAGGCACCGCTTGCAGGTTTTATATTTTTTATTGTATTAATATCAACCGTATTATTAGACACCGAAGGTGATACTGAGTTTACTATTATGCCTGATTGGGGGTTAATATTTACATCACTTATTAAAATTGTTTTTGCTGTTGAGGCAACGCTAGCAGGTTTTGTATTTGTTATTGTATCAACCGTGTTATTAAATACAGACGGCGAGAGGGATCGCGTACGAGTAATAGGTTTAGCCGTTAGGTATTTGCTATCATCGATTCTTTTTTTTATTTCTGTATTTTTTTCGCTAACACTCACTGTGATATATGCATTTCTACTGTTTGCACTCATAAGAGTTTTTTTTTTTTCTTTTACTGTTTACAGTTGTGCTCTTCTTATTTGTTATTGTTTATCAACACCGAGAATGAAAAAATGTGTGTTTATGTATGTAAGTACATACATGTAATTTTTTTTTCTTTTTCTTGTATTTACTTTTTTTATACTTTATTTGTTCAAAAAAAAAAATAAACCGTATGCCGAGTTTAGAAAACACGTCTATCTTCAACGACCGCGACAGAGTTGTGATTGAAAATTTATGTAATGAATTATATAAAAAATCGTGAAACAGATAAAAAAAATTAGAGGAGGTACTTGCGCAGCTCTAACACCACAGGACAAGCGAAAAATTCTTCGAAATTCAGGCCATTCTACCAATAAAATTTAGCATTTAGCAGAAGTTAGTGTAAGTAAATCGACAGTTCGCCACGCTATTTTACGCAGTAAACATTTACAGCTCCGAAATCTAAAGAAAACCCGCCATTAAATGTAATCTGTCAACAGCAGCGTCTACAATTTGCCAAAGATTATATGACATTCGCTGTACTAAGACAACAACGGGATAAGGAGTAGCGGAAAAGTATTTTTCAGATGAAAAAAAAAATTCATTTGGATAGCCCCGATGGCTTCATCCGAAAAAATTACTTTCCGCCAATCCTTATCACGTTACATGGACAGCCAGCCAGCCTACTAGCCAGCCGGATGGATATTGTTAGATCGACTCAGAAGGTGATTCTGAGTCGATCGGTATATTTTAAGGACCAGGACCAATATTTTAAGGTATTACACACATCAGCACAAACGCATAATACCCTCGCCACTATTGTGGCGTGGGTATAACAATTGCCATTAAATTATCTACCAGTACTGGAATTCTATAACTTTTTATATACAAAAATTTGACGTTAAGTAAGTAGTAAAAATTCGTTAGTTAACGATAATTGTCATTAAGAGCTATTCTGTAGGGAAATTTTAAAAATTTTTGTCGGTAAACAATATCGGTAGCACAAAAAGTTTTTGTTAAAAAATAACGATAATAAATATACAGTTAACAGTTTAACAATAGTAAATAGTTAACAATACTTGCGACCCGTTTGCAATCATGTTTCCGCAAAAAAAAAAATAGTTTTCTTTGCCAAATATTATCTTAATATATGCTATTGTTACTATGACAACTACTATAAGATGACAGAGAAGCTATTCAGCCTTATTGTGGTTGCCGTTGTCGTATACGAATGTGTTTTCTTTTTTGTAATAGATTAAAGTAAAACACAACCTGTGTTCTGTTGTACGACAACCACAATAAGGCTCATTATAAAAGTAACTTAATTTAAGTTATTTTCGCGAGTGTATTAAATATGGACGATTCCAATAAAATTTGGTTAGATGATTTAGGCGACCACAAAATATTTTTGGAAAAGGGAGATTGATTATTCGACTTTTTTCAATAACCGGTTTTCGAATATTACGAATAGATGCTATTTTAAAAATACCCGGTTTTCGGTTAAACTTTTTTAAAATAACCGGTTAACTGGCTTTAATCCGAATACTTAAAAACACTGAAATGAAATAAATTTTTGTAATAAAACGTTAATTAGAATAAAAACAATTTACAAAGGTAAGGAATCAACAAAATACATAGACATGACTTTAGGTATGTTCAGACCTAACAAATATTTGACGATAAAATTTAGTTAATTGATCAAACTTTAAACTTTTTTTTTAACAATTTTTATTTATTTACTAAACTTTTTTTGTAAGAAGATAAGTGTATAATGTAATTTAAAAACTATTAAATGATGTTTGATCGAGACAAACGTTTTGCAAAAGCAAACAAAAAATTATAGGAATTTAATAAATTTATTATTTGAGATATTTATTTATTTATCAAATCTATAGTTAAATGAACATGCTTTTTGTCCGTCGACCACAATTTTAGACCTTCCATGACATTGTTTGATTTATTCAATTTAGTTTATTAGTTCTTGGTGTTTTAATAAATATTACTGATGAATGTGTTCCATATCGTTGATTCCGCCGGAATGTTGTAGTTTTAAGCATGAAGATATGCTAGAACTGCATAAGAGTTTCTAATGGCTTACCGGGCATTCCGTTTTCGGCAATACAACGAACTAATATTACACCCAATGATTAATTTTGCGTAATGGCTGCGTACTTTGGTATTATTTATCGTCTCTTTAGAACTACTTCGAACGGAGTTAAGTTTTACTTGGAGTACATTAATACCAAGCATGTGGACTAATTAAAGGTGATTAATAAATCGTGACGTTGAAAACCCTTTGCAACATATCATTTTATGGCACTTCGAGCACCTAACTTTGTCTTTTTAATTCTGTTCAAAATATCTCTAGAGATAACAACTATATAAAAATATATTTAACTAGCATTTAACCCGCTACTTCGTTAGCATCTCCTTTTCTTTCGTGGACATATTTTTACGACAAAGTTTATGTTTCTAGGTTTTAACCCGCTACTTTGTAATAGGTACGATTTTCACCTCTTAAATGTTCGAGTTTCGAAAATGTACCAAATTTTTATTTATATTTTTTAGATACGTTACGAATGTGATATTTTTTTATTTCAATGTTTATTGGTTTAACAGATAGATTGCGTGGCAAAAAAGTTTTAAAATACAGGTTTTACCCCCAAAAGGGTCGAATTTCAAAAAAGTACCAGACACTTATCCGCTTATTTTTTTGATGAACATGAGGTTAGGGAATTTACCCGTTTTCAGCTTTTTTAACCTCAAACCATAAACATTTCCAAAACTCCCGTCCTAGGGAATCGATTTAGCGAAAGGCCAACCTCCCGGTCAAATTTCAACATTTTAGCTTCAGGCGTTTAGGACGTGCGATGATGAATCAGTCTTTACATTTTTATATGATATAGGTAGATGAAGATAAAGGTTTTGAAACAAAAATAACAGAATTAGGTACGATTTCACCCCTTAAACGTTCGAATTTCGAACGTTTTTTAGATAGGCTATGAATGTGATATATTTTTTATTTTAATGTTTATTGGTTTAAAAGATAGATGGCATAGCAAAAAAGTTTTAAAATACAGGTTTTACCCGTTTACTCCCCAAAAGGCCCGAATTTCAAAAAAGTACCAGGCACCTGTCCGCTTATTTTTTTATTGAACAAAAATAAGTACTAAATTATTGAATAAAAAATAAATAAAATGTTTTGTAAAAAAGCACTAAAAATAGTTACGGTTTTTACCCCTTAAATGGCCGAATTTCGAAAAAGTACCATATTAGTATTTGGATTTTTTAGATAAGTTTCAAATGTGATATAACCCTTATTTCTATGTTTATGGGTTTAAAAGATAGATGGGGTGACAAAAAAGTACCAAAATAGAGATTTTCCCCGTTTACTACCTATTTCCCCTTTTTGGTACTTTTTCTCCCCATTGAAGCATAAAAAATTTCAATATTGTAGTGGGAGCCCATTATTTAATACGTATATGTCAATAAATAAAAAAATGTTTTATAAAAAAAGTACCAAAAATAGTTACGCGTTTTACCCCTTAAACGTCCGAATTTCGAAAAAGTACCAAATCCATATTTGAAATTTTTAGATAAGTTTCAAATGTGATATAACCCTAATTTCTATGTTTATGGGTTTGAAAGATAGATGGGGTGACAAAAAAGTACCAAAATACAGGTTTTACCCGCTTACTCCGTTAAAGGGCTGAATTTCCAAAAAGTACCAGACACCGGTCAGCTTATTTTTCTAAAGAACAACGATAAGTATTAAATTTTTTTTGTATCTCTTTTAGTTTTAGATATAAGGTTACCGAATTTACCCGTTTTTACCCTTTTATACCCCCTTAACATTCGCATTTCCAAAAATCCCGTCTTAGTGGATCGATTTGGGGAGAGACCAACTCCTGGTCCAAATTTAACGTTGTTACCTTCAGGTGTTTAGGCTGTGCGATGATGAATCAGTGAGTGAGTGAGTCAGTAACGTTACAATTTTATATAAGTATATGGGGGATTTCATGTCAAGTGACCCAACTTTTGAAATCGATGTATTCCGATTTGGATGAAATTTACACCACGGTTAGTCTTATTGGTAGTTTAGACACAAATTTTCAACAAGATCGGTGAAAAAGTTTCTGAGTTAGAGGGGGTCAAAATTTTACATTTTGGCCAAACCGGTGTTCTTTCTCGTCCATGTAACTTATTATCTATTGGTGTTAGCAAAATTTGTCCCAAACAAATTAGATAGCTATTTCTTCAAGCTATCGAAAACAATATTTTTTTTTGTATTTTTCTAAATTTTTAAAATTTTTTTTTTTTTAAATTTAAAACTTATTTTTTATTTTTTTTTTTTTTTTGGAAACGGTTTTTTTTTTTTTTTTTTTTTTTTTGCTCAAAAGAAAGCTTATGTATTTTTCTTTTAGGTAGTTTTGGTCGCTTAGTGGGATGAGAGTGGGATATGAATAAAAAAAAATAATTTCTAACTCAAGACGAGGGTTTTTCAATTTTTAGCATATGCACTATTTTGAATTTTTTCCTTTTTATGTGTGTTTCTAAAATATTAAAAATAAAACGGATATCGTTAGATCGACTCAGAAGGTGATTCTGAGTCGATCGGTATATTTTAAGGACCAGGACCAATATTTTAAGGTATAACACACATCAGCACAAACGCATAATACCCTCGCCACTATTGTGGCGTGGGTATAACAATTGCCATTAAATTATCTACCAGTACTGGAATTCTATAACTTTTTATATACAAAAATTTGACGTTAAGTAAGTAGTAAAAATTCGTTAGTTAACGATAATTGTCAGAGCTATTCTGTAGGGAAATTTTAAAAATTTTTGTCGGTAAACAATATCGGTAGCACAAAAAGTTGTTGTTAAAAAATAACGATAATAAATATACAGTTAACAGTTTAACAATAGTAAATAGTTAACAATACTTGCGACCCGTTTGCAATCATGTTTCCGCAAAAAAAAAAAATAGTTTTCTTTGCCAAATATTATCTTAATATATGCTATTGTTACTATGACAACTACTATAAGATGACAGAGAAGCTATTCAGCCTTATTGTGGTTGCCGTTGTCGTATACGAATGTGTTTTCTTTTTTGTAATAGATTAAAGTAAAACACAACCTGTGTTCTGTTGTACGACAACCACAATAAGGCTCATTATAAAAGTAACTTAATTTAAGTTATTTTCGCGAGTGTATTAAATATGGACGATTGCAATAAAACTTGGTTAGATAATTTAGGTGACCAGAAAATATTTTTGGAAAAGGGAGATTGATTATTCGACTATTTTCAATAACCGGTTTTCGAATATTACGAATAGATGCTATTTTAAAAAACCCGGTTTTCGGTTAAACCTTTTTAAAATAACCGGTTAACTGGCTTTAATCCGAATACTTAAAAACACTGAAATGAAATAAATTTTTGTAATAAAACGTTAATTAGAATAAAAACAATTCACAAAGGTAAGGAATCAACAAAATACATAGACATGACTTTAGGTATGTTCAGACCTAACAAATATTTGACGATAAAATAAAAAACGTTTGTCTCGATCAAACATCATTTAATAGTTTTTAAATTACATTATACACTTATCTTCTTACAAAAAAAGTTTAGTAAATAAATAAAAATTGTTAAAAAAAAAGTTTAAAGTTTGATCAATTATCACAATGTCATGGAAGGTCTAAAATTGTGGTCGACGGACAAAAAGCATGTTCATTTAACGATAGATTTGATAAATAAATAAATACCTTCAATAATAAATTTATTAAATTCCTATAATTTTTTGTTTGCTTTTGCAAAACGTTTGTCTCGATCAAACATCATTTAATAGTTTTTAAATTACATTATACACTTATCTTCTTACAAAAAAAGTTTAGTAAATAAATAAATAATTGATCAAACTTTAAACTTTTTTTTTAACAATTTTTATTTATTTACTAAACTTTTTTTGTAAGAAGATAAGTGTATAATGTAATTTAAAAACTATTAAATGATGTTTGATCGAGACAAACGTTTTGCAAAAGCAAACAAAAAATTATAGGAATTTAATAAATTTATTATTTGAGATATTTATTTATTTATCAAATCTATAGTTAAATGAACATGCTTTTTGTCCGTCGACCACAATTTTAGACCTTCCATGACATTGTGATAATTGATCAAACTTGGTGTTTTAATAAATATTACTGATGAATGTGTTCCATATCGTTGATTCCGCCGGAATGTTGTAGTTTTAAGCATGAAGATATGCTAGAACTGCATAAGAGTTTCTAATGGCTTACCGGGCATTCCGTTTTCGGCAATACAACGAACTAATATTACACCCAATGATTAATTTTGCGTAATGGCTGCGTACTTTGGTATTATTTATCGTCTCTTTAGAACTACTTCGAACGGAGTTAAGTTTTACTTGGAGTACATTAATACCAAGCATGTGGACTAATTAAAGGTGATTAATAAATCGTGACGTTGAAAACCCTTTGCAACATATCATTTTATGGCACTTCGAGCACCTAACTTTGTCTTTTTAATTCTGTTCAAAATATCTCTAGAGATAACAACTATATAAAAATATATTTAACTAGCATTTAACCCGCTACTTCATTAGCATCTCCTTTTCTTTCGTGGACATATTTTTACGACAAAGTTTATGTTTCTAGGTTTTCACCCGCTACTTTGTAATAGGTACGAATTCCGTAATACGTTCGAATTTCGAAAATGTACCAAATTTTTATTTATATTTTTTAGATACGTTACGAATGTGATATTTTTTTATTTCAATGTTTATTGGTTTAACAGATAGATTGCGTGGCAAAAAAGTTTTAAAATACAGGTTTTACCCGTTTACTCCCCAAAAGGGTCGAATTTCAAAAAAGTACCAGACACCTATCCGCTTATTTTTTTGATGAACATGAGGTTAGGGAATTTACCCGTTTTCAGCTTTTTTAGCCTCAACCCATAAACATTTTCAAAGATCCAGTCCTAGGGAATCGATTTAGCGAAAGGCCAACCTCCCGGACAAATTTTAACATTTTAGCTTCAGGCGTTTAGGACGTGCGATGATGAATCAGTCTTTACATTTTTATATGATATAAGTAGATGAAGATAAAGGTTTTGAAACAAAAATAACAGAATTAGGTACGATTTCACCCCTTAAACGTTCGAATTTCGAACGTTTTTTAGATAAGGTATGAATGTGATATATTTTTTATTTTAATGTTTATTGGTTTAAAAGATAGATGGCATAGCAAAAAAGTTTTAAAATACAGGTTTTACCCGTTTACTCCCCAAAAGGGCCGAATTTCAAAAAAGTACCAGGCACCTGTCCGCTTATTTTTTTATTGAACAAAAATAAGTACTAAATTATTGAATAAAAAAGAAAAAATGTTTTGTAAGAAAGTACTAAAAATAGTTACGGGTTTTACCCCTTAAACGGCCGAATTTCAAAAAAGTACCAAATTCGTATTTGGATTTTTTAGATAAGTTTCAAATGTGATATAACCCTTATTTCTATGTTTATGGGTTTAAAAGATAGATGGGGTGACAAAAAAGTACCAAAATACAGATTTTACCCGTTTACTACCTATTTCCCCTTTTTGGTACTTTTTCTCCACATTGAAGCATAAAAAATTTCAATATTGTAGTGGGAGCCCATAATTTAATACGTATATGTCAATAAATAAAAAAATGTTTTATAAAAAAGTACCAAAAATAGTTACGCGTTTTACCCCTTAAACGTCCGAATTTCGAAAAAGTACCAAATCCATATTTGAAATTTTTAGATAAGTTTCAAATGTGATATAACCCTAATTTCTATGTTTATGGGTTTGAAAGATAGATGGGGTGACAAAAAAGTACCAAAATACAGGTTTTACCCGCTTACTCCGTTAAAGGGCTGAATTTCCAAAAAGTACCAGACACCGGTCAGCTTATTTTTCTAAAGAACAACGATAAGTATTAAATTTTTTTGTATCTCTTTTAGTTTTAGAGATATAAGGTTACCGAATTTACCCGTTTTTACCCTTTTATACCCCATAAACATTCGCATTTCCAAAAATCTCGTCTTAGTGGATCGATTTGGGGAGAGACCAACTCCTGGTCCAAGTTTAAAGTTGTTACCTTCAGGTGTTTAGGCTGTGCGATGATGAATCAGTGAGTGAGTGAGTCAGTAACGTTACAATTTTATATAAGTATATGGGGTATTTCTTGTCAAGTGACCCAACTTTTGAAATCGATGAATTCCGATTTGGATGAAATGTGCACCACGGTTAGTCTTATTGGATAGTAGTTTGGACACAAATTTTCAACAAGATTGGTGAAAAAGTTTCTGAGTTAGAGGGGGTCAAAATTTGACATTTTGGCCAAACCGGTGTTCTTTCTCGTCCATGTAACTTATTATCTATTGGTGTTAGCAAAATTTGTCCCAAAGAAATTAGATAGCTATTTCTTCAAGCTATCGAAAAAAAAATTTTGGTATTTTTTTAAATTTAAAACTTATTTTCTATTTTTTTTTTTGGAAACGGTATTTTTTTTTTTTTTTTTTGCTCAAAAGAAAGCTTATGTATTTTTCTTTTAGGTAGTTTTGGTCGCTTAGTGGGCTGAGAGTGGGATATGTATAAAAAAAAATAATTTCTAACTCAAGACGAGGGTTTTTTAATTTTTAGCATATGCACTATTTTGAATTTTTTCCTTTTTATGTGTAAGTGTTTCTAAAATCTTAAAAAATAAAACTTATGTTAGGAAACTAGACAAATTAACCTTTCCGACGGTATATAACATACCGAACTAACATTTCATTCCCTCGATACTGTAATACCCACAATATGTTAATCCCAGGAATAAAATCACTTTTTCTATAGAGATGTTGACAAATTAAATTTTTTTATTTATTTGTAATAATAACACTATGCTAGTTGAAAAAACAGACAAGCCGGGCACATGGCGTTTTAACATAATTCGGGTACGCTGAATCCAGTGGTGCCCGCGTTTTTTAAGATTGGCTCTGGTTTTCGAGATATACCGTTATTTCGAAAATGGAGGAGGTTGCACAACATATATTCGCGTAACTCAAAAACGGTTTAGTTTATTGCAATTACTAAAAAACCGATATTCCGCAATAAAATTTCATTTAAGAAAATATGAGTAGTCGTTGTTGAATCATAATTTTTTTTTTTTTTTTGAAAAAAAAATTAATTTTTTTATCAAAATTTCGAAATTTTTGTTTTTTAAAAATTCATAAAAAATTAAAAAATGCAGCTATAAATAATTTAATGATTAAAATCTGTTAGCAACTTTTGATTTTATTCACAAAAGTCGACAAATTTTAATTAATTTAAGAATTTCATAAAACGCAATATTTGTATGGGAGCCCTTTTAAGAAGTGGAGATAAGGGGCAAGTATGTCTCGAGAAAATGTTAAGGATAAAAAATTAATTGAGGTCGGTCATACATTATATACCACTACGGGCGACCTCTGGGAATTTATGGGACTTTTTCTTCAATATATATGAAGAATATAATTTATATGGAGCATTTCATAGGATTTTTTTTAATTATTAAATTCTTTATTCAACACTATGTACATATATATGTGACGCGCAAAATAGAAAGGGACCTATGGGTAAAAACCATTTAAAGCCATTTTAAAGATTTAAATACGTGTATCTTTGGTGTACCATCACTGACCGTGCTGGTATTGGTCTCATTTAAAAGCGACACATCTCATGACGTCAGGAACGTGTTGGTCAACCTTGAAAACGCGCTCAGGTGTTGTCCACATCAAAAAAAAAGTGAAAATTGATTTTTTTTTTACCCTTAGGTCCCTTTCTCTAAAATTTATTTTCATTAACATTTTGACGTAAAATAAATGCGGTTTTTGTGCCATTTACAATACAAAACAAAGGAACAAATATACAAATTTATGCTATTCCAAAGAAATATGCATGCATTATTACCACACTTTCACTTTGCGGTAGGAATTTTGGAAAATCCACAGTTACCGATTAAAAAATTCTATAAAAGTATTGAGCCCATATGGTGTTGCTTTTACCGAATTGCGCCGAATTTTTCCACGATTAAGTGGCATGAAAGTGGAAGAAGGTATGAATTCTAACTACTTTATTAAATAAGATTCATATCATAATGTTTTAATTTTACAGGAATTCTTAATGGACCGGACATTCGTCGTCTTATGAAGGACCATCAATTTGAGGTTCATTGAATGATATCGAGCTTTTGGCCTGGAATTGTGTGAAATCAGTAATAGAAACAGTATTAGAAAATCATCGGTCTGAAAACTGGTGAATTTTAATCAAAAATATGCTAACCGCATTTAAAAACTTAAACGTTGGAATGTCATTGGCAATACATTTTTTGCATTACCAAGCCGAAACATTTAATGAACAATCACCAGCCGAGTCTGATGAACATGGCGAGAGATTTCACCAAGTAACAGCCAGGCTCGAACACTGATATAGCGGCAAACAACTTGATTCGCTATTAGGGGATATTTGTTGGAATCTGCAGGAGGAAGAACAATAAATTTCTAAATAAAAATAAAAAAATTTCATCTTTTCTGAAAAAATCAAAAATTGTAGACAGACTTTAATCACTTATAGCTTATTTTGTTCGGAACTTTGTTTTTTATACGCGTAGAACCCTAGCCTTAAATTTTGCACCTGCAGCGCCTGAGATACCCCTAGACGGGCCAAATGTATGACCAGCGCAACTTTATTTTTCATTCCGATCATTTATTTCTAAGGCCTAGGATTCACTCCTAGGGGGATAAAATGTATGACCGACCTCCAATGTTTTTTGTTCTTAACATTTTCTTGAAACATAGTTGCCATATACCTCCACCCCTTAGGGGGATCCCATACAAATATGGCCGTTTAATGAAATTCTTAAATTAGGCCCCTGCAGCGCCTAGGATGCCCCTAGATGGGTCAAATATATGACCAACCCCACTTAATTTTTCATCTCAATCATTTATTTCTAACATACCCACCCGCTATCTCCATTCCTTAAGGGGCTTCCATACAAAATGTTCAATGCAGACTAGAAATATATTGAAGAAAAAATCCCATAAATGCCCAGGATTCGGCCCTAGGGGGATAAAATGTATTACTGACCTCCATTAGTTTCTAGTTCTTAACATTTTCTCAAATTATACTTTCCCTTTATCTCCATCCCTTAGGGGGGCTCCCATACAAATATTGCGTTTTTTTTTAATTCTTAAATTAATTAAAATTTGTCGACTTTTGTGAATAAAATCAAAAGTTGCAAACAGATTTTAATCAATTATGGCTTGTTTTGTTTGGAATTTCGTTTTTTATACGTCTGAAAAAAATTAGAAGCATAGCTGCATTTTCCAATTACTGCGTAAAATAGCGTGGCGAACTGTCGATTTACTTACACTAACTTCTGCAAAATGCTAAATTTTAGAGGTAGAATGGCCTGAATTTCGAAGAATTTTTCGCTTGTCCTGTGATGTTAGAGCTGCGCAAGTACCTCCTCTAATTTTTTTTTTATCTGTTAAAATTTCCTTTAAGAAAAGTAAAACTTCTTTCTAATATCCGCAGTCATTTTAGAAACATAATTTTTTTTTTGGAAAAAAATTAATTTTTTTAACAAAATTTCGAAGTTTTTGTTTTTTAAAAATTCATAAAAATTTGGAAATGCAGCTATGCTTCTAATATTACAAAGAAGTTTTACTTTTCTTAAAGGAAATTTTATTGCGAAATTTCGGGTTTTTAAGTTTTTTCAATAAGCTAAAGCGTTTTGGAGTTACGCGAACACATGTTGTGCAACCTCCTCCATTTTCGAAATAACGGTATATCTCGAAAACCAGAGCCAATCTTAAAAAACCGCGGGCACCACTGGATTCAAATTATGTTAAAACGCCAAGTGCCCAGCTTGTCACGAAAAAAAGTGTCAATTTCTTGCACAGTGTAATTAAATTAATATAAAACAATAATAATACAAACAGAAAGATAAAACTAAAAAATTGAAAAACCCTCGTCTTGAGTTAGAAATAATTTTTTTTTATACATATCCCACTCTCATCCCACTAAGCGACCAAAACTACCTAAAAGAAAAATACATAAGCTTTCTTTTGAGCAAAAAAAAAAAAAAAAAAAAAAAAAAAAAAAAAAAAAAAAATAAGAAAATGGAAGAAATAGCTATCTAATTTGTTTGGGACAAATTTTGCTAACACCAATAGATAATAAGTTACATGGACGAGAAAGAACACCGGTTTGGCCAAAATGTCAAATTTTGACCCCCTCTAACTCAGAAACTTTTTCACCGATCTTGTTGAAAATTTGTGTCTAAGCTACTATCCAATAACCTTGGTGCAAATTCCATCCAAATCGGAAGACATCGATTTCAAAAGTTGGGTCACTTGACATTAAATCCCTGGACAACAGTGGGGGATTTCACAAATTACTATTTACGTTTTTACTAACAAAAACACTCGATTTTATAAGCAATTTGTATTTACATTGTTCACAATGTTTTCTGACTTCTGTTACATTTTGTTTTGAAATTATTCATTAAAGGGCTGCATGAATAACTTCATTCATGAACATTCTGAAATGTTTATTCAATGAAGTTCGTATTCAAACAAACTTCAGACCACTGAACAAACTGTTGTTTTATTCATGCTACTAGCAAACACATTTCGTTTCATATGGCAAACACAAACACTTTGTTCAATGAAACGACTTTTGTTTTACAGTTTTCACTCTCTCTCATTTTTTTTTTTTTTATATAAATACTCAATAGCAATGTTGCCACTTAGTAAATTTATGTAATTTTTTCTTTTTTGTTACCTTTACAATAATATATGTAACATGTAAAGCATTTTTTAAATTAAATTTAAATTTTTTTCCTAACAACTAATATGTACTTCCAAGCAAAACACATTGCTATAAATGGTTTTGAAAATAATAAGAAATTTTTTTTTTGAAGTTTTGAAATTTACATTAAAAACAATTAATTCACATTAAAAACAAAGTCAAATTTGTATTATTTTTATTATTTTAATATTAATGTACTTCCTTATCTTGTTGCTTTTACTTTTCATGGTTATTTTTGTTTATTTTTTATTTTTCCTAATGTTTTTCAGTTCTTTCAACTGGCAATACTGACTTTAAAATAAATGTGTTATTCCATGAACTTATTCGACATTTATTCAGTGGTTGTTTTGTTTCAGTGCTGTTTGTATTCATATTCTCTGGCTTAAGTAAACAAAAACACTGCATCTTATTCGTCTCTTAAATTGTTTGTTGCTTTCATTTCGTAGTTATTCATTATACTGAATACAAACGAAGCAAATACAAAATTATAATGAAAGTTTCATGAACATCATTATTAAAATTCATGCAGATGTTTATTATTCACAAAAAGCTTAAGTTTGTCCAATAGTCAATTAGAAACAACTTTAATTACGGGTACATTTGCAACAAGAGTAAGTAAAATGTATATAAATTACACATTATTAAAATAGCTGGCTTATTATGCAAAAATAATTATTCGATATTCGATAAATGGACATTTTAAAACAGCCAACTTGGCCAAAGCTAAAATAACCGGTTAAAACCGGTCGAATAATAACCGTTCGATCTCCCTAGTATGGAACATATATTTAATTATGTAAGAAGTAATAGCAAATAGTGTGCTAGAGTTGCTCGGACACCTCGAAGTTTTTCCCTTTATATAAAAAGATTTGAAACTTAGTGTTCCAACAGGACTGCGTCGAGACCACATTTTCCATACAATTTAACGTAAAAATTTGTTGTAGAAAGCCGTCCTGAAATAAAATCTATTTTATTTTGAGTACATTTTTATAATGCTCTCACATATAGAAACTAATTCTCCCAACAATACTACCATACTTTCATTAAATTGCATTCATTTTGTAAAAAAAAATTAAAAACAATAAAAAATAAAAAATTTAAGAGACTTTGAAGTTACTGACGACGCACACTGGTTCATATTTTGAGAAGGCGGCCAAAACTATTTTTTTTTTATGTTCTCCGATTTTGAAATTTTTTTATTCATGTGAAAGTAAATACTAGTGAACCTCGGGAACCAAAAAATTTCAACCCTATTTCAACTATTTCATTGAGAACAGGGTGGTCCAAAATGGACTTTCTCAGTATTTGGTTATAGTTTTGAATTTCTGAGTAAACTTTTGAAGTTGAAATGCTCATAACTTTTTTGTTTTTCAAGATTTTTTGACAGAATAAGTTTTGTGTATTAGTTTATGTTATTAGCTATACGTGGTTTAAAGCATTAAACTCTGCGACCTGTAGAACTATTTAATTTTCTTTTTTTTTATGTCAAAATTTCCCGGAAATTTCCTATTTTATAGAACATAAGTCCTGCCCGTCAAAACGCGTCAGAAAAAATCTATACTCTCTTGTAGTCCAGAATCTAACCTACATTTCTATACCCCATTGTACACACATCTGGATGCGATCTTTCGAACTACAGCAATTTCTGTGACCCAAGGTAAGATATTCGGTTCAAAAAATAAGTCCTGCAAGGAAACATTACTGAAATTAAAGAAGGTGAATCCTATAGAATTTTCGACAAATAAAGCAGTTCAGGCCACATAAATTATCTAGCACGTCAGGTTATCAATTAATTTGGAGAAGGTAAAGGTATTGCCATTGTTATGAACTTATTGTGGGTGAACGGATGCTGTAAAACGAATAGGCGACATAAATAGATTAACACGTTAGATTTTTGAGTAAGTTAAAAGGTTAAACATTAGTAAATAGCCGCAACATAAACTACATAGTTTAATTACCTGAAAATTGCAACTTAATTTAAAAAAATGGAAGAGCAGTTATATTTTACGTGAAAATTTCCTACATGTTACCTGTTAATTTATTGCCAGTATGTTATCCTTTTAAAAAGTGTGAAAACAGGGGTTTTTTATGTTTCAAAGAAATGGTAATAAAAGATTAAATTTGTATTTAAAAAAGGGTTTTTATGTTTCCAAGAAGTGGTAACAAAAGATCATTTAAAAAAACTTCTATCAAGAGTATAAAAATGCATGCATTCATAATTTTACCTTCATTATTGTTTAAACAATGGCTAAGTTCAGTTATAAAGTTCTCGCAGATATATATTTTCAACAGAAAGATGAAAAAGATTTTGTGTTACACATAATGAATAATCCATTCTTTAAATTATGCAACGAAGAAGAAATCAAAATTCATAAGATAAAAATTAAAAATTTTTCATTTACATTAAGAAAACGGTACCTTAAATGTTCTAGAAACAAGAAAACGTTTTACTTACGCAACGAAAAATGGCTAACAAATGATCTGATTTTTAAGAAGCTGTCAATAACCGCTAAGGAAACTGGAAAAGTGGGTCGGCCCGCCAAACAAATTGACAATTGCAGTGAAAGATCACGAAGACGCAAGCTTGCAAATATCAATGAAGAAATTTCTCATAGTATGATAAAGGATTCATTTCTGCATCAAATTCAACCAACGCAAAATAAGAAAACAAAAATTGCAATAATTGAAAAAAAGTGGAAGCGAACCTTAAACGCACAAAGAGGATTTTAAAAAGTATGCCTACACCAACTGAAGAAATGAAATTTACTCCAGAAGAAGCATTTGCACTATTTTTGGATTTAAAACTGACAAAAAATCAGTATACAGAACTGCGAAAGCGAACCAATGAAAAAAATTGTGGAATCTTTCCAGCATATCGAGATTTAGTTTCTGTCAAAAAAGAGTGCTTACCTTCACAAACGGCTATTAGTGTAACTTCAAGTTCAGCAGAAGTAAAATTGCAGGCTCTTCTCGAACACACTGCAGAACGATTATTAAATACACTTGATGCTGACTGTTTAAAAAAACTTAAAAATTGCAGCATCACTTTATTTTCTAAATGGGGATGTGATGGAAGCTCTGGTCAGAAACAATACAAGCAATGTAATTCAGAAAACTCATCTGATGCTAACTTATTCATGGTATCTTTCGTTCCATTATGTTTAAGAAAAACTTATATTGGTTTAGAGCCGTCAACCAGAAGAGTTACAGAAATGAATATATGGAAAAATGAAATTCCCTCTTCAACAAAGTATTGCAGACCAATAAAGTTTGTTTACAAAAAGGAAACTAAAGATGTAATAACTGAAGAAGTTCGAAAAATAAAAGATCAAATTAAAGAACTTCAACCGGCAATATTTAAATTTGACGACCAATGCATTAAAATTAATTTTCAAATGTTCCTTACAATGATCGATGGAAAAGTTGCACAAGCATTAACCGAAACAAAGTCTTCGTCAAGCTGTACCATATGCCAAAAGACATCAAGTCAATTAAGCTAACCCCCATCACAGGACAATAGTTTCAATGAAGCATACGAATTTGGAATGTCCCCTCTTCATACCAGAATTCGTTTCATGGAGCATATTCTTAAATTGGGTTATGATTTGGAATTTGGCCCGTTAGGCGAAACAGTGAGAAAAAACAAAGAAAATGTGGAAAAAAGGAAGCAAAGAAAAAAACAAATTCAAGCAAAAATACCTTCACCTAGGCCTTATAATTGATCAGCCCAAACAAGGAGAAGGAAATTCAAATGATGGAAACACTGCAAGGAGATTCTTTTCCGATCCAGAAACTGCAGCATCTATCACAGGAGTACATTTTGAATTAATAAGACGATTCCAGATCATTTTACAAGTTATATCATGTAGCAGAAAGATAAATGCAAAAAAATTTGGCCAGTATGCAAATGAAACAGCAATTCTTTATAACAAAAAATACTCTTGGAGACATATGCCAACCACAGTTCATAAAATTTTGCTACCAATTGGTGATCTATGTGAAGAACCGCAAGAAAAAAGGAACAAAGACTACAGATTCTTCCTTGAGCATAATACAAGGAAAATGTCCAGAT
The DNA here is from genome assembly GCA_943735925.1 of Pollenia amentaria. Taxonomy (NCBI): domain Eukaryota; kingdom Metazoa; phylum Arthropoda; class Insecta; order Diptera; family Polleniidae; genus Pollenia; species Pollenia amentaria. The sequence goes on along the minus strand of OX031008.1, from coordinate 43,875,998 downwards.
GTTGTACTACTATTTTGTTGTGCACATCAGATCCATATATGTCCAGTATTCGACAAAAATGGAAATCAACCTCAATCGAATTAGAGAAAGAAGCTAAACAACTTCTGGAAAATTAAACCCAAAGCTATTTAGAAGAAATTTTTACTAATATTGTTTAATTTAAAATTGTTTATAGATTATAATTTGTTTTTGATTTAAGTATATATTTGTATTAATATATAAAAATAAAATACACATACATCTCAAACCAAAAATAAAAGTTGAATTACCTAAAATGTTATCGATAGCCAAGAATGCTATTTGGGCATTTTTCAAAATATTCCTTTTCAGTTTTATCCTTATAACAACTCGTCTCGTCCCAAAAAAGCCAACCTTTGGCCCCTGTGAATATTGGGACTAAAAAATTTACAGGGGCCAAATATTGGCATTTTCTGACAGGATCTAAGTTCGACAATAAAAAATAAGTATCAGTTGTAAAATACAAGAGAAATAATGATAAATTATAAAAAAACTCATATTTGAAATATTCAACTTTTACACCGAAACTTAACAAAAAAATGAAAATGCATTTTGAACTCCCCATAACTTTTGCTCCTATCAGTCGAATTTTACGTTTTATAGCGCAAATTAAAGCCTGATATCGCACCTATCGAGCATAAAAAAATACCGATCCAGTCAAAAGTTATGGAATTTTGACCGCTATCTCGTAAAATTTCCCACTGTTGAGTTTCGGTGTAAAAGTTGAATATTTCAAATATGACTTTTTTTATAATTTATCATTATTTCTCTTGTATTTTACAACTGATACTTATTTTTTATTGTCGAACTTAGATCCTGTCAGAAAATGCCAATATTTGGCCCCTGTAAATTTTTTAGTCCCAATATTCACAGGGGCCAAAGGTTGGCTTTTTTGGGACGAGACGAGTTGTTATAAGGATAAAACTGAAAAGGAATATTTTGAAAAATGCCCAAATAGCATTCTTGGCTATCGATAACATTTAAGGTAATTCAACTTTTATTTTTGGTTTGAGATGTATGTGTATTTTATTTTTATATATTAATACAAATATATACTTAAATCAAAAACAAATTATAATCTATAAACAATTTTAAATTAAACAATATTAGTAAAAACTTCTTCTAAATAGCTTTGGGTTTCATTTTCCAGAAGTTGTTTAGCTTCTTCCTCTAATTCGATTGAGGTTGATTTCCATTTTTGTCGAATACTGGACATATATGGATCTGATGTGCACAACAAAATAGTAATAAGATTGTTCAGAACTGAACATGTTGATAACAGATGTGGGTAAGGGTTGTTTAAATTACTGATAAATAAAATATCAGATCTGTTTTCATGTGCTTATCATGTGTATGTATGGTCACCACACGCAGAGATAAGACACATGTTTATAGTTAAGATTAAATATACTACACTAGTTTTAAGATTTTTTATGTTAGCACTTAAGAAAAATATATTGAAAAATAGAGTCAGTTTTTAAATTGAAACTAAAGCAAACACTCGTGTTTACATGGTCCTTTGATAAAAAAAAAAAAAACGGAATCAGCGAGGAAGTCTACACCCAAATAAAAAAAAAATCAAATAAAAATAATTAGTAAAAATGAGTCAAAGGCAGCAATTATACGAAAACCAAAAGCAGATAAGCGATGAAATTGCGGCCATTCTCGTGAAATTGGAGAGCGGGACAGTGAGAACTGCTTCAATCGCTCAACTCAAAATGCGATTAATTAAATTTGAAGATGAATTTAGAAGCAATAACCAAAAGCTTCTAAAGATGGGAGAGACTTCTGAAGACTACTTCATGAACAATTATTATGAAAAGGTCATGGAAATGTTCAAGCGTACAATGGCAAAATTGGCAATACAAGAAGAGGAAAAAGAACCTGAAAAAAGTATGTCATACGTCACGCAAGAACAGTTTGTTCAAATGCAGAATCAAATGCAGACAATGTTGGCTCAACATTTTGAACAAATGTTGCTAATGCAAAATGCTCAAAAAGAGCAGAAAAACTCAAATAAAGAGTTTGTAAGTTCTCCACAAGAACCAAAAAACTACATTGGACAAAGAAAAGATTCTGGTCCTGAAAAAGTCTTGCAACTAAATGCAAGAGAGGAAGCTGCATCAAACATGCTCATACGATTTCGTAGAAGAATACAAAAATTGGAGGAATGGTTGTTAGAAGAAAATGCAGAAGACATTTTGCTCTTAGAACATAAAAAAAAGTTCGATTAAAGAAGTCATGGTGGATATAAAAAACATCCATAATGAGCTTATAACCAAATACTCCCTGGAAGAAGACATAGATGAGGAGCTGGAGATTATAGAAAAACGGTATGAAGAGGCAGTACAAAATATACTCCGTAAAATATCAGAGCTACGAAAAAAAGAGAAAGTGGTGGCATTAGAAGCAGTAAAAGTACCATATTTTAATGGCGACATTGAAGAATGGTCTTCTTTTTATAATATGTTCAATAAATTTGTACATATGACTAAACTTCCGGCGGTAGAGAAATTGCTAAGACTAAAAACTCACGTAAAGGGAGAAGCATTGAAAATTATCCAAAATCTTCCCATTACTGACAGTAATTATGAAGCTGCATGGGAGATTTTAAATCAAAGGTTTGGCAATAGAAGGATATTATTTACAAAATTGGTGGACAAAATACTAGATCAACCAAATATTAATATTAGTTCAGCAAACAACTTAAGAAATTTGCTGAACGTTACAAACGAAAGCATTCAAGCGCTTAAGGCAATGAATGTTTCCTTAATAGATGCCGACCCAATACTTGCTCGAATTGTCATAAGAAAATTGGACAAAGAGAGGCTTGTATTATATGAACAAACCACCAAAAAATCGAAAGAAATACAAAATTTAAAAGATGTAATGACTTTTATAGAACTACAATGTGAAGCATTAGAGGCATCATCAAGTAAAAAGTACAACACCGGAGATAATAACAAGCATCAAAATCGAGCAACGATGATGTCAACGGAAAATGGCTACTGCAACTATTGCAAAAAGAGTGGCCATAAGCTGCGAAACTGTAAAAAGTTTTTGGCCTTAGCAGTAGAAGAAAAAAATTCTTGGGTTCGAGAGGCTAAAATATGTAATATGTGTTTAAATTACAGAATGGACAAGAGGTGTTTCCAAAAAATAAATTGTGATCAATGTGGAAAAATGCATCATTCCATATTACATATTAATTATGGACAGACAACGAAAAATGAAACAGCCAAGTCCATGAATACAAATTCTCCAGCAAACGTGTTGCTTGCCACTGCACAAGTAAAGGTAAAGTCAGCACATGGTGAATACATTTTATTGAGAGCGTTAATTGACCATGGTTCCCAAGTGACAACTCTGTCAGAAGAAGCTTCACAAATGTTAGCCCTGCCACGTAATAAATGTAAGACTGAAATTCAGGGGCTGGGAGGAGTAGTAGTTGGTGTATCAAAAAATAAAACCAAAATAACTTTAAAACCCAGATTTACAAGTAACAAATTTGTGGAAACTGATGCGCTTATATTACCCCAGCTAACTGGAGCACAGCCAAACTACTCATTTAAATTTAATATCAATGAGTGGAATAATTTTATATTAGCGGATCCAGCATTGAATAAATCCGATCGCATAGATGTTGTTATCGGCATGGACATTATAACCAAGGTAGTTGAAGAAGGCCTATTTAAGAAAAGAGGAATCTTAGCACAATCCACAATCTTTGGATGGGTTTTATCCGGTGTTATAAATAAAAAAAGTAAAGCAAATAAAGTTTTGGCAGCTGTAACAAACTTGGAACGATTCTGGGAGCTGGAAGAGTTACCATTAAACTTCAACCACAATGACGAAGATGAAGCTTGTTTAGACATCTTTAATGAAACTACAAAAATTGATGCAGATAACCGAATAGAAGTTAATCTACCCATTAGAAAGGAAGATCGTGAGCTTGGCGATTCTAGAAAACAAGCTGTAGCTAGACTTCTCTCTCTTGAAAGAAAATTAGAAGTAAATCCTAAATTAAAGGAAGACTACAACAACTTTTTGAAGGAGTATTTGCAGTTGGGTCATATGAAGCTAGTAGACGAATTTAACAGCGGTAAATATTATTTACCTCACCAAGCAGTAGTTCGAGATTGCAGCCTGACGACTAAGTTGAGAGTGGTTTTTGATGCATCTGCAAAAACATCAAATGGTAGAAGCTTAAACGATATAATGGTTACAGGACCTAGGTTGCAACATGATATTTTTGATATTCTGACTAAGTGGAGGCTGTGGAAATTTGTTGTCACAGCTGATGTAGAAAAGATGTACCGACAGATTAGAATTACCCAAAAACATCAGTTATATCAGCACATATTATGGAGAGAAAGTAAAGAAAACCCCATCAAAGAGTATAAACTCACAACGGTTACCTACGGAACTGCATCCGCCCCGTTTTTAGCTGTGAGAGCTTTATTGTATATAGCTGATAATTGTCAAAGCGAAGAATTAAAAGATATAATCAAAGAAGATTTTTACATGGATGATCTAATGACAGGAGCAGATTCAGTTGAGAAATGCAGAAATATTCAGCATGGGGTACGTTATCACCTGGCCAAGTATGGATTTAATTTAAGAAAATGGGTATCTAATAACTTGGATATACTTAACGATATAAGCAGCTCCAGTGACAACAAAATTATTCAAATAAGAGATGATGAATCAATTAAAACGCTAGGGTTACAATGGGATCCAGTGAAGGACAGCTTCCGCTTCAATATAAATTTTTCCGAAAGCAGCAACATAACAAAAAGATATGCACTAGCAGAAGTGTCAAAAATTTTCGATCCTCTAGGATGGTTATCTCCAGTGACTGTTGTTGCTAAATTATTTATTCAAAAACTATGGCTTTTGCATTGTACGTGGGATGAAGAACTACATGATGATTTAAAGAAAGAATGGTTGCAGTTTACAGAGGACCTTCCAGATTTGCAAAGATTACGAATACCAAGATGGTTACGGACCAAAGAAAATTTGAATTTTGAGCTGCATGGTTTTGCAGACGCATCCGAGAGGGCATATGCTGCAGTCATTTATCTAAAAATTAATGAATCAGTAACACTTTTAGCAGCTAAGACAAAGGTGAATCCTATAAAAAATAGAAAAAGTCTACCGAAACTCGAGCTATGTGCAGCGAACCTCCTGGCAAAACTTATATATAAGGTGTCAAATACAATAAAAAGACAGTATTTGTTATATGCTTGGAGCGATTCGTTAATTACATTAGCATGGATAGCAAATAACAAAAATAAAGATAAATTTGTAAGAAATCGTGTAGCTGAAATAATAAATACAATTCCTAATGCAAAATGGAATTATGTATGCAGCAAAGAAAATCCTGCAGATGTGGCATCACGAGGTATAAGTGCACATAAGCTAATTTCACACTCGTTGTGGTGGAATGGTCCAACGTGGTTGCAACTATCATCTGAGAGCTGGCCCAGAAGAGGTGAAGGAGTTAAATCTGCATTTGCTACTACCATAGTAACGAAATCTACGCTGTTAGAAGAATTAAATAATAAATATTCCAGCTTTTCTAAACTTCAACGAGTAGTGGCATATGTTTTTAGATTCATAAATAAAATGCGTAGAACGCAGCAATTTTTACAATATTTATCTGCAAACGAGCTATTAATATCGGAGAAGAAGAATAGCACATTAAAGAGGCCTATTAACAAACTGTGCCCATTAGTTACCAAAGATGTAATAGAAGATAATTCACCTCCGGTAAGAAGCTGCTTAACAGAGTTCAAAAAACCAGACAAGAAGAAGAAGATGAATGTTATCACAATTTTATTTTTATTATTAATGTTGATAAAACCAGCAAAAGCACTCCCAATTAACGAGAACAAGGCGGCCTCAATAGAAGAACTTTCATCAAATAAGGCTATCTACCTTAACAATGTTGGACAGTTAAATACAGTAAACTCGAAATGGAATCTAATAATATACTACGATTTAACATTATATTTAAAAGAAATTGAAAAGATAGGAAAAATTAAAGAACAGCTACAAGGCGAGTGTCCCAAATTAAACACATATAAAGAATCTTGTGAAATGATGATGTCAGCTATGGAAAAACGATACAATCTCTTAGTTCAAAATAATAATCTTATAATCATCAATCCCCGAGGTAAAAGAGCCCCTTTTGAATTCATTGGATCTCTTTACCACATTCTTTTTGGAATGATGGATGCAGATGATCGGGAACAGATGGAAGCGAATATGCAAAATATTTTTGATAATCAACAAGATTTAAGTAAACTAATTGAACAACAGACGTCAGTTATCGATTCGACTTTAAATGTTTTAAAGAAAACTACAGAAGATGTAAACAAAAACTTTAAAGAAATGTACGGTCAACTCAATTTGTTTTACGACCAAATTAACAAAGAAATAAGTGAGGAGCGGATGACCCTGTTTTTCTCGATTAAATATAATGATTGACGAGTGCCAAAGAGTGCAAACAGCTGTCATAAGTATGCTGATAGACGTCAATCACGGTCATGTTAATACCGATCTTTTAACACCAGCTCAGCTTAATAAAGAGTTATTGGAAATAGAGAAAGTGATACCTAAGGATCTGATTGTACCCGGGAAGGCGACGGGTACCGAGCTTAAAGAAATATATCATGGAATGAAGGCGAAAGGCATAATAATGGATGAACGTCTGGTGGTTCAAGTGGAAATACCATTAACTCAAGAACATAGCTCAGAGGTGTATGAAATAATTAAACTGCCAGTTGATATAAATGGCACCGTGATAATACCAAGAGTAGAAGATGAGTTTATAGTGTATAACTTTGCTGCTAATATGTATTTTCTTATGTCTCAAGCAAAATTAAACAAATGTGACAAAAATCTACAAGGACAGTATAACTGTATCGGAAATATGCCTTGGAAACCAGCTGTAGAACGTTCTTGTGAAGTATCAGCACTAAAACAATCCCGGCATGCTGAATGCGACTTTGAAGCATATCCAAGAAAAGGAGTTTGGAAACAATTATCTACGGAAAACCAATGGATTTTTGCTGTTTTTGATAATTTTATGTTAACAGTGGACTGCGGTCAGAATAATCGTAATTGGATAAAATTACCGTTCAAAGGCATACTAAAACTATCCTACGGGTGTACTGCAACACATGAAGGTATAACGTTATCGGCCTCAAACCATTTTAAATCTGAAGCAAAGTCAAATATCCAGTCGTCATCATGGGGGGTAGATTCCAAAACGATGGCAGATAAAATAGTCAAACCTTTTGATGTTACTATTATCAACAACACGCACGACATTAATCAGCTGAAGATCGAGTTACAAAATATGAAGAAAAAGGTCAACTTAAAGGGTCTGCAGTTTCATGAAGTATCTGGTCACGCATCTTTAATTTTAATTTGTATTGTTATTTTAATTTTTAGTTTCATCTGCATTAAGAGAAATTGCTGTAAGAATAAAGAAAAAATAAAAGTGGAGTTTTCCACACCAATACCAATGCGCGCCCGGCAAAATGTTCAGAACTGAACATGTTGATAACAGATGTGGGTAAGGGTTGTTTAAATTACTGATAAATAAAATATCACATCTGTTTTCATGTGTATGTATGGTCACCACACGCAGAGATAAGACACATGTTTATAGTTAAGATTAAATATTCTACATTAGTTTTAAGATTTTTTATGTTAGCACTTAAGAAAAATATATTGAAAAATAGAGTCAGTTTTTAAATTGAAACTAAAACAAACACTCGTGTTTACAAAGATCTTCATTAGTACAACGTCTGGACATTTTTCTTGTATTATGCTCGCGAAAGAATCTGTAGTCTTTGTTCCTTTTTTCTTGCGATTCTTCAGATAGATCTCCAATTGGTAGGATATTGTGTTGAACTATTTGTTCCCCATGGTATAAAATTTTATGAACTGTGGTTGGCATATGTCTCCAAGAGTATTTTTTGTTATAAAGAATTGCTGTTTCATTTGCATACTGGCCAAATTTTTTTGCATTTATCTTTCTGCTACATGATATAACTTGTAAAAGGATCTGGAATCGTCTTATTAATTCAAAATGTACTCCTGTGATAGATGCTGCAGTTTCTGGATCGGAAAAAAATCTCCTTGCAGTGTTTCCATCATTTGAATTTCCTTCTCCTTGTTTGGGCTGATCAATTATAAGGCCTAGGTGAAGGTATTTTTGCTTGAATTTGTTTTTTTCTTTGCTTCCTTTTTTCCACATTTTCTTTGTTTTTTCTCACTGTTTCGCCTAACGGGCCAAATTCCAAATCATAACCCAATTTAAGAATATGCTCCATGAAACGAATTCTGGTATGAAGAGGGGACATTCCAAATTCGTATGCTTCATTGAAACTATTGTCTTGTGATGGGGGTTGGCTTAATTGAATTGATGTCTTTTGGCATATGGTACAGCTTGACGAAGACTTTGTTTCGGTTAATGCTTGTGCAACTTTTCCATCGATCATTGTAAGGAACATTTGAAAATTAATTTCAATGCATTGGTCATCAAATTTAAATATTGCCGGTTGAAGTTCTTTAATTTGATCTTTTATTTTTCGAACTTCTTCAGTTATGACATCTTTAGTTTCCTTTTTGTAAACAAACTTTATTGGTCTGCAATACTTTGTTGAAGAGGGAATTTAATTTTTCCATGCTCTAAGCCAATATAAGTTTTTCTTAAACGTAATAGAACGAAAGATACCATGAATAAGTTAGCATCAGATGAGTTTGCTGAATTACATTGCTTGTATTGTTTCTGACCAGAGCTTCCATCACATCCCCATTTAGAAAATAAAGCGATGCTGCAATTTTTAAGTTTTTTTTAAATAGTCATCATCAAGTGTATTTAATAATCGTTCTGCAGTGTGTTCGAGAAGAGCCTGCAATTTTACTTCTACTGAACTTGAAGTTACCTTTTGTGAAGGTAAGCACTATTTTTTGACAGAAACTAAATCTCGATATGCTGGAAAGATTCCACAATTTTTTTCATTGGTTCGCTTTCGCAGTTCTGTATACTGATTTTTTGTCAGTTTTAAATCCAAAAATAGTGCAGATGCTTCTTCTGGAGTAAATTTCATTTCTTCAGTTGGTGTAGGCATACTTTTTAAAATCCTCTTTGTGCGTTTAGGGCTCGCTTCCACAATTTTTTCAATTATTGCAATTTTTGTTTTCTTATTTTGCGGTGGTTGAATTTGATGCAGAAATGAATCCTTTATCATACTATGAGAAATTTCTTCATTGATATTTGCAAGCTTGCGTCTTCGTGATCTTTCACTGCAATTGTCAATTTGTTTTGCGGGCCGACCCACTTTTTCAGTTTCCTTAGCGGTAATTGACAGCTTCTTAAAAATCAGATCATTTGTTAGCCATTTTTCGTTGCGTAACCTAGCGTTTACACGTGAAAGTAATTTCATGAAAGTAGCAATACACTCACACTTTTTCACTAATACACTCCCATTTTTTTACTTTCCACTCAGCTTTCAACGATTTTTTCAAGAAAGTAATTTTTTGACACTTTCTGAAAGTAAAATGACAGAGCGGTAAACAAAGTTGCCCACTAAACAGACTTATACAAATTTACAGGATTGTGGTAAAATAATAATTGTAAATTTAATTTATTTTGTACACACAAAAAAAAAATAATTTTAAATTTAATTTATTTTGTACACACAAAAAAATAATCTAGGTAATTTTACCAATGCGAAAATACATAATTGATAATAATGGTCGCAACTTAAATATTTTATACTTTCTCCGTTTAAAAAAAAATGTGTCGTTTTTTTCCAAGTGGATCAAGCAAATCAAAAATTTTAAACACGTTTATTTCGAAATGTATTTTTTGAATAATTACGACGTTGCAGCAAATGAGCGATATGTAGATTTAGAAAGACAATCAAGTAAAATGTTTCAGTAGATAATTTAGGTAATTGTTATACATTATGAATTGATAAATAGCATATTACAATGAAATGAATAAGGAAGTTAATTTTATTTAAAGTGTGTAAGTGAAAGAAGTATATAGTTTTTTCAAATATGCTTACTTTACAACAAAATTTGACATGTTGTGCAACTTCAATAGAACAAAATTAGTTGTTTTTATTTAAAACTATTACACTTTTATTATTAATGTACGTCATTAGCTATTTGAGCGGTTTATGCAAGCTATTGTGGTTTTGAAACCAATATTGACATTACTAATGGCTTGGAAAAAGTTAGTGCTGGTTCAAACAGTTAAAGTTTCAGCCGTCAGGTCTTGAGCTTTTAGGATATAAGGGCAAAGAGAATTCCATTTATTTTCCTTTCTCTCCTAAAAACTCTAGACTTGAACAGTTGACGGCTAAGACTTGAACCAGCACTTAAAACGATAATAATATACATACAATTTTTTATTTTAATGTGTCAACATTTTGATATATTATTTTTAAGCAATATTTTCACAAAATTCTAAGCAGTTTGTGTTATGACAAGCAAAATAAAATCTTGGTTGTGCGAACAAAGTAGAAGTGCCAAAGTTATAAAACAGGGCAGTTTAAACACCTTAAGTAAAAGTGTGGGTTAAATATGCAACATGTTTCGCATGTTTTTCACCAACATATCCACAAAAGAAATGTTTCCCACAGTTTTATTTTTTCAACAAACGAACACAAAAATGTAGAACATGTAACATTTATGCAACATATTCCTCAGAAAATAAATCGTCATTAGATAATTTTCCAAAAATAAAATAACTTTTCAAATATTGGTAAATTTTCTTACTTTTTCCAACATAGAAATTACTTAATTTAATATGTAGTTATATTACCTAAGAAACTTAGATAATTCCATGCTTTCCTTGCGCTTATTTAATTTTATACCATATTTTTAGGTAATTTAACCTATGTATTTTCTTGTGTGTATGTATAAATGTATTTATAATATTTTTCTTCAAATATACATAACAAATGACATTGTGTGTTATAAAACACAAAAATGTTATTAAAAAGTTAACATAATTATTATTTCCAACTATTGCCCTATAAATTTGTGTATGTGATAACTTTGGCAACTCTCATTAGGTAGTAATCAAAACAACACGCATGAAGAAAAAATTAAAACATCAAAGTATAAATTAATTAATAAATTTATAATGTGCATACCTAATTTTATGGGATATGAATAATAAATCATACATATACCTTCCATTTCTAGTTTTTTTAATTCTAGAAGTTAAATAATTTTTGCAACTTTTCGCTTTGACGGCATTTTAAAAATGAACTTTCACTTTCCTGTGTAATCGCACAAGAAATTTTCAAGAAAGTCGTCCATTTAATTGAAATTTTTATTTGTAATACGTATACAGAAATTTCATGAAAGTACTTTCACGTGTAAATGCAGTGTAAGTAAAACGTTTTCTTGTTTCTAGAACATTTAAGGTACCGTTTTATTAATGTAAATGAAAAATTTTTAATTTTTATCTTATAAATTTTGATTTCTTCTTCGTTGCATAATTTAAAGAATGGATTATTCATTATGTGTAACACAAAATCTTTTTCATATTTCTGTTGAAAATATATATCTGCGAGAACTTTATAACTGAACTTAGCCATTGTTTAAACAATAATGAAGGTAAAATTATGAATGCATGCATTTTTATACTCTTGATAGAAGTTTTTTTAAATGATCTTTTGTTACCACTTCTTGGAAACATAAAAACCCTTTTTTAAATACAAATTTAATCTTTTATTACCATTTCTTTAAAACATAAAAAAACCCCTGTTTTCACACTTTTTAAAAGGATAACATACTGGCAATAAATTAACAGGTAACATGTAGGAAATTTTCACGTAAAATATAACTGCTCTTCCATTTTTTTAAATTAAGTTGCAATTTTCAGGTAATTAAACTATGTAGTTTATGTTGCGGCTATTTACTAATGTTTAGTCTTTTAACTTACTCAGAAATCTAACGTGTTAGTCTATTTATGTCGCCTATTCGTTTTGCAGCATCCGTTCACCCACAATAAGTTCATAACAATGGCAATACCTTTACCTTCTCCAAATTAATTGATAACCTGACGTGCTAGATAATTTATGTGGCCTGAACTGCTTTATTTGTCGAAAATTCTTTAAGATTCACCTTCTTTAATTTCAGTAATGTTTCCTTGCAGGACTTATTTTTTGAACCGAATATCTTACCTTGGGTCACAGAAATTGCTGTAGTTCGCAAGATCGCATCCAGATGTGTGTACAATGGGGTATAGAAATGTAGGTTAGATTCTGGACTACAAGAGAGTATAGATTTTTTTGACGCGTTTTGACGGGCAGGACTTATGTTCTATAAAATAGGAAATTTCCGGGAAATTTTGACATAAAAAAAAAAAAGAAAATTAAATAGTTCTACAGGTCGCAGAGTTTAATGCTTTAAACCACGTATAGCTAATAAGATAAACTAATACACAAAACTTATTCTGTCAAAAAATCCTGTCTGTCGCGCTCGTTGAAGATAGACGTGTTTTCTAAGCTCGGCATACGGTTTATTTTTTTTATAAAAACGTGAACAAATAAAGTATACAAAAAAAAAAAAAAAAAGTAAATAAAAGAAAAGAAAAAAATACATGTATGTACATACATACATAAACATACACATTTTTTATTCTCGGTGTTGATAAACAATAACAAATAAGAAGAGCACAACTGTAAAAAGTAAAAAAAAAAAAAAAAACTCTTATGAGTGCAAACAGTGCAAAAACAATTAAGCATAATGATAGAAATGCATATATCACAGTGAGTGTTAACGAAACAAATGCAGAAATAAAAAAAGAGTCGATGATAGCAAATACCTAACGGCTAAACCTATTACTCGTACGCGATCCCTCTCACCTTCTGTTTTTAATAATACGGTTGATACACTAACAAATATAAAACCTTCAAGCATTGCCTCAACGGCAAAAACAATTTTAATAAGTGATAAAAATATTAACCCTCTATCAGGCACAATAGAAAACTCTGTATCACCTTCGGTGTCTAATAATACGGTTGATTCGAATACAATAAAAAATATAAAACATGCAAGCGGTGCCTCAGTGGCAGAAACGATTTTAACAAGTGATGAAAAGATTACCCACAAATCAGGCATGATAGAAAACTCACAGGTGAAAAGCGGTCAAAAGCCTCAAGTACAAGTTGGAATGGATAGGTACATAACAGTGCTAAAACGGGGTGGCAGCCCAACTTCTTCTGCAGTTGTTTCTGTCCCAAAAGTTTTAAAAGAGGGTACAGCTGATAGAATAAGTTCTCAAAATCGGTTTGCAATTTTGGAAGAGGAATCCTCGGAAGCACAAAACGTTACAAAATCTTCTAAGCCACCCCCGATATATCTTAGAGAGCAAAACTCAAGTGATTTAATAAAGAATTTGATCTCGGTAATAGGTGATAATTCTTTTTATGTAGCTGCAATAAAACGTGGTAGTATAAATGAAACTAAAATACAAGTTAATCGTGAAGATGATTTTCGTAAAGTAATAACTAAATTAGAAGCACTAAAAAAAAACTTTTATACATACCAACTGAAGAGCAGTAAAGGTCTTCAGGTAGTGATAAAGGGCATTGATTCATGCGTAGACCCAGGTGAAATAAAAACGTTTTTAGAAGAGAAGGGCTTTAAAATTAAAAATGTAGTTAATATTAAAAATAGAGAAAAAAATCCCCAGCCACTATTTCGAGTGGAGTTAGAACCCGGCGACGTTAAGCTTAAAAAAAACGAAACTCATCCCATTTACAGTCTGAAATATATCCTGTATAGGAAAATAACGATAGAGGAGACGCATAAAAGGAACGGTCCCGTGCAATGTTTAAACTGCCAAGAATTTGGTCACACTAAGGCATACTGCCATTTAACACCTGTTTGCGTTGTATGTGGAGAATTGCATGGTACAGCTCTCTGCGATAAGTCTAAAAACGACCCCAATGTAAAAAAATGCAGCAACTGTGGTGGTAATCACACTGCCAACTATAGAGGATGCCCTGTATACTCTATCGTCAAGCGCTCGGTTGGACCGAAACCTAATCCACCTCAAATTCAGGAAACACATCAAAATAATACTAATGACATTTAGGTACCGCAGCCTTGTAATAACAGAACATCCTACGCTAACGTCCTAAAATCAAACCATATGCCAATGCAAGGTGATTTGCCAAATAATGATGAGACCCCAGTTTCTAATTTAAGTCGTCTAGAAAAAACCATGGAAACACTAGTACAAACAGTAACAAACTTTACGAATACAATGGGTAATATGATGCAGGAAATGTTAAGAATGCAATCGATGTTATTGCAAGCTGTACTTAACAAGCCATGAATTGTTTAAAAATTTGTTTTTAGAACGCAAACGGCATTCGCCAACATAAAAATGAACTAGAATATTTTCTTAAAAGTAAACAAATTGATGTAATGATGGTTTCTGAAACTCATTTGACCTCAAGAAATACGTTTAAAATTAATGGTTTTATATTATATGATACCAAGGACCCTCGAGATAGAGCTTGTGGAGGTTCTGCTATTTTGATAAAAACCAGAATCAAACACTACTTAATGTGTGATCATCGTGAAGATTATCTGCAAGCAACGAATATTTGTGTTGAAGAGCTAAATCGGAACTTTGTACTTTCATCTTTATACTCTCCACCTAGATTTTCAATATCAGAAAGCCAATATTATAAATATTTTAAATCATTAGGACCCTGTTTCCTAGCCGCTGGCGATTACAACGCTAAACATACCTTCTGGGGTTCACGGCTCATTACACCAAAGGGTCGTGTTTTGTATAATACAATGTCTAAAATGGATTTAAATGTGGTCGCGAGTGGACAACCAACTTATTGGCCTACTGATCAGCAAAAAATTCCAGATGTCATCGATTTTAGCGTGGTTAAAAACATCCCCGCAGAAACGATTCATGTTGAAGCTTCTTTAGAATTATCTTCTGATCACACACCTACAATTCTTACCATATCAAACCCTTATAGAATTGTATCTCCGTCTGATTACTTAGTGACGTCAGCCACACAAATAAATTGGTTAAAATATAAAAAATATCTCAGTACCCACTGCACTGAAAATATTCCGCTTAGAACACCGGAGAATGTGAATCTTTCTATTGTAAATTTTGACAATTATTTCAAACTAGCTGTTCAACATTCTAGCATAGCCCGCAAAAATATCAAAAATAGTAAAATATATTCTACTGATGTCGAGCGTCTCTTGACTGAAAAAAGGAGAGTTCGAAGAGAGTGGCAATTGCACAGATCCCCTCAACTTAAAAATTTACTAAAAGAGTGCACAAAAAGGCTAAGAAACTTACTGCAGTCTCAAAAAACGGCTTCTCTGGAAAAATATCTTAAGGAACTTGATGCAACTCCTCAATCTGATTACTCATTATGGCGTGCAGCTAGAAATCTTAAAAGACCAGTTATCACTAAACCACCATTAAGAAACTTAAATGGACGTTGGGCACGAAATGACATAGAAAAAGGAAATATTTTCGTTAATCATTTGAAAACCGTAATTACCCCTCATACATCTTTCGATACTGCGGTCGAGTTACCACCTGTTGCTGTTAGATCAGCTGTTCCACTAAGGTTTGAAGTAAGAGAAATCGAGAAGGCTATTCATGATTTAAACCCCAAGAAAGCCCCTGGTTTTGATAAGATCAGTAACAAAATGCTTTTGGAGCTACCCAGCCTAGCAAAGAAAATTATTCTATTAATTTTTAATGCTATTTTACGCCTTGAATACTACCCACAAGAGTGGAAAGTATCCTTAGTTACAATGATACCTAAACCAGGAAAGGATCCCACAAAAGTTGAGTCATATAGACCTATAAGCTTATTGTCTAATGTATCAAAGCTATTTGAGAAACTTCTAGTGTCTAAATTAACGCCGATTTTAAATGGTAACAGATGTATTCCCAATCATCAATTCGGTTTTAGAAGAAAACACAGCACAATTGAACAAACTCATCGAATAGTAAATGTCATAAGAAAAGCCTTTGAAGAAAAAAAATATTGCTCAGCACTCTTCATCGATGTGT
This sequence comes from Pollenia amentaria, assembly GCA_943735925.1. Taxonomy (NCBI): domain Eukaryota; kingdom Metazoa; phylum Arthropoda; class Insecta; order Diptera; family Polleniidae; genus Pollenia; species Pollenia amentaria. The sequence continues at coordinate 43,859,863 of OX031008.1, read as the reverse complement.
CTCAAGCTTTTGATAAAGTCTGGCATGAAGGTATACTACTGAAATTGCAGCAAAACTTACCAGCAAATATACACAAGCTGTTAGAAAGCTACTTAGTCGGTCGTCAATTTATTATTAAAGAAGGCGAATTTTTAAGTTCTCCACAGCCAATTAACGCTGGAGTCCCACAAGGCAGCATCCTGGGCCCTCTATTATACTTAATTTATACTTCGGACTTGCCAACAAACAGCTACACCCATACTTGAGCATTTGCGGACGACACAGCTTTTCTAAGCGTACACGCAAACTGTCAAGAAGCATCTCGTTATCTACAGGATCAAATATTTGAACTAGAAAGGTGGTTAAAAAATGGAGGATAAAGATCAATGAGCAAAAATGCGCACATATAACATTCACATTGCGTCGGGAAACATGCCCCCCTATTAAAATAAATAATCAAATAATCTAGATCGGCGTTTAACGTTGAAATGGCATATAGAAGCGAAATTAACTCAAATAAAACTAAAAGCAATCCAAATTAATTGGCTTATTTGAAGAAATTCTGTTCTTAGTCTCGATAGCAAACTTCTACTCTACAACTCTATCTTAAAGCCAATTTGGTGCTACGGTATTCAGTTATGGGGCACTGCCTCGGCTTCTAACATCGAAAAAATTCAAAGGCGCCAAAATAAACTTCTTCGAATAATCACAGCCGCCCCCTGGTACGTCAAAAACTCAAATATCCACAAGGATCTCAATGTGCCATTAGTAAAAACTATGATAACGAAATATGCAGTAAAATATTTAAAAAGGCTGGAACTGCACCCAAATCCATTAGCTAGAAATATTTTAAATTATGGCGGCCACACTCGCTTAAGAAGAAGAGACACTGCAGTACTCACCCAATCAGATGAGCGATAAACACCTATATATGTAAACAGAAACCGTGATGACTAAATCTTTTGTGTTTGGCACCTGCAGGACATAAAGCAAATATTAGGATAAGATTTGATTAATTATTGTTAGTTCATATTTAATATATGAAGATTCAATAAATAAATAATGAAAAAAAAAAAAAAAAAAAATAAATCTTGAAAAACAAAAAAGTTATGAGCATTTCAACTTCAAAAGTTTACTCAGAAATTCAAAACTATAACCAAATACTGAGAAAGTAAATTTTGGACCACCCTGTTCTCAATGAAATAGTTGAAATAGGGTTGAAATTTTTTGGTTCCCGAGGTTCACTAGTATTTACTTTCACATGAATAAAAAAATTTTAAAATCAGAGAACATAAAAAAAAATAGTTTTGGCCGCCTTCTCAAAATATGAACCAGTGTGCGACGTTTTAATTATGGGCTTTAGGATCGTTGCCTGAAGTTGAAGTCTAAATTCTGTTTGAACACTTACACATTTTTTTAGAAATGCTTTCAGTATTTAAGCGATTTCATTCATGTTTTATTAAAAAAAAATTGAGGACTATTTATTTTTTAATAATTTAAAAATATTTTAACTTTGACGTAATTTAATTTTTACCGATAGTTGTCGTTAATTTTTTTAAAAACGAGAATAACAAATTCGTTAAAGTAACCTAGATTTCTCGTTACTTAAAGATATAACTATTGAGATAAATTCAAAAAATTACAGAATTGAGGTACAGATTATAATAAAAAAAATATTCCTTCCAACAATATTCTGCCTTGTATTATAATATTAAGTTCTCACGCAGCTAAAAAAAACGTCTAAAAAACTTTATCAATAAAAGTGTCTATACTCGTCTTGTGACAATGTTACGCACATACCTTGTTGAATTAAAATATTCATTTGTTTTATACATATATACATTACTTTTCAAACAATTGATATTACCATTATCTGTGTAGTCATGTAATTGGGTGTCATGCACAATAGTTGCTTCCATTTTCTTGCCAAATACTGCTTTTATAAATACGTCTTGTGCTTCATCTTGGCGAACCAGGTAATTCCAAAGTCGTCGTACTGGACCGGATGATGAACTTATAACAAACGGACTGTTATCTTTGTTTAACAATGTTCTATATTTATGAATAGAAATACCAGGGACTGCACCAGCCAATAGACAAACTAGAAAGTCAATAATTTTAAAATAATAACACTGTAAAATAATATTAAATATTTTTGTATAACAACAATATTCTAAAGGGTGATTCTTGGTAGAGGGTTACAAAGAAAAAAATATAAGTGTATTTGCATTTAAAAAGATAACATTCAACTCGAATGCCAGAAAAACGCGAAATATAATACTCGTATATGCTACCGCCGAGAAAAATGAAATTTCCTTAAATGTACCTGTATTTTTTGTTTTATAAGTAGGACTTTTTAACTTAGGCTACCCCTTATTAAAATATTTATTTTTGATATTTATTTTGTTCCTCATTTTATCCCTATTGAAGGGTATTTTTGGGCCCTTTTTCAAAAATGGGATTAAAAAAAGACCACAGGGTTAACATGTTCCATAAAAATTAGGCCGGTAGGCTTTCACATTAATTTTGTTAACAAATATCATATATCTTACATTGTTTCCTATGTCAATTAATCATAAGAATGTGACAAAACGGAAAACTCTGCCTTAAAAGAACGCGCGATGAAACTAACAAAATGACGATTTACATATGTATATTTTCATCTGTCCCATTTACCAGAATCACTAGCTAATACCTTTTTGCAGAGTTCAGAAAAATTCATATATGATCGCTCATATTTAACCATTCATGAATTTTTTCATGAATGAGGAATTTAAAACGTGTAATTTTTTTTCACATCCATTAATAAATTGTGAATTTTTCGCCAATTCATTAATGAGGGTGAGGAAAAATAAATGTTTGCCTTTCTTCAGTCATAAAGAATGAGGAATCTAAAAATTTTCGTAACGCTCCTCACTAATGTTGTTGTTGCTCGACAGTATGCATAACCACAGCACGAAATGCCTGTGTGTGTATTTTGTTTTTGTAAAATATTTTTGGTAGGCAACCAGCCAAAGTGTGTGTTGGATTTTTTGTAGGCAAATATTATTTTTGCAAAAAGCTAAATGAACTTATCGTCATCTTAAATGCAGAATAATATAACATCACAGTTTTCATAAGAAGCAATAAACGTTGTAAAATGGAAATTAATTTAGATATAAAAGCAATTTAAATATTTAGGATAAAAATGCGATAACCGATATATTTTTGAGGAAAAAATATTGTTTTTCTTGTTATTTATTTAGTTATGTGTGTTACGTTATTTTAATTTGTAATTCTCTGAAACAAAACGAGGTATAACCAGCGAAAGTATGTTAGTATTAAGTAAAACAAACATTTAAAATATTAAATAATTAAATATTTTGTTATATTACACGTATAATAGAATATTAAGATAGTTTACATGGTTATAAATGCAATACTGCACCTATAAAAAATGATAATCACACAATTAATTTGTAGCATCATTAGGTTTGCGTTGACATGGTGAAACAAGTTTGCTTTTCTGATGCAGCGCAGGCAGTACTTCATTTTGGAACGTAGGGATCTTATATTATTAGAGATGTTATGACATATTATGTATAATTTTTTATTGATTTTAATTTCTAATTAGTAGTGGTTTAAGCACAAAAATTTACTTTACTAAATTTTTTTTTATAAAGTCACTTTTTCATTCTTATTTACGTGTATATTGCTAACCTTCTAACGAATTTTCATATATTGAATTTTTCTTTACAGTGAACAAATTATGCAAATAAAAATTTTACTTATTTGACATATTTGCCTCCATATAAGGGAATAATTACAAAGAAACTTCTGCAGCGCATACTAACAACGCTATGTACATGTAAATTTTAATTAGGTGATATCTGCAAAATAAAAATTAGAAGAAGGAAAGAATAGTACAATTAAGAGTAGTATTCAATAAACAAAAATGTTAAAGAAAATAGTACATATTTCTCTTGAAAAAATATTAGTATGTAATAAAGCTGAAGAGAGGGATAAAAACAAAATAAACATAATATAGCTGAACATTTTATATTCCAGCACTTTATAAAAAATTAAAAAAGGCAGTTATTCTAAAAATGTAGAATAAATATATTTTTAAGTGATGTGATCCTAACAAAAATACCAGATTATTTTAAATAAAATTGGGAAAAATATGTCTTTTATATTATAAATATTCTATATATTGAAGAAATTTTCTGATCCCATACAGATTCATTATACGGAAGTTCGATGGTATTTAAATTTATTCAAAGGATATACAGTACTTTTTGCTTACTGTCACATCCTTTAGTGGCAAATCGTGATTAAGCCTAATTCACATATAAGCCCCTATGAGGAATAAAAGGGAGTTCGAATATAATCAATTTATGTGAAAAAAGAAAATAAAAAATTCATATTTATTACACGATAGCACGCTTATTGTACAGTATAAAAAAAAATATTTCATCGCTAAATATTATTTTTTTCGAGTGGAGAGCTGATGACAAAAATTGAACAATTTAAGCATTAGGTTCTTTACATGGTTTGTGGCTTCGAAAACTATAAGGAACTTGGTACATATTACTATAATTTGCTTTACTTTTGCCTCAGATAGATGGAATATATGTATGTCAAATGTGCTTATATTGCTAAACGGACAACAACGTAAATACGTAAAAAATAAAGATAAGACGGACTATATCGTTTATGTGACTATGAACGAAAAGTACTGTAAATATATATTAACTCATAAGGTATTCTATCATTAAAACAATGGAAGTCTGATCGTAGCAATAATCTAAGCACGTGCAGATGTTGTCATTTATTTTCGCAAATTCTTAGCGTTTGGGAGTGTAATGGGTTAGCCTGCAAAATTTCTAACAGTCCTATGTGGAGAGGCTGATAGTCATACTTAATAAAGGTTTTGTAATACTGTTTTTAGTTTTACTTACTTTTTTTTCATTCATTATTTATTTATTGAATCTTCATATATTAAATATGAACTAACAATAATTAATCAAATCTTATACTAATACTTTATTTTTGTCCTGCCAATGCTAGACGAAAATTTTTCTCCTCACGGTTTCTGTTCACATATGTAGATGTTTAGCGGTCTTCCCTTCGTATGAGTCCTGCAGTATCTCTTCTCCTTAATCTAGAATGTCCACTGTCATTTAAAATATTTCGAGCTAGTGGATTTGGGTGCGACTCAAGCCTTTTTAAATATTTTGCTGCGTACTTCGTAATAATAGTTTTTACTAATGGCACATTGAGATCCTTGTGAATATTAGAGTTTTTAACATACCAGGGAGCGACTGTGATTATTCGAAGAAGTTTATTTTGGCGCCTTTGAATTTTTTCGATATTTGAGGCCGAGGCAGTGCCCCATAGCTGAATACCGTAGCACCAGATTGGCTTTAATATAGAGTTGTAAAGTAGAAGTTTGCAGTCGAGGCTAAGAACAGAATTTCTTCCAATAAGCCAATAAATTTGAATTGCTTTTAGTTTCATTTGTGTTAGTTTTGCTTCTATATGGCATTTCCATGTCAAACGTCGATCTAGATGAATACCGAGATATTTTACATGCGATTGCTGGGGCACTAATTGATTATTGATTTTAATAGGGGAACATGACTCCCGACGCAAGGTGAATGTTATATGTACGCATTTTTGCTCATTAACCTTTATCCACTTTTCCAGTTCAAATATATGATCCTGCAAGTAGCGAGAAGCTTCATGACAGTTTTCGTGTATGTTTAAAAAAAAAAGCTGTATCATCAGCAAATGTTGAAGTAAGGGTGTGGTTGTTTGTTGGCATGTCTGTGGTATATATAAGGTATAAGAGTGGTCCCATGATGCTTCCCTGAGGGACTCCAGCGTCAATTGGCTGAGGAGAACTTATAAAATCACAGTATTTAATAATAAACCTTCGACTGACTAAGTAGCTTTCTAACAGCTAGTATGTGTTTACTGGTAAGTTTAACTTCAATTTATGTAATAAGCCTTCATGCCACCCTTTATCAAAAGCTTGAGAAACATCGATGAAGAGGGCGGAACAATATTTTTTTTCTTCAAAGGCTTTTCTTATGGCGTTTACTATACGATGGGTTTTTTCAATTGTGCTATGTTCGCTTCAACAGCCAAATTGATGGTTAGGAATACATCTATTTACATTTAAAATTGGGGCTAATTTTGACACAAACAGCTTCTCAAACAGCTTGATAAATTAGACATAGGATCCTTTCCTGACTTAGGTATCATTGTAACTAAGGCTACTTTCCATTATTGTGGGTAGTATTCAAGGCGTAAAATAGCATTAAAAATTAAGAGAATAATTTTCTTTGCTATGCTGGGTACCTCTAAAAGCATTTTGTTGCTGATCTTATCAAAACCAGGGGCTTTCTCAAATCTTAGTGGAACAGCAGCTTTAACAGCAACAGGTGGCAACTCGACTGCAATATCGGGAGATGTATGCGGGGTAAATACGTTTTTCAAATGATTTACAAAAAGATTTCCTTTTTCTTCATCATTTCGTGCCCAACTTCCATTTAAGTTTCTTAATGGTGGTTTAGTGATAACTGGTCTTAAGATTTCTAGCTGCACGCCATAATGAGTAGTCTGATGGAGAAGTTGCATCAAGTTCCTTAAGATATTTTTCAAGGGAAGCCGTTTTCTGAGACTGCAGTAACTTTCTTAGCCTTTTTGTGCACTTTTTTAGTAAATTCTTATGTTGAGGGGATCTATGCAATTTCCATTCTCTTCGAACTCTCCTTTTTTCAGTCAAGAGACGCTCAACATCTGCAGAATATATTTTACTATTTTTGGTTTTTTTGAGGGTTATACTAGAATGTTGGACAGCTAGTTTCAGATAACTGTGAAAATTTACAATAGAAATATCCACATTCTCCGGTGTACTAAGCGGAATATTTTCAGTGCAGTGGGTACTGAGATATTTTATATATTTTAACCAAATTATTTGAGTGGCTGACGTCACTAAGTTATCAGACGGAGATACAATTCTATTAGGATTTTTTATAGTAATAATTGTAGGTGTGTGATCAGAAGATAATTCTAAGGAAGCTTCAACATAAATCGTTTCTGCGGGAATGTTTTTAATCATTCCAAAATCGATGACATCTGGAACTTTTTGCTGATCAGCAGGCCAATATGTTGGTTGTCCGCTCGCGACCACATTTAGATCCATTTTACAAATTCTGTTAAACAAAACACGACCCTTAAGTGTAATAATTCGTGACCCCCAGAAAGTGTGTTTAGCGTTATAATCGCCAGCAACCAGGAAGCAGGGTCCTAATGATTTGAAATATTTATTATATTGGCTTTCTGATATAGAAAATCTAGGTGGGGAGTATAATGATGAAATTACTATGTTTCGATTTAATTCCTCAACGCAAATGTTCGTTGCTTGGAGATAATCTTCACGATGATCACTCATTAAGTAGTGTTTTACTCGGTTCTTTATCAAAATGGCAGAACCGCAACAAGCTCTGTCTCGAGGGTCCTTGGTATCATATAATATATAACCATTGATTTTAAACGCATTTCTTGAGGTCAGATGAGTTTCAGAAACCATCATAACATCAATTTGTTTATTTTTAAGGAAGTATTCTAGTTCATTTTTGTGTTGGCGGATGCCGTTTGCGTTCCAAAAGCAAATTTTTAAACAGTTCATGGCTTGTTTAGTACAGCTTGCAACAACATCGATTGCATTCTTAACATTTCTTGCATCATGTTACCCATTGTGTTAGTAAAATTTGTAACTGTTTGCACTAATGTTTCCATAGTTTTTTCTAGCCGAGTTAAATTTGAAATGGGAATTTCGTCGTTATTTGGTACATCACCTTGCAGTGGCATAGGATTAGATTTTAATACATTAGCGTACGAGGTTCTGTTATTATTTGGCTAAGGTATCTGGACGCCGTACGTGTTTCCTTGATTAGTTGCCTGCGTTTGAGGGGGATTAAGTTTCTGTCCAACAGAACGCTTGACAATCGAATATACCGGGCATCCTCTATAGTCGGCAGTGTGATTACCACCACAGTTGCTACATTTTTTTACATTAGGGTCATTTTTGGACTTATCGCACCGGACGGTACCGTGTAATTCTCCACATACGACGCAAACAGGGGGTAAATGGCAGTATGCCCTAGTATGACCAAATTCTTGGCAGTTTAAACACTGAACGGGCCCATTTCTTTTGTGCGGCTCCTATATCGTGATTTTTCTGTGCAGGATGTATTTTTAACTGCAAATGGGAGGCGTTTCATTTTTGTAAGCTTAACATCGCCTGGCTCTAACTCCACCCGAAATAGTGGTTGGGGATTTTTTCCCCCCTATTTTTAATATTTGTAACATTTTTTATTTTGAAACCCTTTTCTTCTAAAAATGTTTTTATTTCGTCTGGGTCCACGCATGAGTCAATGCCCTTTATCACAACCTGAAGACCTTTGCTGCTTTTCAGTTGGTATGTATAGAAGCTTCTTTTAAGCGCTTCAAGCTTATTAATTATTTTACGAAAATCATTCTCGTGATTAACCTGTATTTTTGTTTCGTTTATATTACCACGCTTGATTGTAGCTACGTAAATCGAATTTTCACCTATCACCGAGATTAAACTTTTTATTACCTCACTTGAGTTTTGCTCTCTAAGATATATCGGGGGTGGCTATGACGTTAGGTGCTTCAGAAGATTCATCCTCCAGAATTGCAAAACGATTTTGTGAATTTATTCTATCAAAAGATGGAACTTTCGAGGCCGAGGCTACAGCTGAAGAGGCAGGGCTGCGACCACGTTTAAGCACTGTTACATACCTGTCCATGTGCGTACATACATACATATATATGTAAATATATTTTTTACTTAATTTTTTTATAGTTGTTCTATTGTTCACTTTTATATTGAGCGTCCAAATTCGCTTGTTAAACTGATATTATTAACTGTTTTGGTGATGAAGGTATAACACTGATCACCAAACAGTTTCTAAACGGCAATTAGCATAGAGATATCCGTACTTTGCGTTTTATTTTAATTTTTTAAGTTGTGATGAGAGGTCGGTTTCGAATCGACTTCTGTAACATACGTGGGTTGAGAACGAATTTTTTTTTCTGTATATGCTCACGTTTGTCTCCATCGGCCGGATGTTTTCACCTTATGTAAAACAAAGGTATCTGAAAATTCTGATCCACTGGATTTTCAGATTCCTGGGTATCACCTTCTATCCCTATTTTATCTTCATCGGGGTCTTGCTATATATATACGCAATGAAGTTGTGTATCAATGCCAGCAACCAGTGGGCATGTTTGATGCGGAATTTAAGGTGGGGTGCTTTAAAACCATGGGAGATAAGGCCATGATGACTTTATCTCTCATTCAAAAGGGAGATAAAGTCTTTTTTTTTTTTTTTGTTCATTTGAATGGGAGATAAAGCCATCATGACTTATCTCACATTTCCGATATTAGAAAATGGCTTTATCTCTCATTTCCCTTTTGAAGAACTTTTGCATTTTACATTGATTAATAGTTTTCACTTCCGGAAACACTAAAGTCAAGTATTGAAATCTGGCTTCGCATACTAAAGTTTTTCTGCGTGGCGGCCTGCGGCCGCGCTTAGGGGTTTTCTCATCCAGTAGGACGCGGCAGGTGGCTTCGCTGAATAAAGTTTTCTTAGTTGTTATTTTTTCAATAATAACTAAGGCTTTTCCCTTTTACAGAATGTTTACACCATGCATAACAATATTCTGAAAAAATATGGTTTTATCTCTCATTTGCGAAAAAAAAATATGGCTATATCTCTCATTTCGCAAAATTTTAAATATGACATTATCTCTCAATGATTGGGCAATAAGGCCATTATGGCTTTATCTCCCATTCAATTGAGCAATAAAGCCATCATGGCCTTATCTCCCATGGTTTTAAAGCACCCCACCGAATTTAACTGCCTTTGGGTTAAATTCAAAATCAATACGCGCTTTTTGCATTTCGGGTTTCTTTACAGAAGTCCAAACGCGGGAAGGGATATCACTTTATCGCGCTTCGACTCCCTTTCCGACTCAATATCGAAGATCCTTGAGAATTGTCCGGACAGTGAAATCGTTGTTGCTGGTGATTTCAATGTCCACAATTCTTCTTGGCTTCACCACTCGGGCCGTAAAACCTATGAAGGCCAATATGTTGAGCTATTTGCTGCATATAATCACCTCGTGCAACTGGTGAATGAAGCAATACATATTCCATGGTTGAAGTTCTAGCACCTCTCGGTAACTCGGATCATTGCACCATTTCTGCCTCTTTTCCGTTCTCCGAACTTCGGAACGTTTCACGACAGGCTATGAAACGATCAAAATTTGTTTATGGAAAAGCACGTTGGGTTGAACTCAACGACTTTTTTGGAAACTTTGTTTCCTTGACAATGACGTCAATGCCATGGCGAAAATGGTTGAAAATGTTATTATGCTAGGAATGAAAATGTTCATTCCAGTTAAAATTGCTTCGAATAAACCTAGGTCTAAATCTTGGTTTAATCAGACGTGAAAATCAGCAGCCAGTACCAGAGAGGAAGCATTCAGAAATTGGCGTGACAATAAAACCGCTGATACTGAATTACTACGCAAAATGGCAAGGTCGTCGTGTGCTAAAGTGCTTAGACGGGAAAAACCACTTCACGAGCAACGTCTTCGTGCTGAAGTTCTTACTGCTCCCCGGGGCAGTAAAAGCTTCTGGTCATTCGTTAAAAGAGTAAGGGTTAATGCTAGTTCTTCAATACAAACTCTTTTAAAGGATGGCCAAACATTCACGAACCTGGTTGATAAGGCTAATTGTTTTCCCGAATAATTTGCAAATAATTCTAGTTTACCAGATAGCAATCAACCACTACCCGAACTCGAAAAAGTATCCGTAACTATGCCTAAAATATTTTTTCGGGCTCGAGCTGTTAAAAAGGTTCTTGCGGATCTCGACATAAACAAGTCTCCCCTGGCCCGGATGGTATACATGAACTGGTCTTGAAGCAGTGGTCTTCGACGCTAGCTCGTCCCTTAGCAAATCTTTTCAGCACTTTATACCATGCTGGTGAATTTCCCGTCTGCTGGAAAGTTGCTAATGTAACGCCAATTCCTAAAAAAGGAGTGGCTAATAACCCTGAAAATTACCGCTCAATTGCAATTTGTTCGGCACTTTCCAAAGTTATGGAGAGTATGGTAAATCACCATCTTGTAAAATTTTTAGAGTCAAATTACCTACTAAGCGACCGCCAGTATGGCCCTGTTATCAGAAAAATGGTGTCGTTCCATTCACCATTTTGGCGAAAGTAAGGTAATTGCTTTAGATATTTTCAAGGCGTTTGACAGAGTCTGGCATGGTGCACTCTTGTCTAAACTTATTGCATTTGGTGTCGGTGATAATTTCTCTCGATTTATATCGAGCTTTCTCAGAGATCGCACTATACGGGTTGTTATAGATGGGGTTTCATCAAACGAGTTCAAGATTCATTCAGGGGTACCGCAAGGCTCCGTTCTTTCTCCTACTCTATTTCTTATTTTTCTAAATGACCTCTTATGTCAAACTTCCAACCCTATCTTTTCTTTTGCAGATGACAGCAACCTTTGCCATTCGTATTCATTTGGTTACAGACCAAGCGTGTCCGATGTTTGTGCTATGAGACAGAACATGAATGATACGCTTGGCCGTGACCTAGACATAATCTCAGAATGGGGTCGTGCGAATAGGGTCGAATTTAATGCCCGAAAGACCCAATGTTGCGTACTAACGCATAAACGCGCGACGGATCAAGGTGCCTCATCTGTATGTATGGGTGGTATAAATATTGAGGAAACAGAATCTCTTGATGTTCTGGGCATGAGGATACAATGTGATGTCCGATGGACAGAACATATATTCAAGGTGTCGAAAGAAGCATTCAAGTGCCTCGGTTTTTTGAAACGATGTAAGATATACTTCCTTCCATCTGATCTCCTTACTATTTATACCACCTATAACCGACCGCGAATGGAATACAACTCACATGTGTGGGCCGGTGCTTCAAAGTCTATTTTGGAGCTTCTCGACCGCGTGCAGGAGAGGGCGAAGGTTCTCATTGGCGACAGTAGGGTATCCAATCCTATTGACTCCCTTGAGCACCGTCGCAATGTGGGTTGTACTTGCCTATTTTATCGTTACTACAACGGGATGTGTTCTGATGAAATTACGGATTTGGTTCCCGAAACCCATAGCTTTGTTCGTAATACACGTTTTTCCTCAAGAGCCCATCCTTTTGTGGTCGATCGGCCGGTGAATCGTACAACGCATTACAGGGAAAATTTGTTTTGTGGCCGGACTGTTCGTATGTGGAATAACCTTTCTGCTAAAGTCTTCCCTCTCACTTACAACATGAATAAGTTCAAGTTCACAAGCACTACTCCCTCTTTCCTCCTTCCCATAACCTATTTTTCTAGTTCCAACACAATGCATTGCATTAGTAGGGGTCATCCCCTGAGTGCTGGTCCTAACACATCCTTTAGTGGCAAATCGTGATAAAGCCTAATTCACATATAAGCCCCTAGGAGGAATAAAAGGGAGTTCAAATATAATCAATTCATGTGAATAAAGAAAATAAAAAAATCATATTTATTCCACGATAGAACGCTTATTGTACTGTATAAAAAAAATATTTCATCCCTAAAAATTTTTTTTCGAGTGGAGAGCTGATGACAAAAATTGAACAATTTAAGCATTAGGTTCTTTACATGGTTTGTGGCTTCGAAAACTATAAGGAACTTCGTACATATTACTATAATTTGCTTTACTTTTGCCTTAAATACCCGCAGATAGATGGAATATAGGTATGTCAAATGTGCTTATATTGATAAACGGACAACAACGTAAATACGTAAAAAATAAAGATAAGACGGACTATATCGTTAATGTGATCTATAATTTCTACGTTATTCACTACATTTGCGTTCGGTTTTTCTATCTTAGAGTTTGGTTTCCCCATTTTAAAATGTTTTTTTTTCGCAAATTTTTATAATTTTTAATGGATTCCTACCCTTATTTTCTACATCGTACTCTTCTGGCTATTTTTGTTCTTTTCTATCTTATTGAGCGTATTGTTTCCTCTTCTATTCTAGTGGTGCTGCAGCTAAATCTTCTTCTATAGGTTCTCCTATTATTCCTATCAGTTTCCAGTATTCTGACTACCATTCTAATGATGAAGTTATTATTTTAATTTATATAAAAGTGCCAATTTACAATTATGAATATATTTAAGATTATGTCATTATATTATTTTTATTTCTTGTTGTTTATGTCTAAGTTGTCATCACTTGAGACATATTAATAATTTTATTATTATAATTATATATTTTTGTTTTTTTTTTTAAATGTTGTCCACGGCGGTTAACGCCTATCGACCTATGAGTTCAATCTAGGTGCACTTCATTTAAATTAATTTTAAGGTTAGTTAGTTGTTTTTAGTTTTATTTTAATGAGCTGCTCCAACTCCCTATATGGAGACAAATATGCATGTATGTATATGAGTCAAATTTTTAATTACAAAATTTGTTTGTTGTAAAGAAGAATTCAATTGAGAAAATTAATTATAAGGAGATAAAAATACACTTTATTTATAATAGAAAAGTAAGCTTTTTAAATTTATAGTTAAATTTAATGAAGTAATTTTTTTAGTTTAATCCACTTCTAATAAGAAATTAAGATCAATAAAAAACTATACATAATGTGTCCTAAGATCTATAATAATATAATTTGCCTACGTTCTCAAATGCAGTACTGCCTGCGCTGAATCAGAAAATCAAACTTGTTTCGTCATGTCAACGCAAACCTAATGATTCTACATATTAATTTTATTATTATAATTTTTATAGGTGCATTTAACCATATTTAAATTTGTTGTTTAAACGCAGTATTGCATTTATAACCATGTCCTTTATCTTAATATTCTATTATACCTGTAATTTAACACATATATTTAATATTTTAAATGTTTGTTTCACTTATTTCTAACATACTTTCGTTGATGATATGCCATTTTGTTTCAGAGATTTACAAATTCAAATAACGTTAAACACATAACTCAATAAGTAACAATAAAAATAATATTTTTCGTCAAAAATATATCGGTTATCGCATTTTTATCCTAAATATTAAAAATTGCTTTTATATCTCAATTAATTTCTATTTTACATCGTTTTATGCTTCTTATGTAAACAGTGATGTTATATTATTCTGAATTTAAGATGGCCATATGTGCGGTTCCTTTATTTTTTCAATAATTTTTGCCTTCAAAAAAAAAAAAAAAACAACACTTACATTTTGGTTCACCAGTCAAGAAATAATTTTACAAAAACAAAACACACACGCTAATCGTGCTGCCCAGCGGGAAAAATTTTAAGCGATTTCACTTTTTAGGCCTTTAAGAAGGTTTACAATTGAAGTTTTAGTAAACTTTTACTTATTCCACTCTGCCTTCTTTGAAAAGGGCTTTTTGAAAGGTTCTTATTAAATATTTTACAAATTCAAATTTTCTATTCTAAGATAAGGGTTGTCGAAATCGTTTTATTACTAGGTATGTTGGAACGTGTAGCAAGTTTAGTTATTAATTTACTCACTTCGCATTATTAGCCACAACAATTAAACTGGGATAATGCTTTATTCTTAAATCTTTTTAGAAGGTCTTCCAGAAGCCTTTAAAGTAGATGCAATAGGGCAAGGTGTTGGTCTCCAATGACACACTTTTTTAATTAGTAATAAAGTTGGAATGCGGCTGGAAGATCTTATGTCTACAAAAAGGTCTTCTATAAGACCTCTTTACTACTTCCTTTTTCCGGTGGAAATGGACGGGCAAATCGCGTTTTTTTTTCCTTATGAAGAATTTTAGTGTGAATTATTTAACATTTTTTGAGGATGAATTTGCAGACAAATTTTTAAATTTTCAGGCTCGCTCATGACTGAAGAGTGAGTAAACGTTTCGGTACTCTGCTTTTTTGTGTTTTATATCATTATTTATAATAAACATAACTTTACCTGGAATATATTCATCATTAGGAGGGCCCTTGGAAGTTAAAATTTTTTGGGCAACATCCTGCCATCTGTTCAACGTTCTTAGTACTTCGTGTGATAAGGGACTTAAAACTGGCAAATCTGGAAAATAGTATTTATGTATACAAGTGTGAAAGTGATATAAAAATAATCAAACATTTTTCAATAAGGGAAATAGTGTTAGCATATCTTCTTTTTATTCAAATTTTTAATTTAAATATTGTGACTTTCGTGTTTCGTGAATTCACACAGCACCAGTAAGTTTTTTGAAAAATAAATAGTCGGGCTACTTCTTATACTTTTTTACCTACAATCAGTGTTGCCACTTTGTGGGTAATTACGTAGTTTCTTTGAGGTGTAGATAAGGTGTAATTTGAAATTCTTTCATTTTAAAACAAAAAATATAAAGATTTAATTTTAGTATAAGATTTGTTGATCTAAAAAACTTACAGTTCACAAATTTAGTTCAACCAAAGACACTGTTTATTTAAAAAAAATAAGATTTCCATAGTTTGTGAAACAAAAGAGAAATAGTGATTGGTGCCAGATGGAAAATTAGATTTCGATATATATGAGCTTTATAATTGTTAAGAGCCGGAAGTTTATTGGAAAAAGAAGGTAGGTATTTATATTAAAAAAGGAGGAAAATATGTTTTCAATATTACAAACAGTAATGAATTTTGTGTTTGCTTTAACATTTAAAATGCTTTAGTTGAGAAATATTTAGCACCCTTAACATTTATTTAACTGATTTGAGAAACAGACTGTCATCTGAAACCATTACAGGAACATTTATTTAACTGATTTGAGAAACAGACTGTCATCTGAAACCATTTCAGGATTTATATTTACTCAATAAAGCAAAGAACGGGACGTCAATGAATAATTTGAACCTTTCCTAGATATTGGACGTATAAGTTATTATTAAAATTTTTTTTTATTTATTTGAATATGAGTCTTAATATATGAATCTTAATAGTATGACTTAGGGCGTGTGTGAAACGGTAGCAAGTACTCATAAAAGTAAAATTTTTACACTGTTGAGGTGAATAAAATTTCACTAGCCCAGAGGGCTAGTATAAATTTTGACACTTGCGTAGAAATTTTTGACAACCACACAATTATCAGACACTACCAGGTCATGCAGCTCAAAGTCGCCTCTAAGCCGCCGTCGAATTTAAATTTTGAGTTTAAGTCGCCGCCGCACAGTGGGAAATTTTACGAGAAGGCGGTCAAAATTCCATAACTTTTGACTGGATCGGTATCTTTTTATGCGATTTTTTTTTTGCTCGATAGGTGCGATATTAGGCTTTAATTTGCGCTATAAAACGTAAAATTCGACTGATAGGAGCAAAAGTTATGGGGAGTTCAAAATGCATTTTCATTTTTTTGTTAAGTTTCGGTGTAAAAGTTGAATATTTCAAATATGAGTTTTTTTATAATTTATCATTATTTCTCTTGTATTTTACAACTGATACTTATTTTTTATTGACAGGATCTAAGCTGTCAGAAAATGCCAATATTTGGCCCCTGTAAATTTTTTAGTCCCAATATTCACAGGGGCCAAAGGTTGGCTTTTTTTGGGACGAGACGAGTTGTTATAAGGATAAAACTGAAAAGGAATACTTTGAAAAATGCCCAAATAGCATTCTTGGCTATCGATAACATTTTAGGTAATTCAACTTTTATTTTTGGTTTGAGATGTATGTGTATTTTATTTTTATATATTAATACAAATATATACTTAAATCAAAAACAAATTATAATCTATAAACAATTTTAAATTAAACAATATTAGTAAAAATTTCTTCTAAATAGCTTTGGATTTCATTTTCCAGAAGTTGTTTAGCTTCTTCCTCTAATTCGATTGAGGTTGATTTCCATTTTTGTCGAATACTGGACATATATGGATCTGTAGCTCGTTTCTGTATTTCTCGCATTGCAAAATTTCTCACATTAAGTGTGAAACAAAAAATTCCATCGTTTCTCGATTTGTGAGAAAAAAGTGTTTCTGTATTTGATTGCGAGAACAGACAACACAGATTCTGTTTTAACTGGAATACTTCCAGTAATTAAATGTCAAATGCAAGCGAAACGTCAACGAAAGAAATAGATATAATAAAAATAGGGCTGCCAGATTTGACGATTTATCGTCATTTTGACGATTTTTTGTTCCAAAATTGGCAAAGTGCCGATTTGCTGATTTTTTCTGGTGAACATATTATTCAGTCTTCGAAATAAAATAACTTTAATTAGTTTAGTATGATATATATTTTGCTCCACAGAAAAACGATATCTTTAAAAACATGGCAGCTTAAAAATATATGGGCAAAATTAAAATTTCGAAGGAAAACTGCTAAATTTTTATTTCCTTAGATTATTTAATACATTTGTTTATGTGATCAATAAATTAAACTATTACACCATTTTTAATCAATGCACTATAGGAAATTTTGGCCTTTTTTTGGCAAGTTCAATATGATATTTTGTTACGCCTTTAAGCGTTTTTCAGGAAAAAAACAGTCTGAAATTTTAAATTGTTATCGGATTAAAGAGAAAAATAAAATACATAATTTTATTTAAATATACCTCAAGTTTAAGTATGTATAAATATGAACTTTACCAATTTTTTTGATTATGTTTTAATAAAAATCGAAAAAAATTTGTCAAAATTAATTTTAAATTTTCCGATTTTTTTAAACAAATTAGCCGATTTTTTTTTATTCTTTCTTAGGAAATTAACGATTTTTTCAAAAATTTATCTGGCAGCCCTGCATAAAACGAAAGCAATGAAGGGCTTAAAAAAATTAAAATAAAAAAATTTAACAATTGTGTTTTATTTGTTTTCATCATTAAAATTCTTTCCCTTCAAATAAAAAAAAAATAATACCCATACTTGCGTACATACATACATAATTTGTGCTCCATTTATTAAAATTTTATTTTTCTCGCATCAATTTTAAATGTAACTTATTTTGACAGTTCTTGTGAGAAACTTTTAGCAAAATATTAATACAGAAACACTTTTTCTCACATCCTTCCAATAAATGCTGGAAAATTATTTAAATGACAGATAATTCTCCCAAAGTAAATATACAGAAACACTTATGTGAGAAAAACCATTTTTTGTTTCATATTGCACTGTTTTTGTTATAATTCACTTGTTTCATGCGGGAAATTTTACGATGCGAGAAATACAGAAACGGGCTACTGATGTGCACAACAAAATAGTAATAAGACCTTCATTAGTACATCATCTGGACATTTTTCTTGTATTATGCTCGCGGAAAAATCTGTAGTCTTTGTTCCTTTTTTCTTGCGCTTCTTCAGATAGATCTCCAATTGGTAGGATATTGTGTTGAACTATTTGTTCCCCATGGTATAAAATTTTATGAACTGTGGTTGGCATATGTCTCCAAGAGTATTTTTTGTTATAAAGAATTGCTGTTTCATTTGCATACTAGCCAAATTTTTTTGCATTTATCTTTCTGCTACATGATATAACTTGTAAAATGATCTGGAATCGTCTTATTAATTCAAAATGTACTCCTGTGATAGATGCTGCAGTTTCTGGATCGGAAAAGAATCTCCTTGCAGTGTTTCCATCATTTGAATTTCCTTCTCCTTGTTTTGGCTGATCAATTATAAGGCCTAGGTGAAGGTATTTTTCTTGAATTTGTTTTTTTCTTTGCTTCCTTTTTCCACATTTTCTTTGTTTTTTCTCACTGTTTCGCCTAACGGGCCAAATTCCAAATCATAACTCAATTTAAGAATATGCTCCATGAAACGAATTCTAGCATGAAGAGGGGACATTCCAAATTCGTATGCTTCATTGAAACTATTGTGTTGTGATGGGGGTTGGCTTAATTGACTTGATGTCTTTTGACATGTGGTACAGCTTGACGAAGACTTTGTTTCGGTTAATGCTTGTGCAACTTTTCCATCGATCATTGTAAGGAACATTTGAAAATGAATTTCAATGCATTAGTCATCAAATTTAAATATTGCCGGTTGAAGTTCTTTAATTTGATCTTTTATTTTTCGAACTTCTTCAGTTATTACATCTTTAGTTTCCTTTTTGTAAACAAACTTTATTGGTCTGCAATACTTTGTTGAAGAGAGAATTTCATTTTTCCATACATCCATTGCTGTTACTCTACTGGTTGAGGGCTCAAAGCCAATATAAGTTTTTCTTAAACGCAATGGAACAAAGATACCATGAATAAGTTAGCATCAGATGAGTTTTCTGAATTACATTGCTTGTATTGTTTCTGACCAGAGCTTCCATCACATCCCCATTTAGAAAATAAAGTGATGCTGCAATTTTTAAGTTTTTTTGAACAGTCAGCATCAAGTGTATTTAATAATCGTTCTGCAGTGTGTTCGAGAAGAGCCTGCAATTTTACTTCTGCTGAGCTTGAAGTTACACTAATAGCCGTTTGTGAAGGTAAGCACTCTTTTTTGACAGACACTAAATCTCGATATGCTGGAAAGATTCCACAATTTTTTTCATTGGTTCGCTTTCGCAGTTCTGTATACTGATTTTTTGTCAGTTTTAAATCCAAAAATAGTGCAAATGCTTCTTCTGGAGTAAATTTCATTTCTTCAGTTGGTGTAGGCATACTTTTTAAAATCCTCTTTGTGCGTTTAGGGCTCCTTTCCACTATTTTTTCAATTATTGCAATTTTTGTTTTCTTATTTTGCGTTGGTTGAATTTGATGCAGAAATAAATCCTTTATCATACTATGAGAAATTTCTTCATTGATATTTGCAAGCTTGCGTCTTCGTGATTTTTCACTGCAATTGTCAATTTGTTTTGCGGGCCGACCGACTTTTTCAGTTTCCTTAGCGGTAATTGACAGCTTCTTAAAAATCAGATCATTTGTTAGCCATTTTTCGTTGCGTAAGTAAAACGTTTTCTTGTTTCTAGAACATTTAAGGTACCGTTTTCTTAATGTAAATGAAAAATTTTTAATTTTTATCTTATGAATTTTGATTTCTTCTTCGTTGCATAATTTAAAGAATGGATTATTCATTATGTGTAACACAAAATCTTTTTCCTCTTTCTGTTGAAAATATATATATGCGAGAACTTTATAACTGAACTTAGCCATTGTTTAAACAATAATGAAGGTACAATTATGAATGCATGCATTTTTATACTCTTGATAGAAGTTTTTTTAAATGATCTTTTGTTACCACTTCTTGGAAACATATAAAACCCTTTTTTAATTACAAACTTAATCTTTTATTACCATTTCTTTGAAACATAAAAAAACCCCTGTTTTTACACTTTTTAAAAGGATAACATACCGGCAATAAATTAACAGGTAACATGTAGGTAATTTTCACGTAAAATATAATATAGCAGTGTTGCGTATTTTTATAAGATTTTATAAGATCAATAGTAGTTATGTACATATTTAATTTCTTTTATTAGTAACTGTTTGTTATTGTAATTTGTGCATGTTGACATCAGTGTCTAATATAAGTAAAATACTTTTTTTTCAATAAATTTAAAATTTAGTAATATACTAGAGAACGCCAATTACATTTACAATACAAGCATTTTGTTATATTGCCAAGGAAAAAGAAATCTTATGTAAGTGTAATTGGAAGAAACCAATCACAATAACATGGAAATATATTCGATTGAGAGGGAATCTAAATTAAAAAAAGAGGATAAATAAGGTTCGTTTGATCATTAATCCCATAATCAGCTTATTAGGATTTGGGTTACCTAAAACGCGCAGTTCGCGAAGGCTTAAAAAAATATAATAAAAATGAGAAATTTCCTAAAAGTTAAAATAAAGCATAAAATATCTGTTTATGGGTTCCAACCAGTGGAGAATAAGAAAATAGCAGAAAAACGACAAAAATTAAAACAAAAATTCAAACATTTTGAAAAAGCGAAATGTGCAACCTCCAAAAGTTCCTCAAAATTTGTTTACATTTGCGACCTGCTAGCAAATCATATTAAAACTAAGCACGAATTCTAAAAATAAGTTTATAAATTATGGAGAAGCTCAAAAAAAAATTACCGGACAGACAAATTGTCCGTCTGATTTCCAAAATTTTTTGTAAGCACAATCTGTTGACACGCCCTATTAAAATCCAAAAAAATCGGTTCACAAATGACGAAGTTATGCGGTAACAAACATTGAAAAAAAAAACAACATACAATCGAATTGAAACCCTCCTGCTCTTAATAACTAATACATATATTTAAATAATAACAAATTGTAATAGATAATTTTTACATTTTGAATAACTAATTCTTATGTCAGGTGATCCACTACCGGCTACTTTTTGCCGCCGCCAAAGACTTCTGTTAAGAAGTGTCAGAAAACAATTGTTCTTTTCTTTATGTCAAAATTTTACTATGTCACACAGCACAAACATGAAATTTTTCTATCCCTGACAAATTTTATTTCACCATAGAACTTTGCTACCGTTTCACACACACCCTTATATTGATTTCATTTAAGTTTTTCCTGATATATAATAACGCATACAAATATTTGTTGCAGTATATCGATACCAATATTTGCTCTGGTGGTAAGGAAGCCATGATTTGACTCAGTGTATGTTTTTTGTACAAAACACAAGTTTTACAATTATTAATCACCATTTTTACTAAGGGCCTTAAACGAAAAATCCAAAATTCCGTCCGAAGTACTCGGATCATAAGTTGGTTTCCACCACGAATAGTTATTTTATGAGTGAAGTCGGTCAGCAATCTGGTGAGCTTAGAGTTGTACGGCAACAAAATTGGATGTCGTTCGTTATATGTGAGCGCTGGTGATTGAACCAGACGTCCGTTGGCTCGGATGACGCCTAGTTGGTCCATGAACGGGTTGAGAGTTAAAATACTCTAGAGGACGATATCCTTTGTTTGAGTTTTAACTGCTTATATTCTTCTGGGAAGTGTTGTTTTTGCGTCAAAATAATGAGTCGTGTTTTGACATCTATTATTTCTTCTGGTGTAACTTCGTTTGAAGATGTCCGAAAGCTGTTTCTGTTTACACCAGTATTCCTCCATAATCGTAGGACATAAGCTAATACTCTATAAGCGCGTGACAAATTGGAGAAACGGTTCAATGGATCCTCTTGAGTAGTAGTGGTTAACGTCCTTACAGTTTTTGCTTCTAAGTTGGTGTCATCTGGACTTCTGGATTTTGGCCATTTTTCTTTGGGTAATTTTAGCCATGAAGGTCCAAGCCACCACAAGTTGTGGGTTTCTAAGTCTTGGGGCGTACATCCCCGGCTGGCTATATCTGCGGGGTTTTCTTTTGATTCGACATGTTGCCAATGGCTATTGCCGACTTTATCTACAATTTCTGAGACACGACTTCCAACGAAAGTGTTCCACGTGCAGGGGGGCTTCTTTAACCAGGCCAGTACTATTGTTGAGTCGGTCCAAAAATATGTGTCGATTTGCGTAGCTTGAAGATTTGGCAGAATTCCTGAGGCTAAATTTGCCAGTAAAACGGATCCACAAAGCTCCAAACGTGGTAGCGATATTTGTTTAATGAGAGCAACACGAGTCTTAGAGGCCAGTAAATATGTAAATATAGAATTTTCAGACTGTATTCGGACGAAAAGAGTCGCAGAATAAGCCTTTTCTGAGGCGTCGCTAAAACCATGTATTTCCACATTTAAATTAGGGCTGTACTGGATCCAACGAGGAATTTTCAGGGCATTTATTGCAGGGCAGTTTTTGACGAATTTCTGCCATTTGAGGCAAGTCAAGGGTTTTAGGTTGTCATCCCAGTCGACTTTATCTAACCAAATATGTTGCATGATTAATTTGGCATCAACAATTACTGGAGCTATTCATCCGCAAGGGTCAAAGAATTTGGCAATTCTAGATAGAACTTCCCTTTTTGTGTAATTTTCTTTCAATTCAACACCTGGGGCAGTGAATGTAAAAGAGTCTGAGGAAATGTTCCATTTTATCCCGAGTGTCTTGGTTCCGGCGTTCTCGGATAAGTTTAACCAGTCGAGCGGTAGTAGGGTCTCATTTGGCAAATCTTGAATAACTCGTGGATCATTTGAGGTCCATTTCATCAGATCGAAACCGGCAGATTTTAGAACAGTTGTAAGTTCTTTTCGTGATTTGATGGCCTCGTTTAATGTGTGACCACCAGCTAAGACGTCATCTACGTACATGTTGTGTTGTAAGGTGTTTGATGCCAGGGGGTGAGTTGTCCCGATATCTTCGGCTAGTTGAATAAGGGTTCTTATGGCAAGAAAGGGCGCGCAATTAACTCCAAACGTCACTGTGAGGAGTTCGTAATCCTCAATAGGATCTGTCTCGGATTTTCTAAACAATATTCTTTGATATTTTGTTTGCGTAGGGTCAATGAGTATCTGGCGATACATTTTTGTGACATCTGCGTTGTACACAAAACGGAAGAATCTCCACTTCAATATTATGAGCACTAAGTCTTGTTGAAGTATGGGTCCTGGATACAAAATGTCATTCAAACTTCTCTTATTTGAAGACGGGCTCGATGCGTTGAAAACTACTCTAATCTTCGAAGTCAACTTTTCGGGTTTTATTACTGCGTGATGCGGCAGGTAATAATTTGGGTATTTACTAATTTCCAGGGGAGATATTTTCCTCATATGTCCTAGCTCGAGGTATTCTACAATAACTTGGTCGTATTGTGTCTTAAGTTCTGGCTTTTGGCTAAGCATGCGCTCCATTCTCAAAAATTGGGCCATGGCAATATTTCTAGATACGCCTATTTCTTCGCCATTTTTAAAGGGTAGGGTAACAATATATCTACCCGAATCACTTCTACGGGTTGTAGACTTGTTGTGATTTTCACAGTGCGTGTCCTCTTCTGACCTCAAAACCTTTTTTGGGGTCTTCTCCACCTCCCAAAAGCGTGAGAGGATTCGGTCCAGGGACGATGTGTTTAGTAACGATATCGTTTTTCTAGGTGAAGATGTTGTACAAGTTGGTCCCCCCACAATCCAGCCAAATACTGTTTTTTGTGCTAAAAGGGATCCAATGGACCGCATCGGTGTTTCCATACTATATATTGAGGGGCCTAAGTCGAGGCCTATTAGTAGGTCGATGGGTCGACTTTGATGAAAGTGTGGGTCTGCAAGTTCTAGTTTTGCAGCCTCTGCGAATTGTTCTGCGTTTAACGTTTGGGGCGGTAAATTGGATGGAAGGGTCTTCAAAACTGGTGCCCATACCTCTAACTTAAACGATGTATCCACCCTGGAGCAAAGGTTAAACAAACAGGCTTTGGTCGAAGTTTCAGAAACTGTCTGACTCAAGCCGGAAACGTGTACTATATTACGTTTTGTAGGTAAGTTTAATCGGTTTTTCAACTTGTCCGATATAAACGTGGATTGGGATCCAGGGTCGATGATTGCTCTTGCCTGGTATCTTCCGCCTCTAGTTTCGATTTGTACTATTGCAGTTGTGTCGAGGACTGATTACTTCCCCGCAGGGTCAAGGAAGTCAGGTTAGGAATACCTGATCTGGAAGTGGACTGTATATATTGGGCTTGCGCTGCAGCACTTGTACTAGCTTTCTCGTCAGCGTTATTTGGTGGTAAACTTATAGGCTGGGTCACCGTTGCCTTGTGCAACAAAGTGTTATGTTTTTGTTTGCACAGCCTACAACTATATTTGCTTAAGCAGTCCTTGACACCATGATTTATTGACAAACAATTAAAACATGAATTTGTGACTTTTACTATGTGAATTCGGTCATTCACATTCTTTTCCAAAAAGTTAGGGCAGGATCGTAATGGGTGGGGCTCTTTACAATGTTGGCAATTGTGTGTAGAGTCTTTTTGTCCCCCCTTTGATGGAAAACGTTTCTGAGTTTTCGACTCGTTATTGGTTTGAGTCGCGTTTGTTTGAAAACTGTGTACCTGTTTTTGTTTAGTGAACGGCTTAGAACATTCCTTTTTTTGTTGACAGGGTTTGGGTTTGGTGATGGCCGCTATTGACTCTAAAGTCTTAGAGTGGTGAGTCAAAAAAGTGTTAAATTGTTCCCACGACGGAACCTTTGTTATTTCTTGAAGAGAGTTTTCAAATTCCTTCAAAAGTGTTCGGGGGAGCTTGGTCGAGCAAAGATATACAAGAAAAGGGTCCCAAGTGCCAGTTTCTACCCTTAAAGCATTTAAAGCTTGAATGCAGCCATTAACGGTTCGTTGTAGTGTCTGAATAGATTGGCCTGAATCGTCGGTAACTTTCGGAAGGTCAAATAAAATTTTCAACTGTTCGTTGACCTGAATCCGATTGTTCTCGTATTGAAGAACCAGATTTTTCCAGGCTATATCGAAGCCTTCGTTGGTTAATGGGGCATTTGAAACTATGTTCCTAGCGTCTCCTCCAGTTTTTTGAAGCAAATGAAATAATTTTTCAATTTTACTAAGTCGTGAATTATTTAAATATAGGGCGGTAAAAAGGTCGCGGAAGGTTGGCCATGTCACAAAATCACCTGAAAACGTATCTATGTCGCAAGGTGGCAGCCGAATAGACGAAACGTCGTTGTTTCCTAAAATTGGGGTTTCGGCAGACGAAACAGTTGGGGCAGAAAGCGCCAGAATTTCCGCGTTAAGTGATGCCAAACAAGTTTTGTATGCAGCCAGGACCTTTTTGTACCGATCGCGAAGTTTCTGCCTGTCTATCGGTTGTTCGCTCGATTCCGGTTTCTTGTCCCTACACTCTTCATAAGCCCTTTTGATTTGCTGCCAAAGTGAGTCTAGTTCTACACGAAGAACTTCTAAACTATGAATGTCCTCACCTGCCTTTGATTCTGAATACTCGCTTTCAAAATCTAAAAGGTCATTTGTACAATTAACAAATTTATCGAGTGCCATTATTAATTTTTTGAATTAACCAGAATCGTGAAAAAAACTATTTTAAAATGGGTCAAAAAAGTACCTGCTAGCGATTAAACAACAACAAGTATCGGAAAAAATTATAATATTTTTAAAATAATTAGAGTCCCACAAAGCGATTTGTTTCCCCGGTATTTGTTTAAAATGTGATGGGGGTGGTAACCCTGTTGGTTCTCTTCGTTCTTGAAAAATGCAGCGTAAAAAATATTAAGAGTAACACAACAAGCAAGAGAATTTATTTCTTGTTGTTTGTTGTCTTTTATACTTTGACTTACTTGTTGTTGTTGGGTCTTTTTTTTCTTTTCTGTGTCACTGCTTGTTGATTACTTCTTCTGTTGTTTTTGTTGTTGCTGAGTCTGCTAGTACTGCTGTTGAACTTGCTGCTACTGCGCCAAAGAATTTGGGTCCCGTTAGCTTGTTAACTATTAAACTTTGCAAATTTGTTTTTTGAACCACTTTTAATTTAATTAATTTTTATTTTTGATTTTTTTAATAAAAACTTTACTTTTGTTTTTTAAATTATTGTTCACTACACTTTTGCTTCGGTTCGAAGGACCAAATGTTTGGGGGTTGATTTTGTGCTGGTTCTTTTTTTTTGTTGTTAAATAAAACACTTTTTTTTGTTTGTTGTTTTTGTATTTTATTTATTTTAAATTCATAGTTTTGTTCAATGATATTTTAGAGTTTTTTGTTCACAATTTTTTTTCTCTACTTTAAATGTTTCTTTTTGTTTTTTATGTTTGGTTTGTTCACAAGTTTTAATTTGTTTTAATTTTGACGGATGTATGTGTTTAATGTTGTTTGTACAAAGGTCGCAACTAGAGTGAGTTTTTAATGTTTTAAAAATGATCTTACAAGCTAAGTTTCAGTACATAGAAAAATAGTGCAATGACAAATGTGAAAAAGTAAATAACAATTTAAGGACCGTTACTATTTTACAGGGTGCTGTGTTTATAATGAGTCATCATTAACCAGTATATTTAAAGATTGAATTTCGATCTATCAAAAATTGAAGCCTGGACAGTGGCAAATGGTCTATGTCTGAATTTCGCTAAATCTAAGTGCCTTGTAACTTCCAGGAACCATACACAAATAACTATTCAACCCAATATAATCTTGATCCCGCAGCGAAACACTGGCATTATTTTAATTATTCACTTACTTGGTCCGATCATATCAACGCTGCCGCAGGGAAAGTATTTGCGATTCTCAATTCACTTTGGGCAACTCAACAGCTTTAATATATGGCGGCGAGGTTTTTTCAAGCTGTGACAAAGAAGCACCAGGAAATTAACATCTACACATAATGCCATTCTGAGATATGTCTTCAACTTAGGACGTTCTTCTCATGTTAAACCCTATGAAACTAAACTTTATGGTGTGCGTTTTTCCGACATGTGAAATATTTTAAGTCTTATTTTTTTGGATAAAATTATCTATACTGGGGTGCCGACTTATCTATTAAAATGTGTTTCTTTTACGCAGTCAAGAAGAAATAACAACCAGATCCGGATAAGATTTAAGAAGTTGATATCTGAATGGCAGTTTTTCGTTCACAGTATTCGTCTTTGGAACACACTACCAACATCTGTTTAATTTACTAGTAATGCAACGCAGTTTAGGAAATGTATTTTTAATTTTTCTTTCCGTACATAAAAATGTGTAATCTCTTGTTTAATATGTTTAATATCGTACGAAAAATGCCCTTTAAAAATTCCTTTTATTTATTTAATTCTTTTATTTTTATGTTCAATGCTACAATCTTAGGTGTCCACCCGCATGAAAGCCCAGATTGTCTGTTTAATCCTAACACTTTAAACAATTTTTTTCATTAGACAATCCAAATGATCCAGACTACTATTCAGCCCTTTTATGGTTGCCCGAATAAATTTGAGTGTTTGTCTGTGATGAGCATTCGTTCTAATGCCATTGGTGAGGATGTTAATATTTCCTTATGTTGTTGGATTTATAACGCATATCATTAATTATTGTTTTACTACTTCCACTTTTCCAAAAGTTTGGAAAGAATTATACCGGTTGCATAAACAAGCTCTGCAAATCTTCTTAGTGACTTTAGGCCCGTTAGTACACTTCCTGTTCTTGGTAAGGTTTTTGAAACAATAATGACACGGCAAATAATTGAATTCATCAATGCAAATTGCCGTCTCCGTTACAATCTGCGCGGTAGCTCAAAGCAAATAAATTGTTATTGATCTTATCAATACCGGGTGCCTTCTTGGTGTTTAAATTACAAATAGCCTTTTCGATTTCTCTTAACGCATATATTAGGGAAATAGCTGTTCTAAAATTAACAGGCGGTAACTCGACTGCTATTTCTTCAGATATATTTGGGGTAAATACGTTTTTCAAATAATTAACAAACAGATTTTCTTTTTCAATATCATTTCTTGCTCAGCTAACATTGTATTGGTCTATTGAGTTTTCTAGCTGCACGCCATAATGAGTAGTCGGATTGTGGAGTTGCATCGAGTTCCCTAAGATATTTTTCCAGGGAAGCCGTTTTCTGAGACTGCAGTAACTTTCTTAGCCTTTTGTGCACTCTTTTAATAAATTCTTAAGTTGAGGGGATCTGTGCAATTTCCACTCTCTTCGCACTCTACTTTTTCCAGTCAAGAGACGCTCGATATCTGTAGAATAAATTTTATTATTTTTGATTTTTTTTGGCGTTATGCTGAAATGTTGAGCAGTTAATTTAAGATAACTGTCAAAATTTACAATAGAAGGATCCACGGTGTACTAAGCGGAATATTTTCAGATACTTGTTATATTTACCAATTTATTTGTGTGGCTGACATAGCTAGGTAACCAGACGTAGATACAGTTCGATTGGGGTTTGTTATAGTAAGAATTGTAGTTGTGTGATCGGAAGATAATTATTAGAAAGCTTCAACTCGAATCGTTTCTATGGGGATGTTCTGAACCATGAAAAAATCGATAACATCTGACATTTTTTTGCTGATCAGTAGGCCAATAAGTTGGTGGTCCGCACGCTACCACATTTAAATCCATTTTAGAGATTGTCTTAAATTAGACACGACCCTTTGGTGTTATAAGTCGTGACCCGCAGAAGGTATGTTTAGCGCTATAATCGCCAGCAGCTAGGAAAACGGGTCCGAATGATTTATAATATGTATTTGCTTCCTGATATTGAAAACCTAGGTGGAATATATAAAGATGTAATTACTATGTTTTGGTTTACCTCTTCAACACAAATGTTCGTTTGTTGCTGATAATCTAAACAATGATCACACATTAAGTAATATTTGATTCGGGCTTTTATCAAAATGGCAGAACCTCCACAAGCTCTATCTCGAGGGTCCTTGGTATCATATAATATATAACCATTGATTTTAAGCGTATTTCTTGAGGTGGTGGAAGATTTAAACGTTTTTACTAATTCATTTCGATTAACATCAGCTAAGGCTTTACGAAGTTATCTCTCAGAGGCTACGAAATTGGTACCATTATCGCTATAAAACTCAAGAGGAATTCCTCTTCGCCCCATAAAATCGTGACCCGCAGAAGGTATGTTTAGCGCTATAATCGCCAGCAGCTAGGAAAACGGGTCCGAACGATTTATAATATTTATAATATGTATTTACTTTCTGATATTGAAAACCTTGGTGGAAAGTATAAAGATGAAATTACTATGTTTTGGCTTACCTCTTCAACACAAATGTTCGTTGGTTGCAGAAAATCTTAACAATTATCACACATTAAGTAATATTTGCTTCGGGCTTTTATCAAAATGGCGGAACCTCCACAAGCTCTATCTCGAGGGTCCTTGGTATCATATAATATATAACCATTTATTTTAAGCGTATTTCTTTGAGGTGGTGGAAGATTTAAACGTTTTTACTAATTCATTTCGATTAACAGCAGCTAAGGCTTTACGTAGTACTCTCTCAGAGGCTACGAAATTGGTACCATAATCGCTATAAGACTCAAGAGGAATTCCTCTTCGCCCCATAAAATTACGAACAGCCAAGATGCACGAGCTTGTGTTTTAAGAATGCGCAACTTCAATGTGAATCGCCCTTATAGCAAATATGTAAACAAACAACCATAGCGTTTTTCTTTGTGGCAGTTGGCGATCACTAACATTCGTATATACCACAAACTCTGGAAAGACAATATTTTTGCCTCAACTCATTGACAACGGTTTCATGACTGCTGTGATAAAATTTTTCATGAAAGTGTAGATAATTAAGCTTTATAAAATAACTTTTTCTTGGAATATTACTGAAATGATAATGATCAGTAGTTTTTAATCAATTAATTTTTTAAAAAGTATTTCAATTTAATTGATGTGATAAACGAATCAATTATTTTTTTAGTTAAAAGAAAATTAAAAATATAATTTTGATTTAATTAACATTGTAGTTGTTTTGAAATAAATTTTGAATTAAAATATTGTTACGTTACTGCCTTTTCAATAACGTTTTTTGTTTATTTTCTTTAAAATAAAAAAATAAACAAAACACTCAAAACTTTTCAGTTCACAACCTTTATTTATTTACTCAGTCACTTCCACAATCTTTATTTACAGGTCTAAGAAACTTACTCACAATTGCGACCTCTATTTGTGATCTACTTACTTTAATGTTTGTACTTATACTGAATTTTTAGTGCCATATGAATGTGGTATTTATACTCTAGACCAAACGTGTAGATGATTCTACAATGTTTGAGCCCAGACGTCTAGAGGGCTCTCGAATTTTCGACCCTTGACGACTATTATGTTAATTAAACTTTTGCATCTATAGTTGTCTACATTAACACCCAGCCTGAATAAAATTAAGATATAATACATCAATAAACTAAAGTATGCTTTAAGGAGTAATCGAATATTTGAGAAAATTGAAGTGGGGTTAAAGTACAATTGTGCATAACAATTTTAACATTAAATTTTTACTAGATAACTTTGTACCGTGATTTTTGTTGCCATTATTAAACGTGGCAATCCTAATTTGTATTGCTCTATGTTTCTTTTTCTTGAATTTACCTTTTTTCTTTTTATGTTTTCCGACTACTTATATATATGTGTTAATCTTTTGTTAATGTAAGTTCTTAATAAACCACTGAAGTGAAAAGAAGTTTTCGGAGTTCGGGTTTTATTTTTGCCAAGTTACGAAACGCTTGGAAATTTATAAGGAATATTGTGTTTTTCTTTGTAAAGTAAATTACGGTATGAGCTCGTCATACCAAACAGAAAAGTTAGATGAGAATGTGGTAAATGGTACCTATAAGAAAGCCGAAAATGATGCAAAATGGGATGCTGCTAATGATAAGGTAGTGGCGATGATTGTTTGAGCGTAAAACCATCCCAGTTAAACTACTTAAAAAATCTTGGTACAGCTTTTTAAGCACGGAATCGCTTGGGGGAAATTTGCATGCCCAGTGGACCAGCTCGTAAGGTAACGTTGTACAAAAAATTATTGTCATTGAACATGACCGATGGTATGAGTATGGTGGTGATTTGAATTCGTTCACGGACATTGTTGAGAAACTAGCTGAAGTCAGTATAGAAATTAAAGATGAACTTTTGGTAATATTTTGCTATCCAGTCAACCAAAAGCATATAAATTCGTAATTGCTGTGGAAACGAGAGACGACATTAATCCTCTTAAAGTTTAAAGGGTGAAAACAGACTACAAGCAGTTAGCGTTTTAAACACATGACGACAAACGCAACAACAGAAAAGATGTAAGCAAGCAGCATAAAAATAAAAAAAAGTTAACGGAAAAATAGAAGAAAAGTGTACAGCAAAGAAGAATGCTGAGAAAAAAACGGAAAAAGTAATGCGTTTAGGATGCTTGCGGCGACAACAGCAGAAATTATCGACAAACACACATACGTTTTGGACAACGGCGCACATGTGCTGTAGTTGGAGAATATTTACTAAATTTGAGCAGCGGAAAGAGTGTATACGTTTAGCTAACGCAAGTTATATTGTTGCTGTGATTAGAGTGGAAATTAAATTGGTTTTTTTTTGTGATGTTCTGTATGTTCACGGTATGAAAAGTTATTTTTTCTCTGTTGACAAAATAATGCAGAAAAGTTTTTATATAAAGTTCAGTATGAATTCTGCAAATGCTTTCTTTAAAGACAAAGTAATACTAACATTTAAAAGAAAAAAATGTACGTTATTGAGTGTGCGATGGAAAACCAATGCTAATCTGCAGTTTTAAGGCATAATAGGTAAATCCTTTTGAATTATGGAAGTTTGTTCGCTAAGAAGATGGTCAATGGTATTGACCAGGAGAATTTTAGCGATCAAGAAAAGTATGTTAAATGTATGAAGGTCAAAGTATGTACGCAACCGAATCCAGAAGTATCGGAGAGTAGGGTGGAAAATCTACTAGATTTGATAAACACATATCTTTGTGGTCCTTTTGAAAAACAATCCATTTCTGGTTCCAAATACTTTATTACGTTTAAAGACGATAAGTGTAGAAGAGTATTTGTGTATTTTTTGACAATAAAGGATAAGGCGTTTGACAAATTTATTTTATTTAAATATGTTAGAGTGACAAACAGGTCGCCAAATAAAGAAATTAAAAAGTGACAATTGAGGTGAATTTGTCAACAAAAAATTTAATAAATTTCTAGAAAAAAGTGGCATCGAACGCCAACTTACTGTACCATACAGTCAAGCCCAAATTGGTGTGGCAGAACGATTGAATCGGACATTCGTCGAGATGGCTAGGAGCATGCTCATACATTCAAACATGAGTGAATTTCTATGGGCAGTGTATATTGCTAGGGCTGTGTATATTCGCAATCGATCACCGACACGAGCGTTAGTAGGTGTAACTCTGTATGAAGCCTGCAACGGCAAGGTTCCGTTGGTGAAACATTTCCGAATTTTTGGCTGTAAGGCAGTGGCCCTTGATAAGTCGCATCGTGGATAGTTTAAAGCGAAGGGCAAAGAATATCGTATGGTGGGCTATTCCCTAACATCAAAAGCGCACAGACTCTATGACCCGAGATCGCATAAAGTAATCAAAAGAAAAGATGTAATGTTTAATGAAACTGACCAAAAGGGAAATGCTGACAACTTATCGTTTGATTTAACTAAACAAAATGTACTTGACGTGAAGGAAAATATGGCTGAGGTACGTAATGATAACCAAAGTAAAGACTATGAAAGTGCAAATGATATGGAAGATTTGGAGTATTTCTTAGAAGGCGAAGATAATGTTGCTGTTGGTCTAGGTAGACTGAAGATTAAACTTACTGGAAAACGAGGAAGACCGAGAAAAGTATACAATGTTTTGAACGCAATGATAGAAAATTAATATCTGAAGCAATGAACAATGGTTGGATGCTATGCACGAAGAGTATAATTAATTGACAACTAACAACACATGGAGTTATACAGATTTGCGAATTGGGTAAAAAGCGGTAGGCTATGAGTGGGTGTATGCTGTAAAACGAGCTCACTTTGTCGCTAAGGGCTGTAGCCAAGTATATAGTGTGAATTAAAGTTAAAAATTTTCTTCCGTATGCCGTTTTGAAAATAAGAATGATATTGTCGATTGGAGAAGAAAAGAAAATGAATCTTCATCAACCAGACGTTTGCACAGCATATCTTAATAGTGATCTTAGTGATGACCTTTATATGAAGCAGCCTGTAGGGTATGCTGATAAATGTTGTGCGAACTCAGTATTGAAAATCAACAATATATGGTTTGAAACAGCCTGGAAGGGAATGGAACTCCAAAATAGACTGCGTGTTGAAGAGCAGTGTATAAAGTCATTCCTAAAAATCTTAGGAATAGAACTATTAAAAAAAGCTTTATAAAATACATAACAGAAATTTAGCTCATAGAATAAATTCGAAAAATAAGAAATGTTGAATATAATAAAGTGGCTTATGAAAAAAAATAATTCCCAGATTCTATTTGTTAAAATAGTTGAGTTAAATACATTAAATTTATAAAGTATCACTATCCAGTGTGACACAAAGAATGCTGACGAAGGCCGTAGCGGGCCAGAAAATGCATTACATTCTGCTGGTGTCTAATAATTGTAAATTTTGCAGTACATACAATATACTTCATTGCTATTCAACGGATAGCTAAGGTAAAATGTAACAGGAAGATACAATTTAATAGTCTGGTTGTGTATAAAGTCATTCCTAAAAATTTAAGGATTAGAACTAATAAAAAAAAGCTTTATAAAATACATAACTGAAATTTAGCTCATAGAATAAATTCGAAAAAAAAAAATGTTGAATGTAAAAGAAAAATATAAATTTGGTTTGTGGAAGAGTGTTGAAATTATAACACGATACAAACTATGAACAGCTTTATATCAAATATGCAAGTCATGATGCAGGAACTGTTAAGAAACCAGATAAGAATATGTTACTGGAATGCAAACGGCTTAAGCCAACACAAGATAGAAGTGAAAGTTTTCTAAAGTCTCAGTCTATTGACATGTTGCTGGTTTCTGAAACACATTTTACATTAAAAAACTGTTTTAGAATAAAAGGTTACTCTACGTACGATACAAAACATCCCAGTGGCAAAGCATGTGGCGGTGCAGCTATAATAATTAGGAATCAAATTAGCCACTTCTTAATGCCGGAATATAAAACTGATCACATTCAGGCCTCATCAATATTCCTCCCGGCCTCAAATATCACCATATCTTCTATATACTGTCCCCCAAGACACAAAATTACTGATGATCAATTCATTACTTTTTACAAAACTCTAGGCAATAAATTTATAGCAGCAGGAGATTACAATGCAAAGCACACGTTCTGGGGCTCACGACTCACTACTCCGAAGGGCAGACAGCTATTTAAAGCTATATCATCTCTTAAGCTAAACGTTATATCTGACGGACAGCCCACTTATTGGCCTTCAGATCTAAAAAAAACTCCCGATTTAATAGATTTTGCAGTCATTAAAAACATCAGACGCGATCAGCTTTCTACAGCCTCTTTGTTTGACCTGTCCTCAGATCACTCTCCCACTATTATATCAATGTTAAATTTTCAAAACATCGAAAAACCCTTTTGTTTCCCTAATAGACATACTAACTGGCTCAAATACCGAATGTATATAAGCTCCCACATATCGCAAAATATTTCGCTTAAATCCGATAATGAAATACAAGATGCTATAAACGTATTCTCTGAAACATTATCAACTGCAGCTAAAGTAGCGACACCTTTCAAACACTACAACGGCACTAAAAACGAATTCTCAACAACTATTCAAAACCTTATAAAAGAAAAGAGAAAACTTAGAAGACAATGGCAACTACATCGCTCTCCTACCTTGAAAATGCAACTAAACCACTGCCAAAGAGCCCTTCATAGTGCTCTCTTGGAGGACAAACAATCAGCTCTAAGGGCACATTTAGAAGGGCTAGAGCCAACAATGTCCACGGATCATAGTCTTTGGAAAGCCACCAAAAAAATTAATAACCCGATAAAATGTGAGAATGCTATTCGTTATAGTGATGGCAAATGGGCTAGGTCCAATAAAGACAAAGCTGAAGTTTTTGCCGATCACCTCGAAAGAGTGTTTACGCCTAATATTTCCGACTCAGACATAACCTTACCAGCTATTGAAGACCGTGTTGTTTCTCCAATGAAAATTCGTTTCTCGTCCTTAAACTCAGCAATCAAAACAAATAAATCGCCTGGAATGGACAAAATTTCAGGAAAAATGATTCGTGAACTACCAACATCTGCCCTAAGGCTAATTTTACTCATTTTCAATGCCATCCTGCGAACCGGTTTTTACCCTAAATCATGGAAAATATCAGAAATAATCATGATACCTAAGCCAGGTAAGGACGCTAGTCAAGTGTCATCTTATCGTCCGATAAGCTTACTTTCAATTTTATCAAAGCTCTTTGAGAAGTTATTTTTAAATGCATTGACCCCATATTTAAACGACCGCCACATCATTCCAGTCCATCAGTTTGGATTCCGAAAGGATCATAGCACCATAGAACAGGTTCATCGCATATGTACTCTTATCAGAAAAGGCTTTGAGGACAAACACTATTGCTCATCACTCTTCATAGACATTTCTCAAGCCTTTGACAAAGTGTGGCACGACGGGCTTTTATATAAAATAAGGTCCTTGTTACCCCAAAATACCCATAACTTACTGCGAAATTATTTATTAGATCGCTCGTTTGTAGTAAAATATAAAGACTATATCTCAGACTCAAGAAGAATCGCAGCTGGAGTTCCCCAAGGCAGTATACTTGGTCCTCTTATGTATATATTTTACACCTCAGATATGCCCACAAGTAATCTGATACACACGTCAACTTTTGCTGACGACACAGCGTTTATAAGCGTACATATAAATCCAGTAACTGCTTCTAGTTGTCTGCAGACTTATATTAAAGAACTCGAACAATAGCTTAACAAATGGAAAATAAAAGTAAATCCAACAAAGTGTGCACATGTCACTTTCACCTTGAGAAAGGGCGACTGTCCCAAACTTAAGATTAATAACATCGAAATCCCTCAACAAAATCATATAAAATATCTTGGTATACACCTCGATCGTCGCCTTACCTGGTCTCAACATATTGAATCCAAATCCACACAGCTCAAACTTAAAACACTACAGCTTCAGTGGCTTATTTGCTCTCATTCTGCTCTCAACCTAAACTACAAGGTTTTACTCTACAAAGCTATTATTAAGCCAATATGGACCTATGGTATCCAACTATGGGGAACAGCTTCTGCTTCCAATATAGAGAAATTACAAAGACGACAAAATAAAATATTGCGACAAATTACTGGTGACCCGTGGTATATTAGAAACGCAAATATTCATAAGGACCTCAAGATTCCATTTGTTCGCGACGAAATAAAAACCTTCTGCTCCAAATATGCACGAAAACTGGCAACTCATCCGAATCCTCTTGCACAGGATCTACTGTCTTATAATGGACATACTCGCCTCAAGAGGGTCGACACGTTGGTCCTCGCGCAAATGCATGGAAGATGAAACTTAACGAAACAAAAATGGAGTTTCTATTGCAACGGCAATAGACCCAGAAATTACTAATTAATTTAAGATTTTAATACTTATTGTTATTTTCTTATTATAGAAAGATTCAATAAATAAATTGAAAGTCGGAAAAAAAAAAAAAAAAAAAAAAAAAAATTCCCCTACAATTGGCTGGGTTTTTTCCAACACGAATTGTAGTTGTAAGAGGATAGAAAAAAACAAAATTAAAAAAAAACAAGTTGCTAAATAAAGCAACTTGCCATTTCAGTTTTTTATTTGCCGGGCACATGCAAATTTATTATCAAAAATTATTTTCGGGAATGAAATATTTATTAATTAATTCATTTATTAATGATGTGCTAATAATCCCAATTTACTATTCGTTACTATTTTTTTATGTACGAGTACTTCCACACATTCCTGAAAATTTTTTTGAAAATAAAATAAAATTTTTTTGCAGTTTTAAAATTTATATTAAAAACAATTAATTTACATTGAAAACAAAGTCAAATTTGTATTATTTTTGTTATTTTAATATTAACGTACTTCCTAATCTTGTTGCGTTTACTCTTCATGGTTATTTTTTCCATGTACTTATTCGACATCTATTCAGTGGAGTATTCCTATTCTCTTGCTTAAGCAAACAAACTAACTGCATCTTGCTCTTATACTTAATATTAAGCTGCAAACATAAACAGCAAAAGAGGTAAGGCTTTAATAACCTTCATCCACCTTTGGGGATAAACTAATACCGTTTTCTATAGAATTTAAAATCTTTTCAGGCTGTCCATATAATATATGTACTATGAGTATTAATGACACTGGGTATATTTGAGGGATGTACAATAGGGGTATAACTTTTGAACAATTTTTAAAATTATCAAAAAATACCTATCCATGCCATATAGACCATGAAAATCTATGATGAAAAGTGGGGTCACTTTATTCGCGGGCGTTTAAAAAGTTCCCCCCCAAATCACTTTGAAATTTAGTATTTATTGTAAAACACAAACCATTCACTTATATTTTTATGCTATTTCACAAATAAGACTTATACCACCAATTATACTACATCCAAATAGTTAAAAGTATGTTAAAATAACACGGAAGCTCTTTTTTGAACAAAATGGAACCAACCTCACAATCCCAATTGTTTACTTTTATTTTCATTTGTTTGCAATCAAACTTGTGCAAGATATTTTTCAACATTGCAAAACAACACGCACTTTGAACTTAAAGTTTATTTCTTTCAACAAAGATATTTTTTAGTACCTGAAGTTAATATATAGTACATCACTGTATGAATGGTATTTAAAAAATAAAAATTCAAATATTATTATTTTTTGGAAGCTTTTAGAAAAAACGGTTTGGGGGGGAGGTTTTTCATCCAAATTGATCTCAAAAAACTGTTTTCTTGACATATACATCAGTGGCCACCCTGTCGTGATAGGTATTTTTTTTGGTTATACCCCTAATGTACAAGCATGTGTTGAACGCTTTGAAGAGCATTACCTTTTAAAGATTTTCGTAGGCGAATGAGGTTGTCAGCGTCCGAAAAACAACATGCGGTTGAAGACCATCCAAAAATGGAAATAAATAAAGGCCAATCTTCCTGTTCACCAGAAAATATATGCAACTCCTTCGGAGCGGATTGTCGTGGGTTAAGGGCACTTTGTTGGAGCTGTGTGTTAATATTACTTTGTGTTGTGAATAATGGATTATATGTATTTGTGTTATTAAAGGAAGAAATTTGGGGGTTGTAATTGAAAGTTACATTAGTTGGTTGGTGTGAAACATTTTGCATACACGGAGTATGTTCTTGTCTCTGATGTCCGCTTCTATTGGTGGGAGCTGTTGCACAAGTTAGCGCAATGTTTGCATTAGAAAGACACAAATAATTTTGAACCTCAGTGTTGCTGCAAAATCTAGAACATTGTTGTATGGTGTAAGTTTTACTATTTATTGGAAAAGATTCGTTTGACACGTCATGTGCTTGATGGGATATTAAGCCATTATCATTATTATTTTTAGTTGGTGGATTCTGAGCAGTTTGTTCAAATTCTGGGTCTTCTTAGGTCGTTTTGTTTATCCAGTTCAGATCGGATTGAGATTTATTGGTCACATTACTTATCAGCTTATTCTAGAAATTGATATTTCTTGTTCAAATATTCGCGTTGTAACTTTAGCTTTGAGGCTTGTTCTTCTTCCGGACGTTGAAGCTGAAGTTGAAGGTTAGGTCACCTCGTAATTAACATTTTTTTTACAAAAGAAAAAGTATGGGGAAGGCGCTAAGACGCTTCATGACAATTAACTTTCGTAAAAAAAAAATATATATTACATTAGCCTTACGTATTATAAAATTTTGGAGTTGAAATGGTGTTGTCCCTCGATTAACAAGCATTTTGTGCAATCATATTTTACAGTGACCGTGCAAGCGGCTTTAATGCCTCTAATTTCTGAGTCATTGTTGTTGTCCTTCTCCTTTATTTTTTACTCTCTTGAGTTAAATTCCAAATCAGGATACATACTTTGCACTTCGGGTTCGTCTACAGGAGCCCAAATTTTCCCTCGAAATTTTTCTCACTTTGCATCCTGACAAATACGAAGTTGAGCTCATTGCGCCTTTCGAAAACACAGATCATAACCTCATTTCTGCATCCTTTGAATTTTCAGGCCTTCGTAGCGCTTCAAAACCAGTGGGAAAGTGCTCCACTTTTGTCTATGAAAAGGCTTGTTGGGCTGAGCTTAATGACTTTTTTCAGCATTTCAACTGGAAACTCTGTTTTTTTTTTGATGACAAAAAATTAGTGCTGGTTTAATCAGACGTACAGAAATGCAGTTAAAACCAGAGAGAATACGTTCAGTAATTGGCGTGATGACAAACCCAACTACTGACGCGTTACGTAAACACGCGAGAAACGAATGTGCCAAAGTACTCAGCCGTGAAAAGCTTCTTTACGAACACTTTCTGCTTGCTAAGATCTTTCCTGCTCCTCGGGATATTAAGACCTTTTGGTCATTTGTTTAAAGGTTAAAGAATAATACTTCTAACAATACTAGATCTCCCACAATAAAACTGTTATAATTACAATGTTTGTCTACCTTTGCAGTCGCAATTTAGTTCATCCATTCCAACCTTTATTATGCATGAAAAATATTTACAGGCACGGTTGATATAGCCAACCTTTTAGCTGATATGTCTGCAAATAAGTATTTTCTTTCTGCTGGAAGGTGACCTACGTCCAGCCAAATAAAACTACTTCCCAATAGCAATAGTTGAGTTGCATTTGAATTCAGGGGTACCTACACTTCTCCTTAGTTTTCCTAACGACCTCCTGGGTCTTACTTCCAATCCTATCTTATGTATCGTAGATGACAGAAACCTTTGTCAATAATTTTCCTTTAATCATAGACCAAACCTTACTGAGGTTGAAGCTATGAAGCAAAACATGCACGACAACATCTCCGAGTGCGCTCTTGCGAATGCGTCGATTTTAATGCTCGTAAGACCCAATGTTATATGTTGACTCACAGACGGCTTTCGGAGCCAGCATCAGCTGTATCCATGGGTGGTAAGCTATTGAGGAATCCGGCACTCTTGATGTTCTATGCAAAAATTTCAATGTGATGTTTGTTGGAACTAATTCGTTTCTCGGTAAAACTGGACGTATACACCCAACCCGATACAATTTGGAAAAATTCAAATTAAATGTCCACAAACACTACTCCCTCTTTCTTCTCAATTTTGGTACACAAAGCTAGATTATCAACACACAACATCTGTCAAAAAAAGGGTTGGAGTGGAAAAGGGATGTGGTACCTCAAATATAAAAGCAAAAGAGATTTATGCATATCTATAGAGCGGTAACAGCTAAAGCTGGCGTAATGAGTTACGTGGGTAGTGCACAAAATAGAATGCCGTATACCTAAAGAACTGTAAGTGCAAAATTGTCCAAATTTGGTACAAATAGAATGGTTACTCTTTGCAAGTTGAAAAAACTGACAAGCCGGATACTGTCGTTTTTAACTTATTCGGGTACGCTGAGTCCAGTGTTGCTTACCTTTTTTTTAAGATACCTCTTGTTTTCGAGATACATATACAGTTATTTCAAAAAGGATTACGTTGCACTTCATATATTCGCGTAACTCAAAAATAATTTAGTTATTGAACGAGCTAAAAAAAATCCGGATTTAGCCATAAAATTTCCTTTTTTCAAATATGCGTAGTCGGTTTAGAAACATAATTTTCTTGGCAAAAATAAAATGATTTTTTTTGCAACATTTCTAAATTTTTGTTTTTTAAAAAATCATAAAAAATTGGAAAATGCAGCTATGCTTCTTATTTTCTCTAGACATATAGAAAACGGAGTTGCAAACGAAACAAGCTATAAATGATTAAAATCTGTTTACACCTTTTGATTTCATTCAAAAGACATTTAATTACATTTAAGAATTGTTGTATATTTGAGTGAGCGTGAGGTTGTTGTTTTCTATATAAAATATTTCGATGCAGCAATGTGTATCATCATCAAGGAAAAATTAAACAAATAAACTAACGTTTTTTTTTTAATTTCATTGAATATAATTTTTATTAAATTATTTTTATGAAGAAAGTAATTTT
Organism: Pollenia amentaria; assembly: GCA_943735925.1. Taxonomy (NCBI): domain Eukaryota; kingdom Metazoa; phylum Arthropoda; class Insecta; order Diptera; family Polleniidae; genus Pollenia; species Pollenia amentaria. The sequence continues at coordinate 43,818,307 of OX031008.1, read as the reverse complement.
ACAACATGAAATGAATTAAAATTTAATGATAATTTTTTATTCTTGACAGAGCTGGGAATCATGACAATTCTTATTGTTATTTCATTATTAAAAAAAAAAACAAAAAACGTTGCTTTGTGCTCGTTTTCTGCTCGCAAAGAATTTTGGCTTACGAAATTAAAAATAAATCTCGTTTTATGCTTACGAGTCGAGCACAAAAATCTTACGAGTCGTAAAAAATTTGAGCTCGTGAGTATGTGAGGGAGCATTGGGCTTATCCATTTTAGTTTAAATAATTCGTACTCATGGAAATGATTATTTTCAAAGATTTAAATTTTAAAACGAGAGAATTGAGTAGAATTTTTTCCTACCCTAGTTACGTGTGAGACGTCAAATACTTGTCAATATATTTCATCATAATACTTCAGATATAAGGCTTAGTTAAATCTTTGCAACTATATTTTTTAGGACATAAGACAATTACAATATTGCTATTCATTAAAGGCCTTATATATAAAAAATAAAACAGGTTAATAAAAGGTTTATTACACAAGTTTTCATTTTAATTTTTTTATGAAAAAGGCAGTAAATAAATAAACAATAGTTTGTTAATTTAAAAGAGTTTACCTTGAAGTTCAATTCCCGATATATTAATAAAATCTTGTATATGTTTTATAAACATTTTTATAAACGCCAATCTTAAAATACACCATGAATAGGACTTAGGCTCCAAATGTTCCTTATTATCTCTATTGCTCTTAATAACAGTTTTAGCATTGGAACTAATTCCATCATCTTCTTCTTCTTCTTCTTCTGATTCGTATGGGTCATCCGTATCATATTCATCACAATCTAAAAGTAAATATACATAATATTACATTAATTACACAGTGACACAAAAGTAAAAGAAAACAAGTAAGAAAGTATAGTCGGTCAAGTCCGACTATATGAACATATACTACGAATTTACAGAAACATTTTCGAGCGTTTAACCTATAAAAGATAAATGGCAATCGTTGACCTGGCAAAATTAAAAAATTAGGTTATGAGGGAGTAACGGCACTAAAAGCTATTTTTGGGAGTGGTAGCTGTGTAGGAGCAATGGTCCAATATGGAAAGACTGCAATAAAATTTGGTAAGATCATTATAATTGCATATTTTTAAGGCCTTATTTGATGTCAATATAAACATAAAAAAAAAAGTTTATGGGCAGAAAGACTCTTTTCTGCTGCAAAGAAGATTCTATTGGGGCTGAAAATACTTAATATTTTTTAAGGACTAAACGAAAATTTAAGTTGAAGCAATTTATGAATTTTAAAAATATAAAAAGTTCGGGAGGATTAGTGATTTTTTTTTCCGAGATTAATAAGAACACAACTATATAATTTTGTAAGTATTCAACAACTTTTAACTATTTATTTCAATTGTTATATTTTCTTTTCATCAAGCCATTTACATTTAACATTTTGTGGATACCATGTACAAGTATTACCATGTATGTTTAATTTTGACATTTTAATGTTAAGAAAGCGTAAGTCCATTAATTCAATTAAATTTTTAAAATAAAGTATGAATTAACTAACTAATAATAAATTCATTAATAAAATGCTAAAAACGTAAGTATAAAAAAATATAAATTCAAATATACATAACGAACCTTATGTGGAGAAAACCTTCATAGGCCAAAAAACTCAACGTTCAAACATGCCGGCCCCCTTTAAGGACCAAATCTCTTCAATCGATTGAAAGTGGTACAAGATTTGCAATAGGACGTTTATATATGCCGGCTTTTGTCCTTTCCGTACTGGCCTTCTACTATGAGGACGACTATCCCGGTCTATCCTATTGGTCCCACTTGTAGATTGGGTTGTGCTCTCCATTTGACCTTAGTATTTCGACCAAGCTCGCCAAAACCTCTGCTTCAGACAGCATAGGATTCGTCATCGCTTCCACCTCAGCTGGTTGTTGTTAACGTCTCCGACGGATTCTGGCGGCAGCGAACGCGGACCCTCTCCTATATATTATATTTACATATATTGCAAAATCAAATTTAATAATTCAATTCGCTTGAAGAAAAAAACGTCTATTCACAACAAAGCACACTTTGCAACTCCCCTCCTATTACAATATGTGCTGGAAGGCATCCCCGGCGTTCGGGTCTGATGACAGCGGTGTTATTGGTCGGCTGTTGAGCACCGCCTCTACTTCTAGAACAATCGCCTCCATTTCTTCCTGCGTCAGCATGGCATTGCCTACAGCTCGTAGAAGTAGGTACTTCGCTCGTTTTACGCCTGCTTCCCACAGCCCTCCGAAGTGAGGAGCCCTGGAAGGTATGAATCTGAAATCTTCCTGTGGAATGCTGCGTATGATACGACGTTTTTCTTGCTCTTACACGAGTTCCCTGAGCGTTTAGCTGGCTCCTACGAAATTGGTGGCGTTGTCGCAGTACACTGTGAGTAAAAGGGAGAATAAACGCATTTGTAGAACAGCCTTAAAAGTGAAACAAACATAAGCTGCTATAAAAAATTTTTCTGGCGATCCACCGCGAATTCGCAATAACATGTTCACGGGACACAACAATATACGCCGACTATTAAGAACGGCCGTAGAGCTCTCACCCGCTTGGTAAGAAAGTGACCCATTTTTTTCGTCATAAGCTTTGGTTTATAGCGGCAATAGTGAACGCATTAACGCACTATTCTGCTACACTCTTCTTTGGAATTTAAGATCCAAATTATTTCTCTTGAAAGAGCAATCAAGCCTTTGTTCCGGCGTGGCAATTTTCGAGGTAGATTTTATAAATATAAGGTTATAGAGTGTTTTCCGTGTTTACAACAATGGTAACCCTGAATTTTATGGTAATGGTTTCGCTTATTCTCAGTGAAATTGTGTATAAAGGGTGTTAGCCTTTTTATATTTGTTGGCAACACCAGATATGTCTGTAATTTAGCAGTCTCCTTAGAAAAATTGCCTTTTTGGACAATTTCTATCAGTCGATATAAAGCCCAGTTCATTTCTTTAGCATTACGGTTTTCGCATTTTCAGACTTCTCGTTACTTACAAACATCGATGAATCGTAGCACATAGCTCAAGATTTAATATTTTCTTAAATGAAGAGAGTTCTTCGACCAATTTTAAGAAAACTACTGCATCAACAATATCTATTCTTTTTTTCCAATGAAGCTTCATCCTCTGTCAACTATAAATTACTTTTGACAGGCCACATAGATATATCAGTTAAAAGGAGGACCATTTACCATTAAACAAAATTGATTTATTTAGGTTATCTACATCACAACCTCTTGATACAATGTCATCCGGATTTTGTCCAGTAGGCACATGGCGCCATGAAATGCGGTCTAACCATTTGTGTATCTCAGCAGCTCTATTTGATACGAACGTTGTTAGATTGGATGGACGAGTTTTGATCCAATGTAGTTATTTCTGAATCAGTATAGAAAGCTACAATCTCCATTTCATAGCTATCTTTTTAATTCGATTCGACAATTTTGTTTATTAGTGCCGCACACAGCTCAAGTCTCGAAAGAAATTTTGTCTTGAGTGGGGCTACTTTCGATTTGGCTGTTAGAGATCGACAATGTCCTATATCCAAATTACTACTTCTTACAGCATCCATAAGCTCGAATTTTAGCATCTGAAAATCCATGTATTTAGACTGATGCTGAAGAAGTAGTGTGGACGGATCTTTGGATTTGAATAGAATAAATTTTGAGCAAATACTCCTTAGTTTTCCCATGCAGTATTTAATCGCATAGGTACTGATTCATCCTAGTCTAATTTCAGAATCCAAAGTACTTGGAATAACATTTTAGAGTTTGTTATGATTGGGCATAAAAGTTCGAGAGGATCAAACAACCTTAAAGAAATCGACAAAAGGTTTCTTTTTGTTGCTTTCTAATCTTGAAAATTATTTTTCAAATGAAAGTTGAACGAATCATTCTTCGGGTCCCAATGTTTGACCAACGCTTTGGCTGAATCGGAATCATTATGTAACAATTTTTGTTACCGGAAACATTAAAATCAAAGTGATTTGAAAACCATTTTTTTAAATTAAATCCTGCTGAACTCAGTATTTTTATTTCTTTTATTTATCTATTTTCGATGTTCCATACACAAGACTTAAGTCTTATATTGCAGTATGGAACTGAGCATATGCAAATACAGTCAATCAAAACTTAAATTAAAAATAATAAAATTGCGTTAGATTTAATTAATAGTAGTCTTAAAGATTCCAATAAAATTTAAAATTTGATAACATTTAATTATATGAAGCTAGCAAGATTTAATAAACATAAGCTAGAAAAAAATTAAAAAGGAAACGAAAAATGGAAAATGTGAAACCAGAATAGTTTAAAACATACATTTTTATACTTTTATATAATCAGAAATCATTAAAACGAATATATGAAAAATGACAAAAAATACTTGTCCTGAATTTACGTGCGTTACTAGTGGCTTGTGATGTATAGGGAATTCCGTTCCATAGACTGATTGCATGAATAAAGAAATGGTATTAAGTAATCAGTGTTCGACGACCAAATGCTAGAAGTCTTTTACCTCTATTAAGTGTTGAAAAATTTAAACGTGTATAGAGATGCCCAGGCTGATGTGTGTATATAATTTTGAGCATAAACAGTAAAATAAGCACTCTTAAGTAATCATCAAAAGTAACTCCGTAAAGCAATGTAACGTAGGGGGAAATATGGTCATTCTCCTTGGACCAAATACGTACCGAACAATGTTTTTAATCTCACCTGGTCTCGAATAGTTTCGTGCTCTTCAAAACTATCGTCTCCAGTTAATCACTGCAAATCACTGCGTACAACCTTATCCTCTTTATACAAATCACTCAAATAAATCAGACATCTGATTGCCAAAAATGGTGCAGAAGAAGTACCGTAAGTAACGGTGTTTAAGCGAAACAATTAAATCGAATCAGATGGATTTTGTCTCCAAAGAATCAGTTGAAAATGTGTATCGTCATCGCGTATTAAAACCTGGCTATACATTTTTTCAATGTCAGCAGTGATAACAAATTTATGGAATCGAAAACGGAGTAGTGACGTATGTATAATTATTCTTGTACATGTAGGTCCAACCATCAAAATCTCGTTAAGAGATGTACGTGAAGATATTCGACATTAAGCATCAAAAACTGTATGTATTTGAATTAATTATTACTAAACACATATACTATTATTTTAAATTGATCTTTGTTTTTTTATATATTTTGCTTTTAGTAAATCAATTTTGTTAAACTTTTTTCATCTTATATTTGTCTTTAACTATTCTGATTCTAATGCTGTAATTTATAAGATACATATATTATCTTGTTGTATTAGAAAATCGATATTTATAAATAAATAATTAGTATTGTGGTTATTTTATTGAACTGTTTATAGTTTTTAATCCAAATTTAGATATTTTTAATTAGGCTTAAGTTCATCGAATTTAATTTTCATTAAATTATTTTTATGAAGACAGGAATTTAATTAAAATTTTTCTTGATAAGTTTTCATTCTTGACTGCGCTGAGATTTGAACCCAGGCGTTCACGGAGAGGTTGCCCAGACTAGTTTCGATTGTAACCACACAATCTCTTCAGTGGGGTTTGCCGTCTTACTCACTCGGCTATTGCAGCCGGCTGACGTCAATAGTCAATCATCAATCTTTAAACCAAATGGTATTTCACCTTGGTAGATCGAAATTTGCTTTTGAATGAAGGATTATTTATTTACTACCCGAAGTTTGGTAGAGGTGCTTTGAGGTCGTAAAACGCATTGCTGCGAAATAACATAATGAGAAGAATTAAATATTTGATTGTCATATTCCATCATAAATTCGTGATACATTTGCTTCATATTTTGATCGTTTAAAAGTTTTCGTTCCAAACCTAAAAACTGCCTTTTAGCAGTATCAAAGGAAGATCCGAGAAGTTTAGTATCCGATTAAAAAGAAAATCAGACGCTAATCGCCGTAAAGATTTTTCAAAATGTTTCTCACAATTTCTCTGTTCTTCTGTAAATATATGGGAGTGTTCTGGAAATCGAAAACGCAAAACGCAAGAATTTTGAAGTTATTTTTAATACACTCTTAATCCAATCTTTTATAATTTTCTTATAGAATTCTGTTTAATAGAGAAATATTTTTATTGTATTGCATTTGTCAGGATCTGCGAGTTCAACATTTTTAGGAATATTCCAGTTAGTCGAGCAAATCTTACGATCAGGTTGAAAGTTCGTAATAAAACTTAATACCCAAAACGTTGAAGAGAAATGAGTAGAATTAACCCTTGACATTAAAATGATATCCATATTTGTCTTCGCAACCGAATTTGTTTCGGCTATACCTGTTAAATTTAGTCTGCCTCCTTTTCTTTTAATCCGAAGCCTTTGAGCTAGTTCCTCAGTTATCAAATAAGTATAAAAACCGAAATCTTATAATGTTGTAGCAATTATAAATTCACCTATAGAGCTGTTTACTTTAACCACGGCTGTGGCAAGAAAAACATTTTCTTCAGATTTTGCGTAATTTACTGCCGAGTTAGAACCAGGATAACTCTTGGGAAACATTTCTTAAAGAATTTCTTGAATCGGAAGCAGTATCTGTATTCTGGGCATAAGAACCATATCGATGAAGAAAACACATAATTGAGCAGTACATCAGCGACTGTGTGGCCTTTTTTAAGACAATTTAAACATGCCAGCGCAGCTTTTATTAAATCAAATCCTTGAAGCACAGGCACGGCAGTAAAAAAAGAGGAATTATATATATTGTAATCAGCATTCTTATATAATAAGCATTTTTCAGCACGCTGTTTAGACTATTATTTTTCAAGTTTTTGGGGTTTGCACCCGAAGATTCATCAGTAGAAGTTTGATGAAACATTTTATTGAGCATACTCTCACAGTCAGACAGTAATTGGAGCCTTTCGAAGACTGGTTTTTGAGATGTGGATTAAGTTAAAACTTAGTTAAACGTACTCTGAAACTCGGATTTTCCGGCGAAATGCGTTTTTTTATTGTTTCATTAAAGACCAATATTTTAAGCAAAACTAAGCTTTTCCGTCAACATTTTGTATCCAAACTTGGTAATGGCAGCACAAATCTGTTTTCACATTAACTAAGCCTAGTTTAACTGACATTTTTTATCATCATGCTTCGCAAAGCTGACGCTGAAGGTTTAAAAATCTGAAGGATCTCAAACAATTTAGAAATATTTTGCATAAAACTCAAACAATTATTATCATAAACCTTCTTAACACAGGGTCTCCACCTGAGATAAGATATAAGATTTTTATATCAGCAAACGTCAAATTCAATCGCAGAGAGTAATATCTTACGTGTGGACTCTCAAATAGTGTTAGTATTAATATTATAATAAATATTATGAGACAGTTGTTATGAGAAATCTTATAACAATTATCTTATAAGATGAGCTGTCAAAAGTACACATACATACACCATATAAAACAATAATAAGCCACCATTATTAAAATCTGTAATTTATTAATGCAAATAGTGCCAATCTTGTAAAAAGTGTTTAAAAAATCAATATTTTAAACTAAAAAATCAAATAAAAAATAATAAAAACGATAAAAGTTTACTGTACGAGAATCAGTCGATTATGAAATCTTATAAGATACGTGTTCCCCTTGTTTAATATTAAGATTAACATGAAGAAATGTATTCTCTCATTCTGTCGACGCTCTCTCAGATATTCTATCAGATATTATCTCAGGTGGAGACCCTGTGTAAGGCTTGCCATAACTTTGGGATAATTATCTTCTGAAAGCTTCAAAAGCTTTAACAGTACCTAAAGCTTCAGCCGTTAAGCATGACATCGAATGATTAAATTTTTCAATATCTGTCAAAATGGGATCATTGTGGCCCAAATTCTCAAAGAGCATGAAACATTTTTAAATTTTGAGTATTTTCCACTGAACTTAGGGAGCCGCATACTTGAAAGCCTAAAATGATATGGTTGAAAAAATGAAGATTCCTGTAAACTTCGACTTTTATTTTTCCTGAAGACTTACAGCCTGGCCCCCGATGTCGACCGCTATCGTTCGCTTGCATTTTCAAGGACAAACCGGTGATTTGCGGCCCACTAACTAAATATATATCAATTTTATTAATATATTAATTTTATTAATATATTTCTTTAAAACACTACCACTTATAAAATGATAGAAGTTTTTAAAATATTTTTTATAAAATTATATTCTATATTTTTTGTTTACTGCTTTGTTTGTTTTCTTTTTACTCCTTTGTCCTTGTTCTGATTTGGTTGTAGCCAGAGTTCTATTTTTTGGCCTAATTTATATGTTTTGTCGATTTTTATTTAAAAACTAGCCTTTTATTTATGGAATTTTTGATGTGGCAATACAGTCATTTGACAATTAATAAATAACTAACGTTAGACACGTAAAACTGTCGACCGACAAGTCGATAGTAAGTAGGCCGCTTAAGAGAACGACAATGAGTGACTTGTTATCGCTCGCTTAAATTGTCGATCTACATTGAGGGCCTGGCTGTTAATTATAAAGACTTCGTGGTCACACAATGCCTTTGTATATTTGTGGGATCTAAGGAATACAATTCGGATTGAAATTCCATAGCTTGACTGTGGTGATCTTTTAGAATATGTATTTTACAATCGATTTCAAAGGGATTAAGCAAAGTGGTTTTTTCTAGAATAGATCTATTTATTCTTTCAATATTTTGACCCACTTTAGCGTTTTTTGTGTAATAATTTTTCCAAATTATCAGATACTGGACTTTGATGTTTCTTACCGCCCGCCATTTTGAATAAAAACTAAAATTCGAAGAATATTATCAAATATTATCAAAAATTATTTTCGGGAATGAAATATTTTATTAATTAATTAATTTATTAATGATGTGCTAATAATCCCAATTTTTGAATGAAAACACTGAAATTTATTGTTGTGGGAAAGCTAGTTTCTATGCGCATTTCGCTGGTTGCTTAGGCCAGCTCGTCAGGAAACTTTTTTCAAATACTTTAGAAAAGCTAAAAATATTATACAAGTAAGACCATAAAGTGAATAAGAATTTTAAAACACTCAGGTCTTAAATGTAACAATATCAAAGCTTTAACAAAGACACAACAATAAACCGTCGATTTTTCTTTCTTACATTCCCCTACAATTGGATAGTTTTTTCCAACACGAATTGTAGTTGTAAGAGGAAAGAAAGAAAAAAACAAAATTAAAAAAAACAAGTTGCTTAAATAAAGCAGCTTGCCATTTCAGTTTTTTATTTGCCGGGCACATGCAAATTTATTATCAAAAATTATTTTCGGGAATGAAATATTTTATTAATTAATTCATTTATTAATGATGTGCTAATAATCCCAATTTTTGAATGAAAACACTGAAATTTATTGTTGTGGGAAAGCTAGTTTCTATGCGCATTTCGCTGGTTGCTTAGGCCAGCTCGTCAGGAAAATTTTTTTCAAATACTTTAGAAAAGCTAAAAATATTATACAAGTAAGACCATAAAGTGAATAAGAATTTTAAAACACTCAGGTCTTAAATGTAACAATATCAAAGCTTTAACAAAGACACAACAATAAACCGTCAATTTTTCTTTCTTACATTCCCCTACAATTGGCTAGTTTTTTTCCAACACGAATTGTAGTTGTAAGAGGATAGAAAGAAAAAAACAAAATTAAAAAAAACAAGTTGCTTAAATAAAGCAGCTTGCCATTTCAGTTTTTTATTTGCCGGGCACATGCAAATTTATTATCAAAAATTATTTTCGGGAATGAAATATTTTATTAATTAATTCATTTATTAATGATGTGCTAATAATCCCAATTTTTGAATGAAAACACTGAAATTTATTGTTGTGGGAAAGCTAGTTTCTATGCGCATTTCGCTCGTTGCTTAGGCCAGCTCGTCAGGAAAATTTTTTCAAATACTTTAGAAAAGCTAAAAATATTAATAAGAATTTTAAAACACTCAGGTCTTAAATGTAACAATATCAAAGCTTTAACAAAGACACAACAATAAACCGTCAATTTTTCTTTCTTACATTCCCCTACAATTGGCTAGTTTTTTTCCAACACGAATTGTAGTTGTAAGAGGATAGAAAGAAAACAACAAAATTAAAAAAAAACAAGTTGCTTAAATAAAGCAGCTTGCCATTTCAGTCTTTTATTTGCCTCTTACAACTACAATTCGTGTTGGAAAAAAACTAGCCAATTGTAGGGGAATGTAAGAAAGAAAAATTGACGGTTTATTGTTGTGTCTTTGTTAAAGCTTTGATATTGTAACATTTAAGACCTGAGTGTTTTAAAATTCTTATTCACTTTATGGTCTTACTTGTATAATATTTTTAGCTTTTCTAAAGTATTTGAAAAAAGTTTCCTGACGAGCTGGCCTAAGCAACCAGCGAAATGCGCATATCATTTATTATCAAAAATTATTTTCGGGAATGAAATATTTTATTAATTAATTCATTTATTAATGATGTGCTAATAATCCCAATTTTTGAATGAAAACACTGAAATTTATTGTTGTGGGAAAGCTTAAACTGTTAACTGTCAAAACTGCTGATGTAAACTATATAGTTTACGATCATAAACTAGTTTGAAAATTACAAGTGTAAATGCACTATTATTCACTTTATGGTCTTACTTGTATAATATTTTTAGCTTTTCTAAAGTATTTGAAAAAAGTTTCCTGACGAGCTGGCCTAAGCAACCAGCGAAATGCGCATAGAAACTAGCTTTCCCACAACAATAAATTTCAGTGTTTTCATTCAAAAATTGGGATTATTAGCACATCATTAATAAATGAATTAAATAATTATCAAATATTACTTAGTTTGTTTCTTAAAACAATTTTTCCTTTATTAACTACATTAGCCAAATTTTTTAAACAAATAAAATTTCTATCAAAATTTTAAATATTCACAACTAATTTAAATTGTAAACTCGCCACCAAATATTAAGCTCCAAAATTTTCGTCTATATTAAATTTGACTATTTGCGCAAATGAAAATTTATAAGTGTTTGTTTTACAAATTAAATTACAAAAATTCTCGTCCGTGTAGCATTTAGCTACAATAATTAAATTTTATACACACCAATATTCTCATTTTATACACACCAAGATTCCGGATTAATTTAATTAAATTATCCGTTAAAATATTATTGATCACGAATTTTAAAATTCAGTTACGTGTCGATTATTGAAAAAAGCGTAACGTGATTTGAACTATCTTTTTGACTAATCTGGCAGCTTCGTTTGGTTTGCATGCAGTGGGTACGCTATACTTTAAGCACATATAGTAATCCGAAACGAACCAAATGGAACATACAGATAAATAAATAAACAAAAAAAAATTTCGAAAAATGAGAAAACGGATGAAGTTTCGGCTACGCAACTTTATTCATGACGCCGTTTGTTGTAGAAACAGCAACACGACAAAAGTTGTCAAAAAAAAAAAAAAAACGATTTAATACTTATTCGTTGTAGGAACAACCACAACTCTACAAGAGTAGATAAAATCGTGTCTGTTCTAAAAACAACAACACAACTACAATAAGAAAAACGTAAATTTTTGGTTTGTTATAGAGTTGGCAAATTATTTTCATGTTCCAAAAAAAAAAAATGGATGGAAAATTCCTTTTTGTTAAGATTATTTAGTTAGAAACATCCAATTCTTTAATGTAGAATGAGGACGAAAACCACATAGGGGCATTCTGCTAGATTCTTATAATTCTGTTAACAGAGGGGAATTCAACAAAATTTAAAATGGTGTAACAGGAAAATAAATATTACTATATTATCTTTCTCTCTATCTCTCTCTGGTTCCAAAGTAAGAATTAAAATTATCATTATATAATATAATAAGACTCGTGAACCGATTGTGTAAAAGGTTTTTTAAAATTTTTTTTATCTTATGAGGTGTAATTAAATTTTCGGGTTTTGCTTTTATTAGTCATTATATTGTAAATAAAGCAACTAGTTTTAAACTTCTTTGAAAATGCATAAAAAATAAACTAGTTGGGCTGCTATGAAAACCCAATTTTATATACGATAGTTTGATATATGAAAAAAATCAAAAGTGTAACTAGTTTAAAGTAAATACCAACCAGTATATTTCAAGCTAAATACTAGTTACTTTCTCTACAGGGTTGCTTGTGTCTCATTCGGAATATTAAAAAAATGCCAATAAAAATAACTTTTAATTTTTGTTTTTTTTGAGTACATATACATATTTTTTTTTTTTTTTTTTTTTGCAGTATTTATTTATTGAATCTTCATATATTAAATATGAACTAACAATAATTAATCAATTCTTATCCTAATATTTACTTAATGTCCTGCCAGTGCCAGACAAAAAGAATTAGTCATCACGGTTTCTGTTCACATATGTAGGTGTTTATCGCTCATCTGATTGGGTGAGTGCTGCAGTGTCTCTTCTCCTTAATCGAGTGTGGCCGCCATAATTTAAAATATTTCGAGCTAAGGGATTTGGGTGCAGTTCCAGCCTTTTTAAATATTTTACTGCATATTTCGTTATCATAGTTTTTACCAATGGCACATTGAGATCCTTGTGGATATTTGAGTTCTTGACGTACCAGGGGGCGGCTGTTATTATTCGAAGAAGTTTATTTTGGCGCCTTTGAATTTTTTCGATGTTAGAAGCCGAGGCAGTGCCCCATAACTGAATACCGTAGCACCAAATTGGCTTTAAGATAGAGTTGTAAAGTAGAAGTTTGCAATCGAGACTAAGAACAGAATTTCTTCCAATGAGCCAATAAATTTGAATTGCTTTTAGTTTCATTTGAGTTAATTTTGCTTCTATGTGCCATTTCCACGTTAAACGCCGATCTAGATGTATACCGAGGTATTTTACATGCGAGTGTTGGGGTATTATTTGATTATTGATTTTAATAGGGGGGCATGTTTCCCGACGCAATGTGAATGTTATATGTGCGCATTTTTGCTCATTGATCTTTATCCTCCATTGTTTTAACCACCTTTCCAGTTCAAATATGTGATCCTGTAAGTAACGAGATGCTTCTTGACAGTTTTCATGTACGCTTAGGAAAGCTGTGTCATCCGCAAATGTTGAGGTTTGTGTGTAGCTGTTTGTTGGCATGTCCGAAGTATAAATTAAGTACAATAGAGGGCCCAGGATGCTGCCTTGTGGGACTCCAGCGTTAACTGGCTGAGGAGAACTTAAAAAATCGCCTTCTTTTATAATAAATTGACGACCGACTAAGTAGCTTTCTAACAGCTTGTGTATGTTTGCTGGCAAGTTTTGCTGCAATTTCAGTAGTAAACCTTCATGCCACACTTTATCAAAAGCTTGAGACACATCGATGAAGAGTGCTGAGCAATATTTTTTTTCTTCAAAGGCTTTTCTTATTACATTTACTATTCGATGAGTTTGTTCAATTGTGCTATGCTTTCTTCTAAACCCAAATTGATGATTAGGAATACATCTATTTTCATTTAAAATCTGCGTTAATTTTGCCACTAGTAGTTTCTCAAATAGCTTTGAAATATTAGATAATAAGCTAATAGGCCTGTATGACTCAACTTTTGTGTGATCCTTTCCTGGCTTTGGTATCATGGTTACTAAGGAAACCTTCCATTTATGAGGGTAGTATTGAAGTCGTAAAATAGCATTAAAAATAAAAAGAATAATTTTCTTTGCTGTACTTGGTAGCTCCAAAAGCATTTTATTACTGATCTTATCAATACCGGATGCCTTCTTGGTGTTTAAATTACAAATAGCCTTTTCGATTTCTCTAAACTCGAATCTTAGGGGAATAGCTGCTCTAACATTTACAGACGGTAAATCGACTGCTATATCGTGAAATATATTATGGGTAAATACATTTTTCAGATGATTGGCAAACAGATTTCCTTTTTCAATATCATTTCTTGCCCAACTTCCATTCAAGTTTCTCAATGGTGGCTTAGAGATAACTGGTCTATTGAGGCTTCTAGCTGCACGCCATAATGAGTAATCTGATTGTGGAGTTGCATCAAGTCCCTTGAGATATTTTTCCAGGGAAGCCGTTTTCTGAGACTGCAGTAACTTTCTCAGCCTTTTTGTGCACTCTTTTAATAAAGTCTTAAGTTGGGGGGATCTGTGCAATTGCCACTCTCTACGAACTCTCCTTTTTTCAGTCAATAGACGCTCGACATCTGTAGAATATATGATTTTGTTTTTGGTTTTTTTGAGTGTTATGCTGGAATGTTGAACAGCTAGTTTGAGATAACTGTCAAAATTAACAATAGCGAGATCCACGTTCTCCGGTGTGCTAAGCGGAATATTTTCTGTGCAATGGGCACTCAGATATTTTTTATATTTTAACCAATTTATTTGTGAGACTGATGTCGATAAGTAACCAGACGGAGATACGATTCTATTTGGATTCATTATAGTAACAATTGTAGGTGTGTGATCTGAAGATAATTCTAGGGACGCTTCCACATGAATCGTGTCTATGGGGATGTTATTAACCACGCCAAAATCTATGACATCTGGAACTTTTTGCTGATCAGTAGGCCAATATGTTGGTTGTCCGCTCGCGACCACATTTAGGTCCATTTTACAAATTGTGTTAAACAAAACACGACCCTTAGGTGTAATAAGTCGTGACCCCCAGAAAGTGTGTTTAGCGTTATAATCGCCAGCAGCCAGGAACAGGGTCCTAATGATTTGAAATATTTATTATATTGGCTTTCTGATATTGAAAATCTAGGTGGGGAGTATAATGATGAAATTACTATGTTTCGAGATAATTCCTCAACGCAAATGCTCGTTGCTTGGAGATAATCTTCACGATGATCGCACATTAGGTAGTGTTTTACTCGGTTTTTTATCAAAATGGCAGAACCTCCACAAGCTCTACCTCGAGGGTCCTTGGTATCATATAATATATAACCATTGACTTGAAACGTGTTTCTTGAGGTCAGATGGGTTTCAGAAACCATCATAACATCAATTTGTTTATTTTTAAGAAAGTATTCTAGTTCATTTTTATGTTGGCGGATGCCGTTTGCGTTCCAAAAGCAAATTTTTAAACAGTTCATGGCTTGTTTAGTACAGCTTGCAATAACATCGATTGCATTCTTAACATTTCCTGCATCATATTACCCATTGTGTTTGTAAAGTTATTTACTGTTTGTACTAATGTTTCCATGGTTTTCTCTAGACGACTTAAGTTAGAAACTGGAGTTTCATCATTATTTGGCAACTCACCTTGCATTGGCATATGGTTTGATTTTAGGACGTTAGCGTAGGATGTTCTGTTATTACTAGGCTGCGGTACCTGAACGTCATTAATGTAGACTTGATTTGTTGCCTGCATTTGAGGGGGATTAGGTTTCGGTCCAACCGAGCGCTTGACGATAGAGTATACAGGGCATCCTCTATAGTTGGCCGTGTGATTACCACCGCAGTTGCTACATTTTTTTACATTGGGGTCGTTTTTAGACTTATCGCAGAGAGCTGTACCATGTAATTCTCCACATACGACACAAACAGGGGTTAAATGGCAATATGCCTTAGTGTGACCAAATTCTTGGCAGTTTAAACATTGCACGGGACCATTCCTTTTGTGCGGCTCCTCTATTGTTATTTTTCTATACAGGATATATTTAAGATTATAAATGGGATGCGTTTCGTTCTTTTTGAGCTTAATGTCGCCGGGTTCTAACTCCACTCGAAATAGTGGCTGAGGATTTTTTTCTCTATTTTTAATGTTTATTACAGTTTTTATTTTGAAGCCCTTCTCTTCTAAAAACGTTTTTATCTCACCTGGGTCCACGCATGAGTCAATGCCCTTAATCACTACCTGAAGACCTTTACTGCTCTTCAGTTGATATGTATAAAAATTCTTATTAAGTGCTTCAAATTTAGTTATTACCTTACGAAAATCTTCTTCACGATTAACTTGTATTTTTGTCTCATTTGTACTACCCCGCTTAATTGCAACTACATAAAAAGAATTTTCACCTATTACCGATATCAAATTCTTTATTAATTCATTTGAGTTTTGCTCTCTAAGATATATCGGCGGTGGCTTAGAAGATTTGATAACGTTTTGTGCTTCCGGGGATTCCTCATCCAGAATTGCAAAACGATTTTGTGAACTTGTTCTATCAGCTGTACCATCTTTTGAGACTTTTGAGACCGAAGCAACTGCTGAGGAGGTTGGGCTGCGACCCCGTTTAAGCACTGTTATGTACCTATCAATACCTACTTGTACTGGAGGCTTTTGAGCACTTTTTACTTGTGGAGCTGAGTTTTCCATCATGCCTGATTTAGGGGTAATATTTTCATCACTTATTAAAATCGTTTTTGCCGCTGGGGCACCGCTTGCAGGTTTTATATTTTTTATTGTATTAAGATCAACCGTATTATTAGACACCGAAGGTGATACTGAGTTATCTATTATGCCTGATTGGGGGTTAATATTTACATCACTTATTAAAATTGTTTTTGCTGTTGAGGCAACGCTAGCAGGTTTTATATTTGTTATTGTATCAACCGTGTTATTAAATACAGACGGTGAAAGGGATCGCGTGCGAGTAATAGGTTTAGCCGTTAGGTATTTGCTATCATCGATTCTTTTTTTTATTTCTGCATTTGTTTCGTTAACACTCACTGTGATATATGCATTTCTACTGTTTGCACTCATAAAAGTTTTTTTTTTTTTTTTTTTTTTTTTTTTCTTTTACAGTTTTGCTCTTCTTATTTGTAATTGTTTATCAACACCGAGAATAAAAAAAATGTGTGTTTATGTATGTATGTAATTTTTTTTTTTTTTTTTCTTTACTTGTTTTTACTTTTTTTAATACTTTATTTGTTCAAAAAAAAAATAAACCGTATGCCGAGCTTAGAAAACACGTCTATCTTCAACGAGCGCGACAGACAGAAGATATACATATGTCTACATAAATAATGTTTAAAAAAGCACTTATTTATATATATATATATATTTGAGTACTATACATTGTGTTCAAACTAAAACTTACCTTTCCATTTATATTTAGGAGTTTTCTGCATTTTCCTAGTCTTTTCTTTTATTTTTACAACTTTTAATACATAACACAAAAAATCTTTTACACCAAATTATTACAATCAGTGTAGCCATTTTAGTATTTTTGCAACTAAATTATCATTAAAACTTTGTTTTAGTTGCAAAATGTTCATTAAGCCTTGGCATTTTATTCAGCATTTTTGGAAAATGTTTTTAGCATTATATATTTTAATAATTTGGACGAATAGGTTTATTAATTTTACTAAATTTTTTTTATATATTATAATAAATTTTGACTTAAAATAGTTGTACCTAAAATAATTTCGTATGAAAAGGGATAATTTTTATGTTAAGGAACATCTTACCTGTCTTGTTAAAAAAATTTAATATTCAGGGAATATTAGAAATGCCCTTATCATGTTGATTGTAAATATTATTTGCCCTTTGATATTACGATATAAAAGTACAAGGAAATGTCACTTTGTATTAAGATAACAATTCAATAGTGTAGATGTGTGAAAAAATTGTTTGCATGTATCAGGGGTTTGCGCGCCCCTAAATTTAAAGTTTAATCTCAACTATCTGTGCTTCATATTTATGTGTATCAGATGCTTTACCAAAATCTATCCACTTGTTTAAATATAACCATTTATTTTAATTTCTTTTAAAAAATTATTCACTAAAATTTATTTAGTTTCCAATAAAATTTCATACTAGTAATAAATTTTTAACTAAAATCTTTAAAACATTTAAGCATTTTTTTAAATAATTTTTAGCATTTTTTTGCCATGTCTAATGCCAGATTTATCTGTAAAATTTTTTTTAGACCTGGCCACACTGAATTCACTTGAAGAAGGTAAAAAAGTTTTTCTGCAGCCTAATTATTCTAAAATAGCATTTGACATATTTTCAAACATTTAAATGCCTTAACCCAAAGAGCAGCAGTGAAATGCTTAAATGGCAACGCTGCTACAATTAAAAATAACACTTTAGAAGTAAAATGGCGATTCAAATTGACAGCTTGTATTAAAAGATAATTGCTCAGCAATGTATTATATTAATTGTTGCTGAACATGTATTCTAACACATATTAATACAGGGCGCACGTTAATATTTTGTGTTAGTTTGTAGTAGGTTTATGAACACAGGTTGTGTGGTAGTTTAATCTGTTACAAAACAGACACAGGCGTTTATGCCAACGCTTTACACAATCAGGTCGATTGTTTCATTTTAAATTTTAATTAACAACATAAATTTACCTGTATTTTTCGGTTTTGTTAAGAAATATGAAAGCATCGACATTTCCGGTGGAACAAACTGTTCACGATAAGTCGGCTTGTCCTCCTTCATATGAGTAGGAGTACTGTTGTTTCCAAAATTTCCAAGAATCTTCATATTTAATTTAACTCTTTGTTTTGTTATAGATGTAACTGTATTCCAAACGCTGTTTTCCACCGTTTGTTCCTCAGATGGGCAATAATTTGAAGCAGCGTGATTTTCACATGTAGCTTTCCTTAAAAGTTTCTTCATACCCCCACCGAATATAGTAGACCAAGTATCAGGAGAGAAGGCGTGAGCCACAAGTCTGTACAAAATGCGACTGTCACAAGTAACTAAAGCATAAGTAGCTAGTGACACATATGTTGCAATAAAACTTTCCAATAAAAGTACGTTTAGTTTTGGTATGTCTTCATCTTTTTCACTTGCCAAAAGAGCTCTTAAGTTTGCAACTCCAGGCCATTTTGAAGGTGTTGTGCAAACAACAGTTGGTTCGTCTGTAGAATACATCCTCTTCCTATTATAGATATTTGTATTTCCAATTAAATGCGAACATTCAAATGAAGAATTAAGTTTTGCAATATTTTCTATACCCGGACTTTGGAATCCATTTTGTGTCAAATTATTAACAACGAAGCTTTCAGAGTCGCACAGTGATTGATAAATACAAGATGATAGTGCTACTGCAAGATCTCGAAGAATAAATATTTCACAAAATGCATTTGGTTCAGAACTTGAATGTGGTGAAAATTTTATAACACTGTGCAGCATATCGATAGTTTGAGACTATAAAGATAAAAACAATTTATATAAAATATTAAAATATTACGTATACTAGCTTACGATATATAGATTTTATTATTTCACACTTTGTATATCTAATGAAGCTATTGAATTATTGGATACCCTATCGAGTCGTAAAATGTATAAAATAAATTTGTTAAGAAAGTGCTTACTTAATTGTTAAATATGCACATTCATGCAAAATTGAATTTTTATAAACAAGCCAAGATAAAACAAAATATACAAATGGAGAAATTTTTTGCACCAAATCGTTTGCTACTTCACAATTTGTAGCTTATTTTAAATAACTAGTAGTTATGTTTAGGTTTTCCATACCGAAATCGAAAATATCGAATTTGGCAAAGTTCAAGTTCATTTTAAGTGAACATTTTGTGTTTTCTTCAACTTTTCGAACGTGGTAGTATAAATGAAACGAAAATACAAGTTAATCGTGAAGATTATTTTTGTAAAGTAATAACTAAATTAGAAGCACTAAAAAAAACTTTTATACATACCAACTGAAGAGCAGTAAAGGTCTACAGGTAGTGATAAAGGGCACTGATTCATGCGTAGACCCAGGTGAAATAAAAACGTTTTTAGAAGAGAAGGGCTTTAAAATAAAAAAAAGTAATAAATATTAAAAATAGAGAAAAAAAATCCCTAGCCACTATTTCAAGTGGAGTAAAAACCCGGCGGCGTTAAGCTTAAAAAAAACGAAACTCATCCCATTTACAGTCTGAAATATATCCTGTATAGGAAAATAACGATAGAGGAGCCGCACAAAAGGAACGGTCCCGTGCAATGTTTAAACTGCCAAGAATTTGATGCAACTCCTCAATCTGACTACTCATTATGGCGTGCAGCTAGAAATCTTAAAAGACCAGTTTTCACTAAACCGCCATTAAGAAACTTAAATGGAAGTTAGGCACGAAATGACATAGACAAAGGAAATATTTTTGTCATTTGAAAACCGTATTTACCCCTCATACATCTTTCGAGTTACCACCTGTTGCTGTTAGATCAGCTGTTCCACTAAGATTTAAGATAAGAGAAATCGAGAAGGCTATTCATGATTTAAACCCCAAGAAAGCCCCTGGTTTTGATAAGATCAGTAACAAAATGCTTTTGGAGCTACCCAGCATAGCAAAGAAAATTATTCTCTTGATTTTCAATGCTATTTTACGCCTTGAATACTACCCTCAAGAATGGAAAGTATCCTTAGTTACCATGATACCTAAACCAGGAAAGGATCCCACAAAAGTTGAGTCATATAAACCTATAAGCTTATTGTCTAATATAAAAGCTATTTGAGAAACTACTAGTGTCAAAATTAACGCCGATTTTAATTGAAAACAGATGTATTCCCAATCATAAATTCGGTTTTAGAAGAAAACACAACACAATTGAACAAACTCATCGAATAGTAAATGTCATAAGAAAAGCCTTTGAAGAAAAAAAAATATTGCTCAGCACTCTTCATCGATGTGTCTCAAGCTTTTGATAAAGGGTGGCATGAAGGTTTACTACTGAAATTGCAGCAAAACTTACCAGCAAACATACACAAGCTGTTAGAAAGCTACTTAGTCGCTCGTCAATTTATTATTAAAGAAGGCGAATTTTTAAGTTCTCCACAACCAATTAACGCTGGGGTCCCTCAAGGCAGCATCCTGGGCCCCCTATTATACTTAATTTATACTTCGGACTTGCCTACAAACAGCTACACCCATACCTCAACATTTGCGGACGATACAGCTTTTCTAAGCGTACACGCAAACTGCCAAGAATCATCTCGTTACTTACAGGATCATATATTTGAACTGGAAAGGTGGTTAAAAAAATGGAGGATAAAGATCAATGAGCAAAAATGCTCACATATAACATTCACATTGCGTCGGGAAACATTCCCCCCTATTAAAATCAATAATCAAATAATACCCCCACACTCGCATGTAAAATACCTATAAAAGCTAAATTAACTCAAATGAAACTAAAAGCAATCCAAATTAATTGGCTTATTGGAAGAAATTCTGTTCTTAGTCTCGATTGCAAACTTCTACTTTACAACTCTATATTAAAGCCAATTTGGTGCTACGGTATTCACTTATGGGGCACTGCCTCGGCTTCTAACATCGAAAAAATTCAAAGGCGCCAAAATAAACGTCTTCGAATAATTACAGCTGCTCCCTGGTACGTCAAAAACTCAAATATCCACAAGGATCTCAATGTGCCATTAGTAAAAACTATGATAACGAAATATGCAGTAAAATATTTAAAAACGCTGGAACTGCACCCAAATCCATTTGCTAGACATATTTTAAATTATGGCGGCCACACTCGCTTAAGAAGAAGAGACACTGCAGCACTCACCCAATCAGATGAGCGATAAACACCTACATATGTGAACAGAAACCGTGATGACGAAATCTTTTTTGTCTGGCACTGGCAGGACATAAAGCAAATATTAGGATAAGATTTGATTAATTATTGTTAGTTCATATTTAATATATGAAGATTCAATAAACAAATACTGAAAAAAAAAAAAAAAAAAAAACAATTTAGTTATTAAGAAGTTACCTTCTTCTTAATATTCTTGTTGGATCCTGAAATAAAATTATATTTTTGGAATTGCTAACATTTTTATGTATTGAGCGTTATATTTGCTTTCACGGTTGTTCTGGGAATGATTTTTACGAAAAGAGTAGTCCACAAAATGTGAGTATAGGAATCGAAAGCACCATATATCTATTGAAAAAAAATTACATAATTGTAAGTGGAAATTAAAGGCCATGACGTGTTTTTTTAAATTTTGAGTAGCAGTTCAAATCTTCTTACAAATAAAAGTTTTATCAACATCGATCGACAATGGAAGAAGTTTTGTCAATTTCTAATAAATAGTTATATCAAAATGCGATCTTTCTACTACTTTCTTCGGATATATAAAAAGTACAGTGAACATTTTGGAAAAAAATCTGGATATCTAGCAAATAATGCTATAGGAATCAAATATCACAAAATTAAACCACATATAATCGTTCGATGCTAATGCGCACCACACTATATGTGGTAGCACGAACACGAATGTTAGAGGTGAGTCACTATTCTCCTTTATTATGAATTATAATTTAGGAATAGTAAATAGGGGCCGTGAGCCCACGTTTGTTGTAGCAAATAGGTGTGAAGTTCTTGATGTCACGCTGGTTATCATTGACCACATTGACATGATCGAAAACTGGATGGTTTCTAATGATTGTTCACTTTCTGATCATAGATATGTGGAATTTAGCCTGGTACTTAGATCTGTAGGATCGAGTGCTATGTTGAATAGGAAACGAACGAATTGGGAGATTCATTCCTCCTCTCTGGTTCGGTCTCTATCTGATCCTCCCCGGGTTGATGATATATGGGGGATCGATGCGGCAGTGGGTCTGCTTACAGACCCACTGCAGTTAGCGACTTCCTTGGCGTGCGAGCCAATGGTGCATAGGGGCAGGGATCGTCCACCGTGGTGTGATCCTGTATTGCGCAGGCAAGAAGAGACTGTCGTAGTTTGTTCAATTTGGCTAAGCGTCATGATAATTGGGCGGAGTACAAGTCTTCACTGAATATATTCAGAAACTTGGTGAGATCGGCGAAAAGGAGTGCTTGGAGGAACTTCTGTAGCGGCTTGGAGGGATCCTCTGAGACAAGCCGTTTACGTAAGATAATGGCTTCGAGCCCTGTTGTCCCGACCTATATCCGAAAATCGGATGGTTGCTGGACTATGACTAGTCAGGAAACACTCAAGGTGTTAATTGACACTCACTTTCCTGGAAACTCCCAAGGGAGCTTGCGGGATCAGGTTTGTGAGTCGATGCCCGGTCCTTTCTCCATCCCAATGGACTACAATAGGATTAAGTGGGCTGTCGACAGCTTTTACCCTTACAAATCTCCGGGTATGGATGGTATAATTCCGGCGGACTTGCAGAGGAATTCGACTGTGATTATACCCTGGCTGATGGCTAAATACAGGGGATGTGTTAGATTTTCGTATGTACCTATGAGCTGGACCTTGTCTTCATCCCCAAGGGAGGGAAGACTTCTCACACCGAAGCGAAGGATTACAGACCGATTAGTCTTGCATCCTTTCTTCTCAAGACTCTTGAAAGAGTAATCGACATTCACTTGAGGATGACCATCCCCAAGTGTTTACTCTCGACCTCTCAGCATGCCTACACAAAGGGTAGGTCTGTTGAGACGGCTCTTCACTCATTAGTTGGAAATATTGAGAGATCACACGAATTTAACGAGTGTGCTCTGGTGGCCTTTCTCGACATTGAAGTGGCCTTTAACAATGTCAACCCGGATTCTATTGTTGCATCTATGAGGAGACTGGAGGTGGATGACGCCATATGTAGATTTGTGGATAATCTACTCAGGAATAGGGTCATCTGTTCCACGATAGGTGCGACCATCGTTCAAGTACAAGTGCAGGAACCGTGCGATGCTTGAGAAGGTTCACAGACTGGTCGCATTGATGATCACAGGATCAATGCGCTCCACTCCCACCAGGGCGCTGTTTACTATGCTAAACTGGCTGCCGGTGGACATCACGGCCAGACATATGGCTCTTTGTTCGGAGCTGGTCGAACCTTGACTATGGACACTCCAGTATAATGGGATACTCGATTGTCCCTGAAGGAGTGGACTACTGCACCCCGGAGCCTTACTTTGGCGCGAGGTATGCGACACATATAGCGCACGATAGTGCGCTGTCGGTTATTGGCACCTTCCATGAACCAGCCCTGGGGGTATACACTGATGGTTCAAGGAAGGGGGAAAGAGTTGGCGGAGGTTTCTACATAGAGGAACTGGGCGTTAAAGTTTCCTTTCGTCTGCCGGATGGATGTAGTGTCCTGCAGGCGGAAATCTCGGCTATAAAGCGGGCAGCCAAATGGCTAAAGTATTATCGCGTATCGGGAGATATACGTATATTAACTGATAGCAAGGCTGCCATTGCCTCTCTTGCGGGTGTCTATACGACATCTAGGTTGACTGTGGAATGTCGGATGTCTTTGAATGAGATTGCTAAACATTCAGAGTTAACGTTGATATGGATACCAGGGAAACTGCCCGGGAAATTAGGTAGCAGATGAGCTGGCCAAGGAAGGTGGTCGTATGGATGAAACATTCATTGGTCTTCCAATGGCTCACTGTTAGTCACTCATGCGGCGCGAGAACTATAGAATTGCGCAAGAGGGATGGACCCGTGAGTGCACCTGCTCCACATCCAGGGCACTTTGGCCTGGATATGATGAACGGAGAACCAAATCTCTACTTAGGTTCAATAGGAACCAAATCAGGACCGTGGTGTCGGTTATAACTGGACACTGGCCTGTTGGGACTCATGCTAGAAGAATGGGTCTGGTATTCAATGACTACTGTAGAAGTTGTCATGATGAGGAGGAAGAGGAAACTGTGCTTCACTTTCTCTGTCAATGCCCTGGGCTACGGGGCATTAGGGAAAAATACCTGGGAGAACCGGTGTTTTCCTGTTTGGAGGATCTATCAAAAATAGAACTAAGATTGCTTCTTCTCTTCATTAGAAAGACGAATTGGCTCAACCTTGCAGTGACGCCATCTGAATAACTGCTCTTTGGGATGGGCATTGGCGCTGGGTATCACAAAGGGACCGCTAAAGGACCCAAGTGAGCTGTCTCTCGATGGCTGCCCATGGAACCTAACCTACCCTAACCAACTAATTCAGTTATTTTGGAGAGAAAATATGTAAATAATAAATACTAAAATAAAAACATAAAACGAATCCAAGTAAAAGCAAAAAGAAAGAAAAAAATTATGTAAATAAATATTGTAACATTTATAATCAATTACAGAAAATTTTGATCTACCAATATCATTGGTTAAAGATTAATGTTTGACTATAGACTGGCAGACACCGCAGTGGCGCAAACGGTAGAAAGCAAAGAATTCTGATGATGGGAATGTGGTTCTCGAAATATGTAAATTTTCCGATTTCAATCCCGTGTTCAGTGTGTTCAGACGTGTTTTTTTTAACATAAATTTGTTTTTATAATATCATTTGAAAAGCGACGCTCTAATTGAGTAATTTTTTATTAAAATTATTAAATATATAGATATTGGGAATTATTTATTTTTATAAGCAACTTTATTATATTCAACATTTTTTATTTTTCGAATTTATTCTATGAGTTACATTTCAGTTATGTATTTTATAAAGCTTTTTGTAATGGTTCTATTCCTTAAATTTTTGCGAATGACTTTATACACTACCAGACAATTATCTTGTATCTTCTTGTTACATTTTACCTTAGCTTTCCGTTGGATAGCAATGAAGTATATTGTATGTACAGAAAAATTTACAATTATTAGACACCAGCAGAATGTAATGCCGTAGCGGGCCAGAAAATGCATTACATTCTGCTGGTGTCTAATAATTGTAAATTTGAAACTGAAATTTAACTCATAGAATAAATTCAAAAATAAAAAATTTTGGATTATTAAATATATATAAAATTGTAACGTTACTGACTGACTGACTGATTAATCGTCGCACAGCCAAAACGCCTGAAGCTAGAAACTTGACATTTGAACCAGTGGTTGGTCTCTCAACACATCGATACACTAAGAAGGGATTTTTGGAAATTCAAATGTTTAGGGGGTAAAAAAGGGTCAATTCGGTAATCTTATATCTCCAAAACTAAAAAGAGATACAAAAAAAAATTTTAAACATATCATTGTTCTTTAGAAAAATAAGCGGACAGGAGTCTGGCACTTTTTGGAAATTCAGCCCTTTAACGGAGTAAACGGGTAAAAACTGTATTTTGGTACTTTTTTGTCACCCCATCTACCTTTTAAACCTACATATAAACATAGAAATAAGGGTTATCTCACATCTGAAACTTATCTAAAAAATCCATATACGAATTTGGTCCTCTTTCGAAATTCGGACGTTTAAGGCGTAAAAACCGTAACTATTTTTGGAACTTTTTTAAAAAAAAACATTTTTTTTATTCATTGACATATACATACGTATTAAATCATGGGCTCCCACTACAATATTGCAATTTTTTATACTTCAATGGGGAGAAAAAAATACCAAAAAGGGAAATATGCGAAATTTTATTTCTTACTTAAGCTTTTTGGTGCTATAATTGTTAATTTTTTTAATTATCGGTCATAATAAACTTCAACATGCAATGTCCTGAGTGGATAATAACCTATCAGGCTACTTTTTGGGGCTTTTAGCTCTTCAACTGCTACTTTTTGAATTTCCGCTAGTATTAGACCTAGAAACATCTATATATAAATCGGCAAAGGCAAAACAGTTAAGAACACATTGGTACTCTGTTTGCCAACCGATTTGAACAAAAAGCACACCGTATGAGAGGTATTTACTTACAATAGTGCACAATATATGTATATTTCATTAAAATCTGCGGGGTAAAAAGGGTAAAAATAAGTGATCCCAAAAACAAATTTAACGGCCTGTTTGACGATTTCGAACATCAATGTTCGCATAGAAAATTATATTTAAAACAAAAACAAAATTCTAAAATTTGTTTTTATTTTGTATTTTACAACTTTTTTGTCACCCCATTTAACTTTTAAACCAACAAACATAGAAATTAAGATTATACCAAATTCGTAACTTATCTCAAAATTTAAATATGAATTTGATACTTTTCCGAAATTCGAACGTTTTAGGTGTGAAAATCGTACCTATTTTTGGCACTTTTTTACAACATATTTTCCTTTATGTATTGACACTTTCGTATTAAATTATGGAGTTCCACTACAATATTGAACTTTTTGGTACTTTTATGGGGAGAAAAAATCATCAAAAAGAGAAAATACGGGATATAAATTTCTTTTACTTTTCCGTGCTGCATGTGGTAATTTTTGAATTTTCCATAATATTGAACGTAGAAACATAAAATAATAGGAGTGAATGAGAACCTACAAGAAGAAAAATGTTGGCATTTTTTTACTCTTCAATAGATACTTTTTGAATTTTCATTAAAATTGGACCTAGAAACATAAAATTAAACATGCAAAGTGATTGAGAAACTTTATCTTAGAGAAGACTTTTTGGCCCTTTAACTGGTAATTTCTGATTTTTTTATATTATTGTAATGTAAGTAGAAGAGACCATATAGACTGGTCCCTCGCCAAACCGACCCACTAAGATTAAGGAAAAACAAATGCTCGAAATATGTTAATTCATTTTTACTTAAATTTATGATTTCTTCATATTCGCATAAATATTTTTTTTTTTTTATTAGTTATTTATTATTGTACATAAATAGTATAAATTAATTTTTCTTTTTGGCCCCAGCGCCTATAGGCATTATTGGAGCTAGCTGGCAATATATTACTTGTTAAATGAACATATGAAAATAATTACATAAATATAAAATTAACAAAAAAGAAAGAAAAAATAATGTTTTTCATTTTAAGTTTAACAACTGAATTTAAATTACAACAGAAGCGTTTCCACTTTATTAGCCAAAAAATTTTTAGAAAATGATTTAAACGTTGATAACCTACTAATTGACTTTAATTCTAAAGGCAAACTATTGTATTTTATACTGCCAATGTAATCTATACGTTGTTTGGTCTTTTCTAATCGACACCTTGGAATTGCCAAATTTGCCCCCATTCCGTGTGTAAAAATGAGATTGATTTCGATAAAAAGATATGGTATGATGGCCGATGGCATGAATATATTTAAAAACATACATTAAAACTTTGAACTCATGTAATCCATAGATTGGTAAAATCGTTTTACAAATATCTTTGTACAATGAAATAGTCGAATAAGTTATTGGTAAATTATATATAATTTTCAATGCCTTATTGGAGCGATTTTAAATTATTGTTACTTTTGTTATAAGCATAGATGATTCCCATATAATTCAAATGCGACTGTACTAACGACTGAAATATCAACATCTTAGATTTCTCACTCAATTTGTTTTTCAGCTTGTACAAAATTCCAATTGCAGGAGCTATTTTCTTTTTTAAATCATTTATATGCAGATCCCAGGACAAATTGCTTTGTAATGTGATTCCTAAATATTTCACTGAGTTTGTTTCTTTTACTAATTTCCCATCAATATACACGTTAAAGTCATTACTAAGACTAGAAGCATTGGGTCTAAATCGAATAAGTTTTGTTTTTTCAGGATTAATTATTAGACGATTTAAGCGTGCAAACTCAAATACTAAAGCCGCATCTCTCTCAACGTAGGTTTTCAGAACCAAATTATGTTTAAAAGGATAGAATAAACATACGTCATCCGCAAACATAACAAGTTGGCCAGTTAAATTGAGATTTTTTAGATCATTTAAGTAAATTGAAAATAATAATGGTCCCAATCCACTTCCTTGCGGAACTCCATAATCCACAGAACCAATAAAGCTTTTCGAATTATTAATTTGCACGTATTGTTTCCTGTTAAAAAAATAACTTTTAAATAGTAAAATTTATCTTCCTTTGACACCATATAATGACAACTTTTCCAACAATATTTGATGATCAACTAGATCAAACGCTTTGGTAAAATCAAAAAATACACCAGCAACTCCACTAGAACCTTCATCTAGAGCGTTGCATATATACTTAATTACGTTCAAAACAGCATTTTCAGTACTACATCCTCTTCTGAAACCAAACTGGAAATCATACAATAACTTATTTTGCTCCATATAAATCAGAAGTTTATCATATAAAAGTTTTTCAAAAATTTTGTCTATTGTACTTGAATCATTTATTTGCTTTGGTATTGGAACTATTTTATGAACCTTGAGCACATCAGGATACACCGAGGAACTTATCATATTGTTAAATATATTAACTAATATTGGCACAATAGTTTCTCCACATTCTTTAACAAATTTCGGCGATATATTATCATATCCAGGGCTCTTATTAACTTTAATATTCAATATGACTTCACTTATGTCATCAATACTAACATTTTCGAGATGAAAACGATAAGGATATTGAAAAATGGTTCGTAAATTATTAAATGTGTCTCCAGTTTGAACTTCTATTTGTTGTTTAAGGTTTACTACAGACGAAAGAAAAGTGTAGTGTAGTGTTAATAAACTTCTAACATTTCCTCGAATCATTTCCAGCTTTATTTAAACTTTCAACATAATAATTATCTCTGCACTCTTTAACAGCAATCCGGATTACTCTGCTTACTCTTTTTAAAACATCATCTATATTGTGCTTATTTTTAGCTTTACGCCTTTTTTTCAACAATTTCTGTTTTAATAAAATCAATTCTTGAAGGTTTTTACTTATCCATGGTGTAGCTCAAAACACAACGGTTTTTTATGTTTTGTAACTACAGTTGCATGATTTGTAGCGTCCTGCATACAAGAAACTAACTTATCGGTCAAAGCCGAGGCATCAAACAAACCCCAATTAATGGCTAACATATTTTGCAAATAGTGTTTAGCCTTTTAATAGTCACAATGTATTTTTGATACTTCAATATATTCCTTAAATCTTACATTACTTTTCAATTTACAGCACAGTATGTTATGATCTGATAGGGAGCATTCAACTGAATCAATATAAATCCTCTCAAAAAAGTTACTAAAAACATGATCTATAGATGTTTTACTTTTAGGCATAGTTATCATGTTATGAGCACTTGTACAATCATAATTATGAAACATTGCTGACAAATCACTATAATATGAATTACTAAATGTATCAATATTGGTATCACCAATAATAATTACCGGATTTTGAGCAAAAGTATTTAAAGTGAGATCAAACATATTCATAAAATCAGTAACAGCACATTTCTGTGATCGATAAAACGAAATCAATTTCATATTTTTATGGTAAATTTTAAAATATGTAAAATTAACGGTTATAAGTTCCACAAAATTTTGACTTTTACAAATTTCAACCGAGAAATGTAAATTTTTATTTATATACAACGACGTTCCACCATAACCATCCTCCCTACAACAGTGAACACTATTAAAACCTGGTATTGTATACAATTACATCACATTCTCACTAAACCATGTTTCTTGCACTGCGATTACATCCGGCAAATTTGGAAAACAAGCAATTAACGATTAAACTGATTAAATTTTCCAATAGAGGAAACGCTTCTGATATTTATACTTATTATATTCAGAAAATTATAATTTAAACCACAAATATAGTTTTTAAATTTTGAAAATTGATGAAAATATTGATTTTTTATTATTTAGTTAAAAAAAAATGTTAAAACAAAAAAAAAAAAAAAAAAAAAATCTGGTAAAAACAAAAATAATAATAATTAATATTTATAATCCAATTCCTTATGAAGGAGAAACATAGGCAGCACCATCCTCACCATCATCAGAGGAATCATTAGCGTCATCATCATCTCTATTCATCACCACCGACCTTCGTTTCCAATGCTTATTAGTTGTTACATTTAATAACATATTGTCAACATCATCCTCACACAGTATCAACTGCTGTTTAGCAAAGTCACTCTTTTTACAAAAAACTTTACCATTTCGGGAATATACATGTTGATATTAAAGGGCTGCGCAAAATATTCTTAATGTTCTGTGTTCTACTTCACACAACTATCAATCATATTATTTCACTGTAAACATACATAGCAAAACAAACATAACAACACATTACTCTCACCAAAACAAAACAAGTATAACTTGAAAAGTTTTTCTCTTCTGCTTTGTTAGTGCTTGTATTATCAAAACAAACAGAATATCAACACAAAAACAGACAATGAAATAAAGAAACGGTAAATTATAGTAAAAGCATCGAGTGCACGTAATTAGGAATTTAAAAAATTTAAAGTGATCTTAGCTTATAACAGAAATGGATGCATTAAATGTAAGCAAAATTGATTTTTTTGAATTATTTCCTAAATGTATATTTTATTTTAGTCGACCTTTATTATTATATTAGGTATAACTAAATTATCAAGCTTGATGTCTTTTTTTATTTTTATATAAAACTTTAAACGTTTATTTAACCAATATTTCTAATTAAAAAATTTTTTAATTTGTCAGTTATTGTTAAAGTTGTTAAAAATTGTTGAAAATTTATAAAATAAGGAAGAAAAAACCCTGAAGAAGGCACTCAAAGGAGTGCCGAAATATTGGTTAAATAAACGTTTAAAGTTTTATATAAAAATAAAAAAAAGACTTTAAGCTTAATAATTTCGTTACCTATATTATTTCCTAAATTTTTAATAATATTTTAAAGGAACCTACAACCGAACCCATTGAAAACCACTCAAACGAAATCAAAAGTTTCTGCCTTTGCAATTTTCTCTTTGGTTTATGTTTACAATCAAAACATTCAAACATGCTTGGGATGTTCTATTTCTGTTTTAATGTTCTACTTCATCATTGTTCTAATTCAGCTTTATTTTAGTTCAGCATTGTTCTTGTGCAGTTTTGTTCTATTCTTCTATATTTTGATCGTAAAGCAAAACAATTGTTTTTGGAAGTATGAGTTTTGTAATGAGAGAGTAATATACACATACTATCTACATTTAATGAAATTGCTTGTAAGCAATTTTTCTTGTGCTTGTGCAGCTCTTTAGTTGATATCCAACTGCTTTTAATGATTTAGCATGGTTCAACAGGTTTAAAGTTTCCTTGCTAAGGAAATCATACACAAATACTTTATTTGTATTTTCCTTTTCTTTTAATTTATATTTAGAAGACATTAATTTTTCTTTATTTGCTTTGGATGAAAATTTTACAACCACTGTTTTTTTATCATCATCTTTCTTTTCAGTTCTTCCCTTCTTTCTTATAAAATACGCATCTTTAACAGCATTCGGTTCAAATTCTATCCCAACCGTTTTTGATAAATTAAAAACTGCCTCTTTAGCATCTACGCCACTAGCACCATCCAAGCCACTGATAATACAATCGTTTTTTACACGGTTATCATTTAGGATTTTTACAGAAGTTCTAAGAGTTTGTATTTCTGTTTTTAATTTTTTATTTTCCCTTTCAATTTCAGTTATTTTCTTTTTGTTTGCTGCAACATCTTTAAAAACCTCATCAAACTTGGCTGACATAAAATTAATTGAATCAGTCAGCTGATCTTATTTTTCAAGCTTTTCCAGTTTTTTCAACTCTGTTTTTATCGTATTAAGCTCTTTTGTT
Source organism: Pollenia amentaria (assembly GCA_943735925.1). Classification (NCBI taxonomy): domain Eukaryota; kingdom Metazoa; phylum Arthropoda; class Insecta; order Diptera; family Polleniidae; genus Pollenia; species Pollenia amentaria. The sequence continues at coordinate 43,786,016 of OX031008.1, read as the reverse complement.
ATCTCTCCACCTCCTTCTTTACAATATTGACATAGGAACATTTCTTTCTCATTTTTTAAAAGTCTTTCAAACTCTCTCCTTATTAAGCCAGAACATTGAGAGTGAAAGCTTTTCCCGCACTTGTCACATTGTATATAATCATCAGAATCCTCTTTGATCTCATATTCGCACTGGTCACAAAGAATTTTATTATTATTTGCAATACTCCTAGTTGGTTTTTTAGGCATTATTTAAATATTTCTAAAAATAATATTCAGTTTATTTAACGTATTTGCAACTTTGTGTTATTTAACATTAAGTTTTTAACACAACAATTATTAAATTTATATGCACGATTTATGGTCGAATTTCGACCAGTGGGCAAACACTAGTAAAACTAAACATGCAAAGGGCTGAGTAAATGAGAATTAGTTAAAGGGATCTGTTTGGTTATTTTTCGTTTTTTAACTGGTACCTTTTTTAATTTTCGTTAACATTGGACCTAGAAGAATTTGTAAGAGGGGCTTTTGGTACTTTTTGTGCTTTACCTGGTACTTTTTGATTTGCTGTTAATATTGCACCTAGAATAATAAAATTAAACATGCAAGTTCCTGAGTGATTGAGAATCTGTAAGGGGGATTTTTAGTACTTTTTCTTTCTCTAACTGGTACTTTTTAAATAAAATAGCACTTTTTTAATTTAATACTTATTGTTGTTCATTAAATAAAAAAAAGAGAACAGGTATCGGTACTATTTTAAAATTCGGCTCTTTTAGGGAGTAAAAGGGTAAAACCTGTATTTGGTATTTTTTTTTGTCCTCAATCTATCGTTTAAATCAATGCACATAGAAATAAAAATTATATAAAATTCGTAACTTATCTAAAAAAAGCAAGTGCAAGTATGGTACTTTTTCCAAATTCGAAAGTTTAAGGAATGAAAATCGTTTATCTATTTATCTTTCATCGCACAGCCTAAACGCCTGAAGATAGAAGCAATTTAATATTTATTGTTGTTCAATAGAAAAAATGGCGGGAAAAACGGAAATTCGCTAACATCATATCTGCTAAACTAAAAGAGATACAAAATTATTTAATACCAATTCTTGTTTTTTAAAAAATAAGCGGACAGTTGTCTAGAATTTATTGAAGTAAGGAGTAAAAGGATAAAACCTGTATTTTGAAACTTTTTTGTTACGCCATCTATCTTTTAAACCAATAAATATAGAAATAAAAATTATATCACATTCGTAACTCATCTAAACAATACAAATACAAATTTTGTACTTTTTCAAAATTCGATCCCTAAAGGAGTGAAAGTCGTTCCTAATTTTGTTACTTGTTTTTAAATATTTTTCTACATAATATAAAATTGTAACGTTACTGACTGCTTCATTATCACTTATGCTAAACTCCAGAAGCTAAAAACATTTAGACCAATGGCTGGGCTTTCGCCAAATCCATCCCGCTAACCTCAAATGCCGCTAAAAAGACACCAAAAAATTTAGTACTTATTGTTGTTAAAAAAAATAAGCGGACAGGTGCCTGGTACTTTTTTGAAATTCGGCCTTTTTATGGAGTAAGCGGGTAAAACATGTATTTTAAAACTTTTTTGCTATGCCATCTATATTTAAAACCAATAAACATAAAATACAAAATATATCACATTCGTAACTTATCTAAAAAATGCAAATACATATTTGATGCGTTTCGAAATTCGAACGTTTAAAGGGTGAAAATCGTACCTTATTCTGCTATTTTTTATTCAAAACATTTTTCTTCATCTTCCTATATAATATAAAATTACTGATTCTGACTGATTCATCATCGCACGTCCTTAACGCCTAAAGCGAAAATGTTGAAATTTGCCCAGGAGGTTGGCCTCTCACGAAATCGATTCTCTAGGATTAGAGTTTTGGAAATTGTTATGGTTAGAGAGTTAAAAACGTAAACACGGGTAAATTCCCTAACCTCATGTTCATCAAAAAAATAAGCGGATAGCTGTCTGGTACTTTTTTGAAATTCGACCGTTTTGGGGAGTAAACGGGTAAAACCTGCATTTTAAAACTTTTTTGCCACGCAATCTATCTGTTAAACCAATAAACATTGAAATAAAAAAATATCACATTCGTAACGTATCTAAAAAATATAAATAAAAATTTGGTACATTTTCGAAATTCGAACGTTTAAGAGGTGAAAATCGTACCTATTACAAAGTAGCGGGTTAAAACCTAGAAACATAAACTTTGTCGTAAAAATATATCCACGAAAGAAAAGGAGATGCTAACGAAGTAGCGGGTTAAATGCTAGTTAAATATATTTTTATATAGTTGTTATCTCTAGAGATATTTTGAACGGAATTAAAAAGACAAAGTTAGGTACTCGAAGTGCCATAAAATGATATGTTGCAAAGGGTTTTCAACGTCACGATTTATTAGTCCACATGCTTGGCATTAATGTACTCCAAGTAAAACTTAACTCCGTTCGAAGTAGTTCTAAAGAGACGATAAATAATAACAAAGTTCGCAGCCATTACGCAAAATTAATCATTGGGTGTAATATTAGTTCGTTGTATTGCCGAAAACGGAATGCCCGGTAAGCCACTAGAAACTCTTATGCAGTTCTAGCATATCTTCATGCTTAAAACTACAACATTCCGGCGGAATCAACGATATGGAACACATTCATCAGTAATATTTATTAAAACACCAAGAACTAAAAAACTAAATTGAATAAATCAAACAATGTCATGGAAGGTCTAAAACTGTGGTCGACGGACAGAAAGCATTTTCATTTAACTATAGATTTGATAAATAAATAAATATCTCAAATAATAAATTTATTAAATTCCTATAATTTTTAGTTTGCTTTTGCAAAACGTTTGTCTAGATCAAACATCATTTAATAGTTTTTAAATTTCATTATACACTTATCTTCTTACAAAAAAAGTTTAGTAAATAAATAAAAATTGTTAAAAAAAAAGTTTAAAGTTTGATCAATTAACTAAATTTTATCGTCAAATATTTGTTAGGTCTGAACATACCTAAAGTCATGTCTATGTATTTTGTTGATTCCTTACCTTTGTGAATTGTTTTTATTCTAATTAACGTTTTATTACAAAAATTTATTTCATTTCAGTGTTTTTAAGTATTCGGATTAAAGCCAGTTAACCGGTTATTTTAAAAAAGTTTAACCGAAAACCGGGTTTTTTTAAAATAGCATCTATTCGTAATATTCGAAAACCGGTTATTGAAAAAAGTCGAATAATCAATCTCCCTTTTCCAAAAATATTTTGTGGTCACCTAAATCATCTAACCAAATTTTATTGGAATCGTCCATATTTAATACACTCGCGAAAATAACTTAAATTAAGTTACTTTTATAATGATCCTTATTGTGGTTGTCGTACAACAGAACACAGGTTCTGTTTTACTTTAATCTATTACATAAAAGAAAACACATTCGTATACGACAACGGCAACCACAATAAGGCTGAATAGCTTCTCTGTCATCTTATAGTAGTTGTCATAGTAACAATAGCATATATTAAGATAATATTTGGCAAAGAAAACAATTTTTTTTTTTTGCGGAAACATGATTGCAAACTGGTCACAAGTATTGTTAACTATTAACTGTATACCTATTGTTAAACTGTTAACTGTATATTTATTATCGTTATTTTTTAACAACAACTTTTTGTGCTACCGATATTGTTTACCGACAAAAATTTTTAAAATTTCCCTACAGAATAGCTCTTAATGACAATTATCGTTAACTAACGAATTTTTACTTCTTACTTAACGTCAAATTTTTGTATATAAAAAGTTATAGAATTCCAGTACTGGTAGATAATTTAATGGCAATTGTTATACCCACGCCACAATAGTGGCGAGGGTATTATGCGTTTGTGCTGATGTGTGTAATACCTTAAAATATTGGTCCTGGTCCTTAAAATATACCGATCGACTCAGAATCACCTGCTGAGTCGATCTAACGATATCCGTTTTATTTTTAATATTTTAGAAACACACATAAAAAGGAAAAAATTCAAAATAGTGCATATGCTAAAAATTGAAAAACCCTCGTCTTGAGTTAGAAATTATTTTTTTTATACATATCCCACTCTCATCCCACTAAGCGACCAAAACTACCTAAAAGAAAAATACATAAGCTTTCTTTTGAGCAAAAAAAAAAAAAAAAAAAAAAAAAAAAAAAAAAAAAAAAAAAAAAAAAACCGTTTCAAAAAAAAAAAAAAATAAGTTTTAAATTTAAAAAAAAAAAAATTTTAAAAAATTTAAAAAAATACAAAAAAAAATTGTTTTCGATAGCTTGAAGAAATAGCTATCTAATTTGTTTGGGACAAATTTTGCTAACACCAATAGATAATAAGTTACATGGACGAGAAAGAACACCGGTTTGGCCAAAATGTAAAATTTTGACCCCCTCTAATTCAGAAACTTTTTCACCGATCTTGTTGAAAATTTGTGTCTAAACTACCAATAAGACTAACCGTGGTGCAAAAAAAAAACAAACCCCAATTAATGGCTAACGTATTTTGCAAATAGTGTTTAGCCTTTTAATAGTCACAATGTATTTTTGATACTTCAATATATTCCTTAAATCTTACATTACTTTTCAATTTACAGCACAGTATGTTATGATCTGATAGGGAGCATTCAACTGAATCAATATAAATCCTCTCAAAAAAGTTACTAAAAACATGATCTATAGATGTTTTACTTTTAGGCATAGTTATCATGTTATGAGCACTTGTACAATCATAATTATGAAACATTGCTGACAAATCACTATAATATGAATTACTAAATGTATCAATATTGGTATCACCAATAATAATTACCGGATTTTGAGCAAAAGTATTTAAAGTGAGATCAAACATATTCATAAAATCAGTAACAGCACATTTCTGTGATCGATAAAAAGAAATCAATTTCATATTTTTATGGTAAATTTTAAAATTTGTAAAATTAACGGTTATAAGTTCCACAAAATTTTGACTTTTACAAATTTCAACCGAGAAATGTAAATTTTTATTTATATACAACGACGTTCCACCATAACCATCCTCCCTACAACAGTGAACACTATTAAAACCTGGTATTGTATACAATTACATCACATTCTCACTAAACCATGTTTCTTGCACTGCGATTACATCCGGCAAATTTGGAAAACAAGCAATTAACGATTTAAACTGATTAAATTTTCCAATAGAGGAAACGCTTCTGATATTTATACTTATTATATTCAGAAAATTATAATTTAAACCACAAATATAGTTTTTAAATTTTGAAAATTGATGAAAATATTGATTTTTTATCATTTAGTTAAAAAAAAAATGTTAAAACAAAAAAAAAAAAAAAAAATCTGGTAAAAACAAAAATAATAATAATTAATATTTATAATCCAATTCCTTATGAAGGAGAAACATAGGCAGCACCATCCTCACCATCATCAGAGGAATCATTAGCGTCATCATCATCTCTATTCATCACCACCGACCTTCGTTTCCAATGCTTATTAGTTGTTACATTTAATAACATATTGTCAACATCATCCTCACACAGTATCAACTGCTGTTTAGCAAAGTCACTCTTTTTACAAAAAACTTTACCATTTCGGGAATATACATGTTGATATTAAAGGGCTGCGCAAAATATTCTTAATGTTCTGTGTTCTACTTCACACAACTATCAATCATATTATTTCACTGTAAACATACATAGCAAAACAAACATAACAACACATTACTCTCACCAAAACAAAACAAGTATAACTTGAAAAGTTTTTCTCTTCTGCTTTGTTAGTGCTTGTATTATCAAAACAAACAGAATATCAACACAAAAACAGACAATGAAATAAAGAAACGGTAAATTATAGTAAAAGCATCGAGTGCACGTAATTAGGAATTTAAAAAATTTAAAGTGATCTTAGCTTATAACAGAAATGGATGCATTAAATGTAAGCAAAATTGATTTTTTTGAATTATTTCCTAAATGTATATTTTATTTTAGTCGACCTTTATTATTATATTAGGTATAACTAAATTATCAAGCTTGATGTCTTTTTTTATTTTTATATAAAACTTTAAACGTTTATTTAACCAATATTTCTAATTAAAAAATTTTTTAATTTGTCAGTTATTGTTAAAGTTGTTAAAAATTGTTGAAAATTTATAAAATAAGGAAGAAAAAACCCTGAAGAAGGCACTCAAAGGAGTGCCGAAATATTGGTTAAATAAACGTTTAAAGTTTTATATAAAAATAAAAAAAAGACTTTAAGCTTAATAATTTCGTTACCTATATTATTTCCTAAATTTTTAATAATATTTTAAAGGAACCTACAACCGAACCCATTGAAAACCACTCAAACGAAATCAAAAGTTTCTGCCTTTGCAATTTTCTCTTTGGTTTATGTTTACAATCAAAACATTCAAACATGCTTGGGATGTTCTATTTCTGTTTTAATGTTCTACTTCATCATTGTTCTAATTCAGCTTTATTTTAGTTCAGCATTGTTCTTGTGCAGTTTTGTTCTATTCTTCTATATTTTGATCGTAAAGCAAAACAATTGTTTTTGGAAGTATGAGTTTTGTAATGAGAGAGTAATATACACATACTATCTACATTTAATGAAATTGCTTGTAAGCAATTTTTCTTGTGCTTGTGCAGCTCTTTAGTTGATATCCAACTGCTTTTAATGATTTAGCATGGTTCAACAGGTTTAAAGTTTCCTTGCTAAGGAAATCATACACAAATACTTTATTTGTATTTTCCTTTTCTTTTAATTTATATTTAGAAGACATTAATTTTTCTTTATTTGCTTTGGATGAAAATTTTACAACCACTGTTTTTTTATCATCATCTTTCTTTTCAGTTCTTCCCTTCTTTCTTATAAAATACGCATCTTTAACAGCATTCGGTTCAAATTCTATCCCAACCGTTTTTGATAAATTAAAAACTGCCTCTTTAGCATCTACGCCACTAGCACCATCCAAGCCACTGATAATACAATCGTTTTTTACACGGTTATCATTTAGGATTTTTACAGAAGTTCTAAGAGTTTGTATTTCTGTTTTTAATTTTTTATTTTCCCTTTCAATTTCAGTTATTTTCTTTTTGTTTGCTGCAACATCTTTAAAAACCTCATCAAACTTGGCTGACATAAAATTAATTGAATCAGTCAGCTGATCTTATTTTTCAAGCTTTTCCAGTTTTTTCAACTCTGTTTTTATCGTATTAAGCTCTTTTCTTATCTCTCCACCTCCTTCTTTACAATATTGACATAGGAACATTTCTTTCTCATTTTTTAAAAGTCTTTCAAACTCTCTCCTTATTAAGCCAGAACATTGAGAGTGAAAGCTTTTCCCGCACTTGTCACATTGTATATAATCATCAGAATCCTCTTTGATCTCATATTCGCACTGGTCACAAAGAATTTTATTATTATTTGCAATACTCCTAGTTGGTTTTTTAGGCATTATTTAAATATTTCTAAAAATAATATTCAGTTTATTTAACGTATTTGCAACTTTGTGTTATTTAACATTAAGTTTTTAACACAACAATTATTAAATTTATATGCACGATTTATGGTCGAATTTCGACCAGTGGGCAAACACTAGTAAAACTAAACATGCAAAGGGCTGAGTAAATGAGAATTAGTTAAAGGGATCTGTTTGGTTATTTTTCGTTTTTTAACTGGTACCTTTTTTAATTTTCGTTAACATTGGACCTAGAAGAATTTGTAAGAGGGGCTTTTGGTACTTTTTGTGCTTTACCTGGTACTTTTTGATTTGCTGTTAATATTGCACCTAGAATAATAAAATTAAACATGCAAGTTCCTGAGTGATTGAGAATCTGTAAGGGGGATTTTTAGTACTTTTTCTTTCTCTAACTGGTACTTTTTAAATAAAATAGCACTTTTTTAATTTAATACTTATTGTTGTTCATTAAATAAAAAAAAGAGAACAGGTATCGGTACTATTTTAAAATTCGGCTCTTTTAGGGAGTAAAAGGGTAAAACCTGTATTTGGTATTTTTTTTTGTCCTCAATCTATCGTTTAAATCAATGCACATAGAAATAAAAATTATATAAAATTCGTAACTTATCTAAAAAAAGCAAGTGCAAGTATGGTACTTTTTCCAAATTCGAAAGTTTAAGGAATGAAAATCGTTTATCTATTTATCTTTCATCGCACAGCCTAAACGCCTGAAGATAGAAGCAATTTAATATTTATTGTTGTTCAATAGAAAAAATGGCGGGAAAAACGGAAATTCGCTAACATCATATCTGCTAAACTAAAAGAGATACAAAATGATTTAATACCAATTCTTGTTTTTTAAAAAATAAGCGGACAGTTGTCTAGAATTTATTGAAGTAAGGAGTAAAAGGATAAAACCTGTATTTTGAAACTTTTTTGTTACGCCATCTATCTTTTAAACCAATAAATATAGAAATAAAAATTATATCACATTCGTAACTCATCTAAACAATACAAATACAAATTTTGTACTTTTTCAAAATTCGATCCCTAAAGGAGTGAAAGTCGTTCCTAATTTTGTTACTTGTTTTTAAATATTTTTCTACATAATATAAAATTGTAACGTTACTGACTGCTTCATTATCACTTATGCTAAACTCCAGAAGCTAAAAACATTTAGACCAATGGCTGGGCTTTCGCCAAATCCATCCCGCTAACCTCAAATGCCGCTAAAAAGACACCAAAAAATTTAGTACTTATTGTTGTTAAAAAAAATAAGCGGACAGGTGCCTGGTACTTTTTTGAAATTCGGCCTTTTTATGGAGTAAGCGGGTAAAACATGTATTTTAAAACTTTTTTGCTATGCCATCTATATTTAAAACCAATTAACATAAAATACAAAATATATCACATTCGTAACTTATCTAAAAAATGCAAATACATATTTGATGCGTTTCGAAATTCGAACGTTTAAAGGGTGAAAATCGTACCTTATTCTGCTATTTTTTATTCAAAACATTTTTCTTCATCTTCCTATATAATATAAAATTACTGATTCTGACTGATTCATCATCGCACGTCCTTAACGCCTAAAGCGAAAATGTTGAAATTTGCCCAGGAGGTTGGCCTCTCACGAAATCGATTCTCTAGGATTAGAGTTTTGGAAATTGTTATGGTTAGAGAGTTAAAAACGTAAACACGGGTAAATTCCCTAACCTCATGTTCATCAAAAAAATAAGCGGATAGCTGTCTGGTACTTTTTTGAAATTCGACCGTTTTGGGGAGTAAACGGGTAAAACCTGAATTTTAAAACTTTTTTGCCACGCAATCTATCTGTTAAACCAATAAACATTGAAATAAAAAAATATCACATTCGTTACGTATCTAAAAAATATAAATAAAAATTTGGTACATTTTCGAAATTCGAACGTTTAAGAGGTGAAAATCGTACCTATTACAAAGTAGCGGGTTAAAACCTAGAAACATAAACTTTGTCGTAAAAATATGTCCACGAAAGAAAAGGAGATGCTAACGAAGTAGCGGGTTAAATGCTAGTTAAATATATTTTTATATAGTTGTTATCTCTAGAGATATTTTGAACGGAATTAAAAAGACAAAGTTAGGTACTCGAAGTGCCATAAAATGATATGTTGCAAAGGGTTTTCCACGTCACGATTTAATAATCACCTTTAATTAGTCCACATGCTTGGCATTAATGTACTCCAAGTAAAACTTTACTCCGTTCGAAGTAGTTCTAAAGAGACGATAAATAATAACAAAGTTCGCAGCCATTACGCAAAATTAATCATTGGGTGTAATATTAGTTCGTTGTATTGCCGAAAACGGAATGCCCGGTAAGCCACTAGAAACTCTTATGCAGTTCTAGCATATCTTCATGCTTAAAACTACAACATTCCGGCGGAATCAACGATATGGAACACATTCATCAGTAATATTTATTAAAACACCAAGAACTAAAAAACTAAATTGAATAAATCAAACAATGTCATGGAAGGTCTAAAATTGTGGTCGACGGACAAAAAGCATGTTCATTTAACTATAGATTTGATAAATAAATAAATATCTAAAATAATAAATTTATTAAATTCCTATAATTTTTAGTTTGCTTTTGCAAAACGCTTGTCTAGATCAAACATCATTTAATAGTTTTTAAATTTCATTATACACTTATCTTCTTACAAAAAACGTTTAGTAAATAAATAAAAATTGTTAAAAAAAAAAAGTTTAAAGTTTGATCAATTAACTAAATTTTATCGTCAAATATTTGTTAGGTCTGAACATACCTAAGTCATGTCTATGTATTTTGTTGATTCCTTACCTTTGTGAATTGTTTTTATTCTAATTAACGTTTTATTACAAAAATTTATTTCATTTCAGTGTTTTTAAGTATTCGGATTAAAGCCAGTTAACCGGTTATTTTAAAAAGGTTTAACCGAAAACCGGGTTTTTTAAAATAGCATCTATTCGTAATATTCGAAAACCGGTTATTGAAAAAAGTCGAATAATCAATCTCCCTTTTCCAAAAATATTTTCTGGTCACCTAAATCATCTAACCAAGTGTTATTGGAATCGTCCATATTTAATACACTCGCGAAAATAACTTAAATTAAGTTACTTTTATAATGAGCCTTATTGTGGTTGTCGTACAACAGAACACAGGTTGTGTTTTACTTTAATCTATTACAAAAAAGAAAACACATTCGTATACGACAACGGCAACCACAATAAGGCTGAATAGCTTCTCTGTCATCTTATAGTAGTTGTCATAGTAACAATAGCATATATTAAGATAATATTTGGCAAAGAAAACTATTTTTTTTTTGCGGAAACATGATTGCAAACGGGTCACAAGTATTGTTAACTATTTACTGTATACCTATTGTTAAACTGTTAACTGTATATTTATTATCGTTATTTTTTAACAACAACTTTTTGTGCTACCGATATTGTTTACCGACAAAAATTTTTAAAATTTCCCTACAGAATAGCTCTTAATGACAATTATCGTTAACTAACGAATTTTTACTACTTACTTAACGTCAAATTTTTGTATATAAAAAGTTATAGAATTCCAGTACTGGTAGATAATTTAATGGCAATTGTTATACCCACGCCACAATAGTGGCGAGGGTATTATGCGTTTGTGCTGATGTGTGTTATACCTTAAAATATTGGTCCTGGTCCTTAAAATATACCGATCGACTCAGAATCACCTTCTGAGTCGATCTAACGATATCCGTTTTATTTTTAATATTTTAGAAACACACATAAAAAGGAAAAAATTCAAAATAGTGCATATGCTAAAAATTAAAAACCCTCGTCTTGAGTTAGAAATTATTTTTTTTTATACATATCCCACTCTCATCCCACTAAGCGCCAAAACTACCTAAAAGAAAAATACATAAGCTTTCTTTTGAGCAAAAAAAAAAAAAAAAAAAAAATAAAAAATAAGTTTTAAATTTAAAAAAAAAAACATTTTAAAAAATACAAAAAAAAATTGTTTTCGATAGCTTGAAGAAATAGCTATCTAATTTGTTCGGGACAAATTTTGCTAACACCAATAGATAATAAGTTACATGGACGAGAAAGAACACCGGTTTGGCCAAAATGTAAAATTTTGCCCCCTCTAACTTAGAAACTTTTTCACCGATCTTGTTGAAAATTTGTGTCTAAACAACCAATAAGACTAACCGTGGTGCAAATTTCATCCAAATCGGAATACATCGATTTCAAAAGTTGGGTCACTTGACATGAAATCCCCCATATACTTATATAAAATTGTAACGTTACTGACTGACTCACTCATTTACTGATTCATCATCGCACAGCCTAAACACCTGAAGGTAACAACGTTAAATTTGGACCCGGAGTTGGTCTCTCCCCAAATCGATCCACTAAGACGGGATTTTTGGAAATGCGAATGTTAAGGGGGTATAAAAGGGTAAAAACGGGTAAATTCGGTAACCTTATATCTCTAAAACTAAAAGAGATACAAAAAAAATTTAATACTTATCGTTGTTCTTTAGAAAAATAAGCTGACCGGTGTCTGGTACTTTTTGGAAATTCAGCCCTTTAACGGAGTAAGCGGGTAAAACCTGTATTTTGGTACTTTTTTGTCACCCCATCTATCTTTCAAACCCATAAACATAGAAATTAGGGTTATATCACATTTGAAACTTATCTAAAAATTTCAAATATGGATTTGGTACTTTTTCGAAATTCGGACGTTTAAGCCAGAACATTGAGAGTGAAAACTTTTCCCGCACTTGTCACATTGTATATAATCATCAGAATCCTCTTTGATCTCATATTCGCACTGGTCACAAAGAATTTTATTATTATTTGCAATACTCCTTCTAGTTGGTTTTTTAGGCATTATTTAAATATTTCTAAAAATAATATTCAGTTTATTTAACGTATTTGCAACTTTGTGTTATTTAACATTAAGTTTTTAACACAACAATTATTAAATTTATATGCACGATTTATGGTCGAATTTCGACCAGTGGGCAAACACTAGTAAAACTAAACATGCAAAGGGCTGAGTAAATGAGAATTAGTTAAAGGGATCTGTTTGGTTATTTTTCGTTTTTTAACTGGTACCTTTTTTAATTTTCGTTAACATTGGACCTACAAGAATTTGTAAGAGGGGCTTTTGGTACTTTTTGTGCTTTACCTGGTACTTTTTGATTTGCTGTTAATATTGCACCTAGAATAATAAAATTAAACATGCAAGTTCCTGAGTGATTGAGAATATGTAAGGGGGATTTTTGGTACTTTTTCTTTCTCTAACTGGTACTTTTTAAATAAAATAGCACTTTTTTAATTTAATACTTATTGTTGTTCATTAAATAAAAAAAAGAGAACAGGTATCGGTACTATTTTAAAATTCGGCTCTTTTAGGGAGTAAAAGGGTAAAACCTGTATTTGGTATTTTTTTTTGTCCTCAATCTATCGTTTAAATCAATGCACATAGAAATAAAAATTATATAAAATTCGTAACTTATCTAAAAAGAGCAAGTGCAAGTATGGTACTTTTTCCAAATTCGAAAGTTTAAGGAATGAAAATCGTTTATCTATTTATTTTTCATCGCACAGCCTAAACGCCTGAAGATAGAAGCAATTTAATATTTATTGTTGTTCAATAGAAAAAATGGCGGGAAAAACGGAAATTCGCTAACATCATATCTGCTAAACTAAAAGAGATACAAAATGATTTAATACCAATTCTTGTTTTTTAAAAAATAAGCGGACAGTTGTCTAGAATTTATTGAAGTAAGGAGTAAAAGGATAAAACCTGTATTTTGAAACTTTTTTGTTACGCCATCTATCTTTTAAACCAATAAATATAGAAATAAAAATTATATCACATTCGTAACTCATCTAAACAATACAAATACAAATTTTGTACTTTTTCAAAATTCGATCCCTAAAGGAGTGAAAATCGTTCCTAATTTTGTTACTTGTTTTTAAATATTTTTCTACATAATATAAAATTGTAACGTTACTGACTGCTTCATTATCACTTATCCTAAACTCCAGAAGCTAAAAAGTTGACATTTAGACCAATGGCTGGGCTTTCGCCAAATCCATCCCGCTAACCTCAAATGCCGCTAAAAAGACACCAAAAAATTTAGTACTTATTGTTGTTAAAAAAAATAAGCGGACAGGTGCCTGGTACTTTTTTGAAATTCGGCCTTTTTGGGGAGTAAGCGGGTAAAACATGTATTTTAAAACTTTTTTGCTATGCCATCTATATTTAAAACCAATAAACATAAAATACAAAATATATCACATTCGTAACTTATCTAAAAAATGCAAATACATATTTGATGCGTTTCGAAATTCGAACGTTTAAAGGGTGAAAATCGTACCTTATTCTGCTATTTTTTATTCAAAACATTTTTCTTCATCTTCCTATATAATATAAAATTACTGATTCTGACTGATTCGTCATCGCACATCCTTAACGCCTAAAGCTAAAATGTTGAAATTTGCCCAGGAGGTTGGCCTCTCACGAAATCGATTCTCTAGGATTAGAGTTTTGGAAATTGTTATGGTTAGAGAGTTAAAAACGTAAACACGGGTAAATTCCCTAACCTCATGTTCATCAAAAAAATAAGCGGATAGGTGTCTGGTACTTTTTTGAAATTCGACCGTTTTGGGGAGTAAACGGGTAAAACCTGAATTTTAAAACTTTTTTGCCACGCAATCTATCTGTTAAACCAATAAACATTGAAATAAAAAAATATCACATTCGTTACGTATCTAAAAAATATAAATAAAAATTTGGTACATTTTCGAAATTCGAACGTTTAAGAGGTGAAAATCGTACCTATTACAAAGTAGCGGGTTAAAACCTAGAAACATAAACTTTGTCGTAAAAATATGTCCACGAAAGAAAAGGAGATGCTAACGAAGTAGCGGGTTAAATGCTAGTTAAATATATTTTTATATAGTTGTTATCTCTAGAGATATTTTGAACGGAATTAAAAAGACAAAGTTAGGTACTCGAAGTGCCATAAAATGATATGTTGCAAAGGGTTTTCCACGTCACGATTTATTAATCACCTTTAATTAGTCCACATGCTTGGCATTAATGTACTCCAAGTAAAACTTAACTCCGTTCGAAGTAGTTCTAAAGAGACGATAAATAATACCAAAGTACGCAGCCATTACGCAAAATTAATCATTGGGTGTAATATTAGTTCGTTGTATTGCCGAAAACGGAATGCCCGGTAAGCCATTAGAAACTCTTATGCAGTTCTAGCATATCTTCATGCTTAAAACTACAACATTCCGGCGGAATCAACGATATGGAACACATTCATCAGTAATATTTATTAAAACACCAAGAATTAAAAAACTAAATTGAATAAATCAAACAATGTCATGGAAGGTCTAAAATTGTGGTCGACGGACAAAAAGCATGTTCATTTAACTATAGATTTGATAAATAAATAAATATCTCAAATAATAAATTTATTAAATTCCTATAATTTTTTGTTTGCTTTTGCAAAACGTTTGTCTCGATCAAACATCATTTAATAGTTTTTAAATTACATTATACACTTATCTTCTTACAAAAAAAGTTTAGTAAATAAATAAAAATTGTTAAAAAAAAAGTTTAAAGTTTGATCAATTAACTAAATTTTATCGTCAAATATTTGTTAGGTCTGAACATACCTAAAGTCATGTCTATGTATTTTGTTGATTCCTTACCTTTGTGAATTGTTTTTATTCTAATTAACGTTTTATTACAAAAATTTATTTCATTTCAGTGTTTTTAAGTATTCGGATTAAAGCCAGTTAACCGGTTATTTTAAAAAAGTTTAACCGAAAACCGGGTTTTTTTAAAATAGCATCTATTCGTAATATTCGAAAACCGGTTATTGAAAAAAGTCGAATAATCAATCTCCCTTTTCCAAAAATATTTTGTGGTCACCTAAATCATCTAACCAAATTTTATTGGAATCGTCCATATTTAATACACTCGCGAAAATAACTTAAATTAAGTTACTTTTATAATGATCCTTATTGTGGTTGTCGTACAACAGAACACAGGTTCTGTTTTACTTTAATCTATTACATAAAAGAAAACACATTCGTATACGACAACGGCAACCACAATAAGGCTGAATAGCTTCTCTGTCATCTTATAGTAGTTGTCATAGTAACAATAGCATATATTAAGATAATATTTGGCAAAGAAAACAATTTTTTTTTTTGCGGAAACATGATTGCAAACTGGTCACAAGTATTGTTAACTATTAACTGTATACCTATTGTTAAACTGTTAACTGTATATTTATTATCGTTATTTTTTAACAACAACTTTTTGTGCTACCGATATTGTTTACCGACAAAAATTTTTAAAATTTCCCTACAGAATAGCTCTTAATGACAATTATCGTTAACTAACGAATTTTTACTTCTTACTTAACGTCAAATTTTTGTATATAAAAAGTTATAGAATTCCAGTACTGGTAGATAATTTAATGGCAATTGTTATACCCACGCCACAATAGTGGCGAGGGTATTATGCGTTTGTGCTGATGTGTGTAATACCTTAAAATATTGGTCCTGGTCCTTAAAATATACCGATCGACTCAGAATCACCTGCTGAGTCGATCTAACGATATCCGTTTTATTTTTAATATTTTAGAAACACACATAAAAAGGAAAAAATTCAAAATAGTGCATATGCTAAAAATTGAAAAACCCTCGTCTTGAGTTAGAAATTATTTTTTTTATACATATCCCACTCTCATCCCACTAAGCGACCAAAACTACCTAAAAGAAAAATACATAAGCTTTCTTTTGAGCAAAAAAAAAAAAAAAAAAAAAAAAAAAAAAAAAAAAACCGTTTCAAAAAAAAAAAAAAAATAAGTTTTAAATTTAAAAAAAAAAAAATTTTAAAAAATTTAAAAAAATACAAAAAAAAATTGTTTTCGATAGCTTGAAGAAATAGCTATCTAATTTGTTTGGGACAAATTTTGCTAACACCAATAGATAATAAGTTACATGGACGAGAAAGAACACCGGTTTGGCCAAAATGTAAAATTTTGACCCCCTCTAACTCAGAAACTTTTTCACCGATCTTGTTGAAAATTTGTGTCTAAACTACCAATAAGACTAACCGTGGTGCAAAAAAAAAACAAACCCCAATTAATGGCTAACGTATTTTGCAAATAGTGTTTAGCCTTTTAATAGTCACAATGTATTTTTGATACTTCAATATATTCCTTAAATCTTACATTACTTTTCAATTTACAGCACAGTATGTTATGATCTGATAGGGAGCATTCAACTGAATCAATATAAATCCTCTCAAAAAAGTTACTAAAAACATGATCTATAGATGTTTTACTTTTAGGCATAGTTATCATGTTATGAGCACTTGTACAATCATAATTATGAAACATTGCTGACAAATCACTATAATATGAATTACTAAATGTATCAATATTGGTATCACCAATAATAATTACCGGATTTTGAGCAAAAGTATTTAAAGTGAGATCAAACATATTCATAAAATCAGTAACAGCACATTTCTGTGATCGATAAAACGAAATCAATTTCATATTTTTATGGTAAATTTTAAAATATGTAAAATTAACGGTTATAAGTTCCACAAAATTTTGACTTTTACAAATTTCAACCGAGAAATGTAAATTTTTATTTATATACAACGACGTTCCACCATAACCATCCTCCCTACAACAGTGAACACTATTAAAACCTGGTATTGTATACAATTACATCACATTCTCACTAAACCATGTTTCTTGCACTGCGATTACATCCGGCAAATTTGGAAAACAAGCAATTAACGATTTAAACTGATTAAATTTTCCAATAGAGGAAACGCTTCTGATATTTATACTTATTATATTCAGAAAATTATAATTTAAACCACAAATATAGTTTTTAAATTTTGAAAATTGATGAAAATATTGATTTTTTATAATTTAGTTAAAAAAAAAATGTTAAAACAAAAAAAAAAAAAAAAAAATCTGGTAAAAACAAAAATAATAATAATTAATATTTATAATCCAATTCCTTATGAAGGAGAAACATAGGCAGCACCATCCTCACCATCATCAGAGGAATCATTAGCGTCATCATCATCTCTATTCATCACCACCGACCTTCGTTTCCAATGCTTATTAGTTGTTACATTTAATAACATATTGTCAACATCATCCTCACACAGTATCAACTGCTGTTTAGCAAAGTCACTCTTTTTACAAAAAACTTTACCATTTCGGGAATATACATGTTGATATTAAAGGGCTGCGCAAAATATTCTTAATGTTCTGTGTTCTACTTCACACAACTATCAATCATATTATTTCACTGTAAACATACATAGCAAAACAAACATAACAACACATTACTCTCACCAAAACAAAACAAGTATAACTTGAAAAGTTTTTCTCTTCTGCTTTGTTAGTGCTTGTATTATCAAAACAAACAGAATATCAACACAAAAACAGACAATGAAATAAAGAAACGGTAAATTATAGTAAAAGCATCGAGTGCACGTAATTAGGAATTTAAAAAATTTAAAGTGATCTTAGCTTATAACAGAAATGGATGCATTAAATGTAAGCAAAATTGATTTTTTTGAATTATTTCCTAAATGTATATTTTATTTTAGTCGACCTTTATTATTATATTAGGTATAACTAAATTATCAAGCTTGATGTCTTTTTTTATTTTTATATAAAACTTTAAACGTTTATTTAACCAATATTTCTAATTAAAAAATTTTTTAATTTGTCAGTTATTGTTAAAGTTGTTAAAAATTGTTGAAAATTTATAAAATAAGGAAGAAAAAACCCTGAAGAAGGCACTCAAAGGAGTGCCGAAATATTGGTTAAATAAACGTTTAAAGTTTTATATAAAAATAAAAAAAAGACTTTAAGCTTAATAATTTCGTTACCTATATTATTTCCTAAATTTTTAATAATATTTTAAAGGAACCTACAACCGAACCCATTGAAAACCACTCAAACGAAATCAAAAGTTTCTGCCTTTGCAATTTTCTCTTTGGTTTATGTTTACAATCAAAACATTCAAACATGCTTGGGATGTTCTATTTCTGTTTTAATGTTCTACTTCATCATTGTTCTAATTCAGCTTTATTTTAGTTCAGCATTGTTCTTGTGCAGTTTTGTTCTATTCTTCTATATTTTGATCGTAAAGCAAAACAATTGTTTTTGGAAGTATGAGTTTTGTAATGAGAGAGTAATATACACATACTATCTACATTTAATGAAATTGCTTGTAAGCAATTTTTCTTGTGCTTGTGCAGCTCTTTAGTTGATATCCAACTGCTTTTAATGATTTAGCATGGTTCAACAGGTTTAAAGTTTCCTTGCTAAGGAAATCATACACAAATACTTTATTTGTATTTTCCTTTTCTTTTAATTTATATTTAGAAGACATTAATTTTTCTTTATTTGCTTTGGATGAAAATTTTACAACCACTGTTTTTTTATCATCATCTTTCTTTTCAGTTCTTCCCTTCTTTCTTATAAAATACGCATCTTTAACAGCATTCGGTTCAAATTCTATCCCAACCGTTTTTGATAAATTAAAAACTGCCTCTTTAGCATCTACGCCACTAGCACCATCCAAGCCACTGATAATACAATCGTTTTTTACACGGTTATCATTTAGGATTTTTACAGAAGTTCTAAGAGTTTGTATTTCTGTTTTTAATTTTTTATTTTCCCTTTCAATTTCAGTTATTTTCTTTTTGTTTGCTGCAACATCTTTAAAAACCTCATCAAACTTGGCTGACATAAAATTAATTGAATCAGTCAGCTGATCTTATTTTTCAAGCTTTTCCAGTTTTTTCAACTCTGTTTTTATCGTATTAAGCTCTTTTCTTATCTCTCCACCTCCTTCTTTACAATATTGACATAGGAACATTTCTTTCTCATTTTTTAAAAGTCTTTCAAACTCTCTCCTTATTAAGCCAGAACATTGAGAGTGAAAGCTTTTCCCGCACTTGTCACATTGTATATAATCATCAGAATCCTCTTTGATCTCATATTCGCACTGGTCACAAAGAATTTTATTATTATTTGCAATACTCCTTCTAGTTGGTTTTTTAGGCATTATTTAAATATTTCTAAAAATAATATTCAGTTTATTTAACGTATTTGCAACTTTGTGTTATTTAACATTAAGTTTTTAACACAACAATTATTAAATTTATATGCACGATTTATGGTCGAATTTCGACCAGTGGGCAAACACTAGTAAAACTAAACATGCAAAGGGCTGAGTAAATGAGAATTAGTTAAAGGGATCTGTTTGGTTATTTTTCGTTTTTTAACTGGTACCTTTTTTAATTTTCGTTAACATTGGACCTAGAAGAATTTGTAAGAGGGGCTTTTGGTACTTTTTGTGCTTTACCTGGTACTTTTTGATTTGCTGTTAATATTGCACCTAGAATAATAAAATTAAACATGCAAGTTCCTGAGTGATTGAGAATCTGTAAGGGGGATTTTTAGTACTTTTTCTTTCTCTAACTGGTACTTTTTAAATAAAATAGCACTTTTTTAATTTAATACTTATTGTTGTTCATTAAATAAAAAAAAGAGAACAGGTATCGGTACTATTTTAAAATTCGGCTCTTTTAGGGAGTAAAAGGGTAAAACCTGTATTTGGTATTTTTTTTTGTCCTCAATCTATCGTTTAAATCAATGCACATAGAAATAAAAATTATATAAAATTCGTAACTTATCTAAAAAAAGCAAGTGCAAGTATGGTACTTTTTCCAAATTCGAAAGTTTAAGGAATGAAAATCGTTTATCTATTTATCTTTCATCGCACAGCCTAAACGCCTGAAGATAGAAGCAATTTAATATTTATTGTTGTTCAATAGAAAAAATGGCGGGAAAAACGGAAATTCGCTAACATCATATCTGCTAAACTAAAAGAGATACAAAATTATTTAATACCAATTCTTGTTTTTTAAAAAATAAGCGGACAGTTGTCTAGAATTTATTGAAGTAAGGAGTAAAAGGATAAAACCTGTATTTTGAAACTTTTTTGTTACGCCATCTATCTTTTAAACCAATAAATATAGAAATAAAAATTATATCACATTCGTAACTCATCTAAACAATACAAATACAAATTTTGTACTTTTTCAAAATTCGATCCCTAAAGGAGTGAAAGTCGTTCCTAATTTTGTTACTTGTTTTTAAATATTTTTCTACATAATATAAAATTGTAACGTTACTGACTGCTTCATTATCACTTATGCTAAACTCCAGAAGCTAAAAACATTTAGACCAATGGCTGGGCTTTCGCCAAATCCATCCCGCTAACCTCAAATGCCGCTAAAAAGACACCAAAAAATTTAGTACTTATTGTTGTTAAAAAAAATAAGCGGACAGGTGCCTGGTACTTTTTTGAAATTCGGCCTTTTTATGGAGTAAGCGGGTAAAACATGTATTTTAAAACTTTTTTGCTATGCCATCTATATTTAAAACCAATAAACATAAAATACAAAATATATCACATTCGTAACTTATCTAAAAAATGCAAATACATATTTGATGCGTTTCGAAATTCGAACGTTTAAAGGGTGAAAATCGTACCTTATTCTGCTATTTTTTATTCAAAACATTTTTCTTCATCTTCCTATATAATATAAAATTACTGATTCTGACTGATTCATCATCGCACGTCCTTAACGCCTAAAGCGAAAATGTTGAAATTTGCCCAGGAGGTTGGCCTCTCACGAAATCGATTCTCTAGGATTAGAGTTTTGGAAATTGTTATGGTTAGAGAGTTAAAAACGTAAACACGGGTAAATTCCCTAACCTCATGTTCATCAAAAAAATAAGCCACGCAATCTATCTGTTAAACCAATAAACATTGAAATAAAAAAATATCACATTCGTTACGTATCTAAAAAATATAAATAAAAATTTGGTACATTTTCGAAATTCGAACGTTTAAGAGGTGAAAATCGTACCTATTACAAAGTAGCGGGTTAAAACCTAGAAACATAAACTTTGTCGTAAAAATATGTCCACGAAAGAAAAGGAGATGCTAACGAAGTAGCGGGTTAAATGCTAGTTAAATATATTTTTATATAGTTGTTATCTCTAGAGATATTTTGAACGGAATTAAAAAGACAAAGTTAGGTACTCGAAGTGCCATAAAATGATATGTTGCAAAGGGTTTTCCACGTCACGATTTATTAATCACCTTTAATTAGTCCACATGCTTGGCATTAATGTACTCCAAGTAAAACTTTACTCCGTTCGAAGTAGTTCTAAAGAGACGATAAATAATAACAAAGTTCGCAGCCATTACGCAAAATTAATCATTGGGTGTAATATTAGTTCGTTGTATTGCCGAAAACGGAATGCCCGGTAAGCCACTAGAAACTCTTATGCAGTTCTAGCATATCTTCATGCTTAAAACTACAACATTCCGGCGGAATCAACGATATGGAACACATTCATCAGTAATATTTATTAAAACACCAAGAACTAAAAAACTAAATTGAATAAATCAAACAATGTCATGGAAGGTCTAAAATTGTGGTCGACGGACAAAAAGCATGTTCATTTAACTATAGATTTGATAAATAAATAAATATCTAAAATAATAAATTTATTAAATTCCTATAATTTTTAGTTTGCTTTTGCAAAACGCTTGTCTAGATCAAACATCATTTAATAGTTTTTAAATTTCATTATACACTTATCTTCTTACAAAAAACGTTTAGTAAATAAATAAAAATTGTTAAAAAAAAAAAGTTTAAAGTTTGATCAATTAACTAAATTTTATCGTCAAATATTTGTTAGGTCTGAACATACCTAAGTCATGTCTATGTATTTTGTTGATTCCTTACCTTTGTGAATTGTTTTTATTCTAATTAACGTTTTATTACAAAAATTTATTTCATTTCAGTGTTTTTAAGTATTCGGATTAAAGCCAGTTAACCGGTTATTTTAAAAAGGTTTAACCGAAAACCGGGTTTTTTAAAATAGCATCTATTCGTAATATTCGAAAACCGGTTATTGAAAAAAGTCGAATAATCAATCTCCCTTTTCCAAAAATATTTTCTGGTCACCTAAATCATCTAACCAAGTGTTATTGGAATCGTCCATATTTAATACACTCGCGAAAATAACTTAAATTAAGTTACTTTTATAATGAGCCTTATTGTGGTTGTCGTACAACAGAACACAGGTTGTGTTTTACTTTAATCTATTACAAAAAAGAAAACACATTCGTATACGACAACGGCAACCACAATAAGGCTGAATAGCTTCTCTGTCATCTTATAGTAGTTGTCATAGTAACAATAGCATATATTAAGATAATATTTGGCAAAGAAAACTATTTTTTTTTTGCGGAAACATGATTGCAAACGGGTCACAAGTATTGTTAACTATTTACTGTATACCTATTGTTAAACTGTTAACTGTATATTTATTATCGTTATTTTTTAACAACAACTTTTTGTGCTACCGATATTGTTTACCGACAAAAATTTTTAAAATTTCCCTACAGAATAGCTCTTAATGACAATTATCGTTAACTAACGAATTTTTACTACTTACTTAACGTCAAATTTTTGTATATAAAAAGTTATAGAATTCCAGTACTGGTAGATAATTTAATGGCAATTGTTATACCCACGCCACAATAGTGGCGAGGGTATTATGCGTTTGTGCTGATGTGTGTTATACCTTAAAATATTGGTCCTGGTCCTTAAAATATACCGATCGACTCAGAATCACCTTCTGAGTCGATCTAACGATATCCGTTTTATTTTTAATATTTTAGAAACACACATAAAAAGGAAAAAATTCAAAATAGTGCATATGCTAAAAATTAAAAACCCTCGTCTTGAGTTAGAAATTATTTTTTTTTATACATATCCCACTCTCATCCCACTAAGCGCCAAAACTACCTAAAAGAAAAATACATAAGCTTTCTTTTGAGCAAAAAAAAAAAAAAAAAAAAAAAATAAAAAATAAGTTTTAAATTTAAAAAAAAAAACATTTTAAAAAATACAAAAAAAAATTGTTTTCGATAGCTTGAAGAAATAGCTATCTAATTTGTTCGGGACAAATTTTGCTAACACCAATAGATAATAAGTTACATGGACGAGAAAGAACACCGGTTTGGCCAAAATGTAAAATTTTGCCCCCTCTAACTTAGAAACTTTTTCACCGATCTTGTTGAAAATTTGTGTCTAAACAACCAATAAGACTAACCGTGGTGCAAATTTCATCCAAATCGGAATACATCGATTTCAAAAGTTGGGTCACTTGACATGAAATCCCCCATATACTTATATAAAATTGTAACGTTACTGACTGACTCACTCATTTACTGATTCATCATCGCACAGCCTAAACACCTGAAGGTAACAACGTTAAATTTGGACCCGGAGTTGGTCTCTCCCCAAATCGATCCACTAAGACGGGATTTTTGGAAATGCGAATGTTAAGGGGGTATAAAAGGGTAAAAACGGGTAAATTCGGTAACCTTATATCTCTAAAACTAAAAGAGATACAAAAAAAATTTAATACTTATCGTTGTTCTTTAGAAAAATAAGCTGACCGGTGTCTGGTACTTTTTGGAAATTCAGCCCTTTAACGGAGTAAGCGGGTAAAACCTGTATTTTGGTACTTTTTTGTCACCCCATCTATCTTTCAAACCCATAAACATAGAAATTAGGGTTATATCACATTTGAAACTTATCTAAAAATTTCAAATATGGATTTGGTACTTTTTCGAAATTCGGACGTTTAAGCCAGAACATTGAGAGTGAAAACTTTTCCCGCACTTGTCACATTGTATATAATCATCAGAATCCTCTTTGATCTCATATTCGCACTGGTCACAAAGAATTTTATTATTATTTGCAATACTCCTTCTAGTTGGTTTTTTAGGCATTATTTAAATATTTCTAAAAATAATATTCAGTTTATTTAACGTATTTGCAACTTTGTGTTATTTAACATTAAGTTTTTAACACAACAATTATTAAATTTATATGCACGATTTATGGTCGAATTTCGACCAGTGGGCAAACACTAGTAAAACTAAACATGCAAAGGGCTGAGTAAATGAGAATTAGTTAAAGGGATCTGTTTGGTTATTTTTCGTTTTTTAACTGGTACCTTTTTTAATTTTCGTTAACATTGGACCTACAAGAATTTGTAAGAGGGGCTTTTGGTACTTTTTGTGCTTTACCTGGTACTTTTTGATTTGCTGTTAATATTGCACCTAGAATAATAAAATTAAACATGCAAGTTCCTGAGTGATTGAGAATATGTAAGGGGGATTTTTGGTACTTTTTCTTTCTCTAACTGGTACTTTTTAAATAAAATAGCACTTTTTTAATTTAATACTTATTGTTGTTCATTAAATAAAAAAAAGAGAACAGGTATCGGTACTATTTTAAAATTCGGCTCTTTTAGGGAGTAAAAGGGTAAAACCTGTATTTGGTATTTTTTTTTGTCCTCAATCTATCGTTTAAATCAATGCACATAGAAATAAAAATTATATAAAATTCGTAACTTATCTAAAAAGAGCAAGTGCAAGTATGGTACTTTTTCCAAATTCGAAAGTTTAAGGAATGAAAATCGTTTATCTATTTATTTTTCATCGCACAGCCTAAACGCCTGAAGATAGAAGCAATTTAATATTTATTGTTGTTCAATAGAAAAAATGGCGGGAAAAACGGAAATTCGCTAACATCATATCTGCTAAACTAAAAGAGATACAAAATGATTTAATACCAATTCTTGTTTTTTAAAAAATAAGCGGACAGTTGTCTAGAATTTATTGAAGTAAGGAGTAAAAGGATAAAACCTGTATTTTGAAACTTTTTTGTTACGCCATCTATCTTTTAAACCAATAAATATAGAAATAAAAATTATATCACATTCGTAACTCATCTAAACAATACAAATACAAATTTTGTACTTTTTCAAAATTCGATCCCTAAAGGAGTGAAAATCGTTCCTAATTTTGTTACTTGTTTTTAAATATTTTTCTACATAATATAAAATTGTAACGTTACTGACTGCTTCATTATCACTTATCCTAAACTCCAGAAGCTAAAAAGTTGACATTTAGACCAATGGCTGGGCTTTCGCCAAATCCATCCCGCTAACCTCAAATGCCGCTAAAAAGACACCAAAAAATTTAGTACTTATTGTTGTTAAAAAAAATAAGCGGACAGGTGCCTGGTACTTTTTTGAAATTCGGCCTTTTTGGGGAGTAAGCGGGTAAAACATGTATTTTAAAACTTTTTTGCTATGCCATCTATATTTAAAACCAATAAACATAAAATACAAAATATATCACATTCGTAACTTATCTAAAAAATGCAAATACATATTTGATGCGTTTCGAAATTCGAACGTTTAAAGGGTGAAAATCGTACCTTATTCTGCTATTTTTTATTCAAAACATTTTTCTTCATCTTCCTATATAATATAAAATTACTGATTCTGACTGATTCGTCATCGCACATCCTTAACGCCTAAAGCTAAAATGTTGAAATTTGCCCAGGAGGTTGGCCTCTCACGAAATCGATTCTCTAGGATTAGAGTTTTGGAAATTGTTATGGTTAGAGAGTTAAAAACGTAAACACGGGTAAATTCCCTAACCTCATGTTCATCAAAAAAATAAGCGGATAGGTGTCTGGTACTTTTTTGAAATTCGACCGTTTTGGGGAGTAAACGGGTAAAACCTGAATTTTAAAACTTTTTTGCCACGCAATCTATCTGTTAAACCAATAAACATTGAAATAAAAAAATATCACATTCGTTACGTATCTAAAAAATATAAATAAAAATTTGGTACATTTTCGAAATTCGAACGTTTAAGAGGTGAAAATCGTACCTATTACAAAGTAGCGGGTTAAAACCTAGAAACATAAACTTTGTCGTAAAAATATGTCCACGAAAGAAAAGGAGATGCTAACGAAGTAGCGGGTTAAATGCTAGTTAAATATATTTTTATATAGTTGTTATCTCTAGAGATATTTTGAACGGAATTAAAAAGACAAAGTTAGGTACTCGAAGTGCCATAAAATGATATGTTGCAAAGGGTTTTCCACGTCACGATTTATTAATCACCTTTAATTAGTCCACATGCTTGGCATTAATGTACTCCAAGTAAAACTTTACTCCGTTCGAAGTAGTTCTAAAGAGACGATAAATAATAACAAAGTACGCAGCCATTACGCAAAATTAATCATTGGGTGTAATATTAGTTCGTTGTATTGCCGAAAACGGAATGCCCGATAAGCCACTAGAAACTCTTATGCAGTTCTAGCATATCTTCATGCTTAAAACTACAACATTCCGGCGGAATCAACGATATGGAACACATTCATCAGTAATATTTATTAAAACACCAAGAACTAAAAAACTAAATTGAATAAATCAAACAATGTCATGGAAGGTCTAAAATTGTGGTCGACGGACAAAAAGCATGTTCATTTAACTATAGATTTGATAAATAAATAAATATCTCAAATAATAAATTTATTAAATTCCTATAATTTTTAGTTTGCTTTTGCAAAACGCTTGTCTAGATCAAACATCATTTAATAGTTTTTAAATTTCATTATACACTTATCTTCTTACAAAAAAAGTTTAGTAAATAAATAAAAATTGTTAAAAAAAAAGTTTAAAGTTTGATCAATTAACTAAATTTTATCGTCAAATATTTGTTAGGCCTGAACATACCTAAGTCATGTCTATGTATTTTGTTGATTCCTTACCTTTGTGAATTGTTTTTATTCTAATTAACGTTTTATTACAAAAATTTATTTCATTTCAGTGTTTTTAAGTATTCGGATTAAAGCCAGTTAACCGGTTATTTTAAAAAGGTTTAACCGAAAACCGGGTTTTTTAAAATAGCATCTATTCGTAATATTCGAAAACCGGTTATTGAAAAAAGTCGAATAATCAATCTCCCTTTTCCAAAAATATTTTCTGGTCACCTAAATCATCTAACCAAGTGTTATTGGAATCGTCCATATTTAATACACTCGCGAAAATAACTTAAATTAAGTTACTTTTATAATGAGCCTTATTGTGGTTGTCGTACAACAGAACACAGGTTGTGTTTTACTTTAATCTATTACAAAAAAGAAAACACATTCGTATACGACAACGGCAACCACAATAAGGCTGAATAGCTTCTCTGTCATCTTATAGTAGTTGTCATAGTAACAATAGCATATATTAAGATAATATTTGGCAAAGAAAACTATTTTTTTTTTGCGGAAACATGATTGCAAACGGGTCACAAGTATTGTTAACTATTTACTGTATACCTATTGTTAAACTGTTAACTGTATATTTATTATCGTTATTTTTTAACAACAACTTTTTGTGCTACCGATATTGTTTACCGACAAAAATTTTTAAAATTTCCCTACAGAATAGCTCTTAATGACAATTATCGTTAACTAACGAATTTTTACTACTTACTTAACGTCAAATTTTTGTATATAAAAAGTTATAGAATTCCAGTACTGGTAGATAATTTAATGGCAATTGTTATACCCACGCCACAATAGTGGCGAGGGTATTATGCGTTTGTGCTGATGTGTGTTATACCTTAAAATATTGGTCCTGGTCCTTAAAATATACCGATCAACTCAGAATCACCTTCTGAGTCGATCTAACGATATCCGTTTTATTTTTAATATTTTAGAAACACACATAAAAAGGAAAAAATTCAAAATAGTGCATATGCTAAAAATTGAAAAACCCTCGTCTTGAGTTAGAAATTATTTTTTTTATACATATCCCACTAAGCGCCAAAACTACCTAAAAGAAAAATACATAAGCTTTCTTTTGAGCAAAAAAAAAAAAAAAACCGTTTCCACCAAAAAAAAAAAAAAAAAAAAAAAAAAAAAAAAAAAAAAAAAAAAAAAACCGTTTCCAAAAAAAAAAAAAAATTAAAAATAAGTTTTAAATTTAAAAAAAAAAAAAATTTTACAAAATACAAAAAAAAAATTGTTTTCGATAGCTTGAAGAAATAGCTATCTAATTTGTTTGGGACAAATTTTGCTAACACCAATAGATAATAAGTTACATGGACGAGAAAGAACACCGGTTTGGCCAAAATGTAAAATTTTGCCCCCTCTAACTCAGAAACTTTTTCACCGATCTTGTTGAAAATTTGTGTCTAAACTACCAATAAGACTAACCGTGGTGCAAATTTCATCCAAATCGGAATACATCGATTTCAAAAGTTGGGTCACTTGACATGAAATCCCCCATATACTTATATAAAATTGTAACGTTACTGACTGACTCACGCATTTACTGATTCATCATCGCACAGCCTAAACACCTGAAGGTAACAACGTTAAATTTGGACCCGGAGTTGGTCTCTCCCCAAATCGATCCACTAAGACGGGATTTTTGGAAATGCGAATGTTAAGGGGGTATAAAAGGGTAAAAACGGGTAAATTCGGTAACCTTATATCTCTAAAACTAAAAGAGATACAAAAAAAATTTAATACTTATCGTTGTTCTTTAGAAAAATAAGCTGACCGGTGTCTGGTACTTTTTGGAAATTCAGCCCTTTAACGGAGTAAGCGGGTAAAACCTGTATTTTGGTACTTTTTTGTCACCCCATTGTCACCCCATCTATCTTTCAAACCCATAAACATAGAAATTAGGGTTATATCACATTTGAAACTTATCTAAAAATTTCAAATATGGATTTGGTACTTTTTCGAAATTCGGACGTTTAAGGGGTAAAACGCGTAACTATTTTTGGTACTTTTTTTATAAAACATTTTTTTATTTATTGACATATACGTATTAAATAATGGGCTCCCACTACAATATTGAAATTTTTTATGCTTCAATGGGGAGAAAAAGTACCAAAAAGGGGAAATAGGTAGTAAACGGGGAAAATCTCTATTTTGGTACTTTTTTGTCACCCCATCTATCTTTTAAACCCATAAACATAGAAATAAGGGTTATATCACATTTGAAACTTATCTAAAAAATCCAAATACTAATATGGTACTTTTTCGAAATTCGGCCATTTAAGGGGTAAAAACCGTAACTATTTTTAGTGCTTTTTTACAAAACATTTTATTTATTTTTTATTCAATAATTTAGTACTTATTTTTGTTCAATAAAAAAATAAGCGGACAGGTGCCTGGTACTTTTTTGAAATTCGGCCCTTTTGGGGAGTAAACGGGTAAAACCTGTATTTTAAAACTTTTTTGCTATGCCATCTATCTTTTAAACCAATAAACATTAAAATAAAAAATATATCACATTCATAGCCTATCTAAAAAACGTTCGAAATTCGAACGTTTAAGGGGTGAAATCGTACCTAATTCTGTTATTTTTGTTTCAAAACCTTTATCTTCATCTACCTATATCATATAAAAATGTAAAGACTGATTCATCATCGCACGTCCTAAACGCCTGAAGCTAAAATGTTGAAATTTGACCGGGAGGTTGGCCTTTCGCTAAATCGATTCCCTAGGACGGGAGTTTTGGAAATGTTTATGGTTTGAGGTTAAAAAAGCTGAAAACGGGTAAATTCCCTAACCTCATGTTCATCAAAAAAATAAGCGGATAGGTGTCTGGTACTTTTTTGAAATTCGACCCTTTTGGGGGTAAAACCTGTATTTTAAAACTTTTTTGCCACGCAATCTATCTGTTAAACCAATAAACATTGAAATAAAAAAATATCACATTCGTAACGTATCTAAAAAATATAATTAAAAATTTGGTACATTTTCGAAACTCGAACGTTTAAGAGGTGAAAATCGTACCTATTACAAAGTAGCGGGTTAAAACCTAGAAACATAAACTTTGTCGTAAAAATATGTCCACGAAATAAAAGGAGATGCTAACGAAGTAGCGGGTTAAATGCTATTTAAATATATTGTTATATAGTTGTTATCTCTAGAGATATTTTGAACAGAATTAAAAAGACAAAGTTAGGTGCTCGAAGTGCCATAAAATGATATGTTGCAAAGGGTTTTCAACGTCACGATTTATTAATCACCTTTAATTAGTCCACATGCTTGGTATTAATGTACTCCAAGTAAAACTTAACTCCGTTCGAAGTAGTTCTAAAGAGACGATAAATAATACCAAAGTACGCAGCCATTACGCAAAATTAATCATTGGGTGTAATATTAGTTCGTTGTATTGCCGAAAACGGAATGCCCGGTAAGCCATTAGAAACTCTTATGCAGTTCTAGCATATCTTCATGCTTAAAACTACAACATTCCGGCGGAATCAACGATATGGAACACATTCATCAGTAATATTTATTAAAACACCAAGAATTAAAAAACTAAATTGAATAAATCAAACAATGTCATGGAAGGTCTAAAATTGTGGTCGACGGACAAAAAGCATGTTCATTTAACTATAGATTTGATAAATAAATAAATATCTCAAATAATAAATTTATTAAATTCCTATAATTTTTTGTTTGCTTTTGCAAAACGTTTGTCTCGATCAAACATCATTTAATAGTTTTTAAATTACATTATACACTTATCTTCTTACAAAAAAAGTTTAGTAAATAAATAAAAATTGTTAAAAAAAAAGTTTAAAGTTTGATCAATTAACTAAATTTTATCGTCAAATATTTGTTAGGTCTGAACATACCTAAAGTCATGTCTATGTATTTTGTTGATTCCTTACCTTTGTGAATTGTTTTTATTCTAATTAACGTTTTATTACAAAAATTTATTTCATTTCAGTGTTTTTAAGTATTCGGATTAAAGCCAGTTAACCGGTTATTTTAAAAAAGTTTAACCGAAAACCGGGTTTTTTTAAAATAGCATCTATTCGTAATATTCGAAAACCGGTTATTGAAAAAAGTCGATTAATCAATCTCCCTTTTCCAAAAATATTTTGTGGTCACCTAAATCATCTAACCAAATTTTATTGGAATCGTCCATATTTAATACACTCGCGAAAATAACTTAAATTAAGTTACTTTTATAATGAGCCTTATTGTGGTTGTCGTACAACAGAACACAGGTTCTGTTTTACTTTAATCTATTACATAAAAGAAAACACATTCGTATACGACAACGGCAACCACAATAAGGCTGAATAGCTTCTCTGTCATCTTATAGTAGTTGTCATAGTAACAATAGCATATATTAAGATAATATTTGGCAAAGAAAAG
Organism: Pollenia amentaria; assembly: GCA_943735925.1. Taxonomy (NCBI): domain Eukaryota; kingdom Metazoa; phylum Arthropoda; class Insecta; order Diptera; family Polleniidae; genus Pollenia; species Pollenia amentaria. The sequence goes on along the minus strand of OX031008.1, from coordinate 43,754,299 downwards.
AATTTTTTTTTTTTTGCGGAAACATGATTGCAAACGGGTCACAAGTATTGTTAACTATTAACTGTATACCTATTGTTAAACTGTTAACTGTGTATTTATTATCGTTATTTTTTAACAACAACTTTTTGTGCTACCGATATTGTTTACCGACAAAAATTTTTAAAATTTCCCTACAGAATAGCTCTTAATGACAATTATCGTTAACTAACGAATTTTTACTTCTTACTTAACGTCAAATTTTTGTATATAAAAAGTTATAGAATTCCAGTACTGGTAGATAATTTAATGGCAATTGTTATACCCACGCCACAATAGTGGCGAGGGTATTATGCGTTTGTGCTGATGTGTGTAATACCTTAAAATATTGGTCCTGGTCCTTAAAATATACCGATCGACTCAGAATCACCTTCTGAGTCGATCTAACAATATCCATCCGGCTGGCTAGTAGGCTGGCTGGCTGTCCATGTAACGTGATAAGGATTGGCGGAAAGTAATTTTTTCGGATGAAGCCATCGGGGCTATCCAAATGAATTTTTTTTTTTCATCCGAAAAATACCTTTCCCCTACTCATTATCCCGTTGTTGTCTTAGTACAGCGAATGTCATATCGCAAACATAGTTCAAAAGTGACACAACTCAAAATTTTCATTTTTCGAGTTTATATGCTTAAACTATGCACAATACACTTGTTTATCTGTAAGAAGAAACATCAGTGTATTTTGTTGTTGTTAACTGTTGCCAAAAAACAGTTATGTCTCTCTTTATGTTTCAATTGGTATAAAGTTGCAATTCATAAAAGTGACTTATTTTTAGTTGTATCAGAAAATTCAAGGGTAGTAGATCGTACTGCTAACTGCTAAATAGTCTTAATTTGAATTGTGACACTTTTGATAAAATAATTCTTTGTTGGAGTGTGTATTAATTAGACTTGTGTCAGTTTAGCTCATTGAGGTAAGTACGAATCATTTATATTATTTTTTGTTGTGACGCTTTAGATGAAAAAAATATTAAGTTTTTGAGTTAGGATGCTTTTGAAGAAAAGAAACATTATTATTTAATTTCTGTATTTTAGTTTTGGAAAATTAACGGTTTTGCTATTGTGGAGCATGGAAATCAATTATCAAATGCGATAAAACTTCATTTTGAAGTAATTTAATAATTTTGTTGCTATAAAAAAAGAGATTTTTGACTTAGGTCAGTTTTGACGAATTTTTTTTTTTTTTTTTTAATAAAAATATTTTCTATGCTAATCCCGCGAAGCTATAAGCTTGTCTGCAGGAGACCAGAGTCTCTGGCGGGAATCGAACCCGCAACCCCGGCGCTGATAATTTAGCTCACTGCCAGCTAGCCTACGGGGCAAAGGTCATGTCGCAAGATCTGTTGTTACCGAGGAATGTAAGATGCGGATTGCAAGACTTACAACAAGCAGTTACTGTCCATCCAACCAATCTGAAGATAGCATTGAGGATATCCATTTCAAGCAAGCTCTGGTGATGAATATAATTTAAATTGTGAAGATTTCTCATCTAGTTCTTTAAATTCAAGTAGTACTATAGATGATGAGGAGGTAGATGATAACAGAAAAAATAAGGGAAAAAAAGAGGTCGTAAGCCGCGTAATTGGAGTATAAAGAAAGCGAAATTGTTAAGGAATTCCGGAAAATCTTATGTGTCACAAGCCAAATCAAGAAGATCGTTTGTAGAAAGATAAATGGGACAGCCCTGCGGCGAAACATGCCGATTGCGATGGACTGATCAAATAAGTGAAGCTGACCGACAACAATTATTTGATAATTATTGGAGCTTAGATGATTTGCAAAGGCGAAGAGAAAATATAGCAGGTACTGTGGAACCTATAATACCAAAATACCGATACTTATGTACAGGAAACTTCTGCAAGCATAACAACGCATTTTATTTTACGGTGAACGTTATTAAAATTAGAGTTTGCAAGCTTTTTTCATGTCTACTCTTATCTTATCGAAAAAGAACTCTTGTCTTTGTATGTTGTCCCCTTGTATACATTTCGTGTCAATTCCCAATCCAGGTTTTGTTTCCTGGAACCAGTTTTACCTTAGATTACATTGGGACTAATATTTCAACGTTCTTTTTTCAGTTTAACAAAAGCGTATTCTAGCAGTTTTACTTTAGCCGAAAGAAAAAAAAGACCTTATGGACTTAATCAAAAAGAATGTCATTCCAAATCAATATTATAAGCACGTTATTAATTAATATATTAATAAAATTGTCGTATTATTTTGCTTTATGTTAAAAGTTTTTGAAGTGAATTTACTTATATATACATATTTTTTATTTAATAAATCGGGTTTTTTGTATATTAGTTCTTGAAGTATACATTTTTAGTTCCTAATGTATTTTCAAATAAAAGTACTAATTTCCCTTGTACATAAAGTATATAATTTGAGTTTATATGTTCATGTTTAATACACAAAGAAGATTGTTTATATTAAAAGTTCTTGAATTTTATAATTTAAGCTTACATGTATTTTCGAATAAATAAATTAATTTGATATTTTTCAAAATTTTAAGTTGATTTTTTTTAATTTTTAATTCAGCAAAAGTATCACAACTTGAAAAGAATTCAGCTAAAAAGACATAACTTAAAATAACTTGGTAACTTGTGTAAATAATACATCATCAAAAATGACACAACCAAAAATTGATTATTATGTAGTGCATAAATATTAAAAAAAATAAAATAACTCTTTAGATCATAATCTGTATGGATTTTCGAATAAATGGTCCAAAGTTTTTGTTTTTAACTATTTTTATTTAGGTCAAAAATATTTTTTTGGATTTCTGAAAAAATGAAAATTTTGAGTTGTGTCACTTTTGAAATAGGTGTGCGATATAATCTTTGGCAAATTGTAGACGCTGCTGTTGACAGATTACATTTAATGGCGGGTTTTCTTTAGATTTCGGAGCTGTAAATGTTTACTGCGTAAAATAGCGTGGCGAAGTGTCGATGTACTTACACTAACTTCTGCTAAATGCTAAATTTTATTGGTAGAATGGCCTGAATTTCGAAGAATTTTTCGCTTGTCCTGTGGTGTTAGAGCTGCGCAAGTACCTCCTCTAATTTTTTTTTATCTGTTTCACGATTTTTTATATAATACATTACATCAATTTTCACCATTTCCGACGAATTTAAAGTAGGGTTCCTTTCCATATTGATGCACCAAACTGCAGCCACAAACTGAAATTAAAATCTTATTTGGTTGCTATACAGCTTTATCACAACCGCCTACTGATTTAAGCTAAAAATGCAAGTGGTTCTATTCTGTTGAACCAAAAAGTAAATGTACTTGACTAAAAAAAAAAAAAAAAAAATTATAATATAATTCTAGGGTGGGCAACAGCAATTCTAGGGTGGGCATTGTTTTCTCTGTGTAGGTTTATATATTTTCATAGCTTATTTACAATTGTTGAATTGATTCACATTCAGACGAATCATAATCGAAAGATTCACTGGAAACAATATTTTCGAAACTGATTTTCAACATATTTTTCTGATCTGTGTTACAACTACCATCTTGAGTTAATAGATATTGTTGTATGCCATTGTTTTTGGCGCTTTTATAATGTTTAGACTTTCGTAATGCCGATATTTGAGGATCTGAAGTTAACAGCAAATGCTTCAATATGTCTCCTTTAGATGCTGTTCGTGATTTTTGCTGGCATTATTTTGTAGAATTCCCAGTTGCCAATTAGTATGTGTAATATTAATCCAAAGAAGTCTTAAATCAAGATCTGTAACTTTTGTTTCGTGTGGAATATTGTCAACTGCCTTGCCATATTCCCATCATTAGTTGTGACATAACCAGCCTTCCCTCTATTTACAATTAGTCCCATTTCCTCCCGAAACTGGAAGTAAAAGTTTAGTTTGATTTCTGCTAAAATATGTTTGTTTGTGTCTCCTTCAACTCGCCAAGCTTTTAAAGGTAGCCAATATGCTATATGAAGACAACATTTAAATAATTTGATCCAACAATGCAAAGATGATAACCCATATTTTGTGTGGTCTTCATTAAATTGTTTACACCCTTCGTTTAGCTCGACAAATTGATGGTTTAACGCGCTGCATGGCACGCTGCGCCGTCTTGTTGGAACCATTTCTTCTCGGAATGATTTGCAATAACATGAGGAATAAAAAATTAAGAATCATTTGCTTGGAGCTTTCGCCATTGACGGTAATGTTGGCTTCGGTTTCGGATTTACTGCCTGCACTGATAGAAAAAGCGTCATAACGCTGATGCATTTTGACATCAGTACTATGACAAGTGTCTTCGTTTTTACCCCTGAAACTTTAAATAATTGTGATGTCAGCCTTAACATTACTTGCCCAAATTGTCACCAGGGTTAAAAATTTAAATAACGTCATCAATGGGTTAACACATCGGGATCACAGAAATGACGAATCGAAGTCAGTTTAATAAAACATGTAATCAGTGCGATGACTCAGTAACACCGAAGAAACGACTCATTAGACTCAATTTAATGAAAGTAATGAAAGTCAAAGTGAGAGAATATTATTATTTACTTAACCATTACACAATTTTGTTTCACTTTTGTTGTACTCCGTCCTTTGTTTACAGAAGAACTCTTAATTATAGGACACCAGCAGCATGCCCGATATGGTTTTCGTAATCTCCCTACTTTGAAAATTTGATGTATTTAAATAAATAATTTTATACAAATGGAATATGGGAATTTTTGGTTCTCCTTTCACTTCTTAAAAATGAAAATAATGTTAATAATACACAAAATGTGGCATCGATGTGGCATTGATGTCACTGTAGTCATAGCGAAGATGAAACATAAAACATGACAAGATTTTATGGTGACGTTTGTTATTGGATTAAAGTCCCTTTTTGCTTTTTGATGTCATTTGTAATAACATTGCTGTCACAATTCTGATGTTAGGGCATCATCAATATGAAGATGGATTTTTCTATGAGTGTGCTTTTAGAAAGTGAAAATAAAACTCTGCAATTAACAGCCTGTTTTTAGAAAATGAAAATGTTTGTGACGTTCGTTATTGGATTAAAGTCCCTTTTTGCTTTTTGATGTCATTTGTAATAACATTGCTGTCACAATTCTGATGTTAGGGCATCATCAATATGAAGATGGATTTTTCTATGAGTGTGCTTTTAGAAAGTGAAAATAAAACTTTGCAATTAACAGCCTGTTTTTAGAAAATGAAAATGTTTGTTCGTTCGTAAAAAAAACGAACGAAAACTTATTTAGGTTTTCATAAAATTAAAACACATTTTAGGTGAGTGACTGAAAAAGCTTTAATTTTTTCCACACACGTTTGGTTCTTATAAAATGAACATCTTCGTAATAAATGAACACAAATGCCAAAAGAAGACGATAAGGCATTCGCTTAAAAAAATAAATAAAATAAATTGAAAATAAAAAGGGTATTATACTGAAAGAACCCTAAATTATTTACAATATTATTAAAGGTTTGTGTATCTATATATATGTATGTATATTTATATAGAATTGTTACATTATTAACTGATTGCTTTATGATCGCACAGCCTAAACGCCTGAAGCTAAAAACTTGAAATTTGTACCGGTGCCTGGACTCTTCCCAAATAGATCCACTAAAACGAGATTTTTGTAAAGTCGAATGTTTAGGGGGTAAAAAGAGTGAATTCGGTAACCTTATATTTCCAAAACTTAGAGAGATACAATGAAATGTAATACCTATCGTAAAAAATGCAAAGCCAAATTTGGCACTTTTTCGAAATTAAAACGTTTAAGGGCCGAAATTGGTAATTTCTTTTTTGGTACTTTGAAGAGACTAAAAATTAAGCTGCAAGGTCCTGAGTGATTATCATCCCATAACATAAAAAATGTTAGTAGCATAACTATAACCTTAGGCACACAATTATGATCATAAAAAAGGGCCGAAAAATAAACATTGGCATAAAAATATGCTTACGAAAGAAGAGGAGACGTTAATAAAGTAGCGGTTTAAATGCTACTAATTACATAAATATGTATTTACAGGTTCATAAAATTCTAGAAACCAGTATGTACATAAGTATGTATGTATGTGTATATGTAAGTTCTTCCATATGTTTGAAAAAATTAGTGCTATCACGCAAATACCTTCACCATTGTGACAATGTTTTAATATTAAATTGTAACACTTGTTTTAAGCGACAAAAGAAAAGAAATGCAAAGAATGCAATCCCGTTAGGATTGTATGTATGAGAATTAAATGAGAACAAATGTAAGTAAATAAGAAACAAAAAATTTAAAGAACAACAAGGCATTTAAAAGACTTAGATCATTTAAACTAGAATACAACATATGTGTACATTTTATGATAATGAATTTCCTATTTATGTTTTGACGGAACACTTTATAAAAATGCATGCATTTGCATTTCCAAAGATTCAACTCGAACATATTATGATTACACCATAAAAAAAGTTATTAAGATCCGAATGAAGATAAAAATGATCAGCAAAGCTATTAAAAGAATGGAAAATTTTAACATCGTCCGCATACATCAATATATTGGCGAAGTTGATAACATTAGGCAGATCGTTAATAAACAGCGTAGATAAAAGTGGGCCAAGATGACTGCCTTGGAGAGCACCGGACGAAACATATATTTACTTGGATATACAATTATTGAATTGTACTTCTTAGTTTCTGCCGATTAAATAAGAACTTAACCAGCGTAAACTTATACGGGATAAATCTAATCAATCCAATTTAGTAAGAAGAAGTTGATCGTTAACTTTATCAAATGCTTTACTGAAGTCAGTATAAACAGCATCAGTTTTTTTCCTTTGTGTAAATACAAAGTTCATTGAAGTTGTTACCCAATAAAAAATTTTCTTATTTTGCGAAGCACCTTTTAAAAAGTAAGCGCACAATTTTGCGCCACGCAATAAGACATTCAGAGAGGCAGCAAGGTAAGTGAACGAAATCTTTACAAATTATTTAAAGAAATTTAGCATTTAAAGCGCTACGTCGTTCCCTTACTTTGAAGTAAGGGTAATAATGAAAAATAACTGCAACAACAACAAGTCAGTGTATAAAGCTGATTGACACGAGTATCGACGATATTCTGAGGTAAATAATGAATGATGCATTTGTACAAACACGAGCGAAAAATTTAGTATTCAACTGGTTTTTGTGAGTGACGCGTGCGTGCGATAAAAATAAAACGAAATTTGTATTTGTATTTTTTTAGCACATTAATTGTACAAAACTAGTTAGTTAACGGAACATAAACAAAACAGTTTTAAATATTTGTATTTTTCTTTAAACCAAAAAATATTCTACATAAGTAAATAGGTATGTACATTAGGGGTATAACCAAAAATAATACCCATCACGACGGGGTGGCCACTGATGTATATATCAAGAAAACAGTTTTTTGAGATCAATTTGGATAAAAAACCTCCCCCCCAAACCGTTTTTTCTAAAAGCTTCCAAAAAATAATATTATTTGAATTTTTATTTTTTAAATACCATACATACAGTCATGTACTATATATTAACTTCAGATACTTAAAATTATCTTTGTTGAAGGAAATAAACTTTGGTGGTGTAAGTCTTATTTGTTTTTACAATAAGGATATTGTATTTTTAATAAACAAAAAAAAGTCCAAATACTAAACTTCAAAGTGATTTGGGGGGGAACTTTTTTAACGCCCGCGAAAAAGTGACCCCATTTTTCATCATAGATTTTCATGGTCTATATGGCATGGATAGGTATTTTTTGATAATTTAAAAAAATTGTTCAAAAGTTATACCCCTAATGTACATACTTTTAAAATTATAGGAAAAAGATATTTAAATAAATTAAAGAGAAAAGATTAAAAATTTGAATAATTCATCAAATTATGATGAGTAAAATTTAGGAGAAAATACTAGTGCTCCAAAGCCAGAAAATCAACGAATTGATTTAAGATATAGGTATTGATGGCTTACCACTTTTTAAAAGTTCATCTGTGGGACTGTGGCCAACCCTTGGGCGTATTGTAAATATGCCAACGATAAAAGTATTTCTTATCGGAAGCTACATAGGAAAACAAAAGCCAAATGATGGCAATTATTTTCTACTGGAATTTGTTTCGAAAATTAAGGAATTCAGTGAAAATGGATTTTCCTCTCAAAATTTTACAATTAAAGTTAAAATTCGTGCTGTTTTGTGTGATGCACCAGCTCGGGCGTTTGTATGTGGTATTAAAGGACGAAATTCTCTTAATGGATGTAGTAAGTGTGATCAAAAAGGAATAAGTATTATGAAGGTTACCACTTTTTCTACTTCAACGGGGAAACTTCGCAATGATGAAGACTTCAAAAATAGAGTAGATACAAATTTTCATAAGCCAAACTTCCTTAATAATGTACTGTCTTTAGAAACCATTGAGACAAATATGATAACCCAGATCCCTCTTGATGTTATGCATCTAATAGATTTGGGTGTAATAAAAAAAGACTTGTATATTTACTTAAGTCTAATACCAATGAACACCTTTCACCAGTTATCAAACAAAATATGTCATCATTACTGACATCTCTTTGTCCTTATATTTCTAAGGAATTTGCTAGGAAACCTAAGTCGTTGGATGACATTTTAAGATGGAAAACTATTGAGTTTCGACAGTTAATTTTATATACTGGCTTAATAGTTCTTAAGGAATACACAAGTATTCAATGTTACAATAATTTTTTGCTGTTGGCATGTGCATATAGGATAATGGTTTCCGACGAACTTCTGAACATCTATCTTTATCATGCGAACGAAATGATACAAGAGTTTGTCAGAAACTTTGCAAACATCTATGGTTGCACAAGTGTAACATATAATGTTCACAACCTTCTTCACTTGAAGAAATTGGTAAACGAATTTGGTAACCTTGCCCATTTAAATGCTTATCCGTTTGAAAACAGTATGCAGACTATTAAACGAGCTATAAAAAAATCACACCAAATTAAACAGCAGCTTTTTAATATATTCTCGTCCAATTCGTTATTAAAACCAATGCAATTCAGTGGCTTTAAAAAAAATTGTAAGCAGAAAATAATATTATATTCGTCTGTTTAATTTAAAATAAATATCCGTTTCGACACCATCTTGGTTTTTACTGATATACGCTTATACATACATTGTATATAACGGACGTGTCTGACCCAGAGATGCAAGCCGATTAAAAATTTTCGGCGGCGGCTGCAAGTATGCAAGTCTTGCATACATACATAATTTTCATATTCGTCGGCGGCGGCTGAGCTGCTTTGCGCCGAGTTTTTTGAAGACTAAAATTTATGTAAAGACAAATAATGATTTATTTATTTGAAAACTAAAAATTTTATAAAAGATAAATCATATTTATAAGAACAAAAATATCATTTACAGAAAATACCTTGTTAGTTGTTCTATGGTCAGTAACGGAGTTAATTGAGATTATTAAGATTTTCTTAAAATTTGGAAATAATAGGCATTTTAAAATAGTAAATTAATTAATTTATAAAATTTGTATTTATTTATTAAGTTTGGTGTCTATTATTTTTTATAAAAACATTTGTTTCATTTTATCCAATAATTCGTCACGCCTTTTTGTGACTTGTTAAATTAACAATTTAAAATTTCTTAAATAATTATGGAAACAAATTTCAAGCTGGCATACAAATTTTTAAATAAAAAGCAAATTTTCAAACCAAACAACTATTTTTAATATATAAAAAAGACTTAATCTTTTACACCCGTATTCAAAACGAAAATTTGTGTACTCCGACTATACTCCGCTCATCGAGTGAGCAACTAAAATGGTAATTAAGCTTAATCACCATTTAGTCATGAGTATATTCAAAACTTTTTTAAATCGCCCGGTTAACAAAAATTTGTACATCTCTGTTTTAGTTAAATTCAACGCAAATTGACAGCAGTTAATTGGGAGTTAAAAAGTCTTTGATCATTCGATAATCATAGTTTATTAATAAGCGTTTTGAATAAGAAATCCTTAATCAGGAGATATGCAGTAACTAAATTTTTGTTTTGAATACGGGTGCTACAGTATAAAATATTTTTAACTTCCGTTCATGTTCAGAGTAATTATTTATCGCAAAATCTTTTCACTCATTCGATTTGTCGAAATCGCTTTCTAAGATTTCTCCGCTCCCCTCAGTACAGACTGGGTCTTCTAGTATTATCATTGATAGGTTCACTACTGAGTCTTGTAGAACGATTGTTGCTTGACATAAAATAGTTTTCTTTTTTTCGACTCATTTATTACTTTTAGTACACAAGTGGTATTTTTTTAAACTTTTCAAACGAATGAAAACAATTTTAACAAGAAAAAAAATGGATAATGGATAATATGTAACCAATCTTTTTAAATAATCAGTATTCAAAATTATATTTAAATATAACAAGTAATAAGGTGTTGCCAGTCTTTATTTTGAAAATATTACAATTAATTTTCAAAACAACTTATTCCGGGTTGAAATCACTTTTAAAAAAATTATTTTAAAATTAATATTTAGATTTTTAGTCGAACTTTATGATTTTTTTTTTGTATTTTTCATATTTTATTACAAACAATTATATTAGTAAATTATTCACGCTCAAGTTCATTAAATTATTTTCCTTAGAAACACAATTACTAATTTACTAAATTTTCATAACTTCTAAGAATACAGAAAAAGTTAATTGTGTACACAAGTGGCAGAACGGAATAGATGTGAATGAAATGAAATTGTGCCTAAATAACTAGCAAATGTAGTTGTTTGCAAAAAAATATTTAAAATACTTAAAACATCCGTTTTTGATTTCGTTGAAAATTTTTTTTCTTGTCGAAAACATAGAAAGCAAACACTATCTTTAAAAATAAGATAAATATTTGTATATGGTAACACTGTCACTAATTCAATTAAATACCGATTTAGTATTCACTAACTTAAATAATATTAAAAAATAAACACAAATAATTGAATAACCAATTTTTGATAACTATTAAAAAAAATAGAAAAAATAAGAACCGACTTGTATTTCAGCCGCCGATCAGCCGAGTACTTCGGCGGCTGCGCGGCTTGTTGAAAATAATCGGCTGAGCGGCTAGCCGTGTGCCGTCCCATTACGGCTTGCTTCTCTGATCTGACCACTTGCTTGTCGCCATAAGAGAAAAAAAGACAACAAAATAGCGCGTTGCGCAGGTCCGTTACCTTTTTACACATTTTTGCGACGACTCATAATACACATGGTTGATGGCTTGTGATCATTTTTTTTGTACCACTGTTGTTCCTAAAACTTTACAACATTTGCGTAGGACAAAACATTTTTAATTCTCTTATTTTCCCTTTTATATGTATTTCTTAACATGAACTTTATATATGTATAAATGCTTGTCGCCATAAGAGAAAAAAAGACAACAAAATAGCGCGTTGCGCAGGTCCGTTACCTTTTTACACATTTTTGCGACGACTCATAATACACATGGTTGATGGCTTGTGATCATTTTTTTTTTGTACCACTGTTGTTCCTAAAACTTTACAATATTTGCGTAGGACAAAACATTTTTAATTCTCTTATTTTCCCTTTTATATGTATTTCTTAACATGAACTTTATATATGTATAAATGCATACCCACCAAACACATACATATTACACGTTTGAAAATTATTTTTTTTATATCAAATGCTAATTCATATGTAGAAATTTTTTTGTTTAGAAAAATGCCCCGAGCAAACAATAATGAAAAACTACATAATTCTATGCAAGAAGTTCTGGAATATGTTAATTCTGTTAAAGGTATTTATAGTATTTTTATAAAAAACATATGTATGTATATACAAACATATTAAATAAAAACTTGAAAATTTTTTTTTACGTTAACAGATGCAATCAGTATCCAATTCATTGATACTCAGTACCTTAAGCAGGAGCTAAAAGATTTAAAAGGTTTGTGCAACTTTTATTATTATTACTTTCTGGTAATTATTTTTAATATTATATTTTATTAATTAATCCTTTTTATTAAGCTTGAGGTCTTTTTCTTTTTATAAATAATATTAAATTTTATTGAATCCAATATTTCGGCACTCCGTTTTTTTCTTGAATATTTGACAAAAATTAACAATTTTCAATAAATTTAACAAATTTAACAAATTTAATATCTTAGAAATTGCGATTTGCCAAAACATAATGATGGAAGATTCTAAAAAACAAGCAAACGAATTAAAAGGTAAGTATAAGTTGAACTTGCATACATACATACATAATTTTCATTTTGTATGTACGTTTGTATTTATGTACAAATGTATGCATATAGATGATGCTTATTATTAATTTTTAATTACATTTGCGGATACCATTTTTGATCAAAATAAAGTTATAGTGTCATTGCTCTCGGAAATTAAAGTAATAAAAAATCACTTGTTACAGTCGGAAAAACATCAACAAAATATTCCAAAAGTTTTCCAATTAGTACTGAAGAGGAATTAAAAGAATTTTAAGACGAAATATCGGAACAAACAAGAGACGACATGGTGCACACAATCAGAACTTTAATTAACCCTGGATCATTTACCAATAATTTACAAAATATTTTTACAACCGATATCGATGCCTTACTTGCTCAACCTCGTATCTTAAAAAAATACGGTTTTGACTTTTCCATGTCAAACGATTGCTATTTTTGTGTTCTATTACTGCAAAAACTTATTATTTCAATAATTTATTAATATTTACAGAATTAAGACAAAGTATTGAAATAATAAGTTGTTGCAGTAATAGAACACAAAAAAAAACAATCGTTTTATATGAAAAAGTCCAAACCGTATTTTTTTAAGATACGAGGTTGAGAAAGTAAGGCATCGATATGGTACTTCTCTTCAATGTGGATGGAAAACAAGGGAAAAAAAGTCTTTTGGATTACCCAAAATTTGTATGCATTCAATTTTAAAGCCTAATTTATGCCCCTATTGCGGTTCTCCACTCAACTCAGTTTGGTCGTGTGAGAGTCAACCCAACTTATGCACAACCAAACTCATTTTAGGTATTCTGATACCAAACGGTTTTTAGTTGAGTTTGCTATAAAGCTGCCAACTTAAAATATCGATTGGCCAACTTTAAATATAACGTTTGACAAGTATATAAAATTAAATAAATTTTTAAACTAAAAGTATTTTTAATTGCTGTGTTGAATAAAAAGTATTTGCAATGGCTATTAGTGCGTCGATTTATTTTACGATGATGAAAATGAAAACTCTTGTACAGATGTGCTACGTATAAGAAGAAAAATTCCTGATGATTCCAAACCTCTTGAACTACCTAATGCCAAGTTAGAACTTATAATTAGTAACGTAACTAAATAATAGTAATAAATTTGTAGATTTAAAAGTTATTTCCAACTAAACAAGGAAGCGTTTTATTTTTTGCTGGATTAAAAAAACACCTGTTCGCGTAGTGGCTATTCCTCCTATATGAAAGTTATGTGTTAAAGTATCATATATCTTTACACTGATTTTTGGTCATACCAAATTTTGGTTTTCCACGTGCAATCTCTGGTTTTTTTTCCATTAGATTAACAAGCCTCTCAATTTGTGCTTTAGTTGTAATTTTCAAAGATCTACGAATGTATTAAATGCATCATTGTTATTTTTTTTTTGCTTTTAAAAATGAAAGTCAACTGAAACTGAAAACAACTCAACTACTAATAAACAGTTGTGTATTTATAACGTTTCTGTCGACCAAACTTTTACAAGTTGAAAACGGCAATACCACGAAAAAAACAGATACACAACTGAAAAGCCAACTGCCAGTCGAGTTGGGAATGGCAATGCAAATTTACCAAAGACAACCAAACTGTTACAAAAGTGGAGAACCGCAATAGGGGCATTAATCAATAAAACAATATTTACAGGAACGTATTTTGTAGAAAAGTTGACAAAAAATGAGTTTTTAAATAACTTTAGAAAAGTCTTAAGACTTACAAAAAATAAGGCATACAAAGGTGGTTCTATTAAACCAAGGCTGTCAAGTTCAGAAATTGGAGAAGGCAATTAAATTTTTATAAATACAATTTAAATTTAATAAAAATTAAAAAAAAAGTTCCTTAAAACATTGTGAATTTATTATTTATTAATTTAATTAAAAATGAATACTTCTTTATTTAGCTTGCTTAATTACTTTTTTTTGTGTTTTATAATTTATTTAATAATATGTACAAATTTTTCAAAAGTAAATTTGATTACATATGTACGTACTTTAAATTCCATTTTTTTACTAAAATTATTTTTAAATTTTCATTCTGCTCATTGAACAGTTTTTAAGTTTTTTTTAAATATTTAAATACAAATATAAATATTTTTTTTAATATTAAATAATTTGAATAAAAAAATTTAATAAAATTTAATAAGCTTTTTTTTAATAAAAATAAACTTAGGTAAGAACATAAAGTGTTCAGTAAGCACCGAAGTAAATGCATCTTTGGAAGCACTTAAGGAAGCTTTGATGGTTGCACTTCACTAAAGTGCTGAATTGTGCGCTTATTTCAACGTTGTACTGAAATGCATTTTACTTGCGTTAATAAAAGCCATAACAAACTCCCTTTAAGTACCGCCTTCTAATATGAATGAAAACAGTAATTCTTACTAAGCACTTAAAAAAGTGCTTCTTGTAAATGCAACACTCACCACTTTTAATATGCCTTGAATAAAGCGCTTTTTGTGTCAAAAATCCATTGCTTCAAAGTGGGAACACGCCTTATTAATTCATGCCTTCCGTAAGCGAAACTTTAACATTTCTCCCTTACAAACCTGCTTCGTCCGAAGATCAATTTTTTATTGGGTAAATTAAGTACATTGGTTGTAGTTGCACAGCCTTTCCTAAACCCATTCTGGCATGCTGCCAGAACCACGACGATGTGTGATGGCAAAGGAAATCAGCAACTTGTTTTTCAATAGTTTTGGAGAACACTTAATTTGGCAATCCTTCTACAGTTTGTTATATCCCATCTATTTCCGGTCTTATATACGAGTCTTTCCATAATACGGGAAAAGAACCAAATATAATCGAAGCATTGAACATTAAAGTTAATGGCGTAACTACTGATTTAACACATTGATTTAAAATACATTTGGGACCAAGATCAGGACCATGACTGAAATACATTAGCCTTTTCAAGTTATCCATAATATCATTGCTATTAAATGAAGGGAAAGAGATTGCCTGGTTTGATGAGAGTATATATGGATAACCATTACTATCATCGTATACAGCATCAGAATAAGTTGTTGCAAAAAAATCGGCAAACATATCACAAATGACATCAGCATCTCCAGATTCTTGGCAACGAAATCCATGAGATTTTCTTTTAGAATTGAAAAATGCAAAAAACGATTTTGGATCACGAACGAAATTGTTTTTCACCTTATTTATGTATTGATTATATAGAGCAGGGGTCACCAAGAGGCGGACCGCGGTCCTATTTTGTGCGGACCTTGTGTTAACAATACAAAATATTTTACATTATGTAACAACAAATTCATGAGAAGTATTATCGTCTCGACATCAGCCTTTGGTGATGATTTCGAGAACAATGCAAGGAGTGATGAAAATAATAAATTTTCAAGCGGCGCGGCTTGTTGAAAATTATCGGCTGAGCGGCTAGCCGTGTGCCGTCCCATTACGGCTTGCTTCTCTGGTCTGACCACTTGCTTGTCGCCATAAGAGAAAAAAAGACAACAAAATAGCGCGTTGCGCAGGTCCGTTACCTTTTTTCACATTTTTGCGACGACTCATAATACACATGGTTGATGGCTTGTGATCATTTTTTTTTGTACCACTGTTGTTCCTAAAACTTTACAACATTTGCGTAGGACAAAACATTTTTAATTCTCTTATTTTCCCTTTTATATGTATTTCTTAACATGAACTTTATATATGTATAAATGCTTGTCGCCATAAGAGAAAAAAAGACAACAAAATAGCGCGTTGCGCAGGTCCGTTACCTTTTTACACATTTTTGCGACGACTCATAATACACATGGTTGATGGCTTGTGATCATTTTTTTTTTGTACCACTGTTGTTCCTAAAACTTTACAATATTTGCGTAGGACAAAACATTTTTAATTCTCTTATTTTCCCTTTTATATGTATTTCTTAACATGAACTTTATATATGTATAAATGCATACCCACCAAACACATACATATTACACGTTTGAAAATTATTTTTTTTATATCAAATGCTAATTCATATGTAGAAATTTTTTTGTTTAGAAAAATGCCCCGAGCAAACAATAATGAAAAACTACATAATTCTATGCAAGAAGTTCTGGAATATGTTAATTCTGTTAAAGGTATTTATAGTATTTTTATAAAGAACATATGTATGTATATACAAACATATTAAATAAAAACTTGAAAATTTTTTTTTACGTTAACAGATGCAATCAGTATCCAATTCATTGATACTCAGTACCTTAAGCAGGAGCTAAAAGATTTAAAAGGTTTGTGCAACTTTTATTATTATTACTTTCTGGTAATTATTTTTAATATTATATTTTATTAATTAATCCTTTTTATTAAGCTTGAGGTCTTTTTCTTTTTATAAATAATATTAAATTTTATTGAATCCAATATTTCGGCACTCCGTTGTATGCCTTCTTCAGGGATTTTTTTTCTTGAATATTTGACAAAAATTAACAATTTTCAATAAATTTAACAAATTTAACAAATTTAATATCTTAGAAATTGCGATTTGCCAAAACATAATGATGGAAGATTCTAAAAAACAAGCAAACGAATTAAAAGGTAAGTATAAGTTGAACTTGCATACATACATACATAATTTTCATTTTGTATGTACGTTTGTATTTATGTACAAATGTATGCATATAGATGATGCTTATTATTAATTTTTAATTACATTTGCGGATACCATTTTTGATCAAAATAAAGTTATAGTGTCATTGCTCTCGGAAATTAAAGTAATAAAAAATCACTTGTTACAGTCGGAAAAACATCAACAAAATATTCCAAAAGTTTTCCAATTAGTACTGAAGAGGAATTAAAAGAATTTTAAGACGAAATATCGGAACAAACAAGAGACGACATGGTGCACACAATCAGAACTTTAATTAACCCTGGATCATTTACCAATAATTTACAAAATATTTTTACAACCGATATCGATGCCTTACTTGCTCAACCTCGTATCTTAAAAATATACGGTTTTGACTTTTCCATGTCAAACGATTGCTATTTTTGTGTTCTATTACTGCAAAAACTTATTATTTCAATAATTTATTAATATTTACAGAATTAAGACAAAGTATTGAAATAATAAGTTGTTGCAGTAATAGAACACAAAAAAAACAATCGTTTTATATGAAAAAGTCCAAACCGTATTTTTTTAAGATACGAGGTTGAGAAAGTAAGGCATCGATATGGTACTTCTCTTCAATGTGGATGGAAAACAAGGAAAAAAAGTCTTTTGGATTACCCAAAATTTGTATGCATTCAATTTTAAAGCCTAATTTATGCCCCTATTGCGGTTCTCCACTCAACTCAGTTTGGTCGTGTGAGAGTCAACCCAACTTATGCACAACCAAACTCATTTTAGGTATTCTGATACCAAACGGTTTTTAGTTGAGTTTGCTATAAAGCTGCCAACTTAAAATATCGATTGGCCAACTTTAAATATAACGTTTGACAAGTATATAAAATTAAATAAATTTTTAAACTAAAAGTATTTTTAATTGCTGTGTTGAATAAAAAGTATTTGCAATGGCTATTAGTGCGTCGATTTATTTTATGATGATGAAAATGAAAACTCTTGTACAGATGTGCTACGTATAAGAAGAAAAATTCCTGATGATTCCAAACCTCTTGAACTACCTAATGCCAAGTTAGAACTTATAATTAGTAACGTAACTAAATAATAGTTATAAATTTGTAGATTTAAAAGTTATTTCCAACTAAACAAGGAAGCGTTTTATTTTTTGCTGGATTAAAAAAACACCTGTTCGCGTAGTGGCTATTCCTCCTATATTAAAGTTATGTGTTAAAGTATCATATATCTTTACACTGATTTTTGGTCATACCAAATTTTGGTTTTCCACGTGCAATCTCTGGTTTTTTTTCCACTAGATTAACAAGCCTCTCAATTTGTGCTTTAGTTGTAATTTTCAAAGATCTACGAATGTATTAAATGCATCATTGTTATTTTTTTTTGCTTTTAAAAATGAAAGTCAACTGAAACTGAAAACAACTCAACTACTAATAAACAGTTGTGTATTTATAACGTTTCTGTCGACCAAACTTTTACAAGTTGAAAACGGCAATACCACGAAAAAAACAGATACACAACTGAAAAGCCAACTGCCAGTCGAGTTGGGAATGGCAATGCAAATTTACCAAAGACAACCAAACTGTTACAAAAGTGGAGAACCGCAATAGGGGCATTAATCAATAAAACAATATTTACAGGAACGTATTTTGTAGAAAAGTTGACAAAAAATGAGTTTTTAAATAACTTTAGCAAAGTCTTAAGACTTACAAAAATAAGGCATACAAAGGTGGTTCTATCAAACCAAGGCTGTCAAGTTCAGAAATTGGAGAAGGCAATTAAATTTTTATAAATACAATTTAAATTTAATAAAAATTAAAAAAAAGTTCCTTAAAACATTGTGAATTTATTAATTTAATTAAAAATGAATACTTCTTTATTTAGCTTGCTTAATTACTTTTTTTTGTGTTTTATAATTTATTTAATAATATGTACAAATTTTTCAAAAGTAAATTTGATTACATATGTACGTACTTTAAATTCCATTTTTTTACTAAAATTATTTTTAAATTTTCATTCTGCTCATTGAACTGTTTTTAAGTTTTTTTAAATATTTAAATACAAATATAAATATTTTTTTTAATATTAAATAATTTGAATAAAAAAATTTAATAAAATTTAATAAGCTTTTTTTTAATAAAAATAAACTTAGGTAAGAACATAAAGTGTTCAGTAAGCACCGAAGTAAATGCATCTTTGGAAGCACTTAAGGAAGCTTTGATGGTTGCACTTCACTAAAGTGCTGAATTGTGCGCTTATTTCAACGTTGTACTGAAATGCATTTTACTTGCGTTAATAAAAGCCATAACAAACTCCCTTTAAGTACCGCCTTCTAATATGAATGAAAACAGTAATTCTTACTAAGCACTTAAAAAAGTGCTTCTTGTAAATGCAACACTCACCACTTTTAATATGCCTTGAATAAAGCGCTTTTTGTGTCAAAAATCCATTGCTTCAAAGTGGGAACACGCCTTATTAATTCATGCCTTCCGTAAGCGAAACTTTAACATTTCTCCCTTACAAACCTGCTTCGTCCGAAGATCAATTTTTTATTGGGTAAATTAAGTACATTGGTTGTAGTTGCACAGCCTTTCCTAAACCCATTCTGGCATGCTGCCAGAACCACGACGATGTGTGATGGCAAAGGAAATCAGCAACTTGTTTTTCAATAGTTTTGGAGAACACTTAATTTGGCAATCCTTCTACAGTTTGTTATATCCCATCTATTTCCGGTCTTATATACGAGTCTTTCCATAATACGGGAAAAGAACCAAATATAATCGAAGCATTGAACATTAAAGTTAATGGCGTAACTACTGATTTAGCACATTGATTTAAAATACATTTGGGACCAAGATCAGGACCATGACTGAAATACATTAGCCTTTTCAAGTTATCCATAATATCATTGCTATTAAATGAAGGGAAAGAGATTGCCTGGTTTGATGAGAGTATATATGGATAACCATTACTATCATCGTATACAGCATCAGAATAAGTTGTTGCAAAAAAATCGGCAAACATATCACATGATGATTTCGAGAACAATGCAAGGAGTGATGAAAATAATAAATTTTCTTTGGGCAAAATTAGCACAGAAACATAGTGAATTAAAAATATTTATTGACGAAGTGGATGCTTAATATGACGATCTGTTATTGCATAAAAATGTGAGATGGTTAAGCAAATGCTCGTTTTACAACGATTCATCGTCATTTTAGAAGACTTTTCAAAATTGATCAAACGTGAACAAACGATTACTTAAGATTTCTTAGCGATAAGGAAAACGTAACTTCCATTGCTTTCTTATCAGATATTTTTAAACACATCAATGATCTGTACCTTAAACTTCAAGGCAAAGGAAAGCTTGTATGGGAGCTCCTGACAGAAGTAAAAAGCTTTTTGCGAAAATTCGATCTTTTCAACATTGATCTGGATAATAAACGATTGCACCTCCCTAAATAAAAAAAAATCTGCAATGGCAACGAACTTGACGTCGGCCAATACAAGACGTTCATTGAGGATCTCAAATCGGAATTTGAAAACAGATTCGCAGATTTTAAGAAAATTGGGAATGTCGTCGATATCCTCAGTAACATTTGCTCTCTGAATCCTAGGGATGAATGGAGTAATGAAGCTGCAAATATTTGCGGGAGAAATAAAGCTTCTCTGGAAATGATCGATTTCCAAGAAAATACAGTTTTAAAACAGCAAAAAACAGGAAGTTTCTTCTCAAGAGTTTTGGATTTCATTTGTTTGTGCTAATAAATACCCAGAATTAAAAAAATTGCCTTGAAACTTCTCACATTGTTTGGGTCAACATGTGTTTGTGAAGCAGCATTTTCTAAGACGAACTTCATTAAAAATAAATTCCATAACAGACTTGCCGATGAACATCTTCAAGATTTATTGAATATAGCCTGCACAAGCTTTACTTCAAACTTCACGGATAGTCCAAGACAAAAAATTTAATTTTTTTCTCATTAATATTGTAAAAACCTTTAGTACTTACACAGAAAAAAATTATTAAATTTCTTCAATCACCAAATTTTTACCAAATTCATAATATCAAGCAAACGCTTTGTTGATTTTGCACCAAATGATTATATTGATTACGAAGAATTGTAAAATTGTGAATTTTTTTTTTTGAATAAATGATATTTTTAATTTTAATTAAAACAAGTGAGAGTGATATATTTGGCTGTGCCGAATCTTTGATACCCTCCATATAAAAGTGTGACGTACCAAATTTTAATACGCTAGCGTTATTTATTGCGGTTCTAGCCGTACAAAACTGTTTTCCGCGAGAAGGATTTAAATGGGGCTTATGGTAAATTATCGCCCGATCTTCACGAAATTTGACAGTACGATTTGCAGTCGTATAAAGCATATTCCTGCAATTTTATGTCATTCCCTGCATTATTCCACCATTTATGCTAGTTTTTGTATCAAAATTATCAATTTTTTTAGGGTGGTGGTTCCACATTTTGATTCATAGTTCTGATCCTACTGAACCGATGTTGCTGGATTTCAATCCCAAACTGCTTTCAAGCAATTTGAGACCAGGTTTGTTCTTTTCTTTTGCGTTTTTCGAAAGTGAGCGTGTTTTCAACAGACGGACATGGCTAAATCGACTTAGAATTACTCAAGGAGCCAGAATATATATACTGTATGGAGTCTTAGATGTATTATAAAAAAGTTTCACATGGAGTGACAAACTTAGTATAACCTCATTCACCACAGTGGTGGTGGGGGGAATAAAAATGATCAGAAAACTTTGCTATTTCATACAATGTGTTTATTTATTTAAATAAATATTGAAAATTCCCAACAACAGTTCTACATGTTTAAATTATTTTATTTTAAATACTTTTTAAACGATTTTTTTAATTGATATAACACTTTTTTCTGTGGTCTTCTTTTTATTCAAAGCATTTGTTTATTATTAATTAAAAAAAAAATGCACCGAAACCCTTTTGTTTTATTTGTCCATTGATACAGAATCTAAACATATTATTTAAATAGTTCAGTTTATTACCTTCCGGACCGCGACGGTCGTGATTTTTAAAAGTACCCTAAATGAAAGTAGTTGGTGACCGCTGATATAGAGCATCATGATTCAGCAGATTATATTCTGAACGACTGACGGAGTATTTTTCGTAACCAGTAAATGATCCAGACTTTTGAATTTTTTATAATTTTTATTCTTAAGATTTTTTAGCCTAGTCACCTGTTTAGAGTTCAATGGTGGTCCCACTGGAGTATACAGTTTTTTTAGGAACACAAATATCAAAAAATGCGTAAATTTTATTATAAAATGTAGACATCATTACATCAATATCCGAGCTGTTTAAAGGAGCAGGTAAGACTCTTCAGCAAGTATTTCTGATTAATTGTTTTAATAAGATATCATTAGGTTTGAAAAAAAACTTTATCAAAATTTAAGGGCTTTAATTTGACTTCAGATGGAATCGAAAAACTGACTTCAATAGTGGGATGATATTGATCTATAGGCAACGTTATAGGATCTGAACGGGTAATAATGCAATCATCAGCATTATTCACAAACACTAAATCAAGCAGTTTACCAAAGTCGTTGTAAACATCATTCATTTGATAAAGAGATAAGCCAAGCATTTCATTCAAAAAGTCTTCAAAAAAATTACATTCGAAATAAGGAAACTTAAATTCATATATCACTGAAATACAATTGGACTTAGAAAATAAATTATCTATGCATTTTCATCAAAAATTTAAAACAGCGATACAGCAAAGATGGATTTTATAAGAGCTTTGGAAACTGGTTAGAGAACGAACTTTCTGTCCAGATCGCTTCAGAAACTACAAATCAAAACACTCGTGGGAGACCAAAAAAGGCGCTGGACAGCTGTAGCGATATATCTAAGAGGCGGAAGCTTAAGGATATCAATGAAGAAATCGGAAATGGAAATATTCAAGATACTTTCCTCCATCAATTACGATCACAGAAGCAATTGACAAAAGTGGAAACCAACTCCGAACGATGCAAAACAATTCACAATTGAGGAGGCATTAGCATTATTTCTGGATATGAAATTAACAAAACAGCTTTATATTCAGCTCAGATTGCGTGCGATTGAACAAGGCTCAAATCTGTATCTAGCATATCACATAACAGCTGCTAAAATGGACAGTTTGCCATTAAAGGACACTATTACAATCACACAAATTTTGGCAGAGGTACAACTACAATCTCTACTTGATCACACAACCGAAGGCTTGCTACAAGCAATAAAAGAAAATGAGTTAAAGAAATATGGAAACACAAAGTTAATTCTTTTTTGTAAATGGGGATGTGATGGTTCTTCCGGACAAAAACCATGCAAAAACCAGCCATGCAATTAAACTAAGTCCCGACAAAATCATTAGATAATACTGATGCATATGAGTTTGGATTATCACCACCTACATGCAAGAAAACTACTTAATGAATACATACAAAAAATCAGTTATGATTTATATTTCGGATCTTCAGGAACAATATGAAACAACGAAACCAACAAGGAGTTAAGAAGTTCAAAAAGGAAACATGTTCAAGATGAATATCGCACATTTGGGTTGATCATAGATCAGCCAAAACAAGGGTCAGGCAATACAAATGATGGCAATACCGCAAGAAGTTTCTTTTCAGATCCCAAAACAGCATCTGAAGTAACAGGTGTTGATTTTAACCTCATTTTTAGACTTAAAATAATCCTAGAAGTACTTGCGTGCAATGAAGAAAGTGACTCTAGAAAATTTGGAGATTTTGCTAAGGAAACTGCAAAATTATATACAACCAAGTACCCATGGAGAAATATGTCTGCTACAGTTCACAAAATCTTTTATAATGGAGAAGATGTCATTACATATTAGTTGGTGCCACTTGGAGATTTATCAGAGGAAGCTTAGGAAAAAATGAATAAGGATTACAGATTTTATAGCGAGCACAATACTAAAAAAATTTCACGAAATTCCACAAATGAATATCTATTTAATATATTATTGGCAACGCCAGATCCGTTCATCTCCAGTATTCGAAATTAATGGAAAGTGGAACATCGGGATTTAGATGAATAAGTCAAAAAACTACTAAAGAACAGAAATAACACAGAACAGATTGAATTGCAATCAATCTTTTAATTAAATGAACAATAATTATAATTCATTAGATCTAAGACAGACATTGTATTAGTAAAAAATAATAATAAACAGAACCTCACATTGTTTCAAAAGCTATTAAAATCTTTTGCGGCTTTTATTTTTAAAAGGTTTTTTATCCACATATGTATGAATTGTTTTAATGTAAGAAATATTTAAAAAATAAATACCTATATTTTCGTATCAAAATTTAAAAAAAAATCAAAATTCAGCGGATTTATTTTACTAATATTAACAAAAAAAAAATACAGCAAAAAATAATAGATTCTTCTGTATTAATAGCAAGATTTCAGATAATATTTCTAAAGTTTGTTTAATTGTAAACAAATTTGACAGCAAAAAATTGTTAATTTTTCAGTAATAATAGCAAAATTTCCAGTTGATTTTACTATTTTTTTTTTTATGTTAAAATTTCTTTTTAGTGTAAACATTAAATTTTTTTGAGTGTCCCATTATTACAAAAAATGTTAATGATTATTATTTAAATCCAAATATGACATTTTTAAATAATTAAAAACAAATAAAAAAATCCATATTTCACGCTAAAGTTAAAAACATCTAAAGTTCCCCTTTGCTCTTAAATTTCCCAATAACTACTCTACCGATTTTAATGAAATTGAAAGTGGAGAAAAGTTTAAGAATCTATCTGTAGATTAATTTCACAAAAATACCTCCTTCGGTTCAAAAGTTACAGAATTCTGGCCAATGAAAAACGATTTTTAGCCACGGTGCGCCGATTCAAAAAGCATATTTACACTAATTTTTTTAGTCAAACTTTTCTTTTTAGCCGTGTTGCATATTCATGCAAGCTATTATAAGATTAAAAATAGTTAAATATTTAATTTTTTTTATTAATAACGTTTCTGTTGTCATAATTTGTTAATGTTGACATCAGTGTAAAAGTAAAATACTTTTTTTAAAAACGTAGATTTAAAATACAGTAATAGACTACAGAACGCTAATTATATTTACATTACAAGCACTTTGTTATATTGCCATTTTTTGTTATTTACCTGAAAACGCAAAAATTTTAAAAAAGCCACATGTGCAACCTCCAAAAATTCTTCAAAATTTTTTCAAAGTTGCAACCTGCTAGCAAACCATATAAAAGCGCGAATTCTGAAAATTGGTTTATAAATTATGGAGTAGCTCAAAAATAAAGTTTCCGGACAGACAAATTGTCCGTCTGATTTCCACAACGGTTTGTACGTACAATCTGTTGACAAGGCAAAAAATCGGTTCAAAAATGCGTTAAAAACAACGTACAACCGAATAGCCAACCTCCTTCTTTTTTCAAGTCGGGTTAAAATATATTTATAATAATAACAAATACATACATATATTTAAAATAATGACAAATTGCAATAGATAATTTTTTTATTTTAAATAACTAATTATTTTGTTAGGTGATCCACTACCGGCTCCTTTTTGCTGAACCGCCGCCGCCAAAAAAATTTGACGACCTTGACTTATGTTAAGAAATGTCAGCAAACAATTGTTCTTTTCTTTATGTCAAAATTTTACGTTGTCAAAAATATTATAATTTCACACAGCACAAACATGAAATTTTTCTACCACAGACAAATTTTATTTCACCATAGAACTTTGCTACCGCTTCACACACACCCATTATCGCAGAATTTTGCTAAGTAACGTTTGTATAAAAATTTGTTCGCTGGGATAAAAATTAAGCATTCACAAGTAGATGGCAATGATGTACAGAAATTACTTTCTTACTCCAATTTCCGAACCAATTATAATTCATATTTTTATATCAACAGTGGTTTTAAACAGTTCTTTTTAATGTTATCAAGTTTAACAGCTGATAACCACACTTGTAAATAGTTCGTACAGTATTTTAATTCAATCGACGAAAACGAAAAAAGTTTAGAATTATGGGATACAAGTAAACAACAAGTTTTGAGTTCTTTTAGTATTTAAATTTAGTTTTTTAATTCAGAGCAGAAAATATGACACAGCTTTATTATTAATACAGCTGTTTTGACAACATATTCAAAACTTATCACTCAAAATTTTGAATATTTTACACACATGTAAAATATTCTTAGTAAATATGGAGATGAGCCCTTTTCGAAATTCATTTTTAAAAGCCACCTTTTTCACCGCTATGGAAGTAGTATTTAACCTTTCTTTCTCACTGTATATCGGTCTATATGTGTACCTCCAAAAACAGCTAAAAACTTAATTTTCAAAAATTTGTAACTGAGCCCCCTTCGAAATAAATGATTACATTTTAATGAGTATCTTTTTCGATTGTTTTTATAAGTTGTTTTCTTTATAACATCTTGAAAATAAATTGATTTAAAATTACCGCTCGTCAATTTTGACGAGCAGTAAGTGCAAAAAACTTGAAAGCAACACTTGATCTAATGGCTGCACGGTTAGTACTACTATTACCAGCTCCGCTTTTCTGGACATATATAATTGTGTATAGTGTTGATAAATTCATCATTTGTACTAAGGGTAATCACAATGGTCGTTGTGCCAATTTCCAACTTGTAAATTTGGAGTGCATATTATGATTGATCGTGAGCATACCACTTTTATTTTTTATGCAAGTGTGAAATTTTTCTAAAAATGTATTCTGGCAACTCAAAAAACTTCTGGTAGCACTAGCATAAGTTGTAAAAATCTTGATTTGTTTACAATAATACACAAGCTTTTTAGCTTTTATTTTATTTTTGCGCTAAAGCGTTCACAAACTATTTTAATTAAAAATTTTTTTTTGTAATAAACAACATTGGCGGTCCGTATGTCAAAAGTTGTTGTTTGTGCTTATTTGCAACTGAGCAATCCCAGCGGGAAAAAGAAGGAGTATGGAGGCCTTCTAGAAGGCCTCGGTACCCCTTCTTTTGGATATACAAGGCCTTCTCGCTCCATTCCATACTTATATCTTTTTTACACACGTTGTCATTGCGGGGAAGGCCTTCCGCTTTCCTTTCTTTCGCCACAGCTTTTGAAAGGCATTCAAATAAATGGCTGCTAAAAGGCTTTCCAGAGAATGACTGTCAAAAGGCCTTACAATAAAGGTTATCTTGAAGGGTTTTTAAGAAAGGTATGTTAAAAGGCCTTTCAATTAATGGATCTTAAAAGGCCTTTCAGACCATCCTTGTAAAAATGCCTTCGAATAAAGGTCATATTGAAGGGGTTTTAATAAATATAAAATATAATATATGAATAAATTTCAAAAAAGTATAAAAGTTTAGTGTTTTATAAGTTTATTTTAGTATAGATATGTATATATTTATTTACAGAATTACACATACTATAATAACTATATAAACCACAAATATAAAAGTAAATAAAAAATAATAAATATATACATAATTAATACATACTACATAACATTTTCGTTATTTAGCACAAGTACCTATCTTCTTTAATGAACAAAACTCAACCAAATTGATTTACATTATTGTTTTCATTTGGTATTTCACTATGTTCATATGTATGTAACTTTGTTTTTATAACGGGATGTGAATTCTTTCGCTTTTGCTTTGGCGAAAAAAAACAAAACAAAAAATGTTACTCTTTATCTTTTCAACTTCAACTAAAATGATTTAGATTATTATTTTCATTTGGTATTTTAATATCTATGTATGAAACTTTGTTTTTGTAAAGGAATCTGAATTCTTTTGCTTTTGCTTGTGCAAAAAAAAAAAACAAAAAATGTTACTCCTTCTCTTTTTGCTTTTAATAGAAGCGAGTGTGGAAGGTGTATCTTATCTTTTATACCAAAGATCCAAGGTCTTATATGAGGCATTCTTTAGCAGTTAGATAATAATAGTAATTGAATCAAAAAAAATTTTAAGAAGGCCTGAAGTAAGTAGGTCTTCTGAGTTTTCCCGCTGGGATAATGCACTATTAATTTTGCTGAAGGTTTTTTTAGTGCAAACGAAGTAAAAGGAAGCAAATTGCAAATACGTACATTTTGTTGTTGTGTTGTGCAAATGTGTATATTTGTGCCATATAAGCTACATTTACTGTTAATAATAACCACAATCTACGGTATTCTTTTCTCTACTCCTGTAAAGGCAATATGAAACGTGGTAATGTACATGGATTTATAGTCTGTTGATTCTTCAAAATTTTGAAATCTCCAACTCACAGTTTTGCAAATAGACGAAAATGAGTATTAGCTTTGTTTGGCAGGTGCCAATTCCACCAAAAACTTCGAAAAATTATAAAGCCTTTTGGCCATTACTAGCATACTGTTAAAATTTTATAAAAATCGATACAGAAGTTAAGGCGTCTAAATATGTAAAAATATAACCGAAATGCAAATAAAATAGTGTTTTTAATACATAAATATTTAGGTTACTTTTTTCGCATTTGGTTAGTTGGTTTTTACATTTTAGTTACAAAATTTTTTGGCCGTGGCAACACTGCTTACAATATGAAAGATTTATGTGCCTGGTAGGGACAGGTTTTTTTTTAGCTGCCATTATCACAAAAAAAAAAAAAAAAAAAAAAAAAAAAAATTTGGAAAAAAAACATTTTCCAAGCAAATTAAAAATTACTCAATAAAATAATAATAACGAATGAATTGTTTCTAAAATGATGATGACGAAAAATGTTTTTATAAATTGCTTCAATTCAAAACTTCAAACAAAAAAAATATATACGAGTATACATATGTATATGTATTAAAACATACCTGTAAATATTTGATGGGATCTGCAATAACAGTTTTATTACCGGCCACACACGCACTAAGCAACGGAAGAGTAGTGGGAAATGGTAAAGGACTCAATAGTTGCTGTTGAGTTTTTTCTTGTTGAAGCTCTTGAAGAAGAAGTACTAGTTCCATTCGAACTGAAGCTAATCCCCCACCGCTTGCACCATGCAACGAACAGTAACTTAACAATGATCTTAGGAGTGTTTCATTAGCTAAAAAATTTAATTTTAATAAAAAATACAAGTAAATCTTATTGCCTTTTTCACTAAATGCGAAAGAACACTTTCATTTGCAAAACTACACTTACGCGAAAGAAAGAAAGCGTTCTTTCGACATCGTGTAACTATATTTTGTTATATTTTTATTATATTTCATTGTATATTACTATAATTTAGCTTTATTCATTTCAACGCGAAATAGTAATAAATAAATAGTCAGCGAAATCTAAAGTGTTTATTAAAATGGCATTACAAGCCTACCCTCACGATCATATTTAGTAACTAAATAAGTTATAAATTATTGTTTTGGTCATTGATTATCCTTTAGTAGTCAGCAAGACGAATTCACTACAGGTGGTGGCAATGCTACAAAAATCCAAAAAGAACAGAAACAACAGACTTTTTTTTGTATTGCATTATCAGTGTTTACGGTTCGAAATGTCGACCATTTCTTAAAAAACATTCAAGACATTCTGTATAGATATATTTATTTTAATATTATTTTACTCATATTTGTGAAAATTGTTGATTTAAGTACATGAAATTTAAAAAGTAGCACCATTCAGTGAGACACGAAGAATTCTGACAAGGACATTTTTAGAAAATAAGTTATTTTCTGAGCTTTATTTATTCCTCAGAAAAAAAATTTATTCCTAGATTTTATTTATTTCTCAGAATAAAAGGTATTTCATGATTTTTATTTATTCCTCAGAAAGTTAAAATTATTTTTGAGTTTGATTTTTGCTTAGAAAATAATTTTTTTTTTACTTTTTGAATTTAATTTTTTGGTTAAAAAGCATTGATTTTCTGCGTCAAAATAAACATTAACCGAATTAAGCGCGAATTTATCCACAGAGTCGGTGCAAAAACTCTTATTTGTTAAATTAAATTTAAAAAATAATTCAATGATAGTGAATTTGTACATCTAGCACGCCTAATGTGGCACAAAATTGTCCCAGGGTATACTCAATACCAATGAATTTTACAAAGACAGAAATTCGCTATAATGCACTTAAGTGCGTAAATATGAATATAGAAATGCATCTTTGTAGGATAAAACTAGTTTACACTAATACATAGTGCAAAAGTACATATTAATTAATATATAATCTATTAAACATTAAAAAATACTATTTTGTTTAAAGCGATTTCTTTGAGGCGATAATTTGGTGAATTTTTTTTTTTTTTTTTAAATTTAGGGAGAATGAAAAATTGTATTTCTCAGGCCTGGTTGGTGCAGAGAAAATATTAACTGTGTATATTACTTATGTTAAAGATAAGTACATACTATCATATAGTGCCCCGGTAGGCTAGCTTGTAGTGAACTATTCGATCAGTGCCGGGGTTTCGGGTTCCCGCCAGAGGGTCTGGTCTTCACAGACAAGCGTAGAGCTTCGCGCGATTAGCATAGGAAATTAAAAAAATATTTAGTGTTGAACCGAATTGATATTTTAAATTAAAGCAGTAACTTTAAATGCTCTCTCATTCTATTGTTTGCATTTTTGATTTTTTTTCCTAATTGTCTGTTTACAAAATGTAATAAATTTAATGAAAGTATGGTAGGATTGTTGAGAGAATGAGTGTCTATATATGAGAGCATAAGAAAAAAACGCTTACAAAATAAAATACATTATATTTAACGATGGCCTTCTACGAAAAATTTGTATGTAAATTTTTATAGAAAATGTGGTGTCGACGCGGCTCTGTTCGATTATTAAAGTCTAAGTAAATACAAGATGGGAATTTTAAAAACCTTAATATAAATAACAGATACATTGATCTTACCTTTAAGCCAACGTTTTCTTTTTGCAGCCCTCATAACCTTCACTTCAAAATCATGTTTTTCATGCATCAAAATTTCATGAAGAGTCGGCTTTTCTGATAATATATATGAAGTAGAAATATCTTTTTCCTGAAATGAAAAAAAAAATATATAAATGTATTATATTAAAAAAAAATATATGTATATGTATTCGAGGCCTGCACAAACCAGCTTGAAAATCAAATCACACTTGGTTTTTCAATATAAAAAATAACATAAATACGTAACAACATGAAACAAAACACAAAGCGAATGACTGGAAAAAAATTTAGACTTATTTATGTCATTATGTGCAAACACACAGAACCACAATTTAATGCGCTCTCCCGGTAACTTTTTTGAGAGACTTTGTCATACTGATATTTTCATCTTTGACTCATCCTGACAAACAAGTTCTCAAGGCGCCATTTCTATGAAAATATCGAAATGTCGATGAAAGAACGCCACAACGACACTGCTAAAGACACTTTTGCAGAAATTTTTATGAAAGATTCACTGTATAAAAGAAATTGGAAAGTACAAGTACAATGTCGATTGTCTGTTATAATTCGATACAAAGCTGAAATCTGCTTAAATTTGTGTGCTACAAGAATTCGTCAATGGTTGAAGAAAATAAAAATAACGGATTATTGAATATTATTTTGGTTCTTGTTTATCGCCGCATTAAAGATTATTAAAACTTAGCAACATTGTATGTTATGAGCGGATGTAAAGCTGAGTTTGTCTGTTGTGCATAAACTGAAAAAATAGAACTGTTCTTTTTTAAAATTTGTTTCTTATTTAATACTAGCATTTAACCCGCTACTTCGTTAGCGCCCCTTTTTCGTATGTGGACATATTTTTACGCCAAAGTTTGTGTTTCTAGGTTTAAACCCGCTACTTTGTAAAGGGACGATTTGTCTAAACGTTCGTATTTCGAAAATTTTTATTTGTATTTTTTAGATACGTTACGAATGTGATATTTATTTATTTCAATGTTTATTGGTTTAATAGATAGATGGCGTGGCAAAAAAGTTTTAAGATACAGGTTTACTCCCCAAAAGGGTCTAATTTCAAAAAAGTACCAGACACCTGACCGCTTATTATTTTAATGAACATCTGGTTAGGGAATTTCCCGTTTTAACCTTTTTTACCCTCTAACCATAAAAATTTCCAAAACTCCCATCATAGGTAATCGATTTCGCGAGAGGCCAATCTCCCGGGAAAATTTCAGCATTTTAGTTCAGGAGTTTAGGTTGTGCGATGATGAATCATGCAGTAACTTTACAATTTTATATTATTTAGGTAGATGAAGAAAAATGTTTTAAAAAAAATAAAAGAATTAGGTACAATTTTCACCCCTTAAACGTTCGAATTTCGAAACGCATCAAATTTGTAGTTGTATTTTTTAGATAAGTTACGAATGTGATATATTTTTTATTTTAATGTTTATTGGTTTAAAAGATAGATGGCATAGCAAAAAACTTTTATAATACAGGTTTTACCCGTTTACTCCTTATTTCAAATAAGTGCTAGACACCTGTCCGCTTATTTTTAATGAACAATAATAGGTATTCAATTTTTTTGTATCCCTTTTAGTTTAGCAGATATGAGGTTAGCGAATTTCCGTTTTTACCGCCTTTTTTTTATTGAACCACAATAAGTATTACATTTTTTTGTATCTCCTTTAGCTTAGCAGCTATGAGGTCAGCGTGATTGATTTGGCGAGATGCCTGCCTCAGGTCCAAATGTCAACTTTTTAGCTTCAGGCGTTTAGGCTGTACGATGAAAATAAATAGATGAAGAAAAAATATCTTGGAAAACGTAACAGAATTACTTACGATTTTTACCCCTTAAACCTTGCGAATTCAGAAAAAGTACAAAATTTTCACTTGGCATTTTTTAGATAACTTACGAATTTGTATTTCTATGTGCATTGATTTAAACGGTAGATGGGGGACAAGAAAGAACCAAAATTCAGGTTTTACACTTTTACTCCCTAAAAGAGCCGAATTTCGAAATAGTACCAGACACCGGTTCTCTTTATACAATAAAAGCACAAAATAAAGTACAAAAAAGTACCAAAAACCCACTCTTACAGATTCTCATTCACTTGGGAACTTGCATGTTAATTTTATGTTTATAGGTCCAATTTTAACGGAAATTCAAAAAGTAACTGGTAAAGAACAAAAAGTACCAAAACGCCCCTCTTACAGATTCTCATTCACTGGGGACATTGCATTTTTAATTTTATGTTTGTAGATCCAATATTAACGAAAATAAAAAAGGTACCAGTTAAAAAACGAAAAATTACCAAGAAGATCCCTCTTATAGGTTCTTGTCCACTCAGGACATTTAATGTTGAATTTTTTTGATTTTAGGTCCGATACTAACGGAACTTCAAATAGTACCAGTTAAAGACCAAAAGGTACCAAGAATACCCTCTAACGAATTCTCATTCACTCAGGACCTTGCATGTTTGATTTTATGTCAATAGGTCTAATTTTAACGAAAATTAAAAAAGTACCAGTTAAAGAATGAAAAAGTACCAAAAAGATCCCTCTAACAAATTCTTATTCACTCAGGACTTTGCATGTTTTGTTTTATGTTTCTAGGTCTAATACTAACGGAAATTAAAAAAGTACAAGTTAAAGTTCAAAAAAGAACAAAAAGTACCCTCAGAGGTTCTTATCCACTCAAGACATTCCATGTTGAAGTTTATGTTTCTAGGTCCAATATTAACGATAATTAAAAAAATTGTCAGTTGTGGAACCAAAAACCTAAAGAAAGAAATAAAATTTCCCGTATTTCTCCTTTTTGGTACTTTTTTTCTCCCCCATTGAAGCATGAAAAATTTCAATATTGTAGTGGGAGCCCATAATTGAATGCGTTTATGTCAATAAATAAAAAAAATGTTTTATAAAAAAAGTACCAAAAATAGTTACGCTTTTTAACCCTTAAACGTCCGAATTTCGAAAAAGTACCAAATTCGTATTTGGATTTTTTAGATAAGTTTCAAATGTGATATAACCCTTATTTCTATATTTATGGGTTTAAAAGATAGATGGGGTGACAAAAAAGTTCCAAAATACAGGTTTTACCCGTTTACTCCGTTAAAGGGCTGAATTTCCAAAGAGTACCAGAACCCTGTCCGCTTATTTTTCTAAAGAACAACGATAAGTATTAATTTTTTTTTTGTATCTCTTTTAGTTTTAGAGATATAAGGCTACCGAATTTAGCCGTTTTTGTCCTTTTTTACCCCCTAAGCATTCGAATTTCCAAAAATCCCGTCTTAGTGGATCGATTTGGGGAGAGACCAACCCTTGGTCCAAATTTCAAGTTTTTAGGTTCAGGCGTTTAGGCTGTGCGATGATGAATCAGTCAGTCAGTCAGTCAGTTAGTCAGTAACGTTACAATTTTATATATATAGATTATTTATTTATGTATTATATTTTTTATTTATTTCAATTTACTAAAATGTTTGCCTTAATTTTGTTAATAAAAAATTTTAAATGTTTATTAAAAAATCTTTTTATGTCGTAGGTTTGGGTATGGCTTCTTCTATATGTCTCCGAAATAGAGACGTTGTTGTATAAC
Source organism: Pollenia amentaria (assembly GCA_943735925.1). Classification (NCBI taxonomy): domain Eukaryota; kingdom Metazoa; phylum Arthropoda; class Insecta; order Diptera; family Polleniidae; genus Pollenia; species Pollenia amentaria. Next base: position 43,719,956 of record OX031008.1, on the reverse strand, counting down.
ATATACATAAGTTCATATTACGAGGGCGGATCAATAAGTCCGTGACTTTTCGAACCTTCCTCGTAGTTATATGAAATGCAACACTGCTCCCATCAAGTACCAGCTGTTAATAGACTACTGTCAAGTTTTGAGCAAGTTCCGTCATTTACTTTGCGTTTAACAGCTGTTCAACAAACAACTTCGTGGATTTTTTCAAAAATGGAAAAAAGTAAATTTCGAGTGCTCATTAAAAGTTATTTTTTGCGAAAAAACCGTCAATCAAACCAAGAAAAAGCTTGATAAATACTATGGGGACTCTACACCATCGATTTCAATGGTAAAAAAGTCGTTTACTGGTTTACTAAGTGGATGCACGCGGGATAATCCGGGTGAACCGGCTCCGAAGAAGGCCAAGGCAAGTTTTTCGGCCAATAAGGTGATGGCAACAGTTTTTTGGGATGCACGCGGGAAAGTCCACATCGATTGCCTTCAAAAGGGAAAAACAATAAACGGCAAATATTATGCCAACTTATTGTACCGATTTAACGAGGATTTAAAAAAAAACGACCTCATATGGTCAAGAAAAAAGTTCTTTTCATCAATTTAATGCACGGCTGCACACGTGTGCACCCTCCATAGCAAAATTACATGCGTTGGGCTACGAACTGGTACCTCATCCGACTATTTCCGGACCTAAAGAAATGGCTCGGTGGAAAGAGATTTAGCTCCAACGATGAAATTATTGGCCAAACAAATGCCTATTTTATGGACGTTGAAAAATCCTATTTTTTGGAAGGGATACACAAATTGGAGAAACGTTGCACTAAGTGTATTGAGCTAAAAGGACATTATGTTGAAAAAGAATCTTTTTTTTTTTAACTGTGTATCAATCAAAACGTCACAAACTTATTGATCCGCCCTCGTAAATTATTCATAACTGAAACGTTAGTAAACATATTTCAAATGCCGGTTAAAAAATCATAGAAAAATAAACGAATCAGTGATTTTTTCAGTTACGATTCTCTAGAAGAACAAACCATAGCATAAAAATTCATTTATGAAACATTTGTAAGGAATTCCTCTAATAGTCTCTATTATGACGACATATAGAATTAAAATTCACAGAGAAGGTAAATTGATTTTGTCTGCGGCGATTTGCATAAAAACTCATATATGAATATCGATGATATTGTCTGTTAGGACTCACTAATACGCGGATGCCTACCGAACAAAATCCATTCGGGTCATCCACGATACTTTTGACAATTGCTTTAAAAATTTATGTATGACGCCAAAGAAAATTCAACATATGTCATTGATGATTTAGTAGGTTTCATGATGAATCTTCATGACGTTCGTCACCGGGCTCTTACATAAATACACATGTGTTCAAAGAACTTTATGAGACCGCACTGCACAGTATTTGTATTATTAAACGCATAGCAGCGAATGAAGTAAAAATAATTTAATTAAGTTACAAGCTCTTGATATGTATGTTCATTAGAAACATGAATTAAAAAAAAACGAGATTATTCTTTGCACCGGTCCGTTTTTTTGTTGTGTGAAAAAAAAATACAAATGCATGCCAATAAATATAAAAAATATAATTGCTGATCAATCAGAATATATGTATGTGAGTGATAAACTCATAATTATACAAAAGAGAAATTCTTGATACCTCCGTGGTATCGAAAGAGATAAATACATTTTCATAATAATTAGAATAGGTAGAAAAGGTTAAGTTAAGTTCTCATAGGTAGTATATAAGAAGACCAAAAATATAATAAAGTCAGACTTGAAATTACTAAACTAATTCGGCAACAACTTGCCTTGTGTTTTTTGATTGAAAGCCTAATATAATTCGGCAGTTCCTTTGAACGCCTTAGTTACCAGCTGAAACCCTGACAGCTATTAAAAATAACCAAGGGCTATAGGGAAAAATTACAACAAACACAACTTCCATAAAACAACACACACACTACAATCAATAGTGGCCTGTGACATTCGTATTAACGGTATTCCTAGTGTAAACATATACAATGATAATTTATTCACTATATACGAAAAATTGTGTGGAGCTGTAAAAATTGCACATATGGCAGTTAAAGCTAAATATCGTGTTAAAAATACTAGGGATAAGAAATATATAGAGGATGCCCCGATTATAATAAAATTCTATAGTCCCTATGACCGAAATTATATGCTAAAAATGATTAATATTTATATGAAAACACATAAATCTCTGCTATATTTAAACCAAATTGGCTTTCAAAGTCCTAAACTGTTTTTTGTTAATGAGAATCTTACTCCCGAAAATCATCGTATTTTCCTCGCTGCTCGGAAATTAAAAAACGAAGACCAACTAATATCGTCTGTATTTACCACCTGTTGGTGTACGTTCGTAAATTTACGACATTCAAAAATTAAAGGACTTATTTCGTTCTCAAAAAGGCGTCAATAAATGCCATGATGAAGCTTTGCCAGATACGAATAATGAGGTTATTTTATAATGTTGTCATAAAGCTAATATATTCTTTTAATTGTTCAAAACTGCTGTATAGTTATTTAAATATTTTATATATTTCAAACACTTTTTTTCACTTAAAAAAAAACGTATATGTACATTCGTGCTGGCAATTATTTTCTTTTCTTATACTTAAATGATCTGAAGACAATATTTTCACTATGATTATATTACTCTCTAGTAGAAAATCTGGTCTTCAAATTTGCCATTTGAATGCTCAAAGACTAAACAAAAATATGGATGAGTTTCGATTTATATTTGAGGATTCCGGAGTAGATGTAGTATGTGTCTCTAACACTTGGTTGGAGTTATTGAGGCCAAAGTAGCAAAAAAAAATATTTTTATTTTGTAAGATTTTTGGATCCAAAAAATTCATAAAAAAATTGAAATCTACAAATACTTACCAGTTTTAGTACTTATGCTCAAACTGCATGTATTAGAAGTAAAATAAATTTTATTTCATGAAAATCCATGGATAAATTCCTGTTTTATTCCCGATAAAGTGAAAGTACCTATTTTGACATTTTTTTATCGCAAATTTGTGTAGAGCTAAAAGTTTTGTGATTTTTTAACGGGTTTACCCTGTTTATTGCACATTATTTTGTTTATTCCTTTATTTTTATTATTTTTTCATAAAGCTGTATATATTAGAAAAAAAATTAATTTTTTTTCATGAAAATCCATGGATAAGTTCCTGTTTTATTCTTGATAAAGTGAAAGTACAAACGAAGTTATCAAGTAGTTATTTTTTTAGCAACAAGATTTACAAAGCAAAATCTAAAAATAATTTCGACTTTTGTTTTAAGAAACCAAATAAAATCTCCTATCATATTTTTATTTCATAGGCCCAGATAACGTTGCTTAATGGCATTAAGTTTTTGATAAAATCACCAAGGTTTTCCGGAAAACAGTCCAGATGCGAGTGCAAGAAATGTATTGTTAGTGATATATTTACACCTTATAATAATATAAGAATTTAGGAAAAATAAACAAATATGAATAAGAAAATTCATTTAATATTTACCAATTTTTGAATAGTTTTCAAGCAAATCACGATTTCTTTGTAATTTGGACTCCTGATATTTCCTAGAAAGTTAGAAACAATGTGTCGAAATGAATTCCACGCAGCTTGCTCATCTACTGATAATAACTCTTCAAAGTTAGAACTTAGAAGCAATTTTCGAATTTAAGGGCCATCGAAAACCCCTTCGACAATTTTTGTACATGAAAGCTTTGGAAATATTGTTTTCAAATAAACAAAGGCTCTACTCTCCTTGTCTAGTGCTTTCACAAAATTGTTAACTAAGCCGAGCTTTATATGTAGTGGTGGTTAAATTACATTGTCCTTTTTAATCAACGCAGGGTACCTTACATTATGTAGGCCTAAGGTGCTTATGGCTCTTATTTTCCAATCCTTTTTAATGTAGTGATTTTTGCGATCTCGGCTATCCCAGAGGCAGAGAAAACAGCAATACTTTGTATAGCCACCTTGAAGGCCTGTTAAAATAGCAACAACTTTTAAGTCGCAACTCACTTTCCAATTGTGATTTTCATACTTCAAATTTCTTAATAAAGTGGCCATAGTTGCATATGTTTCTTTCATTTCATGGCATGTGGAATATGTATAGATGGCTTCTCGTTGCCAATATGTAATAAAACAGCCTTAAGGCTCACTCTGTTACTATCAACAAATAACCACCAGTCACTTGGAACATATTTTTGGCCGAGCGTCTCAAAAAGACCTTTTATGTCATAACAAAAACACAAATCGTCTTTTGTTATATAAAAATTGGCATATGGCTTATGTCGGTTCCGGTACGCAGTTGACTTGACGTAATTTTCTAAGAAATTTCGCTCTCTTAAGCGAGATGCTAAGAGCTCCGATTTCTCTTTTGTTAGCTCGAGGTCTCTCATAAGATCATCAAGCTCAAGTTGATTGTAAAGCTTCGGTAGTAGATCATCTGATGTACTACACATGCTCGAAGGTGATAAAAGGTAAGTAAATGGTATAGCACACACACGGATCTTCAAGACGTGCAGAAGAGCAGAAATGGTAGGGTAGGACCATTGCATATATTTTCCAAAACCGCTTTTACTACAGAATTGAGAAATTGCGCCGTTTATTTTTGGTCATAAATTTGCCGCACACATAACAAAATACATACGGCTCATTTTTTCACGACATTTTTCTAAGTTTTTTGCTCATTTTTTATTTTATATTAACACTTGTCTTTTCTACAATGACTTGTTGAGTAATACAGATTGTGCAAGGTTTTGCCTTTATATACCTTTTTAAAATAACGAAATTTTTGGCTTTACACAAATTTACGATTAAAAATTTTACAAGTAGGTACTTTTACTTTATCGATCATAAAATAATTAATAACCAATCGATTTTCATGTAGCTTTAAGAACCTGATTTCCAATATTCCAATAAAAATGAAAATTAAATAGGCACACTCACAGGTAGTCACAACTAGAACATGATATACCGATAGTCTCAAATAGCACGCATGTAAATAAATTATATAAAGACAACACAATAAAAAAGATTAAGAAATATTGTGTAATAAATAGGGTTAAACCGATAAAAATCACAACATTTGTAGCTCTACACAAATTTGCGGTAACAAATGTCAAAAATAGGTACTTTCACTTTATCGGGAATAAAACAGGAATTTATCCATGGATTTTCATGAAATAAAATTAATTTGTTTTCTAATATATGCAGCTTTATGAGAAAATAATAAAAATATAGGATTAAACAAAATACTGTGCAATAAACAGGGTAAACCCGTTAAAAAATCACAAAACTTTTAGCTCTGCACAAATTTGAGATAAAAAAAATGTCAAAGTACTTTATCGGGAAAACTAAAATCTGGCGTAATTTAAAATGTTTTGACGGATTGCATGCCAAAATCGGGTACGTAGTTAAAAAATCTCAATTTTTAGAAAAAAATTTTTTAAAAAAAAACCTTGCCATAGAATTTGAAATAATGATGATTTTTGTAGTAGATAAGTATAGCGATCAAAAAAATATAGTGGTTATTCAAGGAATTTTGGCTTGTTGCATAGTGTTATCAGTCATTGGAGACTTTCCGTGGAATCAAAACTTATATATGCCTGCTGTGGATAATCAGATTATGTTTTTATACAAAAACTTTGATTTGCTTTACGTCAACATATGCTTTGAGTATATCTTACCACATGTCACTTACCTTTTTAACGCGATAATAACAACATCCTGTTACCCGACTATGTGGAAATATGCCATTTTTCCAATTGCAATTTTACCTTTTTTGTCAAAGGTCTTTGAGCGTTTGCTTCACAAACAAATTAGCAAATTCCTTTATGAAAGTTCTTTTCTTACTGAGCGGCAATCAGGTTTTAGACCTAAACACAGTTGTCTTACGGCGCTAATTGATGCATCAGAGGAATTAAGGTGTCAAATGGATGATAACAAAATTTCTTTTATAGTGTTAATAGACCATTCTAAGGCGTTTGACACCGGAGAACGTTAGATTCTTTGCCTTAAACTCAAATACTTTTTTAGGTTTTCATCAACAGCAGTAAACGTTATATCGTCGTATTTCTGTAATAGATCGCAGTCAGTTTGTCATGGTTCTAAAATATCTAATTGTTTCTAACAGTTTCTAGAGGTGTACCCCAGGGCTCCATACTTGGACCTCTTCTATATGCCATGTATTTAAACGACTTACCTCCCCAACTACTCCATTGTGCAATCCAAATGTATGCAGACGATATACATCTTTACATTAGCTGCGACCCATCTAGAGTCATCGACCGAATTAGCGAGTTAAACGAAGATTTGCACAGGATTAACCAATGGGCGACCAGGAATGGTCTTTGTTTAAATGCCAGAAAGTCTCATGCAATGATAATAGGAAAACCAAACCAGTTTCCATCTTTATTACCACCAGCAAGGATGAATAATACAACAATCGAACTAGTTGAGACTGCTAAGAATCTTGGAAAAATCTTTAATAAAAAACTAAATTAGTCAGATCACATAAATGAAATCTGTAAAACATTTGCTAGGTTACGTAATTTGTTGATGAGTTAGCAGAAAATATACAATATATCATTTGATAACCTGTTAAAGTGCCGTTCGTTAATTTTACTACACAAGATTATACAGAGCAGCCAAATAACCAGTATCGTAGAAAAAGCTTAACATATTCCACATAGTGATGAGAAATCTAAGAAACACTTTTTAATTAACAATATTAGTCTCTGGAACCATATACCTCATAATTTTCAAACGACAAGCAATGCAAAGCACTATAAATGTCATATTTTTAAACATTTTTCGTAACAACGATGATGTAATTTTATTTAAATATTAAACTTTGTAAACACTTGCTTTTATTTTTGTTGCTATTTTATTTTGGATTTTAATAATAAGAAATTTTTGGGATGAAATGTTAAAACAAACATTTAAATTTCTTTTAAATTTAACATAAAAAATGATTAATATGCCTGTAACAACTTGTTAAAATTTTAAATATTGATTTGTTTCATTGTTATTTCTGTCAATAATTGTATAATTTATTCCTTATAATTCCTTAAATTTTTTATTACTTATTTGGAACTACATATGTATGTATTAATTAACAATATTTTCCCAATGCTGCTTAAGAGACTTGGTCTTATAGCATTGGCGTGCTAAATAAAATAAATAAAAGTATGAATTATATAGAAGGAAATATTTTTACGATCATTTAAAACAGGATCATTTTTAAAATTGGTGCCATTTTAATTTAACTCAAATTCGATTTCGATTTTCAAAACATGGCTGCATATTGCTATTTGAAAAACAACGCCAGGAACTCAGGTCTTCAGTTTCGTGTATTATGCAATTCTCTTTTATTTTGTAATTCTCATACTTTTCAACTGAAAGTTGACTGTTGGTGTATTTAAAATATAAATAGAAGAGGAAAAGCAAGAAATAAATTCAAAAATTTCAAGACTAAAATTTCATAATCTGTAGCTCGTTTCTGTATTTCTCGCATCGCAAGGTTAGGTTAGGTCGTCTCCCATGGGTCCTATGACATCTGGCTGCTAGTATTGCCATGCAGCCAACCGGTCGATTCAATAAAGGAGTGGATCCTATTTACGTCAACATCAGAGAGACAAGTTTTGTCCCCAAGGGTTCTTCGACCAAACATTTTGAGTCTTAAGTCTCCGAAAGCCGGGCAGTTACAGAGAAGATGTTCCGTTGACTCTTCCTCCTCCTCATCGCCGCAACTTCTGCACAAGTCGTTATAAGGGAGCCCCAGCCTCTGGGCGTGCCTCCCAATTGGCCAGTGGCCAGTTATAACCGCAGTTAGGTTTCATAGATGATGTCTGGACAGCTGTAATGCCCGCCGTGTTTTCATCTATGATGGGCCAGATTTTCCTGGTTTCCCCACAGGTGGTTTCATCGTGCCACCTCTGACTGTCGATAAGATGAAACTTATGCGCTATAAGTTGCTTACACCTTGGGAGTGAAGCACCTACATATGTGGAACCGTCCCGATTCAAGGTGGTACCTGCATGCGCCAACGAATCCGCCATGCAGTTCCCATGTATGTCCCCGTGTCCGGGGACCCAATTAAGGGTGACCAGTGAATGTCTCGCTATCTCCTCCAGAGACATCCGGCATTCTCGGACAATTCTCGATGTGATGAACACATTCTCCAGGGATCTTATGGCCGCCTTGCTATCGGTAATAATGTGAATATCCCTTCCAGATATTTCACCGTACCGGATGCGTTTCGCGGCCGTGTGGATGGCCATTATCTCGGCCTGGATGACACTGCAGTGGTACGGCAGCCTTATAGGAATGCTCCAGTTTAGCTGCTCGGAGTATATGCCAGAACCGACACCATACAGTGTTTTAGACCCGTCCGTGAAGATTCGAATCGTATTCGCGGGGATTTGCAGGTCATCATAGTGGACCACGTTATCCACAATGCTTACCGTGAAGCCAGGATCAAAGATTAGCTCGGGTGTGACATAATCAACATCCATGTGCCAATTAATATCATTCAGAATGTTAGCATGTCCGATATTATAATCTCTCCATGCTCCGGTGGCCCTTAGTCTTACCGCCGCGTTCGCAGCTAACCTTTTCGCCAAAATGTCTGGTGGTAACCAGTTTAGAATCGTAAACAATGCCTTAGAGGGGGTTGTTCTAATGGCACCTGTTACCGCTATCGCCACCATTCTCATTGTACGTTCAAACCTGGATTGATGACTCTTCGCCTTGAGCGCCGGCCACCAAACAGGTGCCCCGTAGAAGAGAATGGGTTAATACTTCCAGTAATTAAGTATCAAATGCAAGCGAAACGTCAACGAAAGAAATATATATGATAAAAATAGGGCTGCCAGATTTGCCGATTTATCGTCATTTTGACGATTTTTTGTTCCAAAATTGGCAAAGTGCCGATTTGCTAATTTGCACTATAGGAAATGTTGTCCTTTTTTTGGCCAAAAGTGTTAGTTTTAGTCCAATATGATATTTAGTCACGCCTTTGTGTGATTTTTTCACGAAAAAAAAAACAATCTGAAATTTTAAATTTTTATCGGAATAAAGAAAAAATAAAATAAATAATTTTATTCAAGTATGTATGTATGTATGCATAAAATATATATATTTTACCCATGAACTTAAACAATTTTTTTTGATTATTTTTTAATAAAAAACGAATAAAATTTGTAAAAATTAATTTAAAATTGTCCGATTATTAAAAAAAATAGACGATTTTTTTTTCTTATGAAATCAACCATTTTTTCACAAATTTATCTGACAGCCCTGCATAAAACGAAAACATTTAAATTCTTTCTCTTCAAATAAAAAAAAATAATACACATTCTTATGTACATACACACATAATTTGTGCTCCAGTTTTGAAATTTTATTTTTCTCGCATCAATTTCAAATGTGACTTATTTTTACAGTTCTTGTGAGAAACTTTTAGCAAAATATTGATACAGAAACACTTTTTCTCACATCCTTCCAATAATCGCTGGAAATTATTTAAATGACAGATAATTCTCCCAAAGTAAAGATACAGAAACACTTATGTGAGAAAACCCATTTTTTGTTTCATATTGCACTGTTTTTGTTATAATTCATGCGAGAAATACAGAAACTGGCTACTGGACACTAATGTAAATTCAAGACAAAATTTTGAAAAATTGCAAGTATGGGCGATGACTAAAAAATTACAACCACTAAAAGACACACAATTTTATATAGTGCTTTGGTTTTCTGACGATATTCTTGGGACTCAAGTAATCTATGATATAAAGATGTATTTGTGAAAAGTCTCTTACTGATTTTTTTTATAAATGTTTTGAATTTTGTAGGAAATATTGTAACTTTTAAATGCTTTCTGACAGTATTTTTAATTAAAAAACCCTTCAACAGCAATCGCCATATCGCCAAACGTTAATTTCCATCAACAAGTGGATTAAAAAATCGCAAAATTTTACAGCCCTGCCACTGACAGTTAAAAAGCGGAAAAAATTTAATTCTTCCTTTTTTGTTATTGATAACTGTGAAGTACAAATTTCGTTTATTGTAAAAGATATATTCAAAAAAAAATAAATAAAAACTTTTAATTAAGTTTATTGTTAATTTTTTTTATATGTACAAGAATTACATTTTTTGTTTTGTTTTCTTAATTTGTAATTAATATTTAAATATTACTTTTTATATTTTTTTTCCCAATTAACAAAGGCATTTCTAATTTGGTTATATTTTTTCACATTTGGTAACTTTTTCAAAAATATTGGTTGTTAAAATGTTATCAGTCGTGGCAGCACTAATTGTATTGTAGTATATTTCAGACAAAACCTTAAGTTATTTTTTTGATTTTTTTTTTAAACAATGTACAGCCTTCTTTGACTCCAGGAGCGACGGATTTTTATCGCATCGCTTATATAAAATTTCTGGTAAATAAAATTTAAAAAAAAAATATAACCATAAAAAGTACAAAGTTTGGCAAGCTGCCGATTCTTTAGAAATTTTTAGATGTTGAAGGGCTTTAGCAGAGTGGTTTAAATGCTCGCAAGAAAATACGAGTACTATGAGTTACGAGCGAGTTAGGCTATATTTCTTCTTATTCATCACCTTATTATTCAGGGGTGTCATGGAAACCAATTTTATTGGAATTGGATTTGAAACCGACAAAAACAAATGCATTGGTGTCATGAAATCCAACGTTATGGGTTTTTTGTTCGAACTGACATTAGTCTCGGTTTTAGGTGTCACAGAAAGCAATATTATCGGGTTTTTATTGAAAATAAACCAAGCAGCCTACAGCTCTTGTTTTTTTATTGGAAATAAATTGTAAGGTTGTATAATAAAAATTAGTAAACGTACTTTTGCCATTCACTGTATCAAATTAGTATACGTACTTTTGTCATTCACTGTATTGTAGTTTATAATAGCACCGTTATTAAAAAGTACTCATAATCGTATAAAAGCAAGTAAAATGCAAAGCGAGTTATTTTAATTGATTTATTTGACGTTGTCGCATGGACAGTTGAAATGAAACTAAAACTAAAGTCACACAAGGAAAATAAATAGAAGTAACAATTCATTTAGATTAAGAAACAATGTTGTAAAAAAATAGTATTGAAAATGAATTATGTAAAATAAAAAAATTAAGAGGACTACAATTCGGCCTTTCCTGATTATTCAGCGCCCTCGCTGAGGTAGTCTTTATCGTCTTCATCATCTACAGGTGGTAAAGAGCACCAGGGCTTCAGACCATCCGAAGCATACACAGAACAATAATGGCGTTGCTTTCGGCTGGAACAGGGTAGGTCCTCGATTACATATCGATCATTATCTAGGACTTTAGAAACTTGGAAAGGACCCTTGAAACGAGGTTCTAACTTCCGTGATGTCCCGGTACTTGGGGATTCATTTCCGACAAGAACTAAATCGCCAACTGCATATTGTCGGGGTGTTGCGTGCGCTTTATCGAAGCATTCTTTGGCCTTTTTGCGATAACTGGCGATGTTTTCGGTGGCAATATGTCGCCTTTTCTCTAATTCTTGCATACGTTCCTCGAGGCAACCGATATTTAGGTATTCATCATGTAATATTGTTACCAGTTTGTTACCTAATATATCACGCGGACGGAATCCATACAACAGCTCATTTGGAGAACAGCCCGTTGTAGAGTTCTTCAAGTCATTGATTGACCACTGAATTCTTCGCAATTCGTCGTCCCAGCGACGATCGTTCTGAGTTGAAGGTAGGAGCATAGACAAAATAGTACGATTCATACGCTCGACTTGGCCGTTTGCCCTAGGTGTACGTACTGCATTAAGAACAGGCCTGATAGAAAATTCTTCACAGTATCTTCGAAAATCTTTCGAGGTGAAGGCTGTTCCGCGGTCACTAATAATACGTTCCGGCATTCCAACAAAACTTGATACCTCGTCTAAAACTTTGATAACATACTTAGTTGCTGTACTTGGAACTGCTCTGATGATTGTGAACTTCGTAAAGGCGTCTATTAAAACAAAAATGTGCTCGTTTCGTCTACTAGATTTTGGAAACGGACCCAAATGATCGACGTGTACAATTTTGAATGGTATAGGATCAACGTCACTGAAATGGTACTCTCCCTCTTTTGTGCCGCCTGGCTGTTTATTGTACGAACACTGCAGGCAAGATTTCACAAACGATTTCACAAAATTTCGCATACGTGGAAACCACATTAATTGCAGAATCTTCTCTATCGTTCTATCAGCACTTAGATGACCATACTTTTCATGTGCATCTTGTGTAACTTTAAAACGTAGCGACTTCGGGACTACCCACAATTTGTTGTTGTTATATATCTTGCACAAACGACCTTGTTCCAATACAAACGATTTCTCCATCTCGGTATCTTTACCCCGAAGCTTATTTGCAATTTCTTGTACCTTTTCATCTTGAAGTTGCATGCTAACTAGCCAATCGCTAACATCAATATCTGCCTTGTCTATTCGTAAAGTGGCCGGTTCGATTTCCTGCGACTCTTCAACCGGTCTGCGGCTTAAGGCATCTACATGGTTCATTTGTTGTTCGGATCGGTGTTCGATATCTATATCAAAGTCCTGGATACGAAGCCACCAACGTGCGATTCGAGGTATTAAATCTCTCTTACTCATAGCAGTTTTTACGGCGCTGCAATCTGTTATAACCTTAACGAACTTCCCATGGATGTAATATTTGAAACGTTCAAGGCCTTCCACAACAGCAAGAGTTTCTAATTCATAACTATGAAAATGTTTTTCTGTTGGACTAGTTGATCGACTATAATAAGCAATTGGCTTCCAGGACCCGTGAACATCCTGCATAAGTACAGCTGCAATTCCAACCGAGCTTGCATCTGTATGCAACTGATGTTGGGCGTTTACGTCATACGAGGTTAGAACTGGTTCTGATATTAACGCGTTTTTCAATTCTTGAAATGCTGTGTCTTGACTATCACCCCATATAAACGGCTCGTCTTTTCGTAATAGTTTTCGTAACGGCTCGGATATTACAGCATACGCCGGAACAAATTTTCGGAAATAGCCACTTAACCCTAAAAATCGACGAACATCTGAAATGTTTTCCGGTGTTTTAAAATTAATAATAGCACCCGTTTTTACGCTGCCGGGTTTTAAACCATCTTGTGTTAATTGGTGACCAAGAAATGTTACGGTGCGTTTAAAAAATCCGCATTTGCGTGGGTTTAAAGTAAGCTTAAACGCTCGAAGTACCCCAAAGACACGCTTCAGTTTTCCGAGCATCTCAAGCTCAGTTTCTGCCCCGACTAGTATGTCATCCATATAATGAATCATGTCACCAGGTTCAGTACTATCCTTCAGCTTAGCCATTAACCGTTGGAAAGCAATAGGAGCATTTTTAAGCCCGAACGGCATCCTTTTAAACTCGTATATTCCGTCTGTTGTGACAAATGCTGTGTACTTTCTACTTTGGGGTTCAATGGGTATTTGGTAGTAACCACTATTTAAATCTAGCGCCGAAAATATTTTATACTGCATTGCCACCTGTAATCTTTCTTCTATGTTAGGCATTGGGTGAATCTGCTTACTCATATGACGGTTTAACATCCGATAGTCAACACAAAATCTATCACTCCCATCTTTTTTCTTTACAAGCACTATCGGGCTGGCGTATTCTGACTCTGATGGTATTATTATGTCATTTTTCAATAGGTCTTCTATCATTTTGTCGACTATTTGCTTCTTTGGCTCTGGAATTCTGTAAGGGGCCTGTGCAATTGGTTTGCTAGTGTCCAATTCTATTTTTAATTCGACCATATCCGTCTTACCGATCTGACTCAGGTCCTCAGCAAACACATCCTTAAAACAAGTTATTAAGCCTACCAAAGCTGTCCTTGTTTCACTTCTAGTCTCACCAATACTTATTCCAGCTTCCAGAGCCTCCGTGTTTTCATTATAACTCTCAAAACGGAAATGACCACTGCCTACCACCCCTCTCACCTTTTTCTCCACAAAAATATTCTGTCCTATTAGAATATCGGCCTCCAGTAGATTATCGTCCGCAACATAAAAAATCGTTTCAATTTTAACGCTATCGACTACAAGCTCTGCTTTTATAAAATTATCGAGTTTTCGTACACCACCGCATATTCCCTTTATTACCAACGAACAAGGCTGTAATTCGCACGACGTTTTATCAATAACCGATTTCCTAACCATGTTACACTGACTACCGGTGTCAATAAACGCCACGAGTTCAACGCCGTTCAGCCGTACATTGCGCATAAATATGTCGTCATGCGTTTCAACGCTTCTAATATTTTGAGTTTTTCTACCGCAGTTTTGTGGTTCATTCCGGCGGTGAACCTTCTGGCAATCCACACAACGTGGACGACGTTGGGGTTTTGGACAGCTTGATGCAAAATGCCCTTCCTCAAAACAGTTATAGCACATGTCACTCTTTTTGACCGTATCGACCATTTCTGATTTTAACTTTGTAACTTCGAAGTCGCCTTTTGTTCCGTAGGATGGTGCACTACTGCTTCTTGATGGCATATTACGTAAATATTCCGAAAACGTTTCCCGCATTTCCCGCAATGACGAAAACCGGATTGCTGCAGTTGCCACTTGGAGATCTCGGTGCTTTATCCCGTCTCGGGTATACTTAATTATCGCCTGATCACTTAACTGAAATTTTCGACCAAGAGCGGAAATTCTAAAACAGTAGTCTACAATATCTTCGTTCTGCCCTCTTTGCGCCTGGCATAATTTTCTATGAATTTCTGCTTCATTTAATCGCACCCCAAATTCTTCTATAAGCCTTGCTGATAACTCATGCCAGTTGGAATACATGTCTACTGATCCATCAATCCACAACTTAGCCGACCCTTTCAATTTGCTGTACACCGCCAAAATTAAACTCTTTTCCTCCCAGCGATAAGCAGACATAGCAGTATTAACACGACTCACAAATTGTTCAGCGCTCAACAACGTATCATCTGTCGGATTAAATTCAGGTATCGTCTCTGCTATTTCTCTCACGGAATAAGGACTACGGTTATTCGATTCATGTAAATTACCTGAAGAAAAATTTTCCCTCGGAAGTGCAGCTTCTTGAATCCTCGGTGGTACAGTTTCACTAACGTTTCGATTTATTGTCGACATCAACTGTTGCATCATATTACGCAGCTCGTCTATCTGATTTTGAACGTTTGTCTCAGGAAGATCAATATTCACTTCGTCGGTTCCCGCATCTTCGATAAATCGCTGTATCAGTTCATTTTTATTACCCGTACTCGACAAATTTCGATCGCGTAGCAATTGTTTCAATTGATCTACCTTTAATTCCGACACTTTAACCATTTTACTTTTCCTTTAATTTTACTTTTACTGTTCTAAATATTCGTAACTATTAACCGTTCGGTTGTTTTTCGTTCTATTTATTCCGCACGACACTGTTCCGTTTGTTTTACTTTTATTACATTCTACCCGTTTGTATTTATTAAGCGATCACTAATCCGACGCTGGTTTTTCTATTCACACAGTACTGTCACTACAAATAACACATACAACTATTTACCGTTCAGTTGCATTGTAAAGTGTTTTTTTTTAACTTGTTACT
The DNA here is from genome assembly GCA_943735925.1 of Pollenia amentaria. Lineage (NCBI taxonomy): Eukaryota > Metazoa > Arthropoda > Insecta > Diptera > Polleniidae > Pollenia > Pollenia amentaria. Next base: position 43,704,309 of record OX031008.1, on the reverse strand, counting down.
GTTCACGTACCAACAACTATTACACGTTCAGTTGTGTACCCTTTTTTTCCTTTACTCTATATTTTATGTTCTTGCTACGACCTTTTGTCTGTAATAACGCAGTTCATAATATTATTCTTACTTTTCTTGCAACAACAACACGTCCAGTTCTGATATTATTTTTTTTCTCAGCTACGCCGGCAAACTTATACATAGCCAATGCACATGCACTATACACACACACACGCGTCGACGCACATCACTTTCCATTCAACGTATGCATGTACATATATTTTGTTTTCGTTTTTTTTTTTATACCACGATCGGTTTGTTTTTTTTTTATACACGTATTATTGCTGCATGTAATCTCAAGTGTTTTTTTCTTCTTAATAACGGTTTTCTTTTTTTCTTACATACACGAGTTTTTTATCCCACTTCTGAACTAAAAGCAAGTAAAATGCAAAGCGAGTTATTTTAATTGATTTATTTGACGTTGTCGCATGGACAGTTGAAATGAAACTAAAACTAAAGTCACACAAGGAAAATAAATAGAAGTAACAATTCATTTAGATTAAGAAACAATGTTGTAAAAAAATAGTATTGAAAATGAATTATGTAAAATAAAAAAATTAAGAGGACTACACGTATGATAATAAGATAAACTCCAACAATACAATTAGTCAATTCACAAGGTATCCTAACATGTCATATTGTCAAAATGTCCTAATATTTCACAATGGTTTAAAAATATTGTTGTACGGCTCAGCCGCTCAGCGCTGTACTTTTCTGATTATTTACGACAGCATAATAAACACAGCAAGCAACGTTCTATTTATTTAAGACACTTTTTGTTAACAAACCAACAACAATATTTTTAAACCATTGTGAAATATTAGGACATTTTGACAATATGACATGTTAGGATACCTTGTGAATTGACTAAATGTGTAGTATGTATTTATATTTATGTCTGACTCGTTTTCTTGCCTTTGAAGTGGACAGCAGCAAATAAAGAATTGATAATTAAAAAACCAACAGATTTTGTTATTTATTATATGTTACAAACATAACATAAATATAGTTGGTTAAAGTGTAATTTTTGATTTTATTTTTCCCACAGTCAGTTTTTTTGCATAGACGGAAGTAAATAAAATTGGTAAAATAGTATTTATTACATGTCTCTGGCAGTCTCCGGCAGCGAGTTGCTGCAAACTCGCAATTTATTTTCACTTTTTCTGCATACAGAAAATTTGCAACAACATTTATTTATTTTATTTATTTATAAGCAACTATTTTTTTACAATTTTAATAAATTCGCTTTATATTTTTACAAAACAGTAATATTACACAAATGTTAACAATAAATGAAGCGAAGGCATTGATTTCATGTTTAATGTGTTACCATTTTTATTTTTTTCTATAATTTTCCCTTTATTAAAAACACAAGTTTTAACAATATATTAGCGCAAAAATCATAATTTAGAAAATTATCAAACAAAAATTGCATTTAAAACTGTAAACACGTGAGCCAACACATAAAACAGCTAATTCGAATATCGGTTTTATTTGTATTCGAAAATAACAAAACCGACTAGTTTTTATAACACCAAATGAAACTAATATTGGTTTGAAAACCCGACAATTAGCAAAACTGACTTGGATTATATGACACCCTGATTAAAAATTTTAAACTTTTCAAAGTAGTAACAGTTATTGAAAAAAAAAAAAAAAAAAAAAAAAACGTTAATACATCCGCCATGAACTACTTCGCCTTAGCATTACGAAAAGTAACAGCAGAGTTATAGGGTGTTTGCGGAAATTTTCCACTGTGCATGTTCTGTCATTGCTAAATCCTGTAGGTGTTTGCACACTTTAGATTTTTCTGCATTTTTTCATTAATTTTTACTTAAAGAGGATTGAGAGATACCTTAGATATAGCGAAATATTTCTAGAGTCACAGAACCGCTTGTTTACGTGCGCAATGGTATGTTATACCGAAACTTGAAGAAAATGGGGCAGACAGATTTAAGTTTGAAGTGAGATCAGAGGCATCTGAGTGACTAATTAGCAATGTAGGTCTGTGCAATCTTCTATTTCATCAAAAGCTTTATTATAAGTTTGTCATTGCATTTTTCAACAGTTCGGATCTAAGTATACATACATATTTTTGCTCCTTATGAGAAGCGGAATTAATTCAACGATGCCCGATCATTCTTACGTCAGTTTGTCTGCCGAAATGGGATTTCCTCATATGTTGGGGGCAAGGTTGTTATAACTTATACCACATATACTAGTTCGGAGTTGTTTGCCAGATTGGTCCAGAAATGCCAGAGATATCGTTCGATTATTCTCGACTTGTTAGCTTAAGAAAAAAGACACTGTATCACATTACCCGCACTTACTCTTTATAAGATTTGGGATTTTTAATACTATGGTGAAGGGTAAATATCTTTCGGCACGGCCGAATATAATATAGCACGCCGAATATAATATAGAATCGCAGATCAGACACGGGATTACAGCTTGGGGAAACGCACCTTATTGCAATACACTTCAACTAACGCAAAACCAACTGCTCAACATTTTAAAGAAAACCCGACTAAAACACATCCGATCTTACCCAGCTACAAACATAATGGAATAGTCACATAGTCAGCTCTACACAACAACTAAACAACAACGCTACCAGTAATATTACCAACAATATCTACAACAATAACAATAATAACACCAACAATGTCAACAGCAACAACACCAAAACAAACATCGCGAAAGAGGAGCACGTATTAGACATACAAGGCAATTGAGTTCTGTAACGATGATAGGTTTTTGTAAAAAATCGATCATAACCATAACACCAGAAGAAGAGCCGAAGGAAGATATCGAGTCAACAAGTTCACCAAAAACTATGGTAAAAGTACTCTGCTAGTAATGCTACCAAAAATTCTCAACATGATAACAACAGATATTCCCAACACTGCAAATAATAATAATAGAAAAAACTAAGTCAGCAATAAAGTTGCAACGAATAGCTTTTTTCATAAACATTTAAGACAAGCCACTATGGCTTTGCAAGGGCAAAATGTTAATGAATTGTAAACTTTACTTTATATGAATAAATAAAAAAAACAGTTTCTTTACGCAGCTCTCGCTTTCAGTGATTCTATCAGAAATAACAGGAAACTTAGAGATATCCTGGAAAAGGTATAAAGCATAGGCCTTGCTCGACACGAATAACGTCAGCATACCGGGATATATCCAGCTCAGCTGTATTTGTACTTGCTGGTGTACCATCAAGCTATCTGTGACTGACAGAAAGGAAATAAATATATGAAGAGCGAGAGCGTATAACAAACGCGGCTGAAATCTTTGACAGTAGGGAATGGAAACGTATAAAAGATAATGCAAGGGAAATGCTACTACAAACTTGGCAAATACTATGGGAAGAAACAGATAAGGGCAGATATTGCCACACTCTTATTCCAAGCATAAGGGCCTGGATGGGTAGAACACATGGAGAAATTAACTTATTTCTTGCCCAGGTTTTCAGTGGACACGGTAACTTTGGCCCATACCTGAGACGTTTCCAAAAGAGATAATCCGATATTAGCGAACTCTGTAATAGCTCCGAAGACAACGTTGAACATACCGTTATGGAATGTGGCTATTTACAGAGCAGGCGAAACATATTACATGAAATGCCTGAGAATATCACGATACCTGAATTATTTAACTTAATGCTATCAAACACGGAGAACTGAATATCAATATTCACGTTGAATTGAATCGATGCTGAGAGCGAAAATTTAATGGCAACGGGCACAAGTGCCGAACCCCTAATCTTATACGCATGATATCCCGCAAAATGCACTCCACCTCTCGAAGTAATGCTACACTAGTTGATAGTTCGCTATTACTACGTCAAAAATAAAACCATAAGTAAACACATACATACGTACGTTCATACACACAGAAAAAATTAATGCAAAATCGTCGAAAACAACGTTGACTTAAAATTTTTTCGGTAGTGATTTTGCTTCATAGTTACTTCATGTTAATTAAACATGATTTAACAATAACTTTCGAACAAAATTTTGTTCCATTAAACTAACTATAATTCATGTTACACTTCAGTAAAGTTAGAGCAAAATGACTTCAATCAAAAAACACTACGATTGACATTGAATGAAAGTTATTTCAAGTTGAAACGACACGAATAAGCAGTGGGAAGAAGCTACAGCGACAATTTATGTATTGATTTAAGAATAATTCTAAGCACTTACCCACGGAACCAGAAAGAGAAAGAATATTTAATTATTTATTTTCCTGTATCAAATGTTTAACTTTGTGTATTCCCCTTTGTTTACAGAAGCACTCACAATTAAAAAAACACCAGCAGAATGTCCCTATATGGTTTTCTTTATTATTCTACTTTGAAAATGTTATGTATTTAACTAAATAATTTTAACAAAAGAATACAGGAATTTGTCTTTGTTGTAAATTATTTTAAACAAGAAAATAAAAAATGTATGTTTTTCTTCTTGAATTGTTGTTGTTGTTTCTATACATGGAAATGTGGATTCAATATTGAACAATGTTATTTTAACATCTTTCATTCAAAATTAATATGAAACAATGATAATTTTAATAAAGACTTTGCTTTTGCATAAATTTACTATGACTTTCAAATGGCATTGCACCATGTTAATTAAACAGTGATATTTTTTTTCTGTGTGTAACTATAAAGAAAAAATTTTGATCAGTTACCTTAATAATTTCTGTGCGGTTTAAGTCGACTGAATCTGAATTACAGTAATTACACAAGTATTGCAAAGCTTCTACTTCTTTTTCTAGCCATACATAAAGCTGGTATCGTAATTGACCTCCGTCAACTTCAAATCCAGTAGCTAAAGTTGACAACTCTTCCATTAAAATTTTTAAGCAAGCCACAAATTTAAGTTGCTGAGCCATTATATCAATTTTTATCCCGTAGTCAAGATTTTCGTTATTTGTATTTTTTTCTTCATTAAAAACATCAATGTTTTTAATTATCTCTTTGTTTTCGTCATCCTCTTCTCTTTTGTCGTCATCATCCCACTCGATTTTAAAGCCATCCTCTTTCTTCTTAGTTAGTGTTACAGGTGTGGACCAGTCAAAGTCTAATGAAGAACCCTGATTTACATTACTTGTTGATTCTTTACCCCATTCTATGATTCCAGTATTAATAAGTTCATTATTTACGCTTGATGAGGAATGAATGTCGTCTAAATCATTTGAATCCAAAATTTTAGTCGGCAGTTTATTTAAAACTTCTAAAGCTAGCGCAGGACAGCCTGCTTTAAAATGAGCATGCGCTGTTGTAAAATATAACTGTCTTTCTATGGAGCTAATCGAATCTTCTATTTGAAGTTGTTTGTCATTAGGATTCAATGATGCTGCATCGACGGAGTAACTAAATCCAGATAAAACAACATGGGATATTTTCTTTTCTTGAGCCGTCAAAGCCAGATTTTGACGAACAAGTAATGGATGCGTTCTAAGATAGATATAAAAGTTGAATACATTGGGGTTTGTGGAATGATTTTCTGATTTAAAAATGTCTTCCTCTTTAAAAGCAGAATGACATTGACCTACACCATTAATCAACAAGGTATTTAAACTTTCTTGATATCTTTTTAAAATCCAGTACGTCATTGAACGTAAAAAGGGATCGGGATGCGCCTTTTCCAAATTAAATGTAATTAATTCATCGTCGCTGCCTAATACATGTTCGCATAACAGTTTTTTATAAGTTGAGTTTATATTAATTTCTAGATCTCCTTCATAAAGGCGCGCAATTATGAGGGCTAATTGAAAATCATCTAGTTTATTCATACATACTTCAATTGCGTCATTTAGGGAATTAGCAAGTAAAAAAAATGCAACAGCGTGTTCAAATCGTTGTTTGCCAAGCAAAACAAATGCATTTTTGAGAGCTGCCTTGCGCCATCTGTCCTCCAAAAAATTATTAGCAAAAAAATGTGTCATTTTTGCATCGCGCTTAGATCTAAAGAGGCCCCATACTATTGATTTCTTTTTCATTGCTAAATAATATATAGCTGCGTCAAGGGGATCCTGTTTTAGTTGATAAGCACATTTTGCCAGTTTTTCCACGCACTGGCGTAATATGTTAATGTTCCGCAACCAATAGCCCACCCCCAAGTCCTTTAATGTCGACCATTTAAGGTCACCTTTTGTATATGAGGGAATTAAATTTAAAAGCTCATCCTCACTTTCTGAATGAAATGCCCACACGATATTAGATGTACCAATTCCTTGCTTTTGAAATTGTGTTCTTTGATTTAAAGGTAAACAACGTAAAAGATAAGTATAGTGTTTCATAGCCATTAAGAATCTTAGGCCACAATCATCCAATGAATCTGTTAACGAATTTCCCGACGTGTCTTTTGAAGATGACAATTTCCCTGCTTCAGAAATAAATTTTTCCGAAAAATCTGTATTACATGTAGACACAGTATCAGCCAACGCTAAAAGATGCATTTGATCAAGTGATGAAAGACCAGGTAAATGCGTATGAGTTAAAAGCCGTGATAATATTTGTCCTTGACGGGGGCCAAAGTGCGAGATATTTTGTTTTTCTGGAAGAGATAATCGCCTATCTGTTCGCTTATGCTCATTTTCGTTATCAAGTAAATCATCCAGATTATCTTCAGAAGTTTCCATTTCAAACAATTGATCGTAGTCTTTAGCATCATCTGATAAAACGTTTCCTTGGCCTGCTGTTTCCTTGTCTGCATTTAATAGTACCCATAATGGCAGTGGTGGAATTGAAGTTATTTCAGCATAATCCAACATTAATTCTTCGGGAATCTGAAATAATATATATGTTAAAATTTTATTAAAATTAACTCTAAGTTTTTTATTATCATCAAGTTTTTTTTTTATTTATTTCTGCATTTCTAACATTCATTGAAACGTATGCATTTCTTTCGTTTTGCTTTATTGTCTTTTCATTATTCATATACTTTATTGTTTACTATGCTCTCCTTATTATTTGTTATGTTGTTGTAACACCTTAAAACAAAATAAATAATTTAGTGCACAGATTATATGTATGTACATTAGACCGTCTCAGTTTTTATACTTTTTTCGAAATTGCTTCATGAACAACGATTTTCTTTATCTACTATAAAAACCAAGAATTTTGGTGTATAACACTTAAATATTGATGAACGGGAAGCGGTCTCTCAAATCGTTTTTTTCATTTTTTTTAGGCAAAATGTCTTTTTTCCAAAAAATTAAAAAATCTTGATTTAGTAATTCGCAACATAAACAACTTTACTCATTTCAACTAAAACTGCAGTTTTTCTTAACCGAATGCTACCGTTATTTACACCAAAATCTTTATTTTAAAATTTCTTACCACACTGCATTTACGGAATTTAAAGGTTTTGCCTCGTTCAATTTTTATATATGAAAAGGTAAGCAAAAATTAAAAAAAAATGTTAAGTTTGTATTTGAAAATCTGAATTTGTAGTGCTATGAATAAAAAACCATCGAACAAAATGGCAATGTTGCTTTAAGAAACATTTAGGAAATTTTAAAGGCTTTCTAATGCATGTAATGATGTTCCAATCCATTTAGAACTACTTGAGTTTGAGGCAAATTACTAAATCAAGATTTTTTAATTTTTTGGAAAAAAGGCATTTTGCCTAAAAAAATTAAAAAATGATTTGAGAGACCACTTCCCGTTCATCAATATTTAAGTGTTATACACCAAAATTCTTGGTTATTTATAGTAGATAAAGAAAATCGATGTTCATGAAGGAATTTGGAAAAAAATGAACAGTGAGATTTTTTTAAATAATTTTTATTAAAAATTACTCTATGTGTACGCTCAATTTCGCTTGTTATATATTATTAAATTACTTATGTCAAAAAATCGTATGCGGAGTTAAAAAACACGTATGTTCTCAACAAGCACGACTGAACACGGTTTAACAAGTTAAAATTAAAAATAATTAAATAAGAAATCAAAAAAGCTGAAGAGCTTTCCAGTGAACAAAAAGCTTCACTGGCATGGGCAAGAGCCCACATAGCTGGGATGCCAAGTGCTACTCCTTCAGTCCCTGCGAAGGTGACAATGCCTAAACGGCAACGTTCGGAGGAAGCTGCAGCCGCGAAACAGCAACCAGGGACGTAAGGTCCCAAGATTGCGCCGAAATCGATAAATAAGTCATTCAGCGAGGTGGCCAAAGGTCACCTTGCACGGGCTGTAATCGATAGAGGCGTGGATAATGGTGCCATCTCCCATACCAAGTGGGGCCTGGTAAAACAAAAATTAATGGGAGTGTTCTGGACGATCCTCAGGGAGAATCCAGGGCCACCTCCTGAATGCGATGATGCTGGCTAGTTCTAGGGTCACGTGAAGTTGATGACTTGCGCTCAGCGCTGCTTCTGAAGCGGGCCATCCAAATGCTAGGAGAGGTCTGGGAAGGTGCTAGGCTCGATGTGGTATTAGTTGATGAGATACCACGGAGACCTCGATCGATTGTCATCATCCCTACCGAACCATCGGAACCTGAGGAGATCTTGAAGATCATTAAGTGCTGCAACCCTCAACTGCCCACACAGGACTGGAAAGTTGTGAAAGTTTCGGCTGCTGAAGGTCCTCAAGGACATCGATTGTGGTGTTAAACCAGCAATCCTTGGAACCACGGAGGAAGAGGCAGGGCAAGATCTACTATGGTTTTAGTACGGTCTTGCTCCGTGTCTACCGAAGTGATAACAACGGCAATCCGGCTCCTTCGGTTAGTGAGGCCAAGCAGCCTGAAGAAGGCATGGCTGGTGACGATGCCGTAAGCTCAGGTGTTGTCCCGACCTATATCCGAAAATCGGATGGTCTGGACTACGACTAGTCAGGAAACACTCCAGGTGTTAATTGATACTCACTTTCCTGGAAACTCCCAAGGGAGGTTTGTGAATCGAAGCACGGTCTTTTGTCCATCCCAATGGACTACGATAGGATTAAGTGGGCTGTCGACAGCTTTGACCCGTATGGATGGTATAATTCCGGCGGACCTAAAGAGGAATTCGACTGTGATTATACCCTGGCTGATGGCTATATAGAGGGGATGCGTTAGATTTTCGTATGTACCTGTGAGCTGGACCTTGTGTAGAATGGTCTTTATCCCCGAGGGAAGACTTCTCACACCGAAGCGAAGGATTACAGACCGATTAGTCCTGCATCCTTTCTTCTCAAGACTCTTGAAAGAGTTATCGACATTCACTTGAGGATGACCATCCCCAAGTGTTTACTCTCGACCTCTCAGCATGCCTACACAAAGGGTAGGTCTGTTGAGACGGCTCTTCACTCATTAGTTGGAACTATTGAGAGATCACTCGAATTTAAGGAGTGTGCTCTGGTGGCCTATAAACAAGGGAACTCCCCAAGAAGGAGTACTATCCCCACTATTGTGGAACCTGACTATGACCACCATGTTGACGAAAATGGGCGACATGAGGATTAAAACTGTGGCGTACGCTGACGATGTTGCAGTGGCCATCACGGGGAAGCATTTGAATATAATGTATCAGTGAATGGAGGCTGCATTAAAGGTACTTAGCACCTGGAGCGTATCATGCGGCTTGGGTGTTAATCCGTCTAAGACGGAACTGGTACTCTTCACGAGGAAGTATAGGACTGAGGTCATGAGACTTCCGAGGTTAAATGAGACTGAACTTAAGTTCTCTTATAGCGCCAAGTATCTGGGCGTAATCTTGGACGCTAAACTGTCGTGGGGGCTGAACATCCGGACGAGGATGGAAAAGGCAATTGTTGCTATATATGCGTGCAGAGGTGTAATCGGCAAGAACTTGGGCATGGGCCCGGGGTGTGTCAATTGGATCTTTGAAGCTGTAGTACAGCCGACTCTGTATTACGGTGTTGTCGTATGGTGGACTGCGCTGGACAAGGGCAGGTACCGTGCGATGCTTGAGAAGGTTCACAGACTGGTCGCATTGATGATCCCAGGATCAATGCGCTCCACTCCCACCAGGGCGCTGTTTACAATGCTAAACTGGCTGCCGGTGAACATCACGGCCAGACATATGGTTCTTTGTTCGGCGATACGATTAAACGCGGCACACGGCTGGTCGAACCGTGACTATGGACACGCCAGTATAATGGGATCGTCGATTGTCCCTGAAGGAGTGGACTACTACACCCCGGAGTCTTTCTTTGGTGCGAGGTATGCGACACATATAGCGCACGAAAGTGGGTTCATGGCACCTTCCATGAACCAGCCCTGGGGGTATACACTTATGGTTCAAGGAAGGGGGAAAGAGTTGGCGGAGGTTTCTACATAGAGGAACTGGGCGTAAAAGTCTCCTTTCGTCTGCCGGATGGATGTAGTGTCCTGCAGGCGGAAATCTCGGCTATATAGCGGGCAGCCAACTGGCTAAAGTATTATCGCGTATCGGGAGATATACGTATATTTACTGATAGCAAGGCTGCCATTGCCTCTCTTGCGGGTTTCTATACGACATCTAGGTTAACTGTGGAATGCCGGATGAATGGAGAACCAAATCTCTACTTAGGTTCAATAGGAACCAAATCAGGACCGTGGTGTCGGTCATAACTGGACAGTGTCCCAATAGGCACTCATGCTAGAAGAATGGGTCTGGTATTCAATGACTACTGTAGAAGTTGTCATGATCAATATTTATTTAAATTGCTTGAAATGGCATAGTTTTTTGATAATTTTTTTTTTAATTAAAAATAAAATTTGTTGAAAAAAATATTCAAAATTTTACAATTTTTAGTAATCAATATAATCATTTTGGTAATAGGTGCAAAATCAACAAATTGTTTGCTTGATATATATTATGAATTTGGTAAACATTTGGTGATTGGAGAAATTTAATAATTTTTTCTGTGTTCATTTTTTAGAGCCAATGAAAGTGAAATTAAAAAAAAAAAATTGATAATTGTCTTTTTTTCAAAGGATATTAGTGATTTTGTGAAACTAATTGTTTATTTAATGACTTCAAAAATGTTTGTGGAAAATTAGTGTTTTTATTTAAGTTTTTTAGTGAAAATCAACATTATCTATTAGTGAAGAAAATTTGTAAAATAAATTTTGTAAAGCATTAAAAAAATATGCCAACTTTTATAAAGTTAGTGTTTGAACAAGTTTGTGAATTTCTATAAATTCATTTAAAAACAATTTTCCGAATTTGGTTTTTTACTTTAAAACATTAGCAATTATTGTGATTAAATGAACTGTAGATTTTTTAATATTTGTAAAACTTTTACCTCTTCTATTTTACTCAGACTAACCTTACAAAACAAACAAAGATAAGCAGTTAAACTGCCCACTTTTTATTATAAAGAACAATAAGAAAAGGTTAAACTTCAAAAGAGTACTTTTTGGAGCCAAAAGTGATACTAGTAAATTTAATTGATATTAAACTACCAAAGCGCTCTAAAAATATAGACACTAAGTGGATTCTTAATTTAAATATTACCATAGTGGGACACTTATTCCCGAACGAAGTAACTACATCAATAAGAATTGAATAGAAAAAGCGATAGATTTTTGCTAAATGGGGAAACTATTTAGACAATTTTTAGATCGAAATTGTTTGCAGGGATACCATACAATACCATATCTTACGATACAATTCAATTCCATACCATAACAATTCATACGGCCATACAATTCATTGGAGCCATACTTCCTGGGGTCATTTTGCGCACCGCCATGATATCATACCATGCAATACCATATGTCTTCTTTATATTGGACACTCAAATTATAGTTATTTTATTTAGTTTTTGAAATATAATTTTTATATTAAGCCCAATTTATATCAGTTTATTTAACTAACTTTATTTTATAGAATTTAAACACTTTTGCACAAACCTGAATTAACACATTGAGACACCACATAATTTAGTGCTCGTTGCAAAAAAAACGAGCCATTTCCAATCGGTGGTGTTCACTTAATTTCGTAAGAGAGTATTGCAGTGTTACCACATTGTGGGTAATTACCCGAATGTGGTATAATTTTTCCTCTCGCGGGTAGAGCGTGGGTAACTTCTTTGAGGTGTAGATAACGTGTTATCTAAAATTCTTTCACATTAAAGCAAATAATATAAGGATTTGATTTCATTGGTAAAATATATACCATTTAAGATATTGTTGATCTAAAAAGCTTGCAGTATATTCAACCAAAGTCACTTTTTATTAAAAGAAAAAACATTTCCGTAGTTTATGAATAAAAAGATTGATACATTCAAAAGAAAAATCAATCCATCCGTACTGTGAGTTCGGATTTTCTTGAATCAAGTACCACAGATTACACACAGATATGTAAAAAGTGACGTGTGAAAAAGGCCCAAATCAGTTGCGAGGGCAGCTTTCGAAGAAAGAGACAAAAAGTGTATTTTGATAGTGCAGTTGCAATGTGTAAAAACAGGCCGCTAAAATCAACACAAATTGCGTGATCAAAACAAAAATAACCAAACATAAACCACGTTTAACAATAGCATTAGTTCAACAAAAGTTTTATTTTGTGCAAAAAAATGAATTAAGTAATATTGTTTTGTTTTATAATATTATTTACTTACTTAAATATTATTTACTAGTGGTGCGTTAAACTTAAAAGCTCATTTTTACAACAGTTTTGCAAATAAATCTCAACTAAATAAAGTTGTGTTCATTGTATTGCGGCTTAAAAAATGGTTGAAAGAGAAATGAAAAAAGGGCAGCTTTCTAAGAAATAGAAAAAAAAACGCAAAATCTTCCGTCTCGTGACATATCTGTGTGTAATCTGTGTCAAGTACAGAAAGATTGATCCATATTCAATCCCTGATTCGTACTTAAAATAATCCGAAAATGAGATTGAATCAATCTTAAAATGTGCTTGATTCAAGTGTTATAAGGTTGATCCCGAAATCGTACTTGAAATAAACCAAAAGTAAAATAACGCTCATTTTGTAATTTTACTCTCAGAGTGGGACTACCAACGAAAAATTCAATCTTTTTTTTACTTGGTTTGATAATTTTATGCTTATTTTAAGAAATTCCTGGATTGATTTTCGAAAGTTATCCCATTTAGGATTGCTTTGAGTACATTTTAGTGTAATTCGTGCTTGAATCTTTTGAGTACGACTCGTACTTAAAGTAATTATAGAAAGCTTAATTTATCCCGAGTGTTTTTCTTTCTGTGTAGTGATTGTCGCCTGATGAACAATTAGATTTCGATAAGTATGAGCTTCAAAGTGATTCAAAACCCGAAGTTTATTTGGAAAAGAAGATATTTATACTAAAAAAAAACCGGCGGCATGAAATAACCCCCCAAAATATAACGCCCCAAAAAAAATATGAAATAACCCCCCAAAAATTTGTACAGAGAACAACAAAAACGATTTTTGGGGGTTTTTTCTTTTTTTTGGGGTGTTATTTCATTTTTTCAATTGGGGGATTATTTCATATGAAATAACTCCCCAAAAATCTGAAATGAAATAAGTCCCTAAAAATATTTTGGGGACTTATTTAATTTTTAAATTACATATTTTAAAAGTCATAATGATGACAAATTGTGTTTTGTTATATTCACTGCATACGTTTACCAAACATAAAAAAGGGACTAAGTATCAAAAACTATAATTTCAGAATCCTAAAAAAATTGGGATTATTTTTAAGTCCTGAATTTCAGAAATCGGAATCTCTAAGTCCCGAACTTTATAATTTCGAATTCGAAAATCCCGAATCGCTAATTTAAGCTTTTCTGCATAGCCGGCCTTCGGCCGGGCGCAATGATTTTATCCTCTATGGTATTTCAAACACCGGCTTCGCTAACTAAAGCTTTTCTGCATAGCCGGCCTTCGGCCGGGCGCAAGGATTTTCTCCTCTATAGTATTCCAAACACCGGCTTCGCTAACTAATGCCTTGTACCCGACCGAAGACCGGGTTAGCAGAAAAGCTTTAGTTAGCGAAGCCGGTGTTTGGAATACAATATAGGGGAAAAATCCTTGCGCCCGGCCGAAGGCCGGCTATGCAGAAAAGCTTTATTTAGCGAAGCCGGTGTTTGGAATACTATAGAGGAGAAAATCCTTGCGACCGGCCGAAGGCCGGCTATGCAGAAAAGCTTTAGTAAGCGAAGCCGGTGTTTGGAATACTATAGAGGAGAAAATCCTTGCGCCCGGCCGAAGGCCGGCTATGCATTAAAGCTTTAGTTAGCGAAGCCGGTGTTTGGAATACTATAGAGGAGAAAATCCTTGCGCCCGGCCGAAGGCCGGCTATGCAGAAAAGCTTTAGTTAGCGAAGCCGGTGTTTGTTATACCATAGAGGAAAAAGTCTTTGCGCCCAACCAAAACTGAACAATATGTATTATATTGGGGTCTTATTTCATTTCTGGAATTGGGGAACTATTTCATATGAAATAAGTCCCTAAATATTGGGGACTTATTTCATTTTGATTTTGGGAGTTATTTCATTTCATTGGGGGTTTATTTCATTTTTGAAATTGGGGTTTTATTGCATATGAAATAACGCCCCACACTTTGGGGGGTTATTTCATATTTTTTTTGGGGCGTTATATTTTGGGGGGTTATTTCATGCCGCCAAAAAAACCCTGGAGAAATTTACGTTTCCAATATTACAAAAATAAATATTTTATGTGTTTTCTGTAACATTTAAAATGCTTTAGTTGAGAAATGTTAAGCGCCCTTAACATTTGTTAAACTGGTTTGAGAAACAGACTGTCATCTGAAACCATTACAGGAGTTTTATTTACAAAATATAGTATACAAAGGATGAACAGGAACAGTTTTGTACCTTCCCAAGATAAATGGAAGTAGAATTTATTATTTTACGTTTTTATTTAAGTATTATTAATTTAGTTGAGGTTTTTAATGGAATTTTTGTTAAATTATTTTGGACAACTATATGAATCTTGTTAGTATGATTAATATAGATCTTATTTAAGTGAATAGGGTATGATGAATTTGTGCTGATATGTATGTATATGAAACACATACAAATATTCGATGAAGTATATCTATCGACTTAGAATCAGTATCTGAGTCGTCCGGCCTGCTGGCTGGTTGTCAGTCCACATAGACATGCTGCGCAACGTACAGGTCGCTATTTTTAAGACAATTTAATGAAATTTGGTTTATACGTTTTTTGAAAAAATTGAGAATCGGTCCGTTCATAATTTCACATAGCCCCCATACATTCCTAGTAGAGTATTTGTGCCTATAAATCATCTCATTATGTTGGTATTTGGACAAAATTTAGCCCAAATATATTTTATTTCAACCTAAATTATCTTATGAAATTAATTAATCCCATACAAATACCACTTACGGAAATAGCGTGTTATGTCATATGTGACTTCTAAATATTGATATGTATTGATAAAAATTAAAGCTACTATGTCATGACAAAATTTTGTGCTGTTCAGTTTAGGAACGCAGGTCATATAAATAACTTTAAGACAAAAAAAATCTTAAATAGATATAGATACCTAGATTATATTCGGAGTTTAGAATTCTTCTATTATTTGGCTTAACCTCATAACATTATATAGTTTTAATAGGTCTTTAGTTTCATATGGGACCTAACAAGAGGATACCCTTAAAAATTTGTCTGTAAATGCCTTCTAATTTGTTCTTTTTTGTAAGTTTTTTTTTATAATTAAACATCAATGTGATATGAGGTGTAATTTCATTTAAATTGTGTAATTTTGCGTTATCTTAAGTGTAGTTTTGAATTTCGTTGGTGGTAACACTGGAGTATTACTATCAGGGCTGTGGAGTCGGAGGCAGAGTTGAAGAGTCGGAGTTGAGGTTTTTGTACTGGGGTCGGAGTCGTAGTACCCACAAAAACTCGTGACTCCGACTCCAAAATTTTTCGGCGTAAAAAATTCCAAAAAAAATTCTAATATCTTCCAAGATAAAAATTCTTCGAAATTGGCGGTGCAATATTTCAAATACCGAAGTGAAATTTTAACAGAATCATTTTCTTCCTAATATAACCATTTAAAAGGTATTGCATTAAAAACCAGTTAGCGTGCCGAATCTTTGATACCCTCCACCGACAGTTATAATATATTTTTTTAATGTTTATAAAAACGGACATCAGTATAAAAATTGGTTCCGGTTTAAATCAATTTAACGACAATCAGTCAATGTTATGCTTTTATTTTAGAAACTTGAAATAACTTGAATAAAATATCATGATTCGGTAAATTATGGACTAATCATCACGAAATCCTGTAGTGATTTCTGTTATTAAAAATCTTAATGGAACAGATTTAAATACAGTAGTGAAATTTGTTTTAGCGTTTAAAGTGCTTTTCAGAAGGCTGCTTAATATGGGATCTAATTGCATGATATTATTTCTGGCCACATGAACCAAAATTGGGCCAAATTTTACAACAATATCTATATATGCTTCGGTTTTAGGCGTATTTAAATAATTTCCCAGTGTGAGCATAATATTGGACAATATATCGAGTCATAACCGCCAAAAAAGCTTAAGTGCAAAAAACCAAACTTTACAGGGGACGGTTTTTTGTAATTATCATCGCTAAAAATATAGTTATTGCATTGAAATTTTGTACATTAGCATTGTTTTGTCTGATAAATACAATTTTAGGTTTTTTATTTTAATATTAGTGATATAAGGTTCGTTTTTGTCCCTTAAGCTTTTTTTGCTGTCACTCTGAAAGTCTACTTCTGAAATTTTTGTTGGTTAGGATAAAATAATCTCCTTTATGAAACAAATGAAAATAATACAGATTTAATTAAATCGATTTTTTTTTATTAAAAATTTGACTTGAATTCATTTTTATAAGAATGTAGTGTTTAAGAAAAGAAAATTATAAAATATTTATTACAATACAATAGGTAGCTTTATCAAAACCTAACTGCTGGGTAAAAGTTGTAACTATAGTAATTTGTAAGTTTTACACTGTAAAAAATGATGGTTTACTTTTAAAACCCATTGGTATTAGTTTAAAACTTTAATTCTTATTATAAAACCATTTGGTTTTAGCTTTAAACCATTTCAGTATTAAATTCTAATTTAAAACTAAAAGGTTTTAATTTAATGACAAATAAATTTAACTTAAAACCGTGAAGTTTTATTTTAAAACCATTTAATACTCATGCATGTCGATCAAATCTTAAATGGTTTAAAAACAAAACCTTTTTAGCTTGAATTAATAATTTTTAGTTTAAATTTAAAACCAAAAAAAGAATTAAACCTCGCTCTCTCACATATTAATCCCTTTTGGTTTTAAAATAAAACCAAAATATTATTAAATGGCTCTCGCTCTTACATATTTTTTCGGCAACTCTTAACTTAAGAAATTTTGGTTTAAAATTAAAACCAGAAAGTTTTAAAGTGCGCTCACACTCTCTCAGCTGTGTCTGGCAAGACGGTAAATTTAGTAATTTTGGTTTTAAAACAAAACCAAAAAGTTTAAAAGTGCTATTAAACTGTAAAATCATAGAGAGCACATGGAAAATTTTCACAATGTTTCTCAAGGTAAAATACGACGCAAAAGTGCAATTTCTACAAATTTGTGAAGATATTAAAAGTGAAGAGATTGCGCCTGAAACAATTCTATTTGCAGGTACGTACGTTTACCTATCAAAAGTGATTAAATGCAAAATGTTTGCCAAAAAGCCATTTGTATTTTTCTTTTTAGTTCTTGAAAAACTAAAAATCAATACAGATTGCGAAATTTCTTTGCATGATCGGGACGGAGCCGAGATTTGTGTGGACCAATTGTTGGGAGTCATATTGCAGTTCATGCACTGCAATTGCTTTTTTATAGAAATTCGAACTAACAATAATGACACTTCAACAAATGTGAAAGAATCGTCGAGTCACCTTATAAATCAGAAGGTAGGTATTTCATTATTTGCTATGCTTGCATTAAAAATGTCCTTCTTTACAAGGAACTTGAAACCTATTTAAAAAGCGGAGACATTTCAAATATTTTGAAGGAGTACGAAAGCAACAAGACTTTAACCGACAACTCTCGTCGCTCTTTGGTGCGCGAATCCGTATATTTTTTGCGAAAAAATTGTGGAAACCTTCCAAAGCGTGAGGAAAAAATTGTTTTGGCAAAATCAATTATACAGCTTTTTCCGTCCTACAAGGTAGCAAATAGCAAATTTGAAGGAATTGTGAGTATGCACTTTTGATTTGTTAATTTTTTTGTGCCTTATTTTAACAATACGATTTTAGGATCTTTTTTACAACCCGGAATATAACACAGGTTATTTGGCTGCAAAATTTAAAAACTTAAAGCACAAGCTCACAAAATTCTCTGACGTAAGCAACAAAAAACTGAAATTGTCATCAGTTAGAGAGGAAGGCAAGGAAGAAGAACTTTCACAGGATGATTTAAAATTTTTTTAAAAATTGCGTTGTTGCAGATAATTTGCAGGTTGTAAAGGAAAAGCTGCGTGAAACAGTTAAGGCCAGGATACAGTTTTGCGCAACAGAACCTAACGTTTTAGAACGCTTTCCTATATTTTTGTACGATTCGTCGCTGGTAATATGTTCAATTATGTTTTTTTAAACAAATTCTTAAGATTGCAGTTCTTATAGATTACATTTGACTTCGCTCTTCGTTACGGAGAAGTGGCATCCTAGAGTTTTTTGGACAACTGGAGCAAGTATGAAAGCTTTGTGACCGAGATATCGAGTGAGGCAATTGGAGGTTCTTCTTGGGACAGATTTTGTGACTGGTCTACTGAAGTATCACCATTTTTAAACCTGCTAAAACTGCTGCCATCCACCGGTCTTGGACGAGCTCGAAAGAAAGTAAAATTGCAACAATCAGTTGACAGCTTCATTTCTTTTCAAAATGTAATTATTTTTTAAAACTATGTTTTTATACTTCCACTCACAATATTCACATTTATCCTTACATCTCAATACGCCTGTAGCAGAGTATAAGGTTGAGTCGCACCAGCCAGTAATTTTAGCAGTTGGACAAAGCAAAAGCTCCTTAATTCAGTATTTTATTAACATCGATGGTAAAAAAATTAATGTTCCCGATAATTACAATTTCTGCCAGGTATTCGACTTATACTTTAAAAGTTTTTATGTTTTTAACATTGAATTCGACGCAGCTATAGTGAACTTTATGCAGTTCTTTGCAAAATTTCTCTACGGAATTGATAATCAAAAGAAGCTAACGTCAAGACTTATAGAAGTCCATTCGAAGTTTGAAAACAAATTCAAGGAACGCCTTGATTAAATTTGAGTGCAGAATGTCAAATTTTTGCTCTTTATACGATAGGGAATTCGAAACAGTAAATTTTGTGATTTTTCATTTAAGAAATGAACATTTTTTAGCAGAGTCCCATGGCTTAAAATTAAGATGCGTATCCAATAAGAAATGTCAAAAAGTATTCTGTACATTTAGTTCACTAAGAAGGCATTCAACATCCTGCATTAAACGTAAAATTAAAGGTGAAAGTCCGATTAAGAAAAAAAATTTTTTTGAAAATAATGATGAGTTGCCCATGAATGAATCATGTGACCCAACAAATAAGAGCGAACAATTTAATGTTGATAATGACAAACACACAACTAATCCATATGAGTTGCCTTCAGCAAACAAGTTAAACACTTTCTCAATTGCTTCAATTGCTTCTCAAAATTTGATATCATGCAATATTTCAGAAAAAAAGATCAGTGAGATGCTTTCAACTTTAGAGGGTCTGTTTCAAAGAAGCTTTATTGAGTTTAAAAATTTTTTATTTAGAAAACATACAGAGATAAATATGAATGATTTTGAAGCCACTTTCTCTGATTAGAGGGACACAATAACTCAAGACTTTAAGCAATACTCTACTAAATATAGAAGAGATAAAGACTGTAAGAAAAATGAATTATATGTCCCTCCGATTGCTTGGCCAATAGGAGGCCATTGGGTTGTTAAAAAAAAAAAGGAAAATTACATTCAACAAAGCACTTTGTCCAGTCAACATTTCAATATATTTCTATTATTGCGACACTGGAAGCTCTTTTTAAAAACGATTCTTTTAAAGAATTATATTTTGCAAAAAACCACACTTGTGCTGAAAATATATTTTCCAGTTACTGTTGCTCTGAAAACTTTTTGAATTCCGGTTTTTTCCGAAAAGAAGTAATGCTCTACAATTGCAAATTTTTTATGACGACTTTGAAATAGCAAATCCTTTAGGAAGTAAAGCTGGAATTCATAAGGTTGGAGCACTTTACTTTACAATACGTAACCTTCCTTTTCAGTACAATTCAAAATGTGAGAACATTCACTTAATTTCGCTTTTTTTGTGTAAAGACCTTAAAAATGAACACGTAAACTTCAATCATGTGTTACATCCGCTTGTTAATTATATACGAGCTCTCGAAAACGTTGGTGTCAAAGTAGACAGCGCTTTTTTAAAAGGCACCTTAGTAGCGATAGCTCACGATAATTTAGGGGCAAATACTTGTCTTGGCTTTGTAGCTTCTTTTCGCGCGGACCATTTCTGCAGATTTTGTAAAATTCACCGAGAAGACGCTAAAAACATTTGCGTTGAACAGCAAAATCTATTAAGAACGCAAGCCGAATATAAAGAAATGTTGTCCCTTAACATCGGAGTATCATCTTTAGATCACAAAACTACAAAAGGAATTAAAAGTGTATGTGAGATCAACAAATTGTCACATTACAAAATGATTGAAAGCCTTGCATGATATATTGGAAGGCGCTGTTCCTTTTATTTTAAAACTTTTTTTTCAGAAACTTCTAGAATTCAAACATCTGACTTTAAACGAAATTAATGACAAAATAAAAAGTTGAAATAGTTCGCTTTACTGATTTGCAGATCATAAGTCCTTACGAATTTCATGTTATTAAAAATAAAATGCTTTTATTAGTTCCCAATCTATTAATTGAATAAAAATTTACTAAATATTTTGATAAAACTTGAAAAACCGTTTTTTTTTATTTGGGCTTAGGTTTGGAACTATAATACGGATAATTTTAATCCAGTTTTGTATTTAAATTTAATCCAATTTTGGTATAAATTTGAATCTAATTTTTGACTAAAATTTAATACTAAAATGAGATCAATTTGAAACCTCTTGGATTCAATTTTAAACTATTTTGGTTTTAGTTTTAATCCGGAAAAGTTTACTTTTAAAACTAAAATGAGATCAATTTAAAACCTCTTGGATTCAATTTTAAACTATTTTGGTTTTAGTTTTAATCCGGAAAAGTTTACTTTTAAAACCAAAAATGGTTTTGATTTTACTCCAATTTTGGTTTTAATTCAATGACAAGAATATTTCATCTCCCGAATTTTCTCTCTCTCATTTTTTTATTTTTTTAATCCAAAATGGTTTTAATTTAAAACCATATCTAATTGTTCTATATAAAAACCAAAATGGTTTTAATTTCAAACTAAATTTTTTACTGTGTAACAATTGCTCTAAAATAACTAATAAACATACATAAATATATGTACGTATATAACACGATCTTTATAAATATTATCTTCTTCGTCAGTTTCGCATAGTGAATCATTTACAGACTTATTGTGTTTTAAATTTAAAAATTCTTGGTGATACCTGCCTGGTATTGTCCTATTATCACAAAGCGTTTTTAAATCCTTGTATTTGGGTAACGAAATTTTTAACAATTCCTTATATAATCGAACAGGCCCCCTGGCGATTATTTCAGGGTTTCGTTTGGATATTGAAATAGAACTAAATCGTGGTCTTTTCTTTCAGAGTTATCAAAATAGCCATATTTTAGACTTATTACAGGGTTATCCTTTTCAAATGAAACTGAACGTAAATTTTTAAATGGAATCTTTACTGATTTGGGTAGCATCTTTTGTGAAAATGCTTTCCAATCTTTAAAATCGGAGCAGTGCATTAGAATGCAGTTATAATTTGTTGGATTTTTACGTGCATTAGTTATTAAAGTAGACCATTCACTTGGTGCCCAGACAGTTTTATCACGGGTAAAATTTTCAATGGTACTATGAATTGAATCAACATTGTATGCCCTGGTAACAAATAAGTTATTTTTATATTTTTTATGTATTTTGATCTTTCAAGAAAAAAAATTATGGTGGTAAGTATTGCTCTATTACGATTTTGCCCAGCACAGCTGTCACAATAAAGACTCACAGAGGAGTAAGTTTTCCTTTCGTCGACAAGTTTTAAATACTGGAAGAGAATTGTTGAAATTTCATTGCATCCCCTTTTTCCATCACTTTCTCCCCACAAAAAACAGTAGCGGATTCTGTCTGTCGCGCTCGTTGAAGATAGACGTGTTTTCTAAGCTCGGCATACGGTTTATTTTTACGTGAACAAATAAAGTATACAAAAAAAAAAAAAAGTAAATAAAAGAAAAGAAAAAAATACATGTATGTACATACATACATAAACATACACATTTTTTATTCTCGGTGTTGATAAACAATAACAAATAAGAAGAGCACAACTGTAAACAGTAAAAAAAAAAAAAAAAAAAACTCTTATGAGTGCAAACAGTGCAAAAACAATTAAGCATAATGATAGAAATGCATATATCACAGTGAGTGTTAATGAAACAAATGCAGAAATAAAAAAAAGAGTCGATGATAGCAAATACCTAACGGCTAAACCTATTACTCGTACGCGATCCCTCTCACCTTCTGTTTTTAATAATACGGTTGATACACTAACAAATATAAAACCTTCAAGCATTGCCTCAACGGCAAAAACAATTTTAATAAGTGATAAAAATATTAACCCTCAATCAGGCACAATAGAAAACTCTGTATCACCTTCGGTGTCTAATAATACGGTTGATTCGAATACAATAAAAAATATAAAACCTGCAAGCGGTGCCTCAGTGGCAGAAACGATTTTAACAAGTGATGAAAAGATTACCCCCAAATCAGGCATGATGGAAAACTCAGTATCACAGGTGAAAAGCGGTCAAAAGCCTCAAGTACAAGTTGGAATGGATAGGTACATAACAGTGCTAAAACGGGGTCGCAGCCCAACTTCTTCTGCAGTTGCTTCTGTCCCAAAAGTTTTAAAAGAGGGTACAGCTGATAGAATAAGTTCTCGAAATCGGTTTGCAATTTTGGAAGAGGAATCCTCGGAAGCACAAAACGTTACAAAATCTTCTAAGCCACCCCCGATATATCTTAGAGAGCAAAACTCAAGTGATTTAATAAAGAATTTGATCTCTGTAATAGGTGAAAATTCTTTTTATGTAGCTGCAATAAAACGTGGTAGTATAAATGAAACTAAAATACAAGTTAATCGTGAAGATGATTTTCGTAAAGTAATAACAAAATTTGAAGCACTTAATAAGAATTTTTATACATATCAACTGAAGAGCAGTAAAGGTCTTCAGGTAGTGATAAAGGGCATTGATTCATGCGTAGACCCAGGTGAAATAAAAACGTTTTTAGAAGAGAAGGGCTTTAAAATTAAAAATCTAGTTAATATTAAAAATAGAGAAAAAAATCCCCAGCCACTATTTCGAGTGGAGTTAGAACCCGGCGACGTTAAGCTTAAAAAAAACGAAACTCATCCCATTTACAGTCTGAAATATATCCTGTATAGGAAAATAACGATAGAGGAGCCGCATAAAAGAAACGGTCCCGTGCAATGTTTAAACTGCCAAGAATTTGGTCACACTAAGGCATACTGCCATTTAACACCTGTTTGCGTTGTATGTGGAGAATTGCATGGTACAGCTCTCTGCGATAAGTCTAAAAACGACCCCAATGTAAAAAAATGCAGCAACTGTGGTGGTAATCACACTGCCAACTATAGTGGATGCCCTGTATACTCTATCGTCAAGCGCTCGGTTGGACCGAAACCTAATCCACCTCAAATTCAGGAAACACATCAAAATAATACTAATGACATTCAGGTACCGCAGCCTAGTAATAACAGAACATCCTACGCAAACGTCCTAAAATCAAACCATATGCCAATGCAAGGTGATTTGCCAAATAATGATGAGAACCCAGTTTCTAATTTAAGTCGTCTAGAAAAAACCATGGAAACACTAGTGCAAACAGTAACTAACTTTACGAATACAATGGGTAATATGATGCAGGAAATGTTAAGAATGCAATCGATGTTATTGCAAGCTGTACTTAACAAGCCATGAATTGTTTAAAAATTTGTTTTTGGAACGCAAACGGCATTCGCCAACATAAAAATGAACTAGAATATTTTCTTAAAAGTAAACAAATTGATGTAATGATGGTTTCTGAAACTCATTTGACCTCTAGAAATACGTTTAAAATTAATGGTTATATATTATATGATACCAAGGACCCTCGAGATAGAGCTTGTGGAGGTTCTGCTATTTTGATAAAAACCCGAATCAAACACTACTTAATGTGTGATCATCGTGAAGATTATCTGCAAGCAACGAATATTTGCTTTGAAGAGCTAAATCGAAACTTTGTACTTTCATCTTTATACTCTCCACCTAGATTTTCAATATCAGAAAGCCAATATTATAAATATTTTAAATCATTAGGACCCTGTTTCCTAGCCGCTGGCGATTACAACGCTAAACATACCTTCTGGGGTTCACGGCTCATTACACCAAAGGGTCGTGTTTTGTATAATACAATGTCTAAAATGGATTTAAATGTGGTCGCGAGTGGACAACCAACTTATTGGCCTACTGATCAGCAAAAAATTCCAGATGTCATCGATTTTGGCGTTGTTAAAAACATCCCCGCAGAAACGATTCACGTTGAAGCTTCTTTAGAATTATCTTCTGATCACACACCTACAATTCTTACCATATCAAACCCTTATAGAATTGTATCTCCGTCTGGTTACTTAGTGACGTCAGCCACACAAATAAATTGGTTAAAATATAAAAAATATCTCAGTACCCACTGCACTGAAAATATTCCGCTTAGAACACCGGAGAATGTGAATCTTTCTATTGTAAATTTTGACAATTATCTCAAACTAGCTGTTCAACATTCTAGCATAGCCCGCAAAAATATCAAAAATAGTAAAATATATTCTACTGATGTCGAGCGTCTCTTGACTGAAAAAATGAGAGTTCGAAGAGAGTGGCAATTGCACAGATCCCCTCAACTTAAAAATTTACTAAAAGAGTGCACAAAAAGGCTAAGAAACTTACTGCAGTCTCAAAAAACGGCTTCTCTGGAAAAATATCTTAAGGAACTTGATGCAACTCCTCAATCTGATTACTCATTATGGCGTGCAGCTAGAAATCTTAAAAGACCAGTTATCACTAAACCACCATTAAGAAACTTAAATGGACGTTGGGCACGAAATGACATAGAAAAAGGAAATATTTTCGTTAATCATTTGAAAACCGTATTTACCCCTCATACATCTTTCGATACTGCGGTCGAGTTACCACCTGTTGCTGTTAGGTCAGCTGTTCCATTAAGGTTTGAAGTAAGAGAAATCGAGAAGGCTATTCATGATTTAAACCCCAAGAAAGCCCCTGGTTTTGATAAGATCAGTAACAAAATGCTTTTGGAGCTACCCAGCATAGCAAAGAAAATTATTCTACTAATTTTTAATGCTATATTACGCCTTGAATACTACCCACAAGAGTGGAAGGTATCCTTAGTTACCATGATACCTAAACCAGGAAAGGATCCCACAAAAGTTGAGTCATATAGACCTATAAGCTTATTGTCTAATATATCAAAGCTTTTTGAGAAACTTCTAGTGTCTAAATTAACGCCGATTTTAAATGGTAACAGATGTATTCCCAATCATCAATTCGGTTTTAGAAGAAAACACAGCACAATTGAACAAACTCATCGAATAGTAAATGTCATAAGAAAAGCCTTTGAAGAAAAAAAATATTGCTCAGCACTCTTCATCGATGTGTCTCAAGCTTTTGATAAAGTCTGGCATGAAGGTTTACTACTGAAATTGCAGCAAAACTTACCAGCAAATATACACAAGCTGTTAGAAAGCTACTTAGTCGGTCGTCAATTTATTATTAAAGAAGGCGAATTTTTAAGTTCTCCACAGCCAATTAACGCTGGAGTCCCACAAGGCAGCATCCTGGGCCCTCTATTATACTTAATTTATACTTCGGACTTGCCAACAAACAGCTACACCCATACCTCAACATTTGCGGACGACACAGCTTTTCTAAGCGTACACGCAAACTGTCAAGAAGCATCTCGTTATCTACAGGATCATATATTTGAACTAGAAAGGTGGTTAAAAAAATGGAGGATAAAGATCAATGAGCAAAAATGCGCACATATAACATTCACATTGCGTCGGGAAACATGCCCCCCTATTAAAATAAATAATCAAATAATATCCCAACTCTCGCATGTAAAATACCTCGGTATACATCTGGATCGGCGTTTAACGTGGAAATGGCATATAGAAGCGAAATTAACTCAAATGAAACTAAAAGCAATCCAAATTAATTGGCTTATTGGAAGAAATTCTGTTCTTAGTCTCGATTGCAAACTTCTACTCTACAACTCTATCTTAAAGCCAATTTGGTGCTACGGTATTGAGTTATGGGGCACTGCCTCGGCTTCTAACATCGAAAAAATTCAAAGGCGCCAAAATAAACTTCTTCGAATAATCACAGCCGCCCCCTGGTACGTCAAAAACTCAAATATCCACAAGGATCTCAATGTGCCATTGGTAAAAACTATGATAACGAAATATGCAGTAAAATATTTAAAAAGGCTGGAACTGCACCCAAATCCATTAGCTAGAAATATTTTAAATTATGGCGGCCACACTCGCTTAAGAAGAAGAGACACTGCAGCACTCACCCAATCAGATGAGCGATAAACACCTATATATGTAAACAGAAACCGTGATGACTAAATCTTTTGTGTTTGGCACTGGCAGGACATAAAGCAAATATTAGGATAAGATTTGATTAATTATTGTTAGTTCATATTTAATATATGAAGATTCAATAAATAAATAATGAAAAAAAAAAAAAAAAAGATTCTGGTTCCACTTTCGTAAAAGCTTTCATTGTAAAATGCATATTTTCTTGAATAAAAAAGCGTTATAGCTTTTCCATGTGGTGTGTTAAAAATTTTTGTAGATCGAAACTTGTACATAAAAGTGATGAATTTTCTTTAAATTTTTTCTGTTCGTCCAAAAATACTTCTTTGGATTTTTGTTTTTCTCTTAAATGTAACTGATATTTCTCCGTATATTGCATTTATTTTTCATTGGCTGTTTCATTTTCGTATTGACTTTTCTTATAACTTTCACATAAGATACATTTATCTTTTTTAGGTAGATGGAAACATAAATAGAAGTTATTTTTCAAAATGCCAAGAAAAACTCTCAGTGATAATTGGCAAGATTCTTTGTTTATACTTTTAAGATGTTCAGTATAAACTTTATACACTCCTTTTATATTTCCAAATTCCTGTGGAAGGTATAATTTTTTACTTTGGTTCCGACAATAATGGGAAGGAACATCCGGTAATTTTTCAATAAATCTCTTTACTAAAGAAACGGAATCTTCATCTGACTTATTATGTTAACATTTTCATTATATAAATATATTGAACTATTATTTCTTGTACTCTTTATAAATTGCTGAGATATATGCAAAGTTTTTATCAAAAATTGTTGACATACTTTCAAATTTGTATTATTAAAATTAATGACATAATTATAGCTGTACTGCCTTTTATTATTCTCTCCTTTTCGTCTTTTAACACTGATTCTTTTAATGCAGGAACTTAACCAATCTCTTTGCCTTATTTTACTTATTCCCCAAAAATGTTCGTTTATTTGCTCCCTCTCAGATTCGGAAAACTTATCACCGCATGAATTTCCACATTTCTTATTTTTACATGGATTGGGTAGAACACATTTTTAACTTTTGTAATCTTTTCGGTAGCTTCTTTTGTTTTTTATAACCTCTTTGACCTACACATGTTTCCTCTTCAATATCTGAATCTGAATCACTATATGAAACGAGCGCTTTCTAAATAGAATTTTTTAAGAAAACATTAAAATGCATTAAAACATACATATATAAAATGTATACACTTTTACCTCTGCCATATTTTTCACGTGTCCAAAATGCGAAATTTAAGTAATTTTTAACGATATTTTGAATATAAAACAAGTTTATTAAATTATTTTTTATTATTAATTAAAAGAATTTAAGCTTAAGTAACAAAGTGCTGTCACCAAAAATGTAATCAAATTAAAAACGCACACTTGAGCTAAAATTGTTTTTGATGTAAAATTCAAACGGTACTTTGTATAGAGATAACAGTTTTAGAGATGGAGCAAATAATCCTAAGCTATCGATTTATGTAAAAAAACAAAATCATGAAAAATTGTCACTTGAGCTTTTTTGGCGGTTATGACTCGATATGATAAATTAGGCACCGAGCTTCAGGAAATTTGATAGTTTGATTTTTAGTCATATACATCTTTGACGTACCAAATTGTATTACAATGAAATTATTTATTACGTTGTTTACCTAAACTGTTTTCTTAGAGTAACTTTTGTATTATGGACCGATCTTCGCGAATTTTTAAGTATGGTTTCTAGCCTTATAAAACTGTGACGTACCAAATTTTACTTTGATAGATTTATTTGTAACGGTTTGAGACGTACTAAACTATTTTCCGGGAGTAGGCTATATATGGGGCCTATGGCAAATTATGGACCGATCTTTACGAAATTTGACACGTGTGATTTCTAGTCCTACAAGACTATGACGTAGCACATTTTAATATGATAGCAATATTTATTACGGTCTAAGACGTACAGTATGACTTCTAGCTGTGTATTATGCCACCTTTTATGTTTATTTTTGTAAAAAAAATTGTCAATTCTTTAGAGTGGTCCTACATTTTGATTTATAGCAGATCCTACTGATCGGATTTTGCTGGATTTCAATCCCAAACTGCTTAGGATAACTAGAAGCAATTTGAACCAACATTATTCTAATCTTTTAAGTTTTTAGAAAGTGAGCGTGTTTTCAATAGTCGGACAGACGGACGGACAAGGCTAAACCGACTTAGAATAACTCAAGGTGCCAGAATATATATACGTTATGGGGTCTTTGGTGCATATAAAAAAGTTTCACACGGAATAACAAACTTAGTATGCCCTCATTCACCACTAGTGGTGGAGGGCATAAAAAAGAGTTTAAATTCAAATAAGGACCAGCTTCATATACATTTAGCATAAAGGTTAGAGAAGGAGTTGGAGTCGGAGTCTAACGACTCCACGCCCTGCTTACTATGTAACGTGACGTTACAAACTTAACCTACACATATATAATCTTAACATTGCTGTGAATGTCCTTACTGTTTAACTTAGCATCGTAAATATTTTCTCGGTTTTTCATGTTCTTACTAAAATAACTTTACAAGGTAATAATTCTCATTTGGTTTATTTTTTTCCTTACTTTATTTTTTTCCTTACTTAAGTAGTCTACGTTTGTTTCCAACAAACAGAGTAGTTATTGCCCTTAACCTCAGTATTTACTCTTCGTAGTTAACAATAATCGTAGTTTACCGAAGTATTTAAACCGTTGTTTGCCGAACGCCAAGGCTTCCGATTTCTCTTAGTGGCTGATGTTACTCAAACCGTATCATGCGAACGCCAGTGCTGGCGCATTTCGTTTTCGTGCGAGTTGGCAGCAACCGTAGTTAGTCGTATCTTAGTCAACCGCCAGCGCTCTCGCATTTCGTTGGCAGTCAACGTATCAGCAAGCCATAATTAGCCGAACACACGAGCCCCCGAATTCCTCTTGTGTCCGAAGCGCTAAGCTCAATTATACGAAGTAATTAGTCTTGTGTCCAGCCAGTCACGGAGGCTAGCGAATACCCCGTATTCGACGTTTCTCTTCCTGATAGAATTATCAGTATATGCCGCATGCCAGGATCATCTAGCCGTTTCATCGCTGCATCGTCTCACCAACTCCACCCTCATATAGTTACGCTGCATCACCCGAACCACGTCGTAGATTTAAGTAGATTAAGGTTTCGTAAATAAAAGCTATGTTCAATTGTTGTAAGAAAACAATACGAAACCATCTCGTTTCATTTCAAAGGAAGACCTTCGAATTGACCCTGGACAGTCTGAGTCATAGCTCAGCTGGAAAAGTAAACTGCGTTACAATGGCGCTCGAGCAGAAACCCGATTCCAAAACCGCAACCTGTGGTAAAACTTCGCACCAAACAACCAACGGAACTGTATCGGGTTAAGAACAAAGCAACCAAACTGCATCTACGCCAAATACACTGCAGACGGATCCCATGGGATTGATATATATACTTCGGAAGGACAAACTAATAGAAGTTTGCCGTCAAGATGATATCCCTATTACAGAAAGGGCAACCGTTGACCACCTTCTACGTCAATTAGGAACACGGGAACATCTTAAACGGTAGAGAGCATCGTCGAAAAATCTTTTATTAGCATTACAATAGTCTTGAGCGAAGAGAGAAAACCGCAATTCGGTCAAGTTAGGGTGGAGATAATTCATGCTGAGAGTCTTAAGTGTACGCCGAAAATTCCAAGTAATTAGGAAGTCATTGCTACTGTCCAGCGGTGGAATCTGACGTACGATTGTAAAGTAAATTTGTGAAACTCTCTTTTGCAAGAATTTAAATTTTCAGAGCAATATATACATGACGGACATCAAAAACTTTTGGAGTAAAGTCAATGCAAAATTTGAATTAAAATTTCATAATCCCCTTTTAGTCAAAATTAGTTATTTTTTGTTAGCCGCTATCACTTGAAAATACAGGTAGCGAAAGGCCTTTTTACACATATTAAAAAATATTTGTCGTATTTGCTTTTGCAGAACGTTTGGCTAGGTCAACATCATTTAACAGTTTCTTAATTACATTATACAATTATCATCTTTTACAAATAAAGTTAAGTAAATAAATGGAAATTGTTAAAAATAAAGTTAAAGTTTGATCAATTCACTGATCATGCTTTTTTTGGATTTTATCCCCAAATATTTGTTAGGTCTGAATATACCTTAAGTCATAAATTGTATCTTCAATTTGCATCGTCCGCTATTTTTTACAAGACGAAAGTACCTTACTGTGCACCGAAAATCATTAAAAAACAGGTATCCTTAAACATGCACGATTGTTATGAAATCACCAGTCAAAATTAATACGGACAAACAATTTATTTTTTTAGTATCCAAACAAAAGTATAAAATACATACATATTTTTGTCTGTTTCCGCTTTTTAACCAATAAACTAATGGGTCGATTACGGATGACAACACAACTTCAGTTGCGTTATCAAAACCCAACGCAACTGACATTTAAGTTGGTATAAGGTAAGGCAATATTGTTTAGTTGTCAAAAAGTTATCGGTAATGCTATTTTGACAGTTTGTCAATATAATATGAAATATAACAAATTGAAAGAAACCAACAAAAAACTTATTGAAAGTGAATAAAAAGTTAAATAAAATAAAATTAGAAAGTATGATTACTTCTGTGGATCTATTTTCACAGACCAAGAGAAGGCAGTAAGCGTGTCATCTATTAGACGCTGTATATGAAAGTATGTATATCAAAGCCTCTACCGTTTTTTGCTGCCGCTCGTTAGTATTTTGGACCTCAGTTTCTTGTTTCAAAATGTCAACCAAATTTTGCCCAAAGGACATGTCCTTTAGAGTTTACTGCCAGTTCCATCTGTAAAAGCTCGGCTACAGCCTGTTTAATCGAGGCCAAAATTATTTCCTCTGAAGGTTCTCCGTATATACTAATACAATTTTTTATTCTGTGACATATTTTTTCTTTCATTATTGTATTAAGTTAACACACTCGTTACCAAAACTGTTAAATTTTTCTCCGATACGCTTTCACGTATCTTTATTGCTGACTTTTGTTTCCCCAAAAGACCAAACATTACAAACAATTTGACTATTATTTGCCATTTCATGGATTAATATTTCTAACTGTTTTCGAGTTGTTAATACAAAAAAGAAAAAAAATTTTAATACAAAAAATTAAATAAATTAGTTTTGCCGCCTTCTTTACTTTAAAAAATATTAACAGCAACTACAACTTTGTGGTTGCCAATATGTTAACAATATGGCAACTGAAGTGGTAAACAGTTGCAATACGTTATATAAATTTGGCAACTGGCAACACAACTTCAGTTGACTTGCCAACCGTAATCGACCCATTAATGTGATTTAAAGTAAATATCACTTGTTTTTGGCTTTTTTTATTTTTTAGTTTATAAAAAGAACTGACTTAATATGTATGTATGTATGTATGCATGTAAAACAACTTTTAATAAAATGTATATACATTAACAGCAACGGTTTCATTTGCTTTGAAATATTCATTTAAAAGTTGTAGGGATTTTTGTAGGGACAATTTTTAGCGCGTAGGAAAAAATAGAGATTATTTCGGGCTGCGTAGGGACTTTTTAAAAAGTCTACAGCATCACTGATACCATATCATAGCATACATACAATACCATACCATTCCATAACAACCCATACAATACCATATCATAACCATACCATATAGTATTATATCAACCCATACCACATAATACAATACAATACCACACCATATCTTAGCGTTCAATACAACATAGTTCATTACCATACATACATACATAACAACAAATAAAATACCATAGAATACCATACAATACCATATCATACCCATACCATAGAGTATCATACAACAAACCCCTACCAGACAATACAATACAAGATCATAGAATACGGAATCATACCATACCATAATTAACAAAACAGATTCATAAAACCGTTAAACAGCTAAACAACTTTTTAAAACAGATTAACAGTTCTCTCTCTCATTTTTATTTTTTTTTTTTTTTTGTTGCAAATACTCAACTCAGCAATGTTGCCACTTTTTCATGTTATATTTTTTTCTCTTTTGTTACATTTACAATAATATATGTAATTTGTAAAGCATTTTTAATTTTTTGGCTAACTACTTTTTTTTATGTACTTCCAAGCAAAACATTTTGCTGAAAACTGTTTTGGACGTAAGTGAATGTTTTTGAAAATATAATAAATTTTTTTTTTTGAAATTTTCAAGTTTACATTGCAAACAATTAATTTACAGTGAAAACAACGTATTTTTTTTTTTTTTTTTTTTTTTTTAATATAAATGAAGTATAATCTTGCTGCTTTTACTCTTCATGCTAATTTTTGTTTTTTTTATCTTTCCTAATGTTTTTCTTTTCCTTCAACTGGCAATACTTACTGAATTTTCAATAAATGTGTTTTTCCATGAACTTATTCGACATCTATTTACTGGTTGTTTTATTTCAGAGTTGTTAGTGTTCATATTCTCTTGTATAAGTGAACAAACTTGTTTCATCTTACTCGTCTCTTTAATATCGAGTGTTCGTTGCTTTCATGTCATAGTTATTCATCTTACTGAATACAAACGAAGCGAATACAAAATTATAACGAAGGTTTCATGATCATCATTATTAAGTTTCATGCAGATGTTTAGTTTGTATGATACTGTATGGTATGGGTATAATATTGTATTGTATGGGTTGGTAAATAATAAATCAAAAAAAAATATCTTAATAAAAAAATTGCTTTAAACTACTGAAAAAATTAGGCATAAAGTGGTGTAAAAAAATTGTTGCAGAATTCATAAAAAAAATGTTAGAAATTATATAATTTTTTTTTGTTTGTATCAGAATTTTGCGGTGCGTCTAAATTAAAAATTTACTCTCAACTACTTGAGATTTATAACTAATTTTTTACCTTGTCTATTCAAATAAAAATATATGAATAAAAAAATTGCTTGAAACTGCTGAAAAATTAGGCATAAAATGGTGTAAAAAAATTATTGCAGAGTCCATAAAAAAATTTTAGAAATTATATCATTTCTATTTTGTTTGTCTCAGAGTTTTGCGGTGCGTCTAAATTAAAAATTTACTCTCAACTACTTCAGATTTATAACTGATTTTTTACCTTGTCTAATGCCACATTTCGCTCAACAAAATTGTTAAATCTGAACACACTGTCATTTACATAATAATAATGTAAGTATAAATATTTAAAATGTCAGTAGCTGCATTCAGATGTGAAGTTGATAATTTCAAATTCAGTCATCGGAATCGCAGATATTCGTATTCGCGAATATTAGAAATTCATATTCGTAACATCACTAGTATTCACTATTCTTCAATTAAGTTTCAGTTTTAAAAGCACTAATATAATAATTATTAATTTTAAGTGGTTGAATGAATGATTTCCCTAACAAACATAGAAATATATAAGGGCAAGAATCAGAACCAATATTACCATTACAACATTTTGGGCGGGAATCCCGGTAATATGATTTTTATTTCCTGCAGAATAAAAGCCAATTTCGATATCTATCAAACGTGGTTTCAAACATCTTAAAAACCCTGCCTATAATAATTTTTAATTTTACGTGTTAACAATTATAATAAATAATATATAATAAATATTATCCAAATTCATTGAAACATAAAATCAATATTCTTGTCAAAATGAGATACCTTCACTTAATTGTGAATAAAAACGAAACGCGTCCATCGATTTTCATGATCTATGTCTCATTTTGTTTAAAGGTTATGACTTTACGTGAAAGTAATAGGAATTGACACTTTTTTACCGTTTTGGATTTTTTATGAATTAAAAATAAAAAAATTAAATTTTTTAGGCAAAAAATAGTTTTTTTTTTCATAAATTTATTTATAACTGCGAAACTGTTGCTTATGTACCGAAACGTTGTATGAACAACTAATTTTTTAAAATTTGTTTCAGCAAAATCGGACTGGTGGTTCTCGAGTTATGTCAAAAAAAAGACCACCAAAGGTCACAATTTCCCCTATATGCTAGTTACTAACTTTAAATCGATATATCTCGATTCCTAAACGTGACCCAGCGAAACGCCGGGACACGTATAACTTCTTTTTTACCGATATAACATTTCCCGTTGGTTTCATCCCATCCCGATTTTGACTGACGCATAGTGTTATTATAGATCTCTTTAATATATTGAAATAACTAATAAAATGATCAAACAGTCTCATTTTAGGTAATACATAAT
This sequence comes from Pollenia amentaria, assembly GCA_943735925.1. Lineage (NCBI taxonomy): Eukaryota > Metazoa > Arthropoda > Insecta > Diptera > Polleniidae > Pollenia > Pollenia amentaria. Next base: position 43,669,202 of record OX031008.1, on the reverse strand, counting down.
ATGTACTAGTCACAAAATATGATTTACATATTTATGAAATATTTTTTGTTTGCTCGTTTTTCATATAAAGAAGGTGTTCAGTGACATCTATTTTAAGAAAGTGTTTACTGTCAACGGCATTTTGGTTTACGTACTTTTTATTATGTGTTTAGTTATTTGTTTCTTCTCATATCAATCTTTTAACGGAGTTAACCGAAACAATTAGAAGTGTTAAAAGTTTTAAAACATTAAAACAGGACTCTAATGGCATAATGGAACATTTTATGTGTTTAAAGCAATCAATCGATTTCTCAAACATGTACGACAAGTGAAAGAATTTTTTCCAAGTCAACTTTTATCAAAACTAAATAAATGAATCGCTTAAATCCTAAACATTTAAACCAAAATGTTTTTCGAAAAGATTATTTTATAAGATCTCTTTAAAATATTGAAATAACTAATAGAATGATCAAACAGCCTCATTTTAGGTAATACATAATATGTATTAGTCACAAAATATGAATTACATATTTATAAAATACTTTTTTGTTTGCTCGTTTTTGTTCAATAATTGTTATGTTTGTTATGTTATTGTTTTTTTCACTATTAAACTCAAACTAAATGACCCGTGCGAATATTTCGCACCGTTAGTTGTCATTTTTGTAACATAAAATGAAAATAATTAATAGAAATTTTAGTAACTTCAATACATTTTGTTAAAAATATAAAAATATTAGAAATCATAATATATATCATACATATTTGCATACATATATACATATGTTTAAATGCTCTTGTAATACTTCTTTGAATACAATGTTATAAAAAAAAACTTTATTAATCGGTTAACCTATCAATAACTAAATTAACCGATTATTACCCGATTAAACCAAAACCTCGGTTAATTAATCGAGCGATAAAAGCAAAAACCCGATTAAATGAATACCCTAGTTTTTACCAATGGCACGTTGAGATCCTTATGGATATTCGAGTTTTAAGATACCAGTTAGCGGCTGGGATTATACGAAGAAAATTATTTTGGCGCCTTTGAATTTTTTCGATATTAGACGTTGAGGAACTGCCCCATAATTGAATACCGAAGCACCAGATTGGTTTTAAGATAGAAATGTAAAGTAGAAATTTGCAATCGAGACTGAGGACAGACTATCTTCCAATAAGCCAATGAATTTGAATGGCTTTTAGTTTCATTTGAGTTTATTTAGCTTATATATGCCATTTCCACGTTAAACGCCGATCTAGATGTATACAGAGGTATTTTACATGCGAGTGTTGGGGTATTATTTGATTATTGATTTTAATAGGGGGCATGTTTCCCGACGCAATGTGAATGTTATATGTGCGCATTTTTGCTCATTGATCTTTATCCTCCATTTTTTTAACCTCCTTTCCAGTTCAAATATATGATCCTGTAAGTAACGAGATGCTTCTTGACAGTTTGCGTGTACGCTTGGAAAAGCTGTATCGTCCGCAAATATTGAGGTATGGGTGTAGCTGTGGTTTGGCAAGTGCGAAGTATAAATTAAGTATAATAGAGGGCCCAGGATGCTGCCTTGCCACAGCGTTAATTGGTTGTGGATAACTTAAAAATTCGCCTTCTTTAATAATAAATTGACGACCGACTAAGCAGCTTTCCAACAGCTTGTGCATGTTTGCTGGTAAGTTTTGCTGCTATTTCAGTAGTAAACCTTCATGCCAGACTTTATCAAACGCTTGAGACATATCGATGAAGAGCGCTGAGCAAAATTTTTTTTCTTCCAAGGTGTTTCTTATGACATTTACTATTCGATGAGTTTGTTCAATTGTGCTGTGCTTTCTTCTAAAACCGAATCGATGGTTTGGAATACATCTATTTTCATTTAAAATCGGCGTTAATTTTGACACTGGTAGTTTCTCAAATAGCTTTAAGATATTAGATAATAAGCTAATAGGCCTGTATGACTCAACTTCTGTGTGATGCTTTCCTGGCTTTGGCATCATGGTTACTAAGGAAACCTTCCATTCTTGAGGGTAGTACTGAAGGCGTAAAATTGCATTAAAAATAATAAGAATAATTTTCTTTGCTGTACTTTTTCGATGTTATTTCATGCCCAACTTCCCTTCAAGTTTCTTAATGGTGCCTTAGATAGAACTGGTCTATTGAGCCTTCTAGCTGCACGCCATAATGAGTAGTCTGATTGTGGAGTTGCATCAAGTTCCTTAAGATATTTTTCAAAAGATGCTGTTTTTTGGGACTGAAGTAACTTTCTTAACCTTCTGGGGGATCTGTGCAATTGCCGCTCTTTTCGAACTCTCCTTTTTTCAGTCAAGAGACGCTCGCCATCTGTATATGTTATTATTATTGGGTTTTTTGAGGGTTTGAGGGAAAGTTGAACAGCTAGTTTGAGATAACGGTCAAAATTAACAAAATCCACGTTCTCCGATGTACTAAGCGGAATATTTTCTGTGCAATGGGCACTAAGATTTTTTTTTATATTTTAACCAAATTTTTTATATTAAACCAAATGATATTTTAACCAAATTAGTAGTGTGGCTGACGACGCACAGTGGGAAATTTTACGAGAAGGCGGTCAAAATTCCATAACTTTTGACTGGATCGGTATTTTTTTATGCGATTTTTATTGCTCGATAGGTGCGATATTAGGCTTTAATTTGCGCTATATTCGACTGATAGGAGCAAAAGTTATGGGGAGTTCAAAATGCATTTTAATTTTTTTGTTGAGTTTCAGTGTAAAAGTTGAATATTTCAAATATGAATTTTTTATAATTTATCATTATTTCTCTTGTATTTTACAACTGATACTTATTTTTTATTGTCGAACTTAGATCCTGTCAGAAAATGCCAATATTTGGCCCCTGTAAATTTTTTAGTCCCAATATTCACAGGGGCCAAAGGTTGGCTTTTTTGGGACGAGACGAGTTGTTATAAGGATAAAACTCAAAGGGAATATTTTGAAAAATGCCCAAATAGCATTCTTAGCTATCGATAACATTTTAGGTAATTCAACTTTTATTTTTGGTTTGAGATGTATGTGTATTTTATTTTTATATATTAATACAAATATATACTTAAATCAAAAACAAATTATAATCGATAAACTCTTTTAAATTAAACAATATTAGTAAAAATTTCTTCTAAATAGCTTTGGGTTTCATTTTCCAGAAGTTGTTTAGCTTCTTCCTCTAATTCGATTGAGGTTGATTTCCATTTTTGTCGAATACTGGACATATATGGATCTGATGTGCACAACAAAATAGTAATAAGATCTTCATTAGTACAACATCTGGACATTTTTCTTGTATTATGCTCGCGGAAGAATCTGTAGTCTTTGTTCCTTTTTTCTTGCGCTTCTTCAGATAGATCTCCAATTGGTAGGATATTGTGTTGAACTATTTGTTCCCCATGGTATAAAATTTTATGAACTATGGTTGGCATATGTTTCCAAGAGTATTTTTTGTTATAAAGAATTGCTGTTTCATTTGCATACTGGCCAAATTTTTTTGCATTTATCTTTCTGCTACATGATATAACTTGTAAAATGATCTGGAATCGTCTTATTAATTCAAAATGTACTCCTGTGATAGATGCTGCAGTTTCTGGATCGGAAAAGAATCTCCTTGCAGTGTTTCCATCATTTGAATTTCCTTCTCCTTTGTTGAAGAGGGAATTTCATTTTTCCATACATCCATTTCTGTAACTCTACTGGTTGACGGCTCTAAGCCAATATAAGTTTTTCTTAAACGTAATGGAACGAAAGATACCATGAATAACATTGCTTGTATTGTTTCTGACCAGAGCTTCCATCACATCCCCATTTAGAAAATAAAGTGATGCTGGAATTTTTAAGTTTTTTTAAACAGTCAGCATCAAGTTTATTAAATAATCGTTCTGCAGTGTGTTCGAGAAGAGCCTGCAATTTTACTTCTGCTGAACTTGAAGTTACACTAATAGCCGTTTGCGAAGGTAAGCACTCTTTTTTGACAGAAACTAAATCTCGATATGCTGGAAAGATTCCACAATTTTTTTCATTGGTTCGCTTTCGCAGTTCTGTATACTGATTTTTTGTCAGTTTTAAATCCAAAAATAGTGCAAATGCTTCTTCTGGAGTAAATTTCATTTCTTCAGTTGGCGTAGGCATACTTTTTAAAATCCTCTTTGTGCGTTTAGGGCTCGCTTCCACTATTTTTTCAATTATTGCAATTTTTGTTTTCTTATTTTGCGTTGGTTGAATTTGATGCAGAAATGAATCCTTTATAATACTATGAGAAATTTCTTCATTGATATTTGCAAGCTTGCGTCTTCGTGATCTTTCACTGCAATTGTCAATTTGTTTTGCGGGCTGACCCACTTTTTCAGTTTCCTTAGCGGTTATTGACAGCTTCTTAAAAATCAGATCATTTGTTAGCCATTTTTCGTTGCGTAAGTTAAACGTTTTCTTGTTTCTAGAACATTTAAGGTACCGTTTTCTTAATGTATATGAAAAATTTTTATCTTATGAATTTTGATTTCTTGTTCGTTGCATAATTTAAAGAATGGATTATTAATTATGTGTAACACAAAATCTTTTTCATCTTTCTGTTGAGGAATATCTGCGAGAACTTTATAACTGAACTTAGCCATTGTTTAAACAATAATGAAGGTAAAATTATGAATGCATGCATTTTTATACTCTTGATAGAAGTTTTTTTAAATGATCTTTTGTTACCACTTCTTGGAAACATATAAAACCCTTTTTTAATTACAAATTTAATCTTTTATTACCATTTCTTTGAAACATAAAAAACCCCTGTTTTTACACTTTTTAAAAGGATAACATACCGGCAATAAATTTACAGGTAACATGAAGGTAATTTTCACGTAAAATATAACTGCTCTTCCGTTTATTTTAAATTAAATAAATAAAATGTTTAACCTTTTAACTTACTCAAAAATCTAACGTGTTAATCTATTTATGTCGCCTATTCGTTTTACAGCATCCGTTCACCCACAATAAGTTCATAACAATGGCAATACCTTTACCTTCTCCAAATTAATTGATAACCTGACGTGCTAGATAATTTATGTGGCCTGAACTGCTTTATTTGTCGAAAATTCTTTAAGATTCACCTTCTTTAATTTCAGTAATGTTTCCTTGCAGGACTTATTTTTTGAACCGAATATCTTACCTTGGGTCACAGAAATTGCTGTAGTTCGCAAGATCGCATCCAGATGTGTGTACAATGGGGTATAGAAATGTAGGTTAGATTCTGGACTACAAGAGAGTATAGATTTTTTTTTGACGCGTTTTGACGGGCAGGACTTACGTTCTATAAAATAGGAAATTTCCGGAAATTTTGACATTAAAAAAAAAAGAAAATTAAATAGTTATACAGGTCGCAGAGTTTAATGCTTTAAACCACGTATAGCTAATAAGATAAACTAATACACAAAACTTATTCTGTCAAAAAATCTTGAAAAACAAAAAAGTTATGAGCATTTAAACTTCAAAAGTTTACTCAGAAATTCAAATCTATAACCAAATACTGACAAAGTCCATTTGGGACCACCCTGTTCTCAATGAAATAGTTGAAATAGGGTTGAAATTTTTTGGCTCCCGAGGTTCATTAGTATTTACTTTCACATGAATAAAAAAATTTCAAAATCGGAGAACATAAAAAAAAATAGTTTTGGCCGCCTTCTCAAAATATGAACCAGTGTGCGACGCTAAGTAACCAGACGTAGATACAATTCTATTTAGGTTTATTAAAGTAACAATTGTAGGTGTGTGATCAGGACATAGTTCTAAGGAAGCTTCAACATGAATGGTTTCTGCGGGGATGTTTTTAACACGCCAAAATCGATTATATCTGGAATTTTTTGCTGATCAGTAGGCCAATAAGTTGGTTGTCCAATCGCGACCACATTTAAATCCATTTTAGACATTGTATTATACGAGCCGTGACCCCTAGAAGGTATGTTTAGCGTTGTAGTCGCCAGCGGATAGGAAACAGAGTCCTAATGATTTAAAATATTTATAATATCGGCTTTCTGATATTGAAAATGGTGGAGAGTATAAAGCTGAAAGCCCTAAGTTTTCAACACAAATGTTCGCTGCTTGCAGATAATCTTCACGATGATCACACATTCAGTAGTGTTTGATTCGGGCTTTTATCAAAATAGCAGAACCTCCACAAGCTCTATCTCGAGGGTCCTTGGTATCATATAATATATAACCATTGATTTAAAACGAATTTCTTGAGGTCAAATGCGTTTCAGAAACCATCACTACATCAATTTGTTTACTTTTAAGAAAGTATTCTATTTAATTTTTATGTTGGCGAATGCCGTTTGCGTTCCACAAACAAATTTTTAAACAATTCATGGCTTGTTAAGAACAGCTTGCAATAGCATTGTTTGCATTCTTAACATTTCCTGCATCATAAAGTTAGTTACTGTTTTCACTAGTGTTTCCATGGTTTTTTCTAGACGACTTAAATTAGAAACTGGAGTCTCATCATTATTTGGCAAATCACCTTGCATTGGCTTTGATTTTAGGACGCTAGCGTAGGATGTTCTGTTATTACTATGCTGCGGTACCTGAATGTCATTAGTGTTAACTTGATTTGTTACCTGCATTTGAGGGGGATTAGGTCTCAGTCTAACCGAGCGCTTGACTATAGAGTATACAGGGCACAGTTGCTGCATTTTTTTACATTGCGGTCATTTTTAGACTTATTGTAGAGAGCTGTACCATGCAATTCTCCACATACAACGCAAACAGGGGTTAAATGGCAGTATGCCTTAGTGTGACCAAATTCTTGGCAGTTTAAACATTGCACGGGACCAAGCGCTTCTCTTCTAAAAATAATTTTATCTCACCTGGGTCTACTCATGAATCAATGCCCTTTATCAGTACCTGAAGTTTTTTTAGTGCTTCTAATTTAGTTATTTCTTTAAAAAAATCATCTTTACGATTAACATGTATTTTTGTTTCATTTATACTACCGCTTTATTGCAGCTACATAAAAAGAATTCTCACCTATTACCGAGATCAACTTCTTTATTAATTCACTTGAGTTTTGCTCTCTTAGATATATCGGGGGTGGCTTAGAAGAGTTGGTAACGTTTTGATTCCTCGTCCAAAATTGCAAACCGATTTTGGGACCGAAGCAACAGCAGAAGATGTTGGACTGCGACCCCGTTTAAGCACTGTTATGTACCTATCAATACCAACTTGTACTTGAGGCTTTTGACCACTTTTTACCTGTGATACTGAGTCTTCCATCATGCCTGATTTGGGGGTAATGGTTTCCTCATTGATTAAAATCGTTTTTGCCGCTGAGGCAACGATTGCGGGTTTTATATTTTTTATTGTATTAAAATCAACCGTATTATTACACACAGAAGGTGATACTGAGTTTCCTATTATGCCTGATTGGGGGTTAATATTTTCATCACTTATTAAAATTGTTTTTGTCGTTGAGGCAACGCTTGCAGGTTTTATATTCGTAAGTGTATCAGCCGTATTATTGAATACAGAGGGTGAGAGCGATCGCGTGGGAGTAATAGGTTTAGCCGTTAGGTATTTGCTATCATAGATTCTTTTTCTGATTTCTACATTTGTTTCGTTAACACTCACTGTGATATATGCGTTGCTATCATTCTGTGTTATTGTTTTTGCATTATTTGCTCTCATAAGCGTTTTTTTACGTTGCTGTTTACGTTGTGCTCTTCTTCTTATTTTTTGTTTATCAACACCGAGAATAAAAACAAAAAATATTTTTGCTCAAAATGTGTATGTTTATGTATGTATGTACATACATATATTTTTTTTTCTTTTTCTTATATATATATTTTTTTTTAATTTATTATAAAAAATAAACCGTATGCCGAGCTTAGAGAACACGTCTATCTTCAACGAGCGCGACCGACGTAAAAAAAATAAATAAACAAGAAAGAAAATACCTTTGCCAGATTGCTGATTTATTAACACCAAGTTTTTCAGATTTCTTTATAACTACTAATCCACTTGAATTTTATATCACTGAAAACCAGTCATTAGCAATGTAATGCTTTCTTATGTTTTTACTTTTAAATAATAGAAAACATAACTATTAAAATTTTAAATTTTTATGGTCCTGATTAGAGGCGATTTTTTCCCAACTTCGTCTGGTAATCCTATATATAAACAGAAGCCTTTTTACAGGGCATTATCCACACTGTCGATTTATACGGGGCGTAAAGAGCAATGCCTAATGCCATTAGTAAGGGTGCATTTTTTAAAATACAACAAGCCACCCTTTAAGAGAGCGAAGGATTTTTAAGACACGAACACGAAATTGCATTTTTTTAAATAAAATGTCACATTTTTGTGAGAAAAGAAAACACCATTTATTTAAAACTAAAGATGCTGTTCTACATATTGTTATCTCCATTGGTTTCCCTCTAATCCTTTTTAATTTCAACAATGTCCTGGTGGCATTGGTAACGAAGACGAGCTAGGCGTTTATTTAGGACGGTTACCTTCACTGGTAGATACAAAAGCCGTCTTAAGTATTGGATATGTTTCGTATATTTTTCAGGTTTCCGAATCTTAATATCCCGAAACAAATCCTTCTTAATAAGGCGACGCTTCTTCAGTATCTTCTTTTCCTGCTTAGGTGTCGCGGGAGAGACAGCTTTAGCTATCAACGGCCGCTGCGAAATATTAGGTGGTGGTGCACGATGCTCGGATGGGACTGGGGCGGCTGGTATTACTGGTACTAGCTCTTGGCTAAGTTTATTATCGCGGGCGATTCGAAGCCAACATGGACACGCGGTTATATACGATAGTGTTGATGGTTCCGAGTAGTCCAAAGGTGGTGTTATCAAAATATTAGCGTTTATGCGAGGTCTAGCCTCTGGTGGAGAAAGAATGGCCGACGGCTACTTGGCTTCCGCGGCCAACTTGTCCATCAGCTTTCTTGGGTAACTGTTCTTCCTTTCCATCCTTACTATTTTACGCTAAGTTTGAAATTGATTGTGACTTTTTATCACCGCAGCCTTGTTATGTCTCATATTTTATAAACTGAATGGGAATGATCAGGGCACATAAAAAAAAATAATAGAAAACAAAAAAAAAAATCTCATTTCTTCGTATTTATTTTTCCCTTTTTATATATGACACTAATGGTCTAAGGGAAAGCGTGAGTTCTCCTATCACATGATGGCTACTGTTTTTTGCTTATATTTCTTTTTTTTTAGTTCTATTGATTAATGTTGTAAGATCTTGTATGTTTGCCCGTATCTTGCGTTGGTTTTCGTCATTTAATTCGTATAAATTTGAAACGATGTTATGTTGCGTTAATGGTAAATGGACCACAAAATGTATCGCTAATTTTTGGGAACATTTGTCGGCTGCAGACGAAAAGTGCCTTTCCCTTTTCCATACTTTTGCACCAATCGCGGGTTTCCATGGTAGCCTGCGTAGGTTATATTTAGTATCCTCCCTGCCTCACGCTAACCTTTTTCCTGCCTTTATCACTCTCTTTCCAAAACTCGGCTACATTCCTATCGATAGCAACCTCAGTTGGGCAAAGGTGTTCTTGCCTTAGTTGTCTTAGACCCGTAGGGTTTTTCCCATACACAATCTCAGCGGGGGCATGAGTAGTGGTTTCACATCCATCAATACGAGCATAGCTGTGTTACCATTTGTGGGGTAATGGGCCAACAAAGTCTGCTGCTATGATTTCCCACGGTTTCCCAATGAGCTACATTGCATGGTGCTCATTAATCCAGCAGTTTTTCGCTGCTCAAGTTTGTAGCGTGCGCAGATATTGCACGACCTTACATATTGGGCGACGTCCCGATACAGTCCTGGCCAGTAGTATTTTTCCTGAACTCGTTTCACAGTTTTGTATATCCCGAAGTGACCTGCTTCTGGGGAGTCGTGGGTTTCTGCCAATACTTGAGACCGAGTCTTTACCGGCACAGAGTTTCCATTCTGGTTTCGGTTACATTGCAGATTTACGGGGTTTATGGTTAAAAAGCTGATTCTAGATAATTTGAAAGTCATGATACCTGTTGCTATTCGTCGAAACGAGAGCCATCATCGCCGTTTCAACCTCGGCCCTGGATAACGGAGCTCGGGATAATGCGTCCGCTACAACATTTAGACTTCCCTTCCTACACTTAATCGAAAAGTCGTATTGCTGAAGCTCCAGAGCCCAGCGTGCCAGGCAGCCGCAGCGATCTTGTAACGAATGCAACCATTTTAACGAATGATGTTCGATTATGACCGTAAAATGATATCCCTCCAAATAGGGTCTTATTTTACGAATTCTATAGAGGAAAATGAGACATTCTTGTTCGGTCGTAGAATATTTATTTTCAAGCTAGGTTAAAGTTCGACTTGCATAAGCAATAACCGATTATTTATCAGATTGACGTTGGAACAGTACAACACCCAGACCTTCTCTGCTGGCGTCGCATATTGGGTTGAAATTGCTAAAAAAAAGGCTCTTAATTCAGGCGTTAGAGATAGCACTTATTTTTTCGTTTCGTAGTATTAAATGGGTCATTAGTAGTTAAAAAAAATAATTTTTGAAAAAAAAATTTTAATATAAGATAAATGAATGAAATTTGACGCATATGATTTTTTTTTGGGTTAGTTACTCAACATACAAAAATTCAACGGAATCGGCAAATGATTTCGTATAGCCCCCATACAAAATTTTCCCGGAAATAGGCCGTACTAATCTTTACTTATTAAAAAAGTTGTTATTAATATTAATATATATATAATAAATTTACATTTTATTTTTAATATTATTAATCTTTATATTCGCTGACACTTAAATAAATATCATCGGAATTATTTTCTTCCAAAATTTTAGGTAATATTATAAGGTCCAATACCTGCTGTGGTAACACGCTACTGTTTTTTTTTTTTTTTTTTTTGTAATGTTTACTCATATTACTAATAATAGGATCAGAACTTATTAAAAATCTATTGAAAATATCTTCATTGGACTTTTCGCGACTGCATTTCCGTGAAAAATGTTCTCTGTATGATTTAAAATCTTTATTGCGAGCTTCCTGCGCTTCCTCCTATAACTGACCAATAGGTAACAGTGCATGAGTAATAATCACCGAACCATGTATTAAAAATTTATGTAAAGTGGGAGACTGTTATACCATGGGTATTTTCCAACAAAGTATTTTGCGGTCGATAAAGTAAAATTTCTAAATTTTTCAAAATTAATCTGATGACCACACGATACAGCAACTAAAATAGTATGCAACTTTTTGATTAGTTCAACGTTGATTTTTGTAATTTTCGCTGAAACTTCGGGATTTTGGAAAAAAAAACGTCTGGCTGGTCAACTATAAGTCCGGTTTTTTGTCTGAACTCGACCTGTATTTTTGATCTGGTTTCATTGTCTATTTTTTTTCTGCTTCGGACCTTGCTTGCCATTTTTGATTGAAGTTTTATACGACAAGTGAAGAAGGCACTCAAAAAATCTTATCCAACCATGCAGAAAGGATAAACCAAACTGCAGAGTATTATTTTTAACTTTTCTTTGGATCATGATATCGATTGAATTGAACTCTTTACTCGTGGCACCACATATATAACATTTTTGAGTTAATTTTGTTTCTGTTATAGAATTACATACCTTTCCATCGATCATTACTAACATAAGTTCATGTTTAACTTGGACGTTCCTCTCTCCTAAAAAAGCATGTGAATTAATTACTCTATTTACTCTTTCTTTTTCAAGTTTCGCAACATTTGCTGTCTCTTTCTTAAACTCTATTTCTAGCGGACTGTACAATCTTGTTGAAGATGGACGAGGATTTTCTCAAATAATTTTATCATTGGCTACTAACTTTTAAGGGACGACAGATGTAATAAATACTACAGAATCATCGGCATCAGAACCATGAAACACATGTTTGTAAGAACTGTGTCCTGAACTGCCATCGAAGCCCCACTTTGTATACAATTTAATGTTATGTAATTCTTCATCTGTCAGATTGCCAACTTCTTTTTTCTTTAAAATTGCCAACCGTTCAACAGTATGGTTTAAAAGTCCTTGAAGACTTACTTCAGATGAAGTTTCACAAATTTTTATGTATTAACGTTTAGAATAGCACTTTTTTTGCATTTTGTATATCTGTACATAGCGGAAATTTTTCTGGAGCAACTCTTCGAATGACTTTGTATTGATACCTTGACAATTTTGCATCTATTAATACAGGAAGAGTTCTTCAGCAGTTAATTTTTTTGATTCTTCTTTCCCAAAACTTTCTCTATATTTCTTGGCTTTTGTTGGGGAATTTGTTATTTCTTGAACAATTTTTGATGCATCAATTTGTCCAGAAGCTCTTAAGCCCATTTGGGTTGCATGAACCAAAATAGACAAAGAATTTGATTCTCTTAAAATTTTTGTTTTTTTTTGCCATAGTGTTTTTGCTGCATTCTTCAAATGAAAGGTGTTTTCTTCCTCTTTTTTGTTTCTGATATGAACGAAATTTCGGTATAAAGCCAACTTTCGTTATTTAAAAATCGTTCTCTTTTCTGCAACTTTTAAACCATCGACTTTTAAAATCATTGCAAAAAATATAAAACCTGTTTGTAAAATGTTCAATATCTTGAGGATTGTACCTTTTATTTAATTCAGTCTTTATTTTATTACAATTCTTATACAGTTTGCGTTTTTCATTATATTATAAAGCTTTCTTCGGGAAATAAGTTTAAAGTAATGGTATTTGTTTATGTACTAAGTAACGAGTAGTGTTTGTTCACATTACTTTTAGACATTAACACCACAGTTAAAAAAAAAAACAGTCACAATTGAAACAAACAAAAACAAAGTTAAAAAACAATTACTTACGTTTCCAACCATGTTAAAAGTACGAAAAATTATACATATCCAACAGTTCAAAATGGAAGGACCATCTTCAATACTTATGAAAAGGCTAGGTATTTCAACATGTACTTTTGCAAAGTCAAGCACCTGATCGCTGTTGCTTCAAAAGAACATATAAGCGTATCCAATGACAACTACACGTTAAAGTTCTATGTTATTTTACCATTATTGTAGACGGACATTCTGTTTGGAACTGCTGGGTAATAGTATTAAAAATAGTGATAAGGAGAAAATAAACAATAACAAAAATACATACCAAACATATGTATGTACACACTTACATGATTACTAAGTGTCATCTTGTCTATTTCTATTGTAATGTTTTTCCTAAGTCTCGTTATTGGTCCTAAGTACTTTACTACTGGTTGCATCAAATAGATAGCAAGAAAATTCCAACGGACTTTTTTTCTTCTTTTTTTTTTAGATATATATGTAATTTTTAATAATATTAATAATAATTGTAATATGTAATAATATAAGTATAAATATAAATTCTACACCTTCGAAGAAGCTTTCTTTATTTCCAAAAAATTTTAATTATGTATATGTATTTATTTATTATGATTATTTGTTGAGTCACAACCACGCTATGCTCTGGTTGGATGTAATATGTGTTTCCTTTACAATCACGCTATGCCCTGATTGAGAGGAACGTTATTGACTTTCCTTTAATAGGGTATTGTTTCTATATTATTATCTTCCTTAGCTTTTTATAGAGCTAGAGTTTACATATGCCTTGGTTACAATAGCTTATTTAATTATTATTTTTTTTTTTTGTTATTTCTTTTATATTTGTGAGAGGATACTTTGTTTATTTTCTTTTTCCTCTTTTCTTTATAAATAGGGAACTGTTTCTATTTTATTATCTTCTTTAGGTTTTTATAGAGCTAGAGTTTCCATATGCCTTGGTTACAATAGCTTATTTAATTATTATTTTTTTTTGTTATTTCTTTTATATTTTGTGTATATTTTCATAAACTTATGTTTTTCCTTGTATATTTTTTATTTATTTCTTCCTGTTATTATTTTTTTTTTTTTTATATTAGTTATAGTCACCATATGCCTTGGCGAAGATAACTTATTCTATTATATTTGGATATATGATCTTATTTTAGATTCCTAATGCTTCTTTCTTTCTAGGTGTTTACATAGAATTGAATTGACTTACATTAAGATTATTATAAAGATGTGCTTCATTTTCGTTGGCTTCTGCGTAGTGATTTGATTGTTATCCTTTTGGTTTGGGTTTTTTCCTTTTGTTGAGGCTTCGTTTGTCTCGAGTTATAAAGTTGATTGTTCTCCAGTTGTTAAGTTGATTGTTCTCCGGTTATTAAGGATCAAAAATCCATCCGTGGTGTTTTAAGTTGGTGTTACTGGGTATTTACGGATTTTCACTTCCACTTTTTACTGTTTTTATATCAATAATTTTATTTCTAACACACGGATTACCGGGCTACCGACTGCGCCATTTAAGTTCTCGGACCGACAGGGAGGTAAAAATAACACTTGTTTATCTTTTCACTGTTATAATAATAATTCCCTTTATTGTTATTCTTTTGTTTCTTATATAAAATAAAATATGCTTATTCTACTATAATAATTGAACTTATTAAATAAGTATTAAATTGTTTATTTTACTTCCTATTTGCTGATTTATTAATTTTGACATTTTGGTTTACTTTCTTATTTTTACTTCCTACTTGCTGATTATTAATTTTAACATTTTTATTTAGCTTGTTCTTATTTTAGGTTTATTGACATTTTGGTTTACTTTCTTATTTTTACTTCCTACTTGCTGATTATTAATTTTAAGTTTAACGTTCTTTTGTTTATTTTTATTTTAGGTTGAATTAATAGTGTTTTGCTTATGCAGCTAGTTAATGTATTGTTGTTATTGTTGTGTATGTGCTAACTCTGTCTTGGTGGTTTTGGTGGTGGTAGTGTTGTTGGGTTCATACCTGGGTATGTAACTCACGCTCGTGACCATTTTGCCTCCGGTTGTAGAAGTTTTGTTCCAAATGCGCGAGGTATCGATAAGGTAGGAAAAACCTCTCAATTTCGTACCTAAATATTATCCAAGTATTGATTGTTTCGCGCTTTACTCGGAACCACCTGCATTGCCATTTAATATGCTCAACATGGAGGTAGCAGGCGATCCAAGGAAATGTGATGACTTTCGGCTAATTCCTCGAACCTCTCAAGAAAATTCATGGGATCGGTCTCCCCAGAGTAAGACAGGTTCCATCGTTGGATTAGGGTCGTGATGTCTGACTCTGAGAGTTCACTTGGTTTTGCCCTTGCCGGTACCTTTAATAATACGGTTTACGGTTTCCTCCGCTGTCGTAACTTAGGTTTCCAGCTCGCGAAGCACGTTTTCCGCCGAAGATCGAAGTCGCTTTGCACGAAGGTTTTCTATTAGCTGCTTCCGTAGGTGCCTGTTGAAGGTATGCCGACGATCCGGCACTGATCGATCAATTGGTCTTTCCTTAGCAAATAGAGCCCGCCAACCGCATCGACCTGTAATACCCGACTCGTAGATGGGTTATCGCTTCTGTTATCTTCGTTTTGTTGGCCCGGTCCTTCCTCTTTGGCGTAATTTCGTTTTTCCCACATGTTGACTTGGACTCGGGTCCCTGCTCGGGCGCCATTTGTAATGTGGTTTTCTCTACGGCTGAGCTTAGTCGTATCCAGGGTATATTTACGGATCCACGAATCTTAAGTGATAAGATTTCGCTTTTACCCTTTCTGGGGGTTAATAATAGAGATATTCTTTATTGTATTTCTTAATGATAATACAAAGTTAATACGATACGATAGTTACGATAATCAGCCATATCACAGAGTACAATTCCGTTCGGAATGATTCCGTTCGGAATTGAAGAAAACATATTTGTTTATTGATAGAAAGTATATTTTGATAGTTTTTTGGTCTTTGAGATACAGAAAACAAAAATGGTTTCATTCCGAAATGTTTTTTCGTAATTTTCTGAAGCACCAAAATACGGAATGAATTCCGTTTCCGAACGGAATTGTACTCTGTGACATGGCTGAATATGCGTTCGGGAAAGATATAAGAGCATTCGGCTAGTACACGATCTCCACAGGTCGGAAGGTTGGATGTTCGGCTGCCGTTTAACTTCGAGAGTTGCCGCGTGCAAAAATATTCTGATTATCTTCGGGAATTCAGGAATGATGTCGGGTCGGCTCCGGGAGTAAAAATACGATGTTGCCGGTTTGGACTCGTCAGCTTCGGGATGTGCAGGAATTCTCTAAATACGTACAATATATCTTAAGACTAGTTTCTACGATAGTACAGAAATAGCTCTACTCTATTGGAACAGATGACCGAGGTCACTATGAGAACAAATGAACTGAATCACTGTTGGAACAGATAACCGAAGTTACTGTTGGAACAGATGGGCGAAATCACTGTAAGAACATATGAACTGAATCACTGTCGGAACAGATGACCGAAGTCACTGTAAGAAGAAATAACTAAAGTTACTGACGGAACAGATTACCGAAGTCAATGCAATATGCATTCTATACTAGACCCAGGAGTAAGATATAGTGCAAAAATATTTCAACCGAAATCCAAATCTTGAAATCAGTCCGCTCTTCCATTATTATAATCTCCGAGGCTTGTAAGCCAGGTTCTTATCTTGTCAGAAACGCCCCGATTAAAACTAAGCCCTGTGTACTTGTCCACTGCTGGTTATTAACCGTATGAGAATTATTGCGTACCCGTGATGTGTGCAAGCCAACAGCATTGAAAGCAGGTTTTTTTTTAACTTTGCCGGTGTTCATTACCCATTAAACAATTAGTGGTAGATATACAAGCATGGTAAAAATAAGAAGGTATGGTAATATTACAATGTTACAAGTTGTAAAAATACTCTTTGCTTTGATTCAAATATTTTTCTTATTAAATATGAAGAAATATGTATTTATTTATTTCATAATTAAATATGTTTTATTCAGTGCTATTTTGCAAGGTTCGACGTTGTGAAAAACCAGTGCCCATGATCTGTAACTCCCGCGGCGAGAAACTTTTCGATTGAAATTTGAGAAATGAAACAAAAATGCCACAAATTGAAACAAAGTTTTTTTTCTCACTTAACTGCGTCTGAACTGTCAAATAAACTCACGCATAAAAACGGGGTGAGAAAAAATGTCAACACTGAAAAATAAATTAAACATGCAAAGTGCACTGAATGTTAACGCGGAAGAGATAAGTATTTTGTTCTTAGCAGATTTATATTGCTTTTAAAATTATTGAAAAATATACGAATGTTTTCAAAGCAATTTTGTAATCAACAAACATTAAAGTCGCACTTTACATTTTTGGCATAGCCGACGGTTGTATTTTCGCCGCCGTCGTTGGAAATTTTAATCAAATTTGGTCGCCGTCAATGTATATTTGACTGGCGTTCACACCATTTGCAATTTCATATCGGCTTCGAGTGGAATATTATGACATTTATAACGTAACGACGCAATCTCTTTTGATAGTTTTCGACAAGAGTTACAGACACACTTTTTTCTCACATTTCGAGAAACGATGGAATATTTTGTTTCACATGTTTTCGATGCGAGAAGTTCTCGCCAAAGTTACATAACTTGGGTACAGAAGTGTTGACGCAGTCAACAAAACACGTTAGCACGTACAGCGCTGTTTTTTTCTTCTCAATATCCATCGCAATACGTAATATCCAATTCCGAAGGATAGCAGCCAATATCAACAAGCTCGTGCCCGTATTTTACAAGTGCACCGACATAGCTCATCTTCGGTGTGCAACGTAAATGAACAACAACAGCATCATTTACCTCCTTTATATGGTTTTACTGTGGTTCCGAATAATGATTTTAGGGAAATGATAGCAATTTTGCCGGAGTTTAAGCCTTCGGTAGACCCTCGCGAATGGGTAGTCATCTTGCCGCGATGCGAGGGCTTAAGTACAAGGACGTTTAGAGTCATGCTGGCGGTAGTGACGTTAGTCAAGACCGGTAGGGCCTCCCATGCCAGAAGGGTCTAAACCGAGTACGAACCAAGAACTACCCCCCCCCCCCGTCTATTAGCGTCTGTTTCTCCTAGTTGGAGCGGCTAATGACTAGGTCCGCTGGCCTTTTTACGGTCAATTGTTTGCCTTCTGAAGGCTGTCGGTCCGCAATAAAATCCATCAGCGTCTGTTCTCATAGTGAGCGGCTGATGGTCTGCGTCTGTCTCCAGAGGAGCGGCAGGTATAATTTCGCCTGGCAGTAGGCATAAAATGCAACCCCACCACACCCCCCACGAAATGTCCGAAAATTCATGCCCTACGTATCCGGTAAAGGGCTTCATAATCTCCGGAGACCCTACTACTACAGCGTCGGTATCAGGCTGTAGTATGTCGAATGCTACTGAAACCTCGACTAGCAAGGTGGTTGCGCCAGGCTCTGCTAGTCGATTAGCTACTAGTGCGCAAAAACTCACGGCTAAGCCTTCAGGCGGTCGTAAACCAAGCTTGGTACAGGGTTCTTCGAAACCAGGTACCTCCAAGGCTTCCCAGGTCCGGACGGGAGGAAAACCCGTCAAAACCCCTTCCTCGGGTGCTGGCTTGACGGTGCAGACTCAGTCTACCGGAAATCCAGTTTCCCATGTGCCGAAACCTGTGCAAAGAGAGCATACGAAGAAAGATTCGATGCCCTCTGATGTACCTCCCCCAGCCTCTACGGCAATTATTAAAAAACCCCAAAGGCACATAAACCCATCCAAACGGGCCTTTATAACCAGGCGCTCCGCCTACAAAATTATCAGCCGACTTGGTGAAAAACCGGTTGGTGAGCTCACGGAGCAGGAGAAAACCTCTCTCCAGTGGGCAAAAACCCATATTGAGGGTTTAAAACGTGCACCTCCCTCTGCAGAGGAAGGCAATCCTGAACGGAAGCCAACCGAAGCAGCGCCTAAACGGCAGCGGTCTGGGGAGGACACGCTTCCTGGGACTAAAAGGTCCAAACACACGCCTCAACGGCCGCAAAACAGGTCGTACAAAGATGTGGCTAAAGACCACCTCATTTGGGCGATCATTGACCGCAACGCAAGTGACGGCACCATTTCGTCCAAAAACTGGAAGCTGGTTGTCGTCGCACTTAGTAGGGCGTTCCTGAGTGTTCTAAGGGGAAACCCTGGACCACCACCACAGTGTGAAGATGCCGGTTGGTATCAAGGGCACATTAAATTGATAGCGTGTGCAGATGAGCGTTCAGCGCTGCTGTACAAGGATGCCGTGGAGTCCCTGGGGGAAGTTTGGCAGGGCGCTAAGATTGAGGCAATACCTCTGGCCGATGTACCGCAAAGGCCCAGATCTATTGCCAAGATCCCCGCTGAGCCATCCGACCCCAAGGAGATCCTGGAAATTATACAGCTAAGTAACCCCCAGCTACCCACACAGGACTGGAAAGTAGTGAGGGTTTCTGAATCTGTTGAAGAGTCCAGGAAGGCCACTGTTGTGATAAACAGTGACTCTCTGCCGTCACTTCGGAAGACACAGGGGAAGATTTTCTATGGATTTGGAACTATCTTCCTCCGAGTCTATAAAGGTGACGACAGAGGGAAGCCTCAAGCTCCGGCGACTACCACCACCACAACAACAGCATCAACGGAGTGCATGGAAGACGAATCTGCTACGTCATCGGCCAATGAAGACACCCAATCGGTCAGTGGACTTGTGGGTGACTTCCTTGGTAAGATGGGAGTGGCGGATGATGAGGACATCCTTCTGGAATCGGACGACGATCCAGAGGATGCCAACGTCACAGTCGTCCATAGTGATGAGCTATGATGAAGGTGACACAAATCAACCTTCATCACTCTAAAGCGGCGTCAGCTGCCCTTCTCCTCCGATTAGCTTCAGGCACGGAGGAGCTTATATGCATCCAAGAACCATTGTTGTATAGAGACAGGGTTTGCGGACTCAGATTAGACGGTTACAGTACTCTGTACGCAGCCGATCAAGGTAAGACCAGAGCTTGTGTTATGGTCAAAAACATCCTTAAAGCTTTCATTCTTTCTGATTTTAGCGATAAGGACACATGCACTGTCGCAGTAGAGTGCAAAACCAGTACAGTCTGGTTTATGAGCTGCTACATGGCACACGACCAGGGTGCTAACCCTCCAAACACCACAACCAGGAAGGCGATGTCGCACGCTAAAAGGCACAACATCCCCCTAGTAATATGTGCAGATGCGAATGCACACCATACCGTCTGGGGCAGCTCGGATGTCAATCCACGAGGTGAGTCGCTTTTGGACTTCATAGTAGAAAATGAACTAACAGTAGTTAATAGGGGTAGTGAGCCCACCTTTATTGTGACTAACAGAAGGGAGGTTCTTGATATTACGCTTATTAGTGATAAGTTCGCAGATATGATTAGCGATTGGAACGTGTCTAAGGACTGTTCCTTCTCTGATCACATGTATGTTGATTTCAATTTTTCCTTTAGAGTTGATTCAGTTAAACCCTACACGAACAGAAGAAGGACTAACTGGTCTATCTATGCGAGTGTACTCGGCGACAAGTTGCCTATGTGCCCAGTTCTCATAGACAGTGTGTCCATGCTCGACTCCGCAGTGGAGTCATTGACCGGTGCCTTAATGGAGGCGACAAACGAAGCCTGTAAAATAATGGACAGGAGGGGCAAAGCTAAGCCCATATGGTGGAATGCGGAAATTGCTGAAAAACGCAAGGAAAGCAGGAAGCTCTTTAATGAGGCAAAACGTAATGGTGTTTGGAACAATTACAAGTCCTCAGTTAATGAATTCAAGAATCTTATAAGGAAGGCCAAGAGACAGTCATGGAGGAAATTCTGCAGTGACGTGGAAAACTCCTCGGAGACAAGTCGGCTTCGTAAGATTTTATCCTATAATCCAGCTATTCCATCATTTATACGGAAGATGGATGGATCCTGGACCACAAACAGTCGGGACACCCTTGAGGTCCTGATGAATACACACTTCCCTGGTTGCACTGATGATGTGCCTAGGGAGGAAACTTTTAGCGGCGCTCGGGATATCTCTAATATTCCGATAACTCGCCATCGTGTGGAATGGGCGGTCAAAAGCTTCCATCCCTTTAAATCTCCAGGCCCGGATGGCATTATCCCAGCGGACCTACAAAATAACCTGGGAATATTGATGCCATGGCTCTTGGCAATATTTAGAGCCTGCCTGAGTCTCTCACATGTCCCAGCAACGTGGACATCATATAAGATCGTCTTCATCCCCAAGAGTGGGAAGACATCTCACACTATGGCTAAAGACTTTAGACCAATTAGTCTATCCTCCTTTCTACTGAAAACACTGGAGAGGATTTTGGATATTCACATTAGATCATCATTAGGACCCAATTCCCTGTCACCGGCTCAGCACGCCTACACGAAGGGAAGGTCCACTGAAACTGCGCTTCACTCATTGGTGGGCCACATAGAGAGATCCCTGCATTACAAGGAATTTGCTTTAGTGGCATTCCTGGATATTGAGGGCGCTTTCAACAATGTTAAACCTGAATCGGTTATTAACGCTATGAGACATTTGGAGATCGACCCAGCGATCATTCAATTTGTCAGCAGTATCTTGCACTTCAGGCGTATCGAATCCAACTTGGGCGCCTCGAACATTTCAAAGGTTGCGACTAGGGGCACCCCGCAAGGTGGTGTACTGTCACCTTTACTTTGGAATCTGAATATAAATACCCTACTCAGAGCCATGGAAAGGACGTGCTGCAGAACGGTCGCATATGCGGATGACGTTGCAGTTGTGGCTATGGGTAAAGATCCCAGACTTTTGTCTGAACTAATGGAGTCCGCACTGGACGTCCTAACAAAATGGTGCCAGGGATGTGGACTGGATGTAAATCCCGCCAAAACAGAACTGGTACTTTTCACAAGGAGATACAAAATTCCCAAATTTAATACCCCGAGGATAAAAGGGGTGTCACTGGAACTGTCTGACAGCGCCAAGTATCTTGGGCTAATATTGGACAGTAAACTGAACTGGAGGATGAACACCAGCTCCAGGACTAATAAAGCGGCTACTGCATTATATTGCTGCAAAAGGGCCATTGGCCTAAACTGGGGAATTAACCCGAGGAATGTATACTGGCTATACGAATGTGTCATTAAACCCATTCTCTTCTACGGGGCAGCTGTTTGGTGGCCGGCGCTCAAGGCGAAGAGTCATCAATCCAGGTTTGAACGTACAATGAGAATGGTGGCGATAGCGGTAACAGGTGCCATTAGAACAACGCCCTCTAAGGCATTGTTTACGATTCTAAACTGGTTACCACCAGACATTTTGGCGAAAAGGTTAGCTGCGAACGCGGCGGTAAGACTAAGGGCCACCGGAGCATGGAGAGATTATAATATCGGACATGCTAACATTCTGAATGATATTAATTGGCACATGGATGTTGATTATGTCACACCCGAGCCAATCTTTGATCCTGGCTTCACGGTAAGCATTATGGATAACGTGGTCCACTATGATGACCTGCAAATCCCCGCGAATACGATTCGAATCTTCACGGACGGGTCTAAAACACTGTATGGTGTCGGTTCTGGCATATACTCCGAGCAGCTAAACTGGAGCATTCCTATAAGGCTGCCGGACCACTGCAGTGTAATCCAGGCCGAGATAATGGCCATCCACACAGCCGCGAAACGCATCCGGTACGGTGAAATATCTGGAAGGGATATTCACATTATTACCGATAGCAAGGCGGCCATAAGATCCCTGGAGAATGTGTTCATCACATCGAGAATTGTCCGAGAATGCCGGATGTCTCTGGAGGAGATAGCGAGACATTCACTGGTCACCCTTAATTGGGTCCCCGGACACGGGGACATACATGGGAACTGCATGGCGGATTCGTTGGCGCATGCAGGTACCACCTTGAATCGGGACGGTTCCACATATGTAGGTGCTTCACTCCCAAGGTGTAAGCAACTTATAGCGCATAAGTTTCATCTTATCGCCAGTCAGAGGTGGCACGATGAAACCACCTGTGGGGAAACCAGGAAAATCTGGCCCATCATAGATGAAAAAAGGACACGGCGGGTATTACAGCTGTCCAGACATCATCTAAGAAACCTAACTGTGGTTATAACTGGCCACTGGCCAATTGGGAGGCACGCCCAGAGGCTGGGGCTCCCTTATAACGACTTGTGCAGAAGTTGCGGCGATGAGGAGGAGGAAGAGTCAACGGAACATCTTCTCTGTAACTGCCCGGCTTTCGGAGACTTAAGACTCAAAATGTTTGGTCGAAGAACCCTTGGGGACAAAACTTGTCTCTCTGATGTTGACGTAAATAGGATCCACTCCTTTATTGAATCGACCGGTTGGCTGCATGGGAATACTAGCAGCCAGATTTCATAGGACCCATGGGAGACGGCGTGATATGGTAACACAACGGGAACTAAGCAATGGACCCACGTGAGCTGTGCTTGATCACGGCTGCCAATGGAACCTAACCTAACCTAAGCCTTCGGTAGAGGAGTCTATTAATTAGTCCCATTTCGTTTAACCTTTTATATTCGCGGTACAGCAGAAGCTGCACGGCCCGGAAAAGTATTGGGTTGAATCGCACCAACTCGTTTTTAGATCATGTGAACAGTTCGTGGTTAAATTTTTAAAAGATTTTTCTTATGTCGACAACTCTGATGACATTTGTACATATAAAAATGTGTCATACGAAACGACGTCCAGACGAACAGCCAAGTGAATATTATTTAAAAATGGTTGCTTTATGCACTAGAGGTGTATAATCATCTGCTTAAAGATATTATTAGTTATTGCAACTACAATGACGTGATAAACGTGAACACAAAAGTGCAAATGTTAGTCAAACCAGCGGTGTCAAATAAGAAGAATGTAAACAATATGAGAGGTGAGAAAAGGAACAACGAAAATATTCATACAACGGGCAAAGTGATATGCCACAACTGTTAGAAGTTAGGACATTTTTGCATAAATTGTCCTGAGCCGTCACGAAAACTCCGGTGTTCGAATTGTTATCATACTAAACACACTACGAAAAGCTGCACCGAAAAGCCAACACCCAAATACGTCGTAAACCAGATATGTGACAATAGTGCCACCAGCCGTTGAGAAAATAGTGAAAATGGTGATTGTTAATGCACACGACACTATTTTATTTGTAGACCCTAATTCATTTGTAGACCCAGGAAGTAACCGGTCACTGATCCGTAAATCGTATGCCAATGAAATCGGTAATGTAGATTATGCAAATGTTGCTTTGGAAGGTTTTGGTGGTGGACAATACGAATGTAAAGCCAAAGTATATGTCATTTTAGTTATTGATGGTAATTCATTTGAAGTGGATCTACTTATCGTTGAGGATGCATTCTTAAGCCAAAAAAATTCAACTGTGTAGAGACATATTAAGTGGCAAGGATAAACGTTTGACTATTGAAGATAATGATTGCAACCTGGAGAAACTTCATAGTGTCCAAGCCCAAAAAAAAGCGCTAATGTCGCCCGTTCTTTGTTATAGCCGTCGTTGTACTGACATCGAAAGTCGGTACCATAGTTATGATCTGGAGGCCCTGGTAGTAGTGGAGGCGTGAAATCGTTTCGGGATTTCATGCAATTGCTAAAATAAAAGCCTTAAGAGAGCTTAAGCCGAAAAATCCAGGTGGTAGTTGCAGCTTCAGGAATTTGAAAGGTTTATAATCAAAACATTATTCATTTACTTTTGTGTTTTAAAAAAAATTTTAATAAAAATGTTTGATTTAATTTAAATTTTAAACCAAAATTATCGTATTTTTTATGAATATGGCAGTATATATCAAGTTGAAACGGTACCGACTGATTCATCATTGCACAGCCTAATCGACTGAAGCTACATTTTGACCAAAGGGGCGTCTCTCTCCAAACCGATGCACTAAGACGATATTTTTGGAAATTCGAATATCGCATTTGATCATAAAGAGGGTATTTTAGCTCAATATTTTTATTTTTTCATTTTAGAAAAAAATCGTCACGTAATATTCATAACTACCCACTGTAACAATATCGTGCTATTTTGACTTCTTTTTATTAATAAAACGGTTGGTTTAAAAATTCTTTTCCGTATGCCTTTAATTCAATATTAAATTAAAAATTTTTTGCTTCTACAACTCTTCCTTTTATTATTAATATTTTTGCTTCTAATGAAAATTTTTTAATTTCTTAAAAAAAATCAAATAATATTTGGTTTAATTCGGCCAATTTCACCAAGTTCAATTCAAAATTACTATTGCTTGAACTTCAAGTTAACAACATGATTTCGAACGTTATATCTAATAGTTAATTATAAATGAACTTGGTGAAATCGGCGTTAAGTATATACATTAAATATAAGTAGAAAGACATACATATGAAGTGTCAAACATTTTTTATGTTAAAAAAATTGTTGATTTTTAAACAAGCAAAAAGTTTAAAATAAAAACAATAATATACAATGTGTAATTTCATTTTTAATATTGTGTAATTATAAGTGTAAACAAAACATTTACAGAAACACAACATTCTTAACTTTTTGGTATATCATAATCTATTTTTAAGCCTCTCAAAAGTAAAAATCGGAAAATCTACATACATATGTAAGTATATGTTTGTATACCAAAAACCCCAATTTCTTTTTGGGCTCAAAATTACCGTAAAAAAAGGTAATTATCGTACGGTTAACATCACTGATTCAAAGTCAACTAAGCACCTATTTAAATGCTTTAGGTTTTTGAATTTAGTCTTGTTTAAGATAAATTCTGTAATATGATGATGTTGAGCTAACTTTTTTTTAAATTTTTTCAATTAAAAACTACATACTTTCATATAAGTGCTTTAATTTCTTCTAAATTTTTACTTTTTTGATGATGGTACAATCCAGAAGTAATTTGGGGTTCTAGAGATAGTTTATTTAAAATGATCAGAATTTTATCAAAGAGATGTCTGAACTTAAAATTTGTCATTTGAATGCGCAAGGACTTAATAATGAAATGAACGAGTTCCGTATAATATTTGAAGATTCTAATATTGATATTGTATGTATCTCTGAAACTTGGTGCTTTAACGATATTCAAGACAATGTTTACAATTTAAGTAGATAAGCTATTTCGTGCTGATAGAAATACACATGCTGGTGGTGTTACCATCTCTATAAGCTCTTTAATACAATGTAGTATTAAAAGTGTTTAAATTAATAATACCCATATAGAACAAGACGATGATGGTAATACTGAAAAATTTAGTGATGAATTCGAAAACAATAATAGCATAGAACAATTGTTTTTGGAAATATCCAGCAGAAATCAGAAGCTACTAATAGGAACTATTTATAGGCCAAATAATCGTATCAAAATAAAAAGGTGGTTGACAACATACCGACGATAAGTATGGGTTACACTGATGTCATTCTAGTTGGTGATTTCAACATTAATATATTAGAAGACCGCAGACTAAGTGACGATATGAGTGCTATCGGTCTAAACGTAGTCAACCACTCTTTGACAATGCACTTTACAAGAACTAGCAACACACTTCTGGACCTTTGTTTTCTAAATAATATGTCACGATTACTGTTGGATGATCAACTGTCGGCTTCGCTATTTTCCAGGCACGACCTTATTTTTCTTGTTTATGACTTTCACACTGAAATTCAAAGTCAATCGATTTCTTATAGAGCCTTTAAGAATTTTGACAATCAGTCATCGACCAACGAGTTCAAATGTAGATGATCAAGTCAATTTTCTTCACAACAATATGGACTTACTATAGAACAAATACATTTTAATCAAAACCAAACGTATAATAAATGAACAACCTTGGTTTTCAAATGAAATAAAACTATTAATTACACAGGTCAACAGCAAAAACGGGCTTGAATAACTACTATATAGATTTGATTCAGCATGGCTACCTAAGTACAAAAATGGTAACATTTTTCAATTCTATGGATAATTTTTTTTTTTAAATAATTTTTAAGTAAAATTGTCAATATTTTGAGACATTTCTCCACTTATATTATCATAACTCAAAAACAGCTTGTCCGACTTTGCTAAAATAAATCTACAAAAATGATGATTTACAATATCTTTAAATGATGTATACAAATATTTTTAATGCTATCAATAGTTTCAAAGTTATGAAACAAATTATTAGCCAAAAAATAACAAAATTGGTAAAAAAAATAACAAATCTGGAAAAAATCGAAAACGGCAAAAGGTATTATATTTTATTTATTTGTAGTAAAGCTACATATCATGTGAATTAAAAAAGATATGGATCATGAAAATCGGTGCATGGTTAAGGTTTTTAATTACAATTAATTGAAGCTGTCGCATATTTACAAGCACTGTAGAAAATGGTATAATGAAAATGCAGAACACAGAAACACAGGTGCATTGTACGACCCGGATTTCGGCAAACCCTCTTTACATGTAGAAAATTGTTTGGAAAAAACCTTTATGACATTTTTATGATTTTCAGAATTAAAAAAATAAGTAATAAACGAAAGGTTGTTTTACGATTGCGGTAGCAAACTAATAAACGCTCATAAATGTGCGTGCACGCTGCAATGCTCTTTTTTCCGTTGGCTACCTGTAACGGATGATTTTTTTGCATTAAATTCCTTAATGTTTTTTATGATTCTTGTTTAATTTTTACGATTGCGGTTGCAAACTAATAAACGCTCACAAATGTCCGTGCACGCTGAAATGCTCTTTTTTCCGTTGGCTACCTGTAACGGATGATTTTTTTGCATAACATTCCTTAATGTTTTTTATGATTCTTGGGAATAAGAAACAAATTTGCAACACACACAAACTATACCCACATGAAGGGTTATACCAAATTATAGTATCAGTATTTAAAAGAGCCATTTTACTTTATTCAAGAAACATCATTTTATCCCTACATAAAGAGTCATTCAGCTTACAAGTTAAAACAATTTACAAGTATTAATAAAAATGAGCAAGAAAGCCAGAACATTTTTATGTAAAAACAGTCCGGATTCATTTTGTTATGTGTGCGGCCAATATATCATCGAGAAAAAACGTAACTGCTTCCTAACTTCATTGCAAAAGTCATATGAAGATTGTTATAATATATATCCGCACAATTTGAACCAGCATTGGACACCCAGTACCATATGTATTTCATGTCGATTGAATTTATCTATGAGGTTTTCTAACGTAAAGTAATTATAGGTTTTTTGGAATATTTCATACTTAAAGTATTTCTTAATTAAATTTTGAAATTTTTTTCATTTTACAGACGACGCTTGGAAATTTCGAAGCCTATGCTATGGAGAGAAACAGCGAGCAACGAATCCGATTGTTATTTTTGTTTAAGTACAAAAACCGGCTTCGGAAAACATATGCGATGGTCTTACCCCACGAGTTCTGCTGATGGGTTTACACTTGCAGTTCTACATTCACCAGAAATGAAATATGCTGAAGATCAGGGTCCAAGCTCTAGTCAAGTGCTTTCATCTTCACCAGGACACTTAACCTCAAGTATGTGTTCCAAATCAGAAAGTTCAAATTCAGCACTGCTATCTACATCTGAAAATTACGAGTTAATCCCACACAAAAATTTCTCGCCGAGACCATGGAATCAAGACCAGCTTAATGTTGTTATTAGAGACCTTGGATTGTCGAAAAGGTCTTCGGAATTACTTGCGTCCCGGATGAAAGAAACAAATCTCATAACAAAAGAAGCTAAAGTTTCGTATTACCGTACTCGAGAAGAAGGATTACTTCATTATTTTGTTGAAGAGAATGATTTTGTGTACTGCACAGATATTTCTGGTTTGATGACTGCCATAGGCTTCCAGAGATACGATTCAAACGAATGGCGTTTATTTATCGACTCATCAAAACGCAGCTTGAAGTGTGTCCTTTTGCATAATGGAAATAAATTTCACTCCTTGCCGATCGCACATTCAACCAAAGTAAAAGAAGAATACTCTGTAATTGCATTGGTCATGAAGAAGATAAAGTATACTGAACATAACTGGATAATTTGTGTTGATCTTAAGATGGTAAATTTTCTCTTAGGTCAACAAAGTGGCTTTACCAAATACCCTTGCTTTTTTTGTTTATGGGACAGCAGAGCTAAAGCAGAACATTGGAAAAGAAAACAATGGCCTTCTAGGGAAACACTGGTTCCAGGTATGCCAAATGTTATAAATGTGGCTCTAGTGCCCCGAGATCGGATCCTATTACCCCCTCTTCACATTATACTTGGTCTTATGAAACAATATGTTAAAGCACTTAACAAAGAAAGTGAATGTTTCCAGTATATTTCAAGGAAGTTTCCTAATTTGAGTATTGAAAAGCTTAAAGCAGGCATATTTAATGGCCCACAAATTCGCAAATTGGTCAAAGATATTGATTTTGGCAGTTCAATGTCAGAAATTGAGAAAAATGCATGGGATTCGTTTGTATGGGTTATTCAAAATTTCTTAGGAAATAACAAGGGTGATGATTACGTTACGCACGTTGAAGAGATGTTAACTCACATCCAGAATCTTGGATGCAACATGAGCATCAAAGTACATTACCTGCACAGCCACTTAGATCGTTTTCCTGAAAATCTAGGAGACTTGAGTGAGGAACAGGGCGAACGATTCCATGAAGATATCCGGACAATGGAGGAACGATACCAGGGTCGGTGGGATGCACACATGATGGCTGATTTTTGCTGGAGTATTCAGAGTAACACTTCGTTATTCAACAATAGTAGAAAATCGTATAAAAGAAAATTCCAGAGTTTGTAGTTTATAATATTTAATTATTTATTTTCTTATTTTATTTCTTATTATAAATTTAAATAAATAAATATAAATTTTCTACTGTTTAATACATTTAAACTTATCCAATTCAAATGTTTTTCCGAAGAATAGAAACAGTATTGTAGGTAGGGTTTTGCCAAACAAATACATGAATGTTACTATGTAATGCATTTTCGATGTGAAAATTGTACATAGCATGTTTTCAAAATTCAATAAATCGAAAGAACATTAATTACTCAATTTTATGTATATCGAGAAAAAAAACTAAGGCCCTAATCATGTACAACGCAGCGCAACGCCAAACAATAACATTGAAAGCACAAACAATGTAATAAATATTTTGTAATTTTGTTGTTGCTTTCAACATAAATTCATGTACCGTTTTAAAATTTTCAACGACACAAGCATTGGAGCGTTTGAAATTTTAAGACGCAATGTGAATTTCTGTAGTAAGCAACAACAAAATTACAAAATATTTATGACATTGTTTGTGCTTTCAATGTTATTGTTTGGCGTTGCGTTAGTTCTGTGGCGTTGTGCTGCGTTGTACATGATTAGGGCCTAAAATTTTGTGAAAATGAACGAATTCACTTAATTGTGAATAAATTCGAAAATTATCAATCAATTTTTATGACCGATATCTCATTTTGTTGCTTTTTTTTGCATATGGCTTTGTGATAAAACAATAAATCTGCACAATTTTTCATGATTTTTTTAACACAAAAATATTTGCCATTTTTACGTAAAAAATATATTTTTGGGTTAAATTTTTTCTTATAGTTCCGAAAATAGTGGGCCGATTGAAACGCGATGTATAAACGATTTAAAGGCTATGTAAATTTAAATTTTTCTAAATTTATTTTAATAATATCGGACTAACACTTTTTGAGTTATCATTAATTATGTGAAGAAGTCTAAAAAAATTTACAATTTTACTAAAAAAATTTTTTAAAAAAAACCTCTCCATAGAATTTTAAATTTGGACCATATTTGTACTACTGGAACCACAATACATCAAAATTGTATAGTGGTTTATCAAGCCTTTAGAATTTTTTCGATTTTGTTGCCTTGTGTTATTGAAAGAAATCATGCCTATGCGAGATGGAAAAGGTTTAAAACTTCAGAGCTACATGAAACTTTACAGTCTTTGAGAAACAGAGTCAACACGCAAGTAAAGATTTCCAAGTCAAAATTTTATGAACAAAATTTTAAATCCGCAGTTTGTTCAAAAAAGAGGTGGAAATCAATTCGCAACATGGAAGTTATAAACCAAGAAAATAATGATGTCAAAGAATGTATAGACGTCAATCAACTTAACCAAATTTTTATAAATATAACAATGCCAACTCCTGACACTAATTTTTACACAGAAACTTACGCCCACCATGGCCATAATAATAATACTCCCGTCCTAAATAACATTAACATAAGTGAATGTAACAACTCCGAAAATCAAATGATACACGACTTTGACGTTAAAGCTACTACACAAGAAGATGTTATTGAATCTATTTTAAGTATTAAGTACGAATCTGCTAGGCATGACGAAATTCACCAAAAAAATCACAAGACTTATACTACCATATATTCTTCCTCACATAACTTATCTGTTTAACACAATTATTACAACATCCACATTTCCTTATATGTGGAAACATGCGAAACTTATTCCCATACCAAAATCAAATCGTGAATATCGGCCAATTGCAATCTTGCCATACTTGTCAAAGGTTTTTGAACCCTTAATTCATTCACAGATAAGTAAATACCAACAAGATTACTCCTTGCTTACTGATAAACAATCTGGTTTTAGACCAAAACATTGTTGTGCTTCTGCTTTATTAGAGGTCTCCGTGGAATTAAGAACTAAAGTGGATGATAATAGAATATCTTTTTGGTTTTACTGGATCACTCAAAGGCGTTTGACACCGTGGTACACTATATTCTTTGCTTTAAACTAAAACATATGTGGAATCTTTCACTTAACAAGCCATGCATTGTTTAAAAATTTGTTTTTGAACTAGAATACTTTCTTAAAAGTAAATAAATTGATGTAATGATGGTTTCTGAAACTCATTTGAGTTCAGGAAATACGTTAAAAATCAATGGTTATATATGATACCAAGGACCCTCGAGAAAGAGCTTTTGGAGTTTCTACTATTTCGATAAAAGTCCGAATCAAACACCACTTAATGTGTGATCATCGTGAAGATTATCTGCAAGCAACGAACATTTGTGTTGAAGAGCTAAATCGGAACTTAGTACTTTCATCTTTATACTCTCCACCTAGATTTTCAATATCAGAAGGCCAATATTATAAATTTTATAAATCATTAGGACCCTGTTTCCTAGCCGTTGGCGATTACAACGTATTATACAAAATACCAAAGGGTCCTGTTTTGTATAATACAATCTCTAAAATGGACTTAAATGTGGTCGCAAGCGGACAACCAACTTATTGGCCTACTGATCAGCAAAAAATTCCAGATGTCATCGAATTAGGCATGGTTAAAAACATCCTCGCAGAAACGATTCATGTTGAAGCTTCCTAAGAACTATATCCTGATCACACACCTATAATTGTTACTTTAATGAACCTGTTCATATCGTCACAGATTGTATATCTTGTTTTCATAATAAACATATTTTATATAAATTCAATTTCTATTGTATCCATTATTTTGTTTCACATTGTACATTGCTGACTTAGGTTTATGGCTGATTATTTAGTTTCTGTTTGTTTGGTTGCTAGAGTTTTTTGCACCCTTCTGCTAAACAAGCAATACTGATCATTGCAAACAATGACCCACATAGCGACATAAATTCCTGATCAGCAAGCTACAATGTTTTTAGAGTTTATTAACTTTTATTAACTTAACATTTTAATAGCGGAATTCACCCTTGATAGTAAAGTCCCTTGTAGACCTTGTTAATCTTATAATTTTAGTTAAAATACTAACATTTACAACACTGCAAAAACAAAATGTATTAGACTAAAATATACTACGCTGTGGTTGAAAAATCCCGCAAAAAGCAGTAGTAAACAAAGTGTGTGAATTTACCAGAATAACACAGTTTAAGAAACTTTATCTGTCTCTTTCTCTCACTCAGCAAATTCATTAATTTACAATGCAGACGAAAAAGACACTCACCCTTTGAAGTATAAAATCGTATTAAATATAACAGAGTTGTACTATTAATACAAAGGGTGAAAACCCCTAATGTAATTTGATACTTCATTGCAAGGCTGAAACTATTCAGCAATTTCAAATTGTTTTTTTTTTTTTGTTAATATTTTGTAAGTTTTAGTTATTAATTTTTAATAAATAAAATGAGAAGGTTTTTAATAAGAACAACAAACAAACTTGTTATTACTTTCTCTTCTCCGTTGTAACCAAGTTCCAAGTGCTTGTGTTACGAAATAGAATTGTCGTGGTGTTACTGCCTGGACAATAATACAATCGTTACTCGGCTCATAGCCTTGTAAATAAAAATTATTTCAAGGTTCAACCCAATTCATTTAGTTGAACCCAATTAATCGTTTGCGCAAGGTTAAACAAACTAGTTTAACCCAATTCAGTCGATTCTGAATTAAAGATTGGTGACCCCGACGTGATCCTTTTTGATTTCAAGATTCCCCCACCAGTGGTAAGGGTCCTGTCAAGGATACCAATCCGCAGGACATCTCTAGAAGACGTGTTCCTGTCAAGGATACTAATCCGCAGGACGTCTCAAGAAGATGTGCTCCTGTCAAAGATACCAATCCGCTGGACAGCTCACTAAGACGTGCTCCTGTCAGGGATACCAATCCGCAGGACCTCACTAGAAGACGTGCACCTGTCAAGGAAACCAATCCACAGGACATCTTCAGAACGCGATAATACGCTACAAGCTACATAATGGCTACAGGCGGATCCACCCTGATGGATCAACTCGATACAGCTCAGCACACGACAGGAGAAGTCATACAAAATATTATCAGGAACTTCAAAAAGGATTCTACTTCAAGAAAAACATTTCAGTACTATGAAGAGCGACTCAGACGGCTGGATGCAGCATGGGCGGATTTTGAAATGATTGACAACAAAATCCGATGCCTCCAGCAGCCGCCACTAGACCAAGAATATTTCACTGAAGGTTATTACGATAAAATATCGAATCTTACAACAACCTATCGGGAAGTGTTTGAAGCAGCTATGATGGAAGCTCCGAAGGCGTCAATAACGGACACTGATCAGCAGATGGCCATCATTGCTTCTTTACCACCAGCTAGATCAGCTACGTCTAAAGGCGGCGCATCTTCAAACTCTTATTCATTGGTTCGAAGGCAAAACGTCATGATGGCATCCCTCAAACGGCTTCTCACAACGGACCCATCAGCAACAAACATGCAGCTTAAAGAAAACCTATGGGCACAAATTCAAGAGTTGCATTTTGCGACATGGAAACCTACATTGATCTGGAAAATTTAATAATTAAAAACTTTAAGCTGTCCTCACGAGAACCACAGCAAGGTGGCGAGTTCGTGCAACCCAACGTGCTTCCGCTACCAAAGGTTATAATTTCAAAATTCAGTGGGGAATATGTAAAGTGGAGAGCCTTTTCTGACCTGTTCTCGCAACTAGTGGATAGTCAACAACTCCCAAAGGCACAAAAGATGTAGTATCTAAATTCAAATTTGGGAGGTGAGGCTGAAAAATTAATCAGCCATCTTTCAGCTACAGCAGATAACTACACCACTGCTTGGAGGCTATTACAAGAACGCTATAATAATCATTGTATTATTGTCACAAACACAATGCAACAACTACTGGATCAACCCAATGCAGGACCTTCTGCGGCATCGATAAAACAATTCCATGAAACTACGCAGGAATGTTTACACGCATTAAACAATATCGGAATTAATACTGCCTCTTGGGACCCAATGCTGCTTCACATATTGGTCAAAAAACTGGATCGGAGCACACACGTTTTATATGAGAGGTCAATTATGAATCCCAAAGAACTACCAAAAAGAAAACATTTCTTGGCGTTTCTTGAAATGCGCTTTCAATCCCTGGGAGCAATGAGCTTTAAAGATAAACCCTCAAAGGTATCAGTATCTGTGACCTCAACTCAACAAGGTAAAGGTACCTGCTCACTGTGTAAAATGAGCCATCTTAAAGTTTACCGCTGCCAAAAATTCCAAGAATTATCTCCATCGAGGCGCTTTTCTTACGTTAAAAAGGAAAAGCTATGTATTAACTGTTTAAAAGCAGGGCACTCGACCAAATCCTGCATGTCAGGATCATGCACCAAATGCAAGAAAAAACATAATTCACTACTGCATTTGGAAAGAAATACTCACCAAACAAGAACAAGTGAGAGCGCTTCAGATGACTGCATCATCGACGACAATTGAAGTTGAATCAGCAACAAATCAGTTACCTGACGCATCTTCACTAGCAACAGCACACAACCAATTATTCAATTCATATGTCCTCCTTAGCACAGCAATGGTAAAGATTAAAACGGAAGCAACCGAAATTGAATGTCGCGCTTTGCTTGATTCAGGCTCTCAAGTCAATTTAATTACCGAACATTTAGTGCAACGACTCCGCATTTCAAGACAATCACATGTCAACATCAATGGGATCGGTAACACTAATACCAAAACTCAACATCGCGTAAATGTGTCTTTACACTCTCGACTCAACGGCTTTTCAACCCGCCTGGAGGCACTTGTTCTACCTCGCATCATAGCGCCTCAACCATCACAGTTCATTGATATTGATGACTGGCCACTACCGAAGAACCTCATGTTAGCAGATCCCGCCTTTAACCGATCCAACAAAATCGATCTATTACTAGGGGCAGAGCATTATCACCAGTTACTTGCAATTGGACAAATAAAGTTGTCTGAAAAGCTTCCAATCTTACAAAACACCATAATCGGTTGGATTGTAGCAGGAAGAGTACATGGAGAACATTCAGCTAATGCAACATGCAGAATATTAACATCAGATGAAGATCTTGAAGCATCCATCGCTCGACTCTGGGAACTAGAGGATATTAAAACAACAGAAAAACCTCTATCAATATCAGAAAGAACAAAAAATAATCAAAATCAGTTTGTAGTAAGAATGCCATTTTGCAAAAACGCTAATGATCTAGGCGAGTCTCACGGTATTGCGCTTAATCGATTTCTTGCTCTTGAAATGGGAGCCAACATCCACAGCCTTCCCAACCTACTTCATCCCACATCATTGCGTATTGAGGCCCGAAAGTTCAACCACTAAGCTCAGGGTGGTATTTGATGCCTCGGCTAAAACCTCGTCAGGATACTCTTTAAACGATCTAATGTAATACAGGGCCAACGTTACAAAATGAGTTACTGTCCATTTTGCTGAGATTCCGAATGCCAAGATTCGTTTTACCACTTATATTAAAAAAATGAACAGACAGGTCTTAATGGCTCCCGACTATCGCCAGTGCCAACTAATTATGTGGAGAAGGACCCTAGCACATATTACAAACTCAACACAGTGACATATGGCACAAGAGCCGCTCCATATTTGGAAACCAATTGCCTCCAGCAAATAGCCAAAGAAAATGCTCTCAGATCCCCTCTAGCTTCCAAGTTTATCCAAGAGAATTTTTACGTAAACGATGGCCTGGGTTAGCAACCGCACTACATATGCAAGAACAGCTAGTGCAATTTCTAAAGGAACACAGATTCACATTACGTAAATGGTGAGCTAATCACCCAAAATTGCTCCACAATGTACCACAAGGAGATGTGGTACATTCAATCAATCTAGACTTCGAGAGTACCAAGATTGACTCGATAACCACGTTAGTGATTATTTGGCTACCAAAAGATGATAAGTTAGGAATAACGGTAAACATTGAAAACATCAAAAGAATTACTAAGCGTACCGTCACATCGGATCTTGCAAAAATCTTCGACCCCTTCGGCCTGCTATCGCCTATAACCGTTACCGCCAAAATATTCATCCAAGAATTGTGGAAACATTCTTAATGGATTAACTTCCGCACATAATTAAATGAGTTAAAGACATTGTAGCTACCAAGACATATCTTCAATGGAGGAATTCCTGATTCCGTAAAACTGCATATTTTTACAGATGCGTCAGAAAAGGCATATTTTTAATAATACACAAATCTCTCTCATCAACTCATTAGTAAATTCAGTACCTCTGTCCGTTTTGAGAATGTTAAACAAACCGTATTTTAAAATAACTTCTTCTACTAGCGTTTTTGCCACTGTTTTGGCATCTTTTGATTCTATTGGACAAGCTATAACATATTTTGTCAGTTCACACTGCATTGTGAGTATATATCTAAAGTTTACTGACGGTCTAAGTGGTCCAACTGTGTCCATTACTACAATGTCAAAACTACTTGATGGTGTATCTGTTATAGTAAAAGGTTCTTTCGTATGTTTAGTCTGTTTGTTCTTTTGGCACGATTCACATGTTCTTATGTAGTTTTTAACCATTTTGTTCATATTTTTCCAAATAAATCGCTGTTTTAATTTTATTAATGTTTTTCTTATTCCGAAATGTCCACTATGGGGTGGGCTATGAAATTCTTCTATTAGCCTGTATTGTTTTATTACATTATCTACTCTTTTTGGCATTCTGTATATAATTATATCGACGTCATTGTTTTTGAATTTATTGTATTCTTCTTTCAATTTCTCTACCGGTATATATTTAAAAATTTCATCATTATCATATAGTACGTACTTTTTATTTTTAAATTTCTTTATTTTCAATAAAAGTTTCTCCATAAATGTTTCTGAAAACATTGGATTTTCGCTTCTATTGCATATCACGCGTGTAATTTTATCATTATATTCATTCTGCAGATAATTATTATCACTTTTTTAATATATAAATTGTATTCTTTGAAGCTTCTTTATATCATTCATTGATATACATTCCCACATATGGAGGTGATCAGTCTCCTGTTGAGAAATGTATTTCTTTTTCTTGTTCTTAATTTCAATTTCATCTTCTTTATCTTTAGTATTCTTATTAAGCATGCTACGTGTTATTGCCAGAGTTTTTCTTTCTTTTTCATCAATACAGCGTGGAATCATTTCTTTTAATATTTTTGAGTTAATTTCGATGCGGGATAACGCGTCTGCGTTAGTGTTATTTGCTCCTTTTTTATATGTAATATCAAAGTCATAGTCTGACAGTTCAAGTCGAATTCTGGTCAGTTTCGTAAGTTAGGTTTTTTGATAGAAAGATATATAAAGTTTGAAGTGTTGGGATTTATTGTGTGAATCTGTAATTTTCCCCTTCTGGAGATTCGTCCCGAGTCTCCAGGGCTTCTTCGTTTCCCTGTTGATGTATTGTGCGTACGTTTGGGTTGTAATTTCTTTGATTTGTATGGTTGTTATTGTTATAGGTGTTTCTATTATTTCTGTTGTAAGCATTATTTGTGTTGTATCTACTGTTGGTGTTATTTGAATTCCTATTATAATTATTAAAATTTCTACTATTATTGTTGTTATAATTATTGTTGTAGTTTCTGTCATTTCTGTTGAAGTCTTGTCTTCTTTGATTGTTGTATCTGTTATTGTTATAGTTGTAATTGTTATTACTGCGTCGATTTCTGTCATTTATGTGAAAGATTTTTAATGTATTTGTTGCCTGTAATAGTCTTTCCTGTGTGCTAGCTATTTCAAATGCTTGTGCTAGCGATTTAGGTTGCGCTGCTATAACTGCTGTTCTTATGTTCTCTTGTAAACCTTCTTGGAATGTTTCGAGTGCTAATTTTTCGTTCAACATTCTAATTGTAGATCGTGCTATTTCATTTGAACTGTCTTCAAGGTCACTGAATTGTACTATGGTTAATTCTGAAATCAATGTGTTTATTTTTTCTCTAAAACTTGACACATTACCTCTTTGCTTAATATTTCTAATTTCCGAATGAAGACTACTGGCTGTATTTGTTGACTTGAAATGATTGGACAGTGTTGATTTTAGTTCGTTAAATGTTTTTGGTATGTCTTGTGTCATTAAAATACTTCTAACCCTATCGCTTAATTTCATGGCAATAATATATTTTATTAAGTTCTTTTTCCCTTGTTCGTTAAGTTCATCGTGAACCATTTCAACCATTGATAGGAATATATCGAGGTGTGTAGGTTTTCCGTCAAATATTGGAATTGTATCCGAAGCTTGTTTACTATTAAAATTCGACATGATTGTTGCACTTGATATATTTTCTTTACTGTTTTCTAAGTGTTCCCTTAATATTCTAATCGCTGTATGTTTTAAGTCTCTATACTCAATTATCTTTTCCTGTCTATTTGGATTGGAAAGATGTCCTACTAATTTTCCAAACTGCAAACTAAGCTGATCTATTAAATAAAGTTTTTCTTTTACTGTGTCTTTTGTATACTTTCTACCGCTAGATTTCTTTGCATTTATAATTATTTTTTTAAGTTCTTCAAATATTTTTTCCATTACAAATATTTTTTTTTTGTTTTTATTAGTTTCTTACAGCATTAATTGCTGTGTGTTTTTTTATATAATTTTGTAAAAATTTCCATAATCCTAATAATATAATTATAATAAGTAAAATTATAACTAGTTCTAAACTAATGGTTACTTTATTATCATTTATTGCATAGGCATTTGCCTGTCCTTGGACTGCTGCGTCTGCTATTCCCATTTTTATATTTTCGAGTATAATTTCTTGTCTTTCCTTTTCAGTTATCTTGAATATTTCAATTGTCATTACCTCATTATCTCCAGCCGTCTTCTTTTAATTTCTTTAGTTTTTTAATTAGTTCCGTTTTTTGTGTTCATACTGGAGTGGGGACGTATTCCAGTAATTCTTCCCATTTCTTAAAAATGTATTTAAAAATTTTATCTATTTCTATTTGGGACATTGAAAGATTTATGCTTTGAAATAATTTATGCTGTGCGGGATTAATTTAATTTGGACAGAATCAAAAAGAGTTGATAGAAATTAATTTATGTTGGGCAGGATCAGGGCAGGATAATTGATGGAAGTGTGTAAAAATGTGGAGTGTGTAAAAAAAAAATGTTAAGTATTGTCTTAGCACTTCTGCCGCTTTTTGCCGAGCATTAAAATGCACGAATTTCCGAGAAATAAAACAAGTCAATTAAGAGTTGAATTAATTCTGTTTTATTATGACAATTGTACAAGCTTATATACTAAATTTATTCTATAGGTCAGCATTAATTTGGGCTACAAACAAATCACGAATTGATTTGCTGTTCCCGTGAGAAAAATTCCAAGGCACGTGAAAGACTTCAATGCGACAATAATAATATAACAAAAAGAATTCAATTTAGGATTCATATTACAAGTCGTTCGCATGCCACACAGTATTACAATTTTATTTCACACATTATTTGATACAAAAAAAATAATTCTTATTACTGCTGACCAACATAAAATTAAAATAAGTTCATTGGCTCAAAAACTTAACTTACTTAAATGTAAACAATTAATGATACAGTGCTTGCTCTAAGTATGCATACACTACAATTCGATCCACTGAGAAAAACGGTTCAATTATAACACGACTACTGCGCGCGAAATCCCGGGTCACTCCACTTAAAACTCAAACCATACCTCGACTGGAGCTGTGCCCTGCGACATTGGGAGCCAAGCTAGCTGCAAGAATCACAATAGACCTTCTACTAACAAGCCAAGCTTGGTTCTGGACAGACTCAGAAATTGTATTATCATGGATAACTTCACCAGTATCACACAACACCTTTGTAGTCAAGCATTTTACAAACAATGGCGACACGTCAGCACAAAAATCAATCCCGCAGATATCTTATCACGATGGATCGGACGCAGACGCCTCAAAGACTGCTCTTTATGGTTTTTTTGGCCCCCTATTTTTACATGGCCAAGAACTAGCTTGGCCTTACAAATATAATCCAGTCCATGCCATTTCAACTAATCTGGAGAGAACATTTCAGCAGTCTCTAACAATAACGTATACGGACGCAGAATTCACCTACAAAATAAACCACAAGAACTCCTTCTGGCGCCACCAGCACATCCTTGGATATGTTCTGCGTTTCGTGACCCAAGTCAGATGCAAGAAAGGCTTTAGACAGAGTCAAAAATCATTAACGACAACTGAGTTAAACAATGCTCTGAAATTGATCATAAAGCAAATACAAGCAACGGATTTTAAACAAGAAATCCAACAACTTACTAAACACAAAGAGTAACGCGGAAGAAGCAACCTAAGTAACCTGTCACACTTTTTGGATACAGATGGTTTAATCCGTGTGGGAGGTCGACTTGAAGCCTCGCCATTAGAATATGACTCCAAACATCAATATCTGATTCCCTACAATGATCCAATTGCAAAAGTTTTATTTGAAATGACTCATAAGGACAACAAACATTGTGAGGCACAAACACTGCTAAAAATAGTGAGACAACGATTTTGGCCAAATAAAGGAAAAATCATGACAAGAGCAACAAGTCATCAATGCTAAACCTGCAGTACGGCAAGGCCAGCCTTGCTTCAGCAAGTCATGGGTAATCTGCCATCCTCTCGAGTAACACCAGCAAGACCGTTCATTAACTCTGGAGTAGATTACTGTGGTCCAATCACAGTTCACTACAAGGGGAGGGGAAAACGGCCACACAAGGCATACATCGCTGTCTTTTGTTGTTTCGCGACGAAGGCAGTACATTTGGAGCTGGTAAGCGATCTCACGACCGAAGCATTTATTGGAGCCATCAAACGTTTTGTCGGCCGACGTGGGCATTGCCAAAACCTTTACTGCGATAATGCCACAAACTTTGTAGGGACAAGAAATAAATTGTCTGAACTCTCAGCCGCAAATCACGCAAATGAGTCAAAGCAGAAATTAAGAATGCATGCAGTAAAAAGGGCATACAATTTCAGTTTATACCACCCAGAGCACCACATTTTGGAGGACTGTGGGAAGCTGTAGTTAAATCTGCCAAGCACTTTTTAATCAGAAGGCATTGGCGAGCCTTCTTAACTTACGAAGAGCTAGAGACACTAGTCATCGAGATTGAAGCTATATTAAATTCAGACCAATTTCACCAATGTCAAATGATCCTAATTACATAGGTGCACTGACTCCGGGCCATTTTTTGATTGGCGAACCTCTCACGGCGCAAGTTGATACTAATGCAACATCAGAAAAGACAAATTTAGCAACTCGTTGGAAACTAGTATCTGCTCTTAAACACAACTTCCGGGGAAGGTGGTCCCGAGACTACATCAACGAATTGCAATACCGCAACAAGTGGAAGGAACAACCAAAAAATCTAAA
This sequence comes from Pollenia amentaria, assembly GCA_943735925.1. Taxonomy (NCBI): domain Eukaryota; kingdom Metazoa; phylum Arthropoda; class Insecta; order Diptera; family Polleniidae; genus Pollenia; species Pollenia amentaria. Next base: position 43,627,150 of record OX031008.1, on the reverse strand, counting down.
ACCCGAAACCATCGTCATCCTCAAGGAAGACAACAGTCCGGTGATGAAATGTCCCTTAGGACGAGTAATTAAAACCTACAAAGAGAGCAGTCCAATATCTAGCACCACTCCCACGAGAACCGGCAGAAGACAAAGAAGAAAGCAATTCTGAAGAGGAATCCTTCGAGCCTAAAACCAAAAGATTACGGCTGCCTGCTAGTCATCTAGGTCTGAGGTTGTTGGCGCTACTTTTCATATTCCCAATGATACTAGCAGGACCAATCGATCATGTACAATTCGGGTCCAAGCTAGGAATTCATTTCGAGGAGGAGGGCTCGACTTACGTATCAACAAGTCAGTCGAAACTGGTTGTGTACTATAATCTATCAGCATACTGGACTGACATCGGATTCTTAGGAAAAGGAATCTGCTCCTTGAACAAACTATGTGACAAAATGGAACACAACACATCATGCCACAATACGTTAGAACATCTTCGACACGTTGAAACAGAGCTGCGATTGGACAACAGATTGCTTCACAAATCAAGACAGAGAAGAGGTGCTGTTGATGTAATCGGGAATATTGCCCATTCATTGTACGGGGTACTCGACTCTGAATATGCAGAAAAAATGTCAGCAACAATCTCAAACCTGCAAGAAAACGATTCACACATCTTAAACCTGATAAAAGAGCACACGTCCATAATCAATTCAACCATGAATATTCTGAAGCAAGGTTTAACATCCTCAAGCTTCAAGTTTGACCAGATTGTATTAAATATAAATGAAACCATGAAATCCGAAGATACCTTAACACAAGAGCTATGGCAACTGAAGCTAGCGCAGCTGCTCAGCACGGGCATGATGCAACTTTCGCTCATTGCCCACAATTTGCAAAGGATACAAACCGATATTCTGGATGCACTGACTGACACTCACTACGGAAGAATTCATCCTTTACTGCTTACCCCACCTCAACTAGAAACTGAAATACAAAAAATTAAAACCCACATACCTCAATCATTGAAGCTGCCAGCACCAGAATATGAGCTACTAGAGTTCTACAAATTAATAAGAATACAAGGTGGCCAACTCGGGAACTTGCGGTGTTTAAGATAACTCTACCATTAATTGAACATGAAGGATTTAAACTATATAACTAAGTCCCTGTTCCGGCCGCTATAAATGACACTATGCTAACGATTGACGTCTGCAGTACGACGATAGCCATAAACCCAATCTTACGGCGTTACTTCCCAGTATCACCAGCGCAGTTAAAAGGGTGCGATCCGGTCGGTCTGGATGTATTCATATGCTATAATGTGCAACTGCAATATCTTGTAAAATCAACTTATTCAACAATATAACCATACCAAAGTGTTCTCTAAAAAATTTTCCGACTAACGCAACGTGGACTCCGTTAACTCGCAAAAATAAATGGTTATATTTATCCTCATCTCCTACACATGCTGTAGCCGTTTAGAGAAAAGAACTTATACCGATAAACCTAATCGGAACAGGTGTTCTAGCCATCAATCCAGAATGCATTCTTCAGCATGATTCAATCTACGTGTTGGGACAACAATCAAATAATCAATATCATAAAATATCTCTTCATCCTACACTAGCCTGGGAAATATTTCAGAATTATCCGATCAACACTCGTCTATAATTAACCACATCAATGGCACTAACGCTTTACCAAACCTAGACCAAATCGCACAACAACTCATCAAATTGACAGCTGCACAGCACAAACTAGAAGCACTGCACGTGTCCAAGATGCAATCTCACCCATCCTCAAAACACAACACCACCATTGCATACTATGCATTTATCCTCAGTGCAATGTCCATCATATACCTCCTAATTAGAGCAAGGTTACGCAAGAAGTCAAATCCTACCCAGATCCCAGAAATACCTCAATCATCCACCTGCCGCTCACAATCAGCTAACAACAATCAAGCTCTGTCGCCAGCCCCTCGACAGAAATTTACAATCCAAGTGTGAAAACAAATGCTGGTTGAGCGTAGCGTCAACGGAGGGTGTATGTTCATATCCTCACAGATTGTATATCTAGTTTTTATAATAAACCTATTTTATATAAATTCAATTTCTATTGTATTCATTATTTTGTTTCACATTGTACATTGCTGACTTAGGTTTATGGTTGATTATTTAGTTTCTGTTTGTTTGGTTGCTAGAGTTCTTTGCACCCTTCTGCTAAAAAAGCAATACTGATCGTTGCAAACAATGACCCACATAGCGACATAAATGCCTGATCAGAATGATACAATGTTATTAGAGTTTATTAACTTTTATTAACTTAACATTTTAATATGATTTGATGCTTTATTATGAAATTATTCAGCAATTTTAAATTGTTCTTTTTGTTGTAAATATTTTGTAAGTTTTAGTTATTAATTTATTAGTATATAAGCCCTAACTTTTAATAAATAAAATAAGAAGGTTTTTGATAAGAACAACAAACAAACTTGTTATTACTTTCTCCTCTCCGTTGTAACCAAGTTCCAAGTGCTTGTGTTACGCTATAGAATTGTCCTGGTGTTACTGCCTGGACAATAATACAAACGTTACTCGGCTCACAGCCTTGTAAATAAAAATTATTTCAAGGTTCAACCCAATTCATTTAGTTGAACACATTTAAACGTTTGCGATAGGTTAAACAAACTAGTTTAACGCAATTGAGTAGATTCTGAATTAAACAGAACCAAAATAGAATTTTATCTACGTCTGATTACTTAGCGACGTCAGCCACACAAATAAATTGGTCAAAATATAAAAAATATCTTAGTGCTCCTTGCATAGAAAATATTCCGCTTAGTGCACCGGAGAACGTGGATCTCGATATTGTTAATTTTGATAGTTATCTCAAACTATCTGTTCAACATTCCAGCATAACCTTAAAAAAACCCAAAAATAATAACATATATTCTACAGATGTCGAGCGTCTCTTGACTGAAAAAAGGAGAGTTCGAAGAGAGTGGCAATTGCACAGATCCCCCCAACTTAAGACTTTATTAAAAGAGTGCACAAAAAGGCTTAGAAAGTTACTGCAATCTCATAAAACGGCTTCCCTGGAAAAATATCTTAAGGAACTTGATGCAACTCCACAATCAGACTACTCATTATGGCGTGCAGCTAGAAGTCTCAATAGACCAGTTATAAGCTACCATTAAGAAACTTGAAGGGAAGTTGGGCAATAAATGATATTGAAAAAGGAAATCTGTTTGTTAATCATCTGAAAAATGTATTTACCCTTAATATATCTCACGATATAGCAGTCGAGTTACCGCCTGTTTATGTTAGAGCAGCTATTCCCCTAAGATTCGAATTTAGAGAAGTCGAAAAGGCTATTTGTGATTTAAACACCAAGAAAGCATCAGGTATTGATAAAATCAGTAATAAAATGCTTTTGGAGCTACCAAGTACAGCAAAGAAAATTATTCTTATTATTTTTAATGCTATTTTACGCCTTCAGTACTACCCTCAAGAATGGAAGGTTTCCTTAGTAACCATGATACCAAAGCCAGGAAAGGATCACACAGAAGTTGAGTCATACAGGCCTATTAGCTTATTATCTAATATCTCAAAGCAATTTGAGAAACTACTAGTGTCAAATTTAACGCCGATTTTAAATGAAAATAGATGTATTCCAAACCATCAATTCGGTTTTAGAAGAAAGCACAAACAAACTCATCGAATAGTAAATGTCATAAGAAAAGCCTTTGAAGAAAAAAAATATTGCTCAGCACACTTCATCGATGTGTCTCAAGCTTTTGAAAAAGTCTGGCATGAAGGTCTACTGCTGGAATTGCAGCAAAACTTACCAGCTAACATACACAAGCTGTTAGAAAGCTATTTAGTCGGTCGTCAATTTATTACTAAAGAAGGCGAATGTTTAAGTTCTCCACAGCCAATTAACGCTGGAATCCCACAAGGCAGCATCCAGGGCTTTTCTAAGCGTACACGCAAACTGTCAAGAAGCATCTCGTTACTTACAGGATCATATATCTGAACTGGAAAGGTGGTTAAAAAAATGAAGGTTAAAGATCAATGAGCAAAAATGGGCACATATAATATTCACATTGCATCGGGAAACATGCCCCCCTATTAAAATCAATAATCAAATAATACCCCAACACTCGCATGTAAAATACCTCTGTATATATCTAGATCGGCGTTTAACGTAGAAATAGCATAACGAAGCTAAATGAACTGAATCGAAATAAAAAGCAATTCAAATTAATTGGCTTATTCGAAGAAACTCTGTTCTTAGTCTAGATTGCAAACTTCTACTTTACAACTCTATCTTAAAGCCAATTAGGTGATTCGGTATTCAGTTATTGGGCACTACCTCGGCTTCTAACATCGAAAAATTCAAAGGCGCCAAAATAAACTTCTTCGAATAATCACAGCCGCTCTCTGGTACGTCAAAAACTCAAATATCCACAAGGATTTCAATTTGCCATTAGTTCAAAGATGCCCAAGGTAGTAGTATTGGTGAGAGCGACTAAAAAACACTGGAAGAAAACAACTTTCTATTCATTTTATTTAGTCGTCAACGAGATTGCGACGAAAGTACGTGTGTGGCGGGTGTTGTCATTTTTTTAAAATTATATTTTATTATTATGTTTTTTTAAATTATATTTCTAAGTTTTTTTAAATTTCTTATGACAAATAAGACATTGCATGTCATCAAAAGCATTTTGTAACATAAAATACTTTTCGGCTGACATCATTAATATATCGCAATAATTTCAATTTATGTGTTCACTGACAGCAGTCTCGATGACGATTAAAATGTAAAATAAGACACAGAAGTTCTGCAAGTGTAGTTTGTCTCTCCCACTCAACATGCTGATTTCCTATTGGTTGATTGACGATCAAACAAAAGAGCGTAAGTATACGTGTGAGTTTAATTTGCTGATATCAGCCACTACTGGGCATCTTTGCATTAGTTAGAACTATGGTAACGAAATATGCAGTAATATATTTAAAAAGGCTGGAACTGCACCCAAATCCATTAGCCCGAAGTATTTTAAATAATGGCGGCCACACTCGCTTAAGAAGAAAAGACACTGCAGCACTCACCCAATCAGATGAGCTATAAACACCTACATATGTGAACAGTAACCGTGATGACGAAATCTTTTTTGTCTGGTACTGGCAGGACATAAAGCAAATATAAGGATAAGATTTGATTAATTATTGTTAGTTCATATGTAATATATGAAGATTGGAGCGTTTGAAATTTTAAAACGCAATGTGAATTTGTAGAAAGCAACAACCAAATGTCAAAATATTTATCACACTGTTTGTGCTTTGAATGTTATTCTTTGGCGTTGCGTTGAATTTTACATGATTAGGGCCTTAATGTTACTTTCAATAATATCGCGTAGAAACGTTTTTCGTCTTACACGATACTCAAGAATTTCCCGTTTTGCAAAGCAGTCATACAACATATCTTTAACCTGTTAAAATGCCGATGTCTAATATTCTTACATAAAACTATTTATACACAACAAACAGGCTATTTATATAATCGACTTATCTTCTTTAGATAAAATAGAGGAAAAAAGATAAACAGTTATCGATATCGTAGTCAGATATCTGAAAGACATTTTTTATAAGCTCTCTCCAGCTTTGAAACCGATTTCCCCACTATATTCAAACAACAAGCAATGCCAAGCACTTTAAACGCGAAGTATTTAAGCGTTTTTGTTAACTTTTTTATATTAAATAAATATTATTCTTTTTTATTTATAATATATATTTAGTATATTCATGTATTTACTACGAACTGTTTTATAAGATTAATGATTTTTTTGTTGCCCACTGTATTTTACCTTATTGTATATGTATCTATTTTATTAGTTAAACTTTTATATGTTACATTTGTAATTAACATTATATCGTCCCCTTAATAAAACAATAGTGTATACGCATGTACACCATTATTTTTTTATTGCATAATAAGAATCTACATAACTGATTCTAAATGTGGTAAAAATTTGGTGAAATTCTACTTCCACAAAGTGGGTCAAAATATTAATTGAAATATTATTGTATAATTGCGTGTTTGAAATTTTTCATTAATAATTGTGTAAGTGCAGGTATGGTGTTTTAATTAGTTGTTACTCTGAGTATCATTTCAAAGAAAAATAGGGTATAAAAAGCATACACTATTTTTATTATTCACTATATATATTATTTCATAACAAAATAAAATCGAAAAATGACGTATATTGATATACACAATTTTGTAATAATATATTTGGTGTAAAATATTCAAATAAAATAGTGTATACAATACAAAATAAAATAGTCTATTATGATTTTCATACATATTATAAAACAAATAAAATAGCCTAAGTGACATCATGGTACTTTGAATCCCATTTATTTGCAATTAAAGCACTTGTAAATTAATGAAATATCATCTCCTAGTAGCCTGATGATTCCATCACATATTTAAATGACCACAACTCAAAAATATCGATTATTTTCTGAGATATTAGTGCTTTCCCATTTGTCTAATAACTCAAAAATTTTAAACTCTATTATCTCGAAATGGCAAAAAAATTATACACTATTGTTTTATTAAGGGGACGATATGTACAGTGCTTTAAAAAGACTCCATCTTATTGCACTGTGTACCAAATAAATAAATAAAGTAAATCAGCTAATCCAATCCAAAGTTATGCTCAAAGAAGTACTTAGGCATGCAACTGAATGTTGTAT